>OX352761.1:78929266-79580479 GCA_947095585.1 Nephrocerus scutellatus | reverse complement strand
TTCATTTTATTATCTTTTCAATTTATTATTTTGTTATTTATTATTTTTTATTTTATTATCCTATCCATTTATCCAACCACGTGTTGCTTAAAATTTCGTTTGTTTCGGCTAGAATAATTGCAGAAGTTCCGTCCACACAATCCTTAACCTGCCAACCGAAATGTTATCCTTTATGCATTTCGATTGGTTGGGGGGATTTGTGGACATATAGGTCTTCTGTAGGATGGCTAACCGTCGATGCGGGTATATGGATTTCCTTACTGGAAATGCATTACTTTCCGCAACACACATCCAGGACCCAACCTCGTACTACGCTTATCAAAAACTCATGTTTTAACAAGTAGCTTCTACCGGGTAGGTCAATTATAAGTAGTAAACTTGTTTTCCCACTGTGTTCTGTTTCTTGGACATCCTAGAAACTTTCGTTTCCCCTACACAAATATAATTCCGTTCAGATTCTCTTGAACTCTTGAACAACCAAACACACTCATTTGATCTGCGAGGCATGAGCCCGCAACATGTGATCAACCTGTAAGGATAAACTCCATACATGTGCCGGTTACCACACAACTTCTGGTACCATTAAAGATGTGAACACAGTCCACATTTTACAATATGTCAAACTCACCAACTCAATTCCATTCAGATTCTCTTGAACTCTTGAACAACCAAACACACTCATTTGATCTGCGAGGCATGAGCCCGCAACATGTGATCAACCTGTAAGGATAAACTCCATACATGTGCCGGTTACCACACAACTTCTGGTACCATTGAAGATGTGAATACATTCCACATCTTACAATATCTCAAACTCATCAACTCAATTCCGTTCAGATTCTCTTGAACTCTTAAACAACCAAACACACTCATTTGATCTGCGAGGCATGAGCCCGCAACATGTGATCAACCTGTAAGGATAAACTCCATACATGTGCCGGCTACAACACAACTTCTGGTACCATTAAAGATGTGAACACATTCCACATCTTACAATATCTCAAACTCATCAACTCTCAATGACGTCTGCATGTTTATACCATTCACATGCATACACCATTGAGGAAAATCTTCGACGCGTTGTCTCTAGCTTTTCAGGTTCAACTTTTTCAAGCTTTTTCCATAGTAGGTTTCGTCACCACCTCAGTGTGGTTAACAACTTTCTTCCAAGTAAAACACTTACATGTTCTGGACTTTTTTTAAAAAAACAAAGCCTTTACTTATCAAATAATTTCAATCCCAATAGTTATTTGTATGTCCTTTAATGGATTTATTTCATAAAACATAATTTTTCGAATAAACATTCTTTTCTGAACAAACATTTTTTAATCTCTAAACCTTTTCATGTTCTATGATTGATCTATGCTGTTACATTTTTAAATGATTGTATTTCAAATCTTTAATTAAATATTTATTATCTAAATTTTAATTTTTTAAAAAAGAATCCACAGCTTAGACTTACAACGAAATACATAGCTTTATCAATTTTATATTTTTCTACGAGAAATAAATCTCATAGCTATACTTTACATATATATCTCCTTCGTAGTCTTCTTCAATATTCATATTAAATAACTATTGACAACATGCACAGTCTTAACTTCTAACTTAACTTTAAATTCAAATAACCCCATTCGTTAATAAAGTTATTATTCCAAAACTTTTTTCAAAAATCTTTTACTAATTATAGATAAGAATTCTACATACATAACTTGTGCATATTCGAATCTGTCCAAACTTGCACTCGGCCACTTTGTATCCTTATTGTCCCAGATATATAATTGTCCAAACAACCCAATTGTCCATTGTCCAAAATCCAATACTTGCAACATTCTCACTTGCAATTTTCACACACAAGCTACATACTCCCACACACCACCACAATACCAAAAACCAGTTCGATCCTATTTCTTGTTTGTGAACACACAATTCTTGCCCTCTCAAGTTTCCCTAATTTGAAATCGCCCATATACATATGTGACCGTTTCATGCTCTATGACCCAGCTCATAAAGTAGCCTTTACACACGATAGCCTTTTTATCATAAAAAACACTTTTGTTATCTACTGCGTTCACAGCGTAAACACACTCTCAAAATAATTCTGCATTGAGCATAATCAACTTAACAAAAAAACCTGTTTTGTCGTTTGAAAAATAGCATACATTGCTCACAGAATAACGTTCTCCCTTTCCCTTCGTTTTAAAACTAATTTTCAACTAAAATCAGTACGCATCCTATTTCCAAATCGATAATACACTATTCTCGCATAGTCGATCTTTTATTGCTTAGTTCGTCAAACGCGTCGCTTTATTCTTTACACGATTACACATATCCAAACTATAATATCCAGAATCACATATTCCACCATCTTTAGACATCACTACATGTCTCTTACTACCATACTTGCTGCAAATGTTAATCCTGGATCCGTAATCTGCACCTCCTTAACACTACAAGGTAAGATCCATACACATTACCATATTACTTTCTCACTTTTCCCTTTATAACTCTTATCTTACTACTATTATTATACCTTTTCCTTTAAATTTAAGTATACATTTTTATATTAGGTTTATAACCCCATTATTATTTATACTATATAACCCCTCTGACATTCTATCTCTGGCTTCTAGCCACACACCTAATTCCAAATTCATCAGGCCGTGAGCCATTAAGCTCGCTGATGAGGCCCTGTGGTTGGGGCCGAAAACGTTTCGAGCGACCACCAAGAAAATGCAACCCATTTGCACAAAATCCCATACGGGATACGTACATAAATCACGGCCACTTTGTCTTCCCTTTTATTTAATCTTATTTACGTTTTTCATTTTGTTATAATTATATATTACTATCTTATTCAAATTTTCTTATTCTCATATATTTTAATAAATCTCTCAAAAAATACACATTTACATCATTACTAACTTACATTTCCACTTTACATAGTGTTAATCTTATTTAAACACCGCTAATCAACTCTATCTCTTTCTTTAAAGTTTTCTGGTTCTTATAAGAGCCGATTTCTTATTTTCATCTCTACATTGCAAGGTCTTTTATAAGTCAAAAAAGATCCTGCTCACACTTTATCATTTCTTTATGTTAATTTCTCTGCTTCTGAAATTAACCTTTCATAATTTACTGATAGGATACTCTTAAGCGTCATGGTTTTTATAAATCTGCTCGCTTTTACAAATCTGTTCGCTACACATTAACCTTTTGTCAATCACCTGTCTTACGCCTGGTTCAACCATCCCTTGTTTTTCTGCATCCTATTCCTGGAAAAGAAAAAGAGTAGTACTAATTCCTGCCTAATTTCGGCATACTTACCCAACCAATGATTCATTACCGCAGCGGTCTATGCTATTCCTATTGAGGTTTCCAAAATATACCTTTGCTGACATAGTATAAACCTTTTAGAAGTCCACTCACGATTCACCTAATACATCCATATTACTCATATTACTGAATATTCGCTCTATGTTATGATATTATTTCAAAAAATAGGACATGCTCATAATTTTGAAATCTCCTTGTTTCCATTCATAATAATTCACTCCCTACTCGACATTATCAATAACATCAACTTTATTTTATGCATCAAATTAACTCTAATACATGTTATGACAACTTTATACTCGAAACGTGATCATGTTTTGGATTATCTTATGGCTTCATCTACTTGTCCTACTGTTATTACTGTATTATTTTATTACTTTGTTATTTTATTATTTTGTTGTCTTTTAATTTTTTATCTTTTCATTTTATTGTTTTATTATTTTGTTATCTTTTCATTTTGTTAACTTTTCATTTGTATTATCTTTTCATTTTATTATTTTGTAATTTTATTACTTTATTATTTTATTATTTTATTACCTTATCATTTCATTTTATTATCTTTTCATTTTATTATTTTGTTATTTTGTTATCTTTTCATTTTATCATTTTATTATTTTATTACTTTATTATTTTATTATTTTATTACCTTATCATTTCATTTTATTATTTTGTTATCTTTTCATTTTATTATTTTATTTTATTATTTTGTTATCTTTTCATTTTGTTATCTTTTCATTTTATTATTTTATAAGTTTATCATTTTGTTATATTTTTCCTTTCGTTAACTTTTCATTTTATTTTCTTGTTATCCCTTTATTTTATTTTATTATCTCTTCATTTTATTATTTTATTATTATATTTTTGTTATCGTTTCATTTTATTATCTTTTCATTTTATTATTTAGTTTTTTGTTATATTTTTTGTTATCTTTTCATTTTATTATTTTGTTATCTTTTCATTTTATTATCTTTTCATTTTATTATTTTGTTATCTTTTATTTTTTATCTTTTCATTTTATTATTTAACTATTCATTTTTTTATTATCTTTTCATTTTATTATTTTATTATTCATTATCTAACTAAAATTACGTTTGCTTCGGCTAGGATAATTGCAGAAGTACGTACACACAATCCTTAACCTGCCAACCGGGATGTTACCCTTTATGCATTTCGATTGGTTGTGGGGATTTGTGGACATATAGGTCTTCTGTAGGATGGCTAACCGTTGATGCGGGTATATGGATTTCCTTACTGGAAATGCATTACTTTCCGCAACACACATCCAGGACCCAACCTCGTACTACGTTTATAAAAAAAACTCATTATAAGAACCGATTCTTATCTAGCTCTTAAAGAGCTTGTTCTTCCTTTTTCTTTTTTATCCAGCTCTCAAAAGGACCTGTTCTTACTTTTTCACTCATATTCAGCTCTTAAAAGAACTTGTTCTTACCTTATCATCTCATTTATTATTTTTCCTGGTTCAAAAAGAACTAACTCACAGTTCCTCAAAGTTTCCACGGAAGCTTCCTGGTTCCTTACAGAACCTGTTCATAGCACCGCGACTCCATGTTTATCTCCGTCCTTCTACACAGCACCGTGACTCCGTGTCTATCTCCTTTCTTCCATATAGTTCAACCATCCGTTGTGTTTATTCAGCATCCTAGTTATAAAAATATCAACAATAATTCATACACCAATTTTTACCTATTTGATATATACTCACCCTACCAGAAACACTTCACCGCAGCTTTCTAATTCCTCCCAAAAGGTCCACTCAAACACACGACTCTCCTAAAACTTCCTGCTACATCACTCACACCCTGGATACACTATATCTCGCAAAGATTCATCAGCTAAAACAAATAAGAATATTCACCCATGTTTATTTGCTGATCATCTCTCCTTCAATACTCACTCAGTTCACTCTCTGCATCTTGCCGGTCCCACACACCATGACTCCACTTATGTCTAATTGCTCCTTCTAAGCCTCCTGAAACTGTAATTATTAAAACTTTAGATATAAACTTATACTCACACTCTAGTATTTCTATTTGCTTAGCTTCACTTACCCTTCACAACTCGAAATCCATTTACCAGCAAATCTCTAACACCTTCTTAACCAAAAATCAAAAAATTAAATTATTAGAATATTAGCCGTATATCATACTTTTTCATAAACTAATTTCTTTACTTACGTATAGTGTTGGGTAACTCATACATGAGTTGGTACAAATGTCCCATACAATGAGTTGAGATGTCACAACACCTCAAAATTTTGTTTTGAACCAACTCATTTGTAGTAGGACGTAAGAGGTACCTCAATTTATGTCCCAGCTACACAATAACACAATACACAACTCACACCTCTTTGAGAGACTACAATCGTATTATACTAATGCATTTGAAGCAAATTCAACACATCTCAATGTGAAAACGAAAGGGACAGTCTTGTCTGTTGTGTTGTATTTGCATTTCGTGTTGAATGTGCCCGAAATTGTGTTCAATTGTATCTCTCTCTAGCTGTAGAGTATAGTCCCTATATTCTATATGGATGATCAATGAACATCTAGTTATAAGCAGAAAATATACTTAATCCTTAAGAACTGAATGCATTGGTTCTATTGGTGCATTCTGAATAGAACCACTAGTTCAATGCATATTACACACTCTACACACCTCATTTGAGGTGGTACAATGTCCCAATACATTTTTGAAAATGAGTTACTCATACAAACTCATTTTAAAATCGTGTCCTACCCAACACTACTTACGTACATCTTATAACATTCTTTTTCAATTTGACATTTTACTTCAACAATAATTTGACATTTAAGTTAAGACGAATTCATATTACTGAATATTCGCTCTATGTTATGATATTATTTCAAAAAATAGGACATGCTCATAATTTTGAAATCTCCTTGTTTCCATTCATAATAATTCACTCCCTACTCGACATTATCAATAACATCAACTTTATTTTATGCATCAAATTAACTCTAATACATGTTATGACAACTTTATACTCGAAACGTGATCATGTTTTGGTTTATCTTATGGCTTCATCTACTTGTCCTACTGTTATTACTGTATTATTTTATTATTTTATTATTTTATTACTTTATTATTTTATTATTTTATTATTTTATTATTTTGTTCTCTTTTAATTTTTTATCTTTTCATTTTATTGTTTTATTATTTTGTTATCTTTTCATTTTTTTAACTTTTCATTTGTATTATCTTTTCATTTTATTATTTTGTAATTTTATTACTTTATTATTTTATTATTTTATTACCTTATCATTTCATTTTATTATCTTTTCATTGTATTATTTTGTTATCTTTTCATTTTATCATTTTATTATTTTATTACTTTATTATTTTATTATTTTATTACCTTTTCATTTCATTTTATTATCTTTTCATTTTATTATTTTATCTTTTCATTTTTTATCTTTTCATTTTATTATTTTGTTATCTTTTCATTTTATTATTTTGTTTTCTTTTAATTTTATTATCTTTTCCTTTTATTATTTTATTATTTTGTTATCTTTTCATTTTATCATTTTATTATTTTATTACTTTATTATTTTATTATTTTATTACCTTATCATTTCATTTTATTATCTTTTCATTTTATTATTTTGTTATCTTTTCATTTTTTATCTTTTCATTTTATTATTTTATTTTATTATTTTGTTATCTTTTCATTTTGTTATCTTTTCATTTTATTATTTTATTATTTTGTTTTCTTTTAATTTTATTATCTTTTCCTTTTATTATTTTATTATTTTTTTATCTTTTCATTTTATCATTTTATTATTTTATTACTTTATTATTTTATTATTTTATTACCTTATTATTTCATTTTATTATCTTTTCATTTTATTATTTTGTTATCTTTTCATTTTTTATCTTTTCATTTTATTATTTTATTTTATTATTTTTTTATCTTTTCATTTTGTTATCTTTTCATTTTATTATTTTATAAGTTTATCATTTTGTTATATTTTTCCTTTCGTTAACTTTTCATTTTATTTTCTTGTTATCCCTTTATTTTATTTTATTATCTCTTCATTTTATTATTTTATTATTATATTTTTGTTATCGTTTCATTTTATTATCTTTTCATTTTATTATTTTATTATTTTATTATTTAGTTTTTTGTTATATTTTTTGTTATCTTTTCATTTTATTATTTTGTTATCTTTTCATTTTGTTATCTTTTCATTTTATTATTTTGTTATCTTTTATTTTTTATCTTTTCATTTTATTATTTAACTATTCATTTTTTTATTCATTTTTTTATTATCTTTTCATTTTATTATCCGTTGTGTTTATTCAGCATCCTATTTATAAAAATATCAACAATAATTCATACACCAATTTTTACCTTTTTGATATATACTCACCCTACCAGAAACACTTCACCGCAGCTTTCTAATTCCTCCCCAAAGGTCCACTCAAACACACGCCTCTCCTAACTCTTCCTGCTACATCACTCACACCCTGGATACACTATATCTCGCAAAGATTTAGCAGCTAAAACAAATAAGAATATTCACCCATGTTTATTTGCTGATCATCTCTCCTTCAATACTCACTCAGTTCACACCCCCTGCATCCTGCCGGTCCAACACACCATGACTCCACTTATGCCTAACTGCTCCTTCTAAGCCTCCTGAAACTGTAATTATTCAAATTTTAGATATAAACTTATACTCACACTCTCTAGTATTTCTATTTGCTTAGCTTCACTTACCCTTCACAACTCGAAATCCATTTACCAGCAAATCTCTAACACCTTCTTAACCTAAAATCACAAAATAAAATTATTAGAATATTAGCCGTATATCATACTTTTTCATAAACTAATTTCTTTACTTACATACATCTTATAACATTCTTTTTCAATTTGACATTTTACTTCAACAATAATTTCACATTTAATTTAGGACGAATTCATATTACTGAATATTCGCTCTGTTTCCCTTTGATATTATGTCAAAAAATAGGACATGCTCATAATTTGGAAATTTCCTTGTTTCCATTCATAATATCTCACTCCCTACTCGAAATTATCAATAACATCAACTTTATTTTATACATCAAATTAACTCTAATACATGTTATGACAACTTTATACTCGAAACGTGGTCATGTTTTGGATTATCCCATAGCTTCATCTACTTGTCCTCCTGTTATTACTGTATTATTTTATTACTTTATTATTTTATTATTTTATTTTTTTATTATTTTATTATTTTGTTGTCTTTTAATTTTTTATCTTTACATTTTATTATTTTGTTATCTTTTCATTTTGTTAACTTTTCATTTGTATTATCTTTTCATTTTATTATTTTGTTATCTTTTCATTTTATCATTTTATTATTTTATTACTTTATTATTTTATTATCTTTTCATTTCATTTTATTATCTTTTATTATCTTTTCATTTTATTATTTTGTTATCTTTTCATTTATTATCTTTTCATTTTACTATTTTGTTATCTTTTCATTTTATCATTTTATTTTATTGTTTTGTTATCTTTTCATTTTATTATCTTTTCATTTTATTATTTTATTATTTTGTTATCTTTTAATTTTTTATCTTTTCATTTTATTATTTTACTATTCATTTTTTTATTCATTATTTTATTATCTTTTTATCTTTTCATTTTATTATTTTGTTATCTTTTCATTTTATCATATTATTATTTTATTACTTTATTATTTTATTATTTTATTATCTTTTCATTTTATTATTTTGTTATCTTTTCATTTATTATCTTTTCATATTACTATTTTATTATTTTGTTATCTTTTCATTTTTTATCTTTTGATTTTATTATTTTATTTTATTATTTTGTTATCTTTTCATTTTGTTATCTTTTCATTTTATTATTTTATTATTTTATAAGTTTATCATTTTGTTATATTTTTCCTTTTATTAACTTTTCATTTTATTATCTTTTCATTTTATTATTTTATTATTTAGTTTTTTGTTATATTTTTTTGTTATCTTTTCATTTTATTATTTTATTATTCATTATATAACCACATGTTGCCTAAAATTTCGTTTGTTTCGGCTAGGATAATTGCAGAAGTACCGTCCACACAATCCTTAACCTGCCAACCGGGATTTTACATTCTTTTTCAATTTGACATTTTACTTCAACAATAATTTGACATTTAATTTAGGACGAATTCATATTACCGAATATTCGCTCTGTTTCCCTTTGATATTATGTCAAAAAATAGGACATGCTCATAATTTTGAAATCTCCTTGTTTCCATTCATAATATTTCACTCCCTACTCGAAATTATCAATAACATCAACTTTATTTTATACATCAAATTAACTCTAATACATATTATGACAACTTTATACTCGAAACGTGATCGTGAACGTGATAATCCAAAACATGATTATCCCATGGCTTCATCTACTTGTCCTCCTGTTATTACTGTATTATTTTATTACTTTATTATTTTATTATTTTATTTTTTTCTTATTTTATTATTTTATTATTTTGTTGTCTTTTAATTTTTTATCTTTTCATTTTATTATTTTGTTATCTTTTCATTTTGTTAACTTTTCATTTGTATTATCTTTTCATTTTATTATTTTATTATTTTGTTATCTTTTCATTTTATCATTTTATTATTTTATTACTTTATTATTTTATTATCTTTTCATTTCATTTTATTATCTTTTCATTTCATTTTATTATCTTTTATTATATTTTCATTTTATTATTTTGTTATCTTTTCATTTATTATCTTTTCATTTTACTATTTTATTATTTTGTTATCTTTTCATTTTATCATTTTATTTTATTGTTTTGTTATCTTTTCATTTTATTATTTTGTTATTTTATCTTTTAATTTTTTATCTTTTCATTTTATTATTTTACTATTCATTTTTTTATTCATTATTTTATTATCTTTTAATCTTTTCATTTTATTATTTTGTTATCTTTTCATTTTATCATATTATTATTTTATTATATTATTATTTTATTACTTTATTATATTATTATCTTTTCATTTCATTTTATTATCTTTTCATTTTATTATTTTGTTATCTTTTCATTTATTATCTTTTCATATTACTATTTTATTATTTTATCTTTTCATTTTTTATCTTTTGATTTTATTATTTTATTTTATTATTTTGTTATCTTTTCATTTTATTATTTTATTATTTTATAAGTTTATCATTTTGTTATATTTTTCCTTTTATTAACTTTTCATTTTATTATCTTTTCATTTTATTATTTTATTATTTAGTTTTTTGTTATATTTTTTTGTTATCTTTTCATTTTATTATTTTATTATTTTGCTATCTTTTCATTTTATTATCTTTTCATTTTATTATTCATTATCTAACCACATGTTGCCTAAAATATCGTTTGTTTCGGCTAGGATAATTGCAGAAGTACCGTCCACACAATCCTTAACCTGCCAACCGGGATGTTACCCTTTATGCATTTCGATTGGTTGGGGGGATTTGTGGACATATAGGTCTTCTGTAGGATGGCTAACCGTCGATGCGGGTATATGGATTTCCTTACTGGAAATGCATTACTTTTTCATAAACTAATTTCTTTACTTACATACATCTTATAACATTCTTTTTCAATTTGACATTTTACTTCAACAATAATTTGACATTTAATTTAGGACGAATTCATATTACCGAATATTCGCTCTGTTTCCCTTTGATATTATGTCAAAAAATAGGACATGCTCATAATTTTGAAATCTCCTTGTTTCCATTCATAATATTTCACTCCCTACTCGAAATTATCAATAACATCAACTTTATTTTATACATCAAATTAACTCTAATACATGTTATGACAACTTTATACTCGAAACGTGATCGTGAACGTGATAATCCTAAACATGATTATCCCATGGCTTCATCTACTTGTCCTCCTGTTATTACTGTATTATTTTATTACTTTATTATTTTATTATTTTATTTTTTTATAATTTTATTATTTTTTTGTCTTTTAATTTTTTATCTTTTCATTTTATTATTTTGTAATTTTTTTAATTTTTTTTATTTTTAATCTTTTTATTTTATTTTGTTATCTTTTCGTTTTTTTATTTTATTATTTTATTTTCTTTTAATTCTATTATCTTTTCATTTTATTATTTTATTATTTTTTTATCGTTTCATTTTATCATTTTATTATTTTATTGCTTTATTATTTTATTTTATTATCTTTTCATTTCATTTTTTTATCTTTTATTATCTTTTCATATTACTATTTTATTATTTTGTTATCTTTTCATTTTTTTTTTCATTTTATTATTTTATTATTTTATTTTATTATTTTGTTATCTTTTCATTTTGTTATCTTTTCATTTTATTATTTTATAAGTTTATCATTTTGTTATATTTTTCCTTTCGTTAACTTTTCATTTTATTTTTTTGTTATCCCTTTATTTTATTTTGTTATCTCTTCATTTTATTATTTTATTATTATATTTTTGTTATCGTTTCATTTTATTATCTTTTCATTTTATTAGTTTATTATTTTATTATATAGTTTTTTGTTATATTTTCATTTTATTATTTTATTATTTTCTATCTTTTCATTTTATTATTTTATTATTTTGTTATCTTTTTATTTTAATATTATATTTTTGTTATCGTTTTCTTTTATTATCTTTTCAGTTTATTAGTTTAATCTTTTGTTATTTTGTTATTTTATTATTTAGTTTTTGTAATCTTTTCATTTTATTGTTTTATTATTTTGTTATCTTTTCATTTTGTTAACTTTTCATTTGTATTATCTTTTCATTTTATTATTTTATAATTTTTTTTATTTTTTTATTTTTTATCTTTTTATTTTATTTTGTTATCTTTTCGTTTTATTATTTTGTTTTCTTTTAATTCTATTATCTTTTCATCTTTTTGTTATCCCTTTATTTTATTTTGTTATCTCTTCATTTTATTATTTTAATATTATATTTTTGTTATCGTTTCATTTTATTATCTTTTCATTTTAATAGTTTATTATTTTATTATTTAGTTTTTGTTATATTTTTTTGTTATCTTTTCATTTTATTATTTTATTATTTTGCTATCTTTTCATTTTATTATCTTTTCATTTTATTATTCATTATCTAACCCTATGTTGCCTAAAATTTCGTTTGTTTCGGCTAGGATAATTGCAGAAGTACCGTCCACACAATCATTAACCTGCCAACCGGGATGTAACCCTTTATGCATTTCGATTGGTTGGGGGGATTTGTGGACATATAGGTCTTCTGTAGGATGGCTAACCGTCGATGCGGGTATATGGATATCCTTACTGGAAATGCATTACTTTCCGCAACACACATCCAGGACCCAACCTCGTACTACGTTTATGAAAAAAAACTTTTGTTATATTTTTTTGTTATCTTTTCATTTTATTATTTTGTTATCTTTTCATTTTATTATTTTGTTATCTTTTCATTTTATTATTTTATTATTTTGTTATCTTTTCATTTTATTATTTTACTATTAATTTTTTTATTCATTATTTTGTTATCTTTTCATTTTATTATTTTATTATTCATTATCTAACCACATGTTGCCTAAAATATCGTTTGTTTCGGCTAGGATAATTGCAGAAGTACCGTCCACACAATCCTTAACCTGCCAACCGGGATGTTACCCTTTATGCATTTCGATTGGTTGGGGGGATTTGTGGACATATAGGTCTTCTGTAGGATGGCTAACCGTCGATGCGGGTATATGGATTTCCTTACTGGAAATGCATTACTTTTTCATAAACTAATTTCTTTACTTACATACATCTTATAACATTCTTTTTCAATTTGACATTTTACTTCAACAATAATTTGACATTTAATTTAGGACGAATTCATATTACTGAATGTTCGCTCTGTTTCCCTTTGATGTTATGTCAAAAAATAGGACATGCTCATAATTTTGAAATCTCCTTGTTTCCATTCATAATATATCACTCCCTACTCGAAATTATCAATAACATCAACTTTATTTTATACATCAAATTAACTCTAATACATGTTATGACAACTTTATACTCGAAACGTGGTCATGTTTTGGATTATCCCATAGCTTCATCTACTTGTCCTACTGTTATTACTGTATTATTTTATTACTTTATTATTTTATTATTTTATTTTTTTATTATTTTATTATTTTATTATTTTATTATTTTGTTGTCTTTTAATTTTTTATCTTTTCATTTTATTATTTTGTTATCTTTTCATTTTGTTAACTTTTCATTTGTATTATCTTTTCATTTTATTATTTTATTATTTTGTTATCTTTTCATTTTATCATTTTATTATTTTATTACTTTATTATTTTATTATCTTTTCATTTCATTTTATTATCTTTTCATTTCATTTTATTATCTTTTATTATATTTTCATTTTATTATTTTGTTATTTTATTATTTAGTTTTTTGTAATCTTTTCATTTTATTGTTTTATTATTTTGTTATCTTTTCATTTTGTTAACTTTTCATTTGTATTATCTTTTCATTTTATTATTTTGTAATTTTTTTTATTTTTTTATCTTTTATCTTTTTATTTTATTTTGTTATCTTTTCGTTTTATTATTTTATTATTTTACTACTTTATTATTTTATTATCTTTTCATTTAATTTTATTATCTTTTATTATCTTTTCATTTTAGTATTTTGTTTCCTTTTAATTTTATTATCTTTTCATTATATTATTTTTTTATCTTTTCATTTTATCATTTTATTACTTTATTATTTTATTATCTTTTCATTTTATTATTTTGTTATCTTTTCATTTTACTATTTTATTATTTTGTTATCTCTTCATTTTATTATTTTATTTTTTTTTTGTTTGTTATCCCTTTAGTTTATTTTGTTATCTCTTCATTTTATTATTTTATTATTACATTTTTGTTATCGTTTCATTTTATTATCTTTTCATTTTATTATTTTATTATTTAGTTTTTGTTATATTTTTTTGTTATCTTTTCATTTTATTATTTTGTTATCTTTTCATTTTATTATTTTATTATTTTGTTATCTTTTAATTTTTTATCTTTTCATTTTATTATTTTACTATTCATTTTTTTATTCATTATTTTATTATCTTTTTATCTTTTCATTTTATTATTTTGTTATCTTTTCATTTTATCATATTATTATTTTATTATTTTATTACTTTATTATTTTATTATTTTATTATCTTTTCATTTCATTTTATTATCTTTTCATTTTATTATTTTGTTATCTTTTCATTTATTATCTTTTCATTTTACTATTTTATTATTTTGTTATCTTTTCATTTTATCATTTTATTTTATTGTTTTGTTATCTTTTCATTTTGTTATCTTTTCATTTTATTATTTTATAAGTTTATCATTTTGTTATATTTTTCCTTTTGTTAACTTTTAATTTTATTTTTTTGTTATCCCTTTATTTTATTTTGTTATCTCTTCATTTTATTATTTTATTATTTTATTTTTGTTATCGTTTCATTTTATTATCTTTTCATTTTATTAGTTTATTATTTTATTATTTAATTTTTTGTTATCTTTTCATTTTATCATTTTATTATATTGCTATCTTTTCATTTTATTATCTTTTCATTTTATTATTTTATTATTTATTTATTTTATTATTTTATTATTTTATTATTTTATTATTTTATTATTTTATTATTTTATTTTTTTATTTTATTATTTTGTTATCTTTTCATTTTGTTAACTTTTCATTTGTATTATCTTTTCATTTTATTATTTTATTATTTTGTTTTCTTTTAATTTTATTGTCTTTTCATTTTATTATTTTATTATTTTGTTATCTTTTCATTTTATCATTTCATTATTTTATTATCTTTTCATTTTATTATTTTGTTATCTTTTCATTTATTATCTTTTCATTTTACTATTTTATTATTTTGTTATCTTTTCATTTTTGATCTTTTCATTTTATTATTTTATTTTATTTTTTTGTTATCTTTTCATTTTATTATTTTATAAGTTTATCATTTTGTTATAGTTTTCCTTTTGTTAACTTTTCATTTTATTATCTTTTCATTTTATTTTTTTGTTATCCCTTTATTTTATTTTTTATCTCTTCATTTTATTATTTTATTATTATATTTTTGTTATCGTTTCATTTTATTATCTTTTCATTTTATTATTTTGCTATCTTTTCATTTTATTATCTTTTCATTTTATTATTTTATTATTCATTATCTAACCCTATGTTGCCTAAAATTTCGTTTGTTTCGTCTAGGATAATTGCAGAAGTACCGTCCACACAATCATTAACCTGCCAACCGGGATGTAACCCTTTATGCATTTCGATTGGTTGGGGGGATTTGTGGACATATAGGTCTTCTGTAGGATGGCTAACCGTCGATGCGGGTATATGGATATCCTTACTGGAAATGCATTACTTTCCGCAACACACATCCAGGTCCCAACCTCGTACTACGTTTATAAAAAAAACTTTTGTTATATTTTTTTGTTATCTTTTCATTTTATTATTTTGTTATCTTTTCATTTTATTATTTTACTATTTTTTTATTCATTATTTTGTTATCTTCTTATCTTTTCATTTTATTATTTTATTATTCATTATCTAACCACATGTTGCCTAAAATTTCGTTTGTTTCGGCTAGGATAATTGCAGAAGTACCGTCCACACAATCCTTAACCTGCCAACCGGGATGTTACCCTTTATGCATTTCGATTGGTTGGGGGGATTTGTGGACATATAGGTCTTCTGTAGGATGGCTAACCGTCGATGCGGGTATATGGATTTCCTTACTGGAATTGCATTACTTTCCGCACACACATCCAGGACCCAACCTCGTACTACGTTTATAAAAAAAAACTCATTATAAGAACTGATTCTTATCTAGCTCTTAAAAGAGCTTGTTCTTACTTTTTCTTTTTTATCCAGCTCTCAAAAGAACCTGTTCTTACTTTTTCACTCATATTAAGCTCTTAAAAGAACTTGTTCTTACCTTCTCATCTCATTTATTATTTTCCTGGTTCAAAAATAACTAACTCACAGTTCCTCAAAGTTTCCACGGAAGCTTCCTGGTTCCTTACAGAACCTGTTCATAGCACCGCGACTCCATGTTTATCTCCGTCCTTCTACACAGCACCGTGACTCCGTGTCTATCTCATTTCTTCCATATAGTTCAACCATCCGTTGTGTTTATTCAGCATCCTATTTATAAAAATATCAACAATAATTCATACACCAATTTTTACCTATTTGATGTATACTTACCCTACCAGAAACACTTCACCGCAGCTTTCTAATTCCTCCCCAAAGGTCCACTCAAACACACGACTCTCCTAACACTTCCTGCTACATCACTCACACCCTGGATACACTATATCTCGCAAATATTTAGCAGCTAAAACAAATAAGAATATTCACCCATGTTTATTTGTTGATCATCTCTCTTTCAATACTCACTCAGTTCACACCCTCTGCATACTGCCGGTCCCACACACCATGACTCCACTTATGTCTAATTGCTCCTTCTAAGCCTACTGAAACTGTAATTATTCAAATTTTAGATATAAACTTATACTCACACTCTAGTATTTCTATTTGCTTAGCTTCACTTACCCTTCACAACTCGAAATCCATTTACCAGCAAATCTCTAACACCTTCTTAACCTAAAATCACAAAAAAAAATTATTAGAATATTAGCCGTATATTATACTTTTTCATACACTAATTTCTTTACTTACATACATCTTATAACATTCTTTTTCAATTTGACATTTTACTTCAACAATAATTTGACATTTAATTTAGGACGAATTCATATTACTGAATATTCGCTCTGTTTCCCTTTGATATTATGTCAAAAAATAGGACATGCTCATAATTTTGAAATCTCCTTGTTTCCATTCATAATTTTTCACTCCCTACTCGAAATTATCAATAACATCAACTTTATTTTATACATCAAATTAACTCTTCAAGCTTCAAGCTTTATCTACTTGTCCTCCTATTATTACTGTATTATTTTATTACTTTATTATTTTATTATTTTATTATTTTATTATTTTATTATTTTATTATTTTATTATTTTATTATTTTATTATTTTATTATTTTATTATTTTATTATTTTATTATTTTATTATTTTATTATTTTATTATTTTATTATTTTATTATTTTATTATTTTATAATTTTATTATTTTATTATTTTATTATTTTGGTATTTTATTATTTTATTATTTTATTTTTTTATTTTATTATTTTGTTATCTTTTCATTTTGTTAACTTTTCATTTGTATTATCTTTTCATTTTATTATTTTATTATTTTGTTATCTTTTCATTTTATCATTTCATTATTTTATTACTTTATTATTTTATTATCTTTTCATTTCATTTTATTATCTTTTATTATCTTTTCATTTTATTATTTTGTTATCTTTTCATTTATTATCTTTTCATTTTACTATTTTATTATTTTGTTATCTTTTCATTTTTGATCTTTTCATTTTATTATTTTATTTTGTTTTTTTTATTTTTTCATTTTATTATTTTATAAGTTTATCATTTTGTTATAGTTTTCCTTTTGTTAACTTTTCATTTTATTATCTTTTCATTTTATTTTTTTGTTATCCCTTTATTTTATTTTTTATCTCTTTATTTTATTATTATATTTTTGTTATCGTTTCATTTTATTATCTTTTCATTTTATTAGTTTATTATTTTATTATTTTGTTTTTTTTTTTATATTTTTTTGTTATCTTTTCATTTTATTATTTTATTATTTTGCTATCTTTTCATTTTATTATTTTATTATTTTGTTATCTTTTAATTTTTTATCTTTTCATTTTATTATTTTACTATTCATTTTTTTATTCATTATTTTGTTATCTTTTTATCTTTTCATTTTATTAGTTTATTATTCATTATCTAACCACATGTTTCCTAAAATTTCGTTTGTTTCGGCTAGGATAATTGCAGAAGTACCGTCCACACAATCCTTAACCTGCCAACCGGGATGTTACCCTTTATGCATTTCGATTGGTTGGGGGGATTTGTGGACATATAGGTCTTCTGTAGGATGGCTAACCGTCGATGCGGGTATATGGATTTCCTTACTGGAAATGCATTACTTTCCGCAACACACATCCAGGACCCAACCTCGTACTACGTTTATGAAAAAAACTTTTGTTATATTTTTTTGTTATCTTTTCATTTTATTATTTTGTTATCTTTTCATTTTATTATTTTGTTATCTTTTCATTTTATTATTTTACTATTCATTTTTTTATTCATTATTTTGTTATCTTTTCATTTTATTATTTTATTATTCATTATCTAACCACATGTTGCCTAAAATTTCGTTTGTTTCGGCTAGGATAATTGCAGAAGTACCGTCCACACAATCCTTAACCTGCCAACCGGGATGTTACCCTTTATGCATTTCGATTAGTTGGGGGGATTTGTGGACATATAGGTCTTCTGTAGGATGGCTAACCGTCGATGCGGGTATATGGATTTCCTTACTGGAAATGCATTACTTTTTCATACACTAATTTCTTTACTTACATACATCTTATAACATTCTTTTTCAATTTGACATTTTACTTCAACAATAATTTGACATTTAATTTAGGACGAATTCATATTACTGAATATTCGCTCTGTTTTCCTTTGATATTATGTCAAAAAATAGGACATTCTCATAATTTTGAAATCTCCTTGTTTCCATTCATAATTTTTCACTCCCTACTCGAAATTATCAATAACATCAACTTTATTTTATACTTCAAATTAACTCTTCAAGCTTCAAGCATTATCTACTTGTCCTCCTATTATTACTGTATTATTTTATTACTTTATTATTTTATTATTTTATTATTTTATTATTTTATTATTTTATTATTTTATTATTTTATTATTTTATTATTTTATTATTTTATTATCTTATTATTTTATTATTTTATTATTTTATTATTTTATTATTTTATTATTTTATTATTTTATTATTTTATTATTTTATTATATTATTATTTTATTTTTTTATTATTTTATTATTTTATTATTTTATTATTTATTTATTTTATTATTTTATTATTTTATTATTTTATTATTTTATTTTATTATTTTGTTATCTTTTCATTTTGTTAACTTTTCATTTGTATTATCTTTTCATTTTATTATTTTATTATTTTGTTTTCTTTTAATTTTATTGTCTTTTCATTTTATTATTTTATTATTTTGTTATCTTTTCATTTTATCATTTCATTATTTTATTACTTTATTATTTTATTATCTTTTCATTTCATTTTATTATCTTTTATTATCTTTTCATTTTATTATTTTGTTATCTTTTCATTTTATTATTTTGTTATCTTTTCATTTTACTATTTTATTATTTTGTTATCTTTTCATTTTTGATCTTTTCATTTTATTATTTTATTTTATTTTTTTGTTATCTTTTCATTTTATTATTTTATAAGTTTATCATTTTGTTATAGTTTTCCTTTTGTTAACTTTTCATTTTATTATCTTTTCATTTTATTTTTTTGTTATCCCTTTATTTTATTTTTTATCTCTTCATTTTATTATTTTATTATTATATTTTTGTTATCGTTTCATTTTATTATCTTTTCATTTTATTATTTTGCTATCTTTCATTTTAGTATCTTTTCATTTTATTATTTTATTATTCATTATCTAACCCTATGTTGCCTAAAATTTCGTTTGTTTCGTCTAGGATAATTGCAGAAGTACCGTCCACACAATCATTAACCTGCCAACCGGGATGTAACCCTTTATGCATTTCGATTGGTTGGGGGGATTTGTGGACATATAGGTCTTCTGTAGGATGGCTAACCGTCGATGCGGGTATATGGATATCCTTACTGGAAATGCATTACTTTCCGCAACACACATCCAGGTCCCAACCTCGTACCACGTTTATAAAAAAAACTTTTGTGATATTTTTTTTGTTATCTTTTCATTTTATTATTTTGTTATCTTTTCATTTTATTATTTTACTATTTTTTTATTCATTATTTTGTTATCTTCTTATCTTTTCATTTTATTATTTTATTATTCATTATCTAACCACATGTTGCCTAAAATTTCGTTTGTTTCGGCTAGGATAATTGCAGAAGTACCGTCCACACAATCCTTAACCTGCCAACCGGGATGTTACCCTTTATGCATTTCGATTGGTTGGGGGGATTTGTGGACATATAGGTCTTCTGTAGGATGGCTAACCGTCGATGCGGGTATATGGATTTCCTTACTGGAATTGCATTACTTTCCGCACACACATCCAGGACCCAACCTCGTACTACGTTTATAAAAAAAACTCATTATAAGAACCGATTCTTATCTAGCTCTTAAAAGAGCTTGTTCTTACTTTTTCTTTTTTATCCAGCTCTCAAAAGAACCTGTTCTTACTTTTTCACTCATATTAAGCTCTTAAAAGAACTTGTTCTTACTTTATCATCTCATTTATTATTTTCCTGGTTCAAAAATAACTAACTCACAGTTCCTCAAAGTTTCCACGGAAGCTTCCTGGTTCCTTACAGAACCTGTTCATAGCACCGCGACTCCATGTTTATCTCCGTCCTTCTACACAACACCGTGACTCCGTGTCTATCTCCTTTCTTCCATATAGTTCAACCATCCGTTGTGTTTATTCAGCATCCTATTTATAAAAATATCAACAATAATTCATACACCAATTTTTACCTATTTGATGTATACTTACCCTACCAGAAACACTTCACCGCAGCTTTCTAATTCCTCCCCAAAGGTCCACTCAAACACACGACTCTCCTAACACTTCCTGCTACATCACTCACACCCTGGATACACTATATCTCGCAAAGATTTAGCAGCTAAAACAAATAAGAATATTCACCCATGTTTATTTGTTGATTATCTCTCTTTCAATACTCACTCAGTTCACACCCTCTGCATCCTGCCGGTCCCACACACCATGACTCCACTTATGTCTAATTGCTCCTCCTAAGCCTACTGAAACTGTAATTATTCAAATTTTAGATATAAACTTATACTCACACTCTCTAGTATTTCTATTTGCTTAGCTTCACTTACCCTTCACAACTCGAAATCCATTTACCAGCAAATCTCTAACACCTTCTTAACCTAAAATCACAAAATAAAATTATTAGAATATTAGCCGTATATCATACTTTTTCATACACTAATTTCTTTACTTACATACATCTTATAACATTCTTTTTCAATTTGACATTTTACTTCAACAATAATTTGACATTTAATTTAGGACGAATTCATATTACTGAATATTCGCTCTGTTTCCCTTTGATATTATGTCAAAAAATAGGACATGCTCATAATTTTGAAATCTCCTTGTTTCCATTCATAATTTTTCACTCCCTACTCGAAATTATCAATAACATCAACTTTATTTTATACATCAAATTAACTCTTCAAGCTTCAAGCTTTATATACTTGTCCTCCTATTATTACTGTATTATTTTATTACTTTATTATTTTATTATTTTATTATTTTATTATTTTATTATTTTATTATTTTATTATTTTATTATTTTATTATTTTATTATTTTATTATTTTATTATTTTATTATTTTATTATTTTATTATTTTATTATTTTATTATTTTATTATTTTGGTATTTTATTATTTTATTTTATTATTTTGTTATGTTTTCATTTTGTTAACTTTTCATTTGTATTATCTTTTCATTTTATTATTTTTTTATTTTGTTTTCTTTTAATTTTATTGTCTTTTCATTTTTTATTTTATTTTATTTTTTTATTATTTTATTATTTTATTATTTTATTATTTTATTATTTTATTATTTATTTATTTTATTATTTTATTATTTTATTATTTTATTTTTTTATTTTATTATTTTGTTATCTTTTCATTTTGTTAACTTTTCATTTGTATTATCTTTTCATTTTATTATTTTATTATTTTGTTTTCTTTTAATTTTATTGTCTTTTCATTTTATTATTTTATTATTTTGTTATCTTTTCATTTTATCATTTCATTATTTTATTACTTTATTATTTTATTATCTTTTCATTTCATTTTATTATCTTTTATTATCTTTTCATTTTATTATTTTGTTATCTTTTCATTTTATTATTTTGTTATCTTTTCATTTTACTATTTTATTATTTTGTTATCTTTTCATTTTTGATCTTTTCATTTTATTATTTTATTTTATTTTTTTGTTATCTTTTCATTTTATTATTTTATAAGTTTATCATTTTGTTATAGTTTTCCTTTTGTTAACTTTTCATTTTATTATCTTTTCATTTTATTTTTTTGTTATCCCTTTATTTTATTTTTTATCTCTTCATTTTATTATTTTATTATTATATTTTTGTTATCGTTTCATTTTATTATCTTTTCATTTTATTATTTTGCTATCTTTTCATTTTAGTATCTTTTCATTTTATTATTTTATTATTCATTATCTAACCCTATGTTGCCTAAAATTTCGTTTGTTTCGTCTAGGATAATTGCAGAAGTACCGTCCACACAATCATTAACCTGCCAACCGGGATGTAACCCTTTATGCATTTCGATTGGTTGGGGGGATTTGTGGACATATAGGTCTTCTGTAGGATGGCTAACCGTCGATGCGGGTATATGGATATCCTTACTGGAAATGCATTACTTTCCGCAACACACATCCAGGTCCCAACCTCGTACTACGTTTATAAAAAAAACTTTTGTGATATTTTTTTTGTTATCTTTTCATTTTATTATTTTGTTATCTTTTCATTTTATTATTTTACTATTTTTTTATTCATTATTTTGTTATCTTCTTATCTTTTCATTTTATTATTTTATTATTCATTATCTAACCACATGTTGCCTAAAATTTCGTTTGTTTCGGCTAGGATAATTGCAGAAGTACCGTCCACACAATCCTTAACCTGCCAACCGGGATGTTACCCTTTATGCATTTCGATTGGTTGGGGGGATTTGTGGACATATAGGTCTTCTGTAGGATGGCTAACCGTCGATGCGGGTATATGGATTTCCTTACTGGAATTGCATTACTTTCCGCACACACATCCAGGACCCAACCTCGTACTACGTTTATAAAAAAAACTCATTATAAGAACCGATTCTTATCTAGCTCTTAAAAGAGCTTGTTCTTACTTTTTCTTTTTTATCCAGCTCTCAAAAGAACCTGTTCTTACTTTTTCACTCATATTAAGCTCTTAAAAGAACTTGTTCTTACTTTATCATCTCATTTATTATTTTCCTGGTTCAAAAATAACTAACTCACAGTTCCTCAAAGTTTCCACGGAAGCTTCCTGGTTCCTTACAGAACCTGTTCATAGCACCGCGACTCCATGTTTATCTCCGTCCTTCTACACAACACCGTGACTCCGTGTCTATCTCCTTTCTTCCATATAGTTCAACCATCCGTTGTGTTTATTCAGCATCCTATTTATAAAAATATCAACAATAATTCATACACCAATTTTTACCTATTTGATGTATACTTACCCTACCAGAAACACTTCACCGCAGCTTTCTAATTCCTCCCCAAAGGTCCACTCAAACACACGACTCTCCTAACACTTCCTGCTACATCACTCACACCCTGGATACACTATATCTCGCAAAGATTTAGCAGCTAAAACAAATAAGAATATTCACCCATGTTTATTTGTTGATTATCTCTCTTTCAATACTCACTCAGTTCACACCCTCTGCATCCTGCCGGTCCCACACACCATGACTCCACTTATGTCTAATTGCTCCTCCTAAGCCTACTGAAACTGTAATTATTCAAATTTTAGATATAAACTTATACTCACACTCTCTAGTATTTCTATTTGCTTAGCTTCACTTACCCTTCACAACTCGAAATCCATTTACCAGCAAATCTCTAACACCTTCTTAACCTAAAATCACAAAATAAAATTATTAGAATATTAGCCGTATATCATACTTTTTCATACACTAATTTCTTTACTTACATACATCTTATAACATTCTTTTTCAATTTGACATTTTACTTCAACAATAATTTGACATTTAATTTAGGACGAATTCATATTACTGAATATTCGCTCTGTTTCCCTTTGATATTATGTCAAAAAATAGGACATGCTCATAATTTTGAAATCTCCTTGTTTCCATTCATAATTTTTCACTCCCTACTCGAAATTATCAATAACATCAACTTTATTTTATACATCAAATTAACTCTTCAAGCTTCAAGCTTTATCTACTTGTCCTCCTATTATTACTGTATTATTTTATTACTTTATTATTTTATTATTTTATTATTTTATTATTTTATTATTTTATTATTTTATTATTTTATTATTTTATTATTTTATTATTTTATTATTTTATTATTTTATTATTTTATTATTTTATTATTTTATTATTTTATTATTTTGGTATTTTATTATTTTATTTTATTATTTTGTTATGTTTTCATTTTGTTAACTTTTCATTTGTATTATCTTTTCATTTTATTATTTTTTTATTTTGTTTTCTTTTAATTTTATTGTCTTTTCATTTTATTATTTTATTATTTTGTTATCTTTTCATTTTATCATTTCATTATTTTATTACTTTATTATTTTATTATCTTTTCATTTCATTTTATTATCTTTTATTATCTTTTCATTTTATTATTTTGTTATCTTTTCATTTTACTATTTTATTATTTTGTTATCTTTTCATTTTTGATCTTTTCATTTTATTATTTTATTTTATTTTTTTGTTATCTTTTCATTTTATTATTTTATAAGTTTATCATTTTGTTATAGTTTTCCTTTTGTTAACTTTTCATTTTATTATATTTTCATTTTATTATTTTGTTATCTTTTCATTTATTATCTTTTCATTTTACTATTTTATTATTTTGTTATCTCTTCATTTTTTATCTCTTCATTTTATTATTTTATTTTTTTTTTTGTT
Source organism: Nephrocerus scutellatus (assembly GCA_947095585.1). NCBI lineage: Eukaryota > Metazoa > Arthropoda > Insecta > Diptera > Pipunculidae > Nephrocerus > Nephrocerus scutellatus. The sequence continues at coordinate 79,555,171 of OX352761.1, read as the reverse complement.
TGTTATCCCTTTATTTTATTTTTTATCTCTTCATTTTATTATTTTATTATTATATTTTTGTTATCGTTTCATTTTATTATCTTTTCATTTTATTAGTTTATTATTTTATTATTTTGTTTTTTGTTATATTTTTTTGTTATCTTTTCATTTTATTATTTTATTATTTTGCTATCTTTTCATTTTATTATTTTATTATTTTGTTATCTTTTAATTTTTTATCTTTTCATTTTATTATTTTACTATTCATTTTTTTATTCATTATTTTGTTATCTTTTTATCTTTTCATTTTATTAGTTTATTATTCATTATCTAACCACATGTTGCCTAAAATTTCGTTTGTTTCGGCTAGGATAATTGCAGAAGTACCGTCCACACAATCCTTAACCTGCCAACCGGGATGTTACCCTTTATGCATTTCGATTGGTTGGGGGGATTTGTGGACATATAGGTCTTCTGTAGGATGGCTAACCGTCGATGCGGGTATATGGATTTCCTTACTGGAAATGCATTACTTTCCGCAACACACATCCAGGACCCAACCTCGTACTACCTTTATGAAAAAAACTTTTGTTATATTTTTTTGTTATCTTTTCATTTTATTATTTTACTATTCATTTTTTTATTCATTATTTTGTTATCTTTTCATTTTATTATTTTATTATTCATTATCTAACCACATGTTGCCTAAAATTTCGTTTGTTTCGGCTAGGATAATTGCAGAAGTACCGTCCACACAATCCTTAACCTGCCAACCGGGATGTTACCCTTTATGCATTTCGATTAGTTGGGGGGATTTGTGGACATATAGGTCTTCTGTAGGATGGCTAACCGTCGATGCGGGTATATGGATTTCCTTACTGGAAATGCATTACTTTTTCATACACTAATTTCTTTACTTACATACATCTTATAACATTCTTTTTCAATTTGACATTTTACTTCAACAATAATTTGATATTTAATTTAGGACGAATTCATATTACTGAATATTCGCTCTGCTTCCCTTTGATATTATGTCAAAAAATAGGACATGCTCATAATTTTGAAATCTCCTTGTTTCCATTCATAAATTTTCACTCCCTACTCGAAATTATCAATAACATCAACTTTATTTTATACATCAAATTAACTCTTCAAGCTTTATCTACTTGTCCTCCTATTATTACTGTATTATTTTATTAATTTATTATTTTATTATTTTATTATTTTATTATTTTATTATTTTATTATTTTATTATTTTATTATTTTATTATTTTATTACTTTATTATTTTATTATTTTATCATTTTATTATTTTATTATTTTATTATTTTATAATTTTATAATTTTATTATTTTATTATTTTATTATTTTATTATTTATATATATATAGGTCTTCTGTAGGATGGCTAACCGTCGATGCGGGTATATGGATTTCCTTACTGGAAATGCATTTCTTTCCGCAACACACATCCAGGACCCAACCTCGTACTACGTTTATAAAAAAAACTCATTATAAGAACCGATTCTTATCTAGCTCTTAAAAGAGCTTGTTCTTACTTTTTCTTTTTTATCCAGCTCAAATTCTCATATTCAGCTCTTAAAAGAACTTGTTCTTACCTTATCATCTAATTTATTATTTTCCTGGTTCAAAAAGAACTAACTCACAGTTCCTCAAAGTTTCCACGGAAGCTTCCTGGTTCCTTACAGAACCTGTTCATAGCACCGCGACTCCATGTTTATCTCCGTCCTTCTACACAGCACCGTGACTCTGTGTCTATCTCCTTTCTTCCATATAGTTCAACCATCCGTTGTGTTTATTCAGCATCCTATTTATAAAAATATCAACAATAATTCATACACCAATTTTTACCTATTTGATGTATACTCACCCTACCAGAAACACTTCACCGCAGCTTTCTAATTCCTCCCCAAAGGTCCACTCAAACACACGACTCTCCTAACACTTCCTGCTACATCACTCACACCCTGGATACACTATATCTCGCAAAGATTTAGCAGCTAAAACAAATAAGAATATTCACCCATGTTTATTTGTTGATCATCTCTCTTTCAATACTCACTCAGTTCACACCCTCTGCATACTGCCGGTCCCACACACCATGACTCCACTTATGTCTAATTGCTCCTTCTAAGCCTACTGAAACTGTAATTATTCAAATTTTAGATATAAACTTATACTCACACTCTCTAGTATTTCTATTTGCTTAGCTTCACTTACCCTTCACAACTCGAAATCCATTTACCAGCAAATCTCTAACACCTTAACCTAAAATCACAAAATAAAATTATTAGAATATTAGTCGTATATCATACTTTTTCATAAACTAATTTCTTTAATTACATACATCTTATAACATTCTTTTTCAATTTGACATTTTACTTCACATTGACATTTAATTTAGGACGAATTCATATTACTGAATATTCGCTCTGTTTCCCTTTGATATTATGTCAAAAAATAGGACATGATCATAATTTTGAAATCTCCTTGTTTCCATTCATAATATATCGCTCCCTACTCGAAATTATCAATAACATAAACTTTATTTTATACATCAAATTAACTCTAATACATGTTATGACAACTTTATACTCGAAACGTGATCGTGAACGTGATAATCCAAAACATGATTATCCCATGGCTTCATCTACTTGTCCTCCTGTTATTACTGTATTATTTTATTACTTTATTATTTTATTATTTTGTTGTCTTTTAATTTTTTATCTTTTCATTTTATTATTTTGCTATCTTTTAATTTTGTTAACTTTTCATTTGTATTATCTTTTCATTTTATTATTTTGTAATTTTTTTAATTTTTTTTTATTTTTAATCTTTTTATTTTATTTTGTTATCTTTTCGTTTTATTTTTTTATTATTTTGTTATCTTTTCAATTTATTATTTTATTACTTTATTATTTTATTATTTTTTTATCTTTTCATTTCATTTTATTATCTTTTATTATCTTTTCATATTACTATTTTATTATTTTATTATCTTTTAAATTTTTTTTTTCATTTTATTATTTTATTATTTTTTTATCTTTTCATTTTATTATTTTATAAGTTTATCATTTTGTTATATTTTTCCTTTTGTTAACTTTTCATTTTATTATCTTTTCATTTTATTTTTTTGTTATCCCTTTATTTTATTTTGTTATCTCTTCATTTCATTATTTTATTATTATATTTTTGTTATCGTTTCATTTTATCTTTTCATTTTATTAGTTTATTATTTTATTATTTAGTTTTTTGTTATATTTTCATTTTATTATTTTATTATTTTGCTATCATTTTATTATCTTTTCATTTTATTATTTTATTATTTTGTTATCTTTTTATTTTATTTTGTTATCTTTTCGTTTTATTATTTTATTATTTTACTACTTTATTATTTAATTTTATTATTTTATTATCTTTTCATTTCATTTTATTATCTTTTATTATCTTTTCATTTTATTATTTTGTTTTCTTTTAATTTTATTATCTTTTCATTTTATTATTTTTTTATCTTTTCATTTTATCATTTTATTATTTTATTACTTTATTATTTTATTATTTTATTATCTTTTCATTTTATTATTTTGTTATCTTTTCATTTATTATCTTTTCATTTTACTATTTTATTATTTTGTTATCTCTTAATTTTTTATCTCTTCATTTTATTATTTTATTTTTTTTTTGTTTGTTATCCCTTTAGTTTATTTTGTTATCTCTTCATTTTATTATTTTATTATTATATTTTTGTTATCGTTTCATTTTATTATCTTTTCATTTTATTATTTTATTATTTAGTTTTTGTTATATTTTTTTGTTATCTTTTCATTTTATTATTTTGTTATCTTTTCATTTTATTATTTTATTATTTTGTTATCTTTTAATTTTTTATATTTTCATTTTATTATTTTACTTTTCATTTTTTTATTCATTATTTTATTATCTTTTTATCTTTTCATTTTATTATTTTGTTATCTTTTCATTTTATCATATTATTATTTTATTATTTTATTACTTTATTATTTTATTATCTTTTCATTTCATTTTATTATCTTTTCATTTTATTATTTTGTTATCTTTTCATTTATTATCTTTTCATATTACTATTTTATTATTTTGTTATCTTTTCATTTTTAAATTCTCTATATTAACTTCACTTGCCCGTGGGTCGTCGGTCGTCGGTCGTCTGTCGTGGATTCTTGCGATCAATTTTTAACCCACTTCCCATGGCCCGATTTTATTGAAATTTTGCACACATGACAACACTTTCTATTAAATTTTGAGGCCCCTCGGGCTGCGGGGTCGGGGGGCTCCCAAACAAAAATTTTAAAAAATTTACCCGATTTTCTTCAAATTTTACACACATATGTATACCCAATAAACAATACTTTTTCGAAAATTTGGTAGTGATCGGGTCCCGGGTTCGGCCGCAAGGCCCTTATACATTTTTTAAATATCTATACTGGCATCAGATATTCGACGCCCTTTATGGACTGTGTGCGGTGTGTGCTGCGCAGTCGGCTGCGCTGCATGGTTTTGGTGGTGGAGAGAGAGAGAGAAATCTTAGCTCACGCACAAATGAACCCAGCAAATGAAACGAGACATACATGTTTTAATCTTACTTCAACTTACATTTTTTTTTTACTGAATTGTATTTTTATTGATGTCGTTTTTTTTGTTGTCGATATCAACTTACAGATAGAACAACAAGTTTTCACAATATTCTGTCATTTCGCGTTTTCATAAATTAGTTCAGAGCAGTCAAAGAGTTCTCAAGATAACTGCCCGTATTTCTTATTTGCTCAGAGTATGAGCGTGCTCTACGTGCTCAGAATAAAATGATCTGAGCATTTTCAATTTTAACATCTGATGTCAAATGTCTGTTTCGATGATTTTCTCCTACAATAAAAAAAAATGGCCCAGGATCGAGGCTCGAGGATCAATTTCTGCGATTAGAGAATTTAGATGAAAAATTTTAATTTTTATGGGTTGTTTTTTTATCTTTTGATTTTATTATTTTATTATTTTGTTATCTTTTCATTTTATTATTTTATAAGTTTATCATTTTGTTATATTTTTCCTTTTATTAACTTTTCATTTTATTATCTTTTCATTTTATTATTTTATTATTTAGCTTTTTGTTATATTTTTTTGTTATCTTTTCATTTTATTATTTTATTATTCATTATATAACCACATGTTGTCTAAAATTTCGTTTGTTTCGGCTAGGATAATTGCAGAAGTACCGTCCACACAATCCTTAACCTGCCAACCGGGATGTTACATTCTTTTTCAATTTGACATTTTACTTCAACAATAATTTGACATTTAATTTAGGACGAATTCATATTACTGAATATTCGCTCTGTTTTCCTTTGATATTATGTCAAAAAATAGGATATGCTCATCATTTTGAAATCTCCTTGTTTCCATTCATAATATTTCACTCCCTACTCGAAATTATCAATAACATCAACTTTATTTTATACATCAAATTAACTCTAATACATGTTATGACAACTTTATACTCGAAACGTGATCGTGAACGTGATAATCCAAAACATGATTATCCCATGGCTTCATCTACTTGTCCTCCTGTTATTACTGTATTATTTTATTACTTTATTATTTTATTATTTTATTATTTTATTTTTTTATTATTTTATTATTTTGTTGTCTTTTAATTTTTTATCTTTTCATTTTATTATTCTGTTATCTTTTCATTTTGTTAACTTTTCATTTGTATTATTTTTTCATTTTATTATTTTGTTATCTTTTCATTTTATCATTTTATAATTTTATTACTTTATTATTTAATTATCTTTTCATTTCATTTTATTATCTTTTATTATCTTTTCATTTTATTATTTTGTTATCTTTTCATTTATTATCTTTTCATTTTACTATTTTATTATTTTGTTATCTTTTCATTTTATCATTTTATTTTATTGTTTTGTTATCTTTTCATTTTGTTATCTTTTCATTTTATTATTTTATTATTTTGCTATCTTTTCATTTTATTATCTTTTCATTTTATTATTTTATTATTCATTATCTAACCACATGTTGCCTAAAATTTCGTTTGTTTCGGCTAGGATAATTGCAGAAGTACCGTCCACACAATCCTTAACCTGCCAACCGGGATGTTACCCTTTATGCATTTCGATTGGTTGGGGGGATTTGTGGACATATAGGTCTTCTGTAGGATGGCTAACCGTCGATGCGGGTATATGGATATCCTTACTGGAAATGCATTACTTTCCGCAACACACATCCAGGACCCAACCTCGTACTACGTTTATAAAAAAAACTTTTGTTATATTTTTTTGTTATCTTTTCATTTTATTGTTTTATTATTTTGTTATCTTTTCATTTTATTATTTTACTATTCATTTTTTTATTCATTATTTTGTTATCTTCTTATCTTTTCATTTTATTATTTTATTATTTATTATCTAACCACATGTTGCCTAAAATTTCGTTTGTTTCGGCTAGGATAATTGCAGAAGTACCGTCCACACAATCCTTAACCTGCCAACCGGGATGTTACCCTTTATGCATTTCGATTGGTTGGGGGGATTTGTGGACATATAGGTCTTCTGTAGGATGGCTAACCGTCGATGCGGGTATATGGATTTCCTTACTGGAAATGCATTACTTTCCGCAACACACATCCAGGACCCAACCTCGTACTACGTTTATAAAAAAAACTCATTATAAGAACCGATTCTTATCTAGCTCTTAAAAGAGCTTGTTCTTACTTTTTCTTTTTTATCCAGCTCAAATTCTCATATTCAGCTCTTAAAAGAACTTGTTCTTACCTTATCATCTCATTTATTATTTTCCTGGTTCAAAAAGAACTAACTCACAGTTCCTCAAAGTTTCCACGGAAGCTTCCTGGTTCCTTACAGAACCTGTTCATAGCACCGCGACTCCTTGTTTATCTCCGTCCTTCTACACAGCACCGTGACTCCGTGTCTATCTCCTTTCTTCCATATAGTTCAACCATCCGTTGTGTTTATTCAGCATCCTATTTATAAAAATATCAACAATAATTCATACACCAATTTTTACCTATTTGATGTATACTCACCCTACCAGAAACACTTCACCGCAGCTTTCTAATTCCTCCCCAAAGGTCCACTCAAACACACGACTCTCCTAACACTTCCTGCTACATCACTCACACCCTGGATACACTATATCTCGCAAAGATTTAGCAGCTAAAACAAATAAGAATATTCACCCATGTTTATTTGTTGATCATCTCTCTTTCAATACTCACTCAGTTCACACCCTCTGCTTCCTGCCGGTCCCACACACCTTGACTCCACTTATGTCTAATTGCTCCTTCTAAGCCTCCTGAAACTGTAATTATTCAAATTTTAGATATAAACTTATACTCACACTCTCTAGTATTTCTATTTGCTTAGCTTCACTTACCCTTCACAACTCGAAATCCATTTACCAGCAAATCTCTAACACCTTCTTAACCTAAAATCACAAAATAAAATTATTAGAATATTAGTCGTATATCATACTTTTTCATAAACTAATTTCTTTAATTACATACATCTTATAACATTCTTTTTCAATTTGACATTTTACTTCAACAATAATTTGACATTTAATTAAGGACGAATTCATATTACTGAATATTCGCTCTGTTTCCCTTTGATATTATGTCACAAAATTGGACATGATCATAATTTTGAAATCTCCTTGTTTCCATTCATAATAATTCACTCCCTACTCGAAATTATCAATAACATCAACTTTATTTTATACATCAAATTAACTTTAATACATGTTATGACAACTTTATACTCGAAACGTGATCGTGAACGTGATAATCCAAAACATGATTATCCCATGGCTTCATCTACTTGTCCTCCTGTTATTACTGTATTATTTTATTACTTTATTATTTTATTTTTTTCTTATTTTATTATTTTATTATTTTGTTGTCTTTTAATTTTTTATCTTTTCATTTTATTATTTTGTTATCTTTTAATTTTGTTAACTTTTCATTTGTATTATCTTTTCATTTTATTATTTTGTAATTATTTTATTTTTTTTTATTTTTGATCTTTTTATTTTATTTTGTTATCTTTTCGTTTTTTTATTTTATTATTTTGTTTTCTTTTAATTCTATTATCTTTTCATTTTATTATTTTATTATTTTATTATTTTGTTATCTTTTTATTATTTTATTACTTTATTATTTTATTATTTTATTATCTTTTCATTTCATTTTATTATCTTTTATTATCTTTTCATATTACTATTTTATTATTTTGTTATCTTTTCATTTTATTATTTTATTTTATTATTTTGTTATCTTTTCATTTTGTTATCTTTTCATTTTATTATTTTATAAGTTTATCATTTTGTTATATTTTTCCTTTTGTTAACTTTTCATTTTATTATCTTTTCATTTTATTTTTTTGTTATCTTTCTTTTCATTTTATTAGTTTATTATTTTATTATTTAGTTTTTTGTTATATTTTTTTGTTATCTTTTCATTTTATTATTTTATTATTTTGCTATCTTTTCATTTTATTATCTTTTCATTTTATTATTTTATTATTCATTATCTAACCACATGTTGCCTAAAATTTCGTTTGTTTCGGCTAGGATAATTGCAGAAGTACCGTCCACACAATCCTTAACCTGCCAACCGGGATGTTACCCTTTATGCATTTCGATTGGTTGGGGGGATTTGTGGACATATAGGTCTTCTGTAGGATGGCTAACCGTCGATGCGGGTATATGGATATCCTTACTGGAAATGCATTACTTTCCGCAACACACAGCCAGGACCCAACCTCGTACTACGTTTATAAAAAAAACTTTTGTTATATTTTTTTGTTATCTTTTCATTTTATTATTTTGTTATCTTTTCATTTTATTATTTTACTATTCATTTTTTTATTCATTATTTTGTTATCTTCTTATCTGGTGCTGTTGGATAATTTAAACGACAAGATCATCACACTGAATCAACAAAAGAAGTCAAATAAAATCCAAACGACAAAAATTGCTGAACTCGAAAAGCGGTTACAGGTGTTTTCCAATATTGTTCATCAAGCGTGGATACTGCTGATAGCAATACCATCAAAACAAAGACATCATATCGTAACGTTACCAAAGAATCAGACACAAAAAAGCAGTTACGTTAAAAAGTATTGTTATTCAAGTTTTTATTTTATTTGAATAGTTTTCAGAAGTAGAATTTTTATTGACTTTCTGTCTTAGTAGCTGTGCGTGCCTTTTTCGTTTGTTAGGCCTGGTACTACAAACGAATAAGTAACGTTTTCACTGTTGAGTGGTTGGTTCGTAGAAATTCTTCTTATTATTGTTATTTATAATATTTTTTGATTTTTTATATTATTATTATCTTATTTTACGTATATTTTCATCATCTTGACGGGTTCGGTATTTTTAATTTGTAAAATGAACTCTTATTTTGAAATTCATTTCACAAATATTCGCGGCATTAAAAGAAATTTCAATTCGATCGTAGCACATCTTGACGCGAATAAACCTGCGGTTCTAAGTTTATGTAAAACGCAGGCCTCTTATATGGGTACCCCAAATGATTTTCAATGTCAGGGGTATTCTCGTGTCGACTGTTTGGTTCCTCATCGTGGGGTTATTTTATTTATACGAAAAGACATCAGTTTTAGTGTACCTAATTTTAATATTCCAAACAGTAATCCAATGTTCAATACGATATGGATTGAAATTGTAATTTCAAACCATTCGATATTTATTTGTTCCCTTTATCGTAGTCCTAATTTGTCACCTGATGACACTAATATTGAGTTTAATTACTTATCAGACACAATAGACAAGATTTACAAATCATCACCAACGTCAGAATTGGTAGTCTTGGGTGATTTTAATGTCCACAATGATTCATGGTTGACCTATTCGAATGGTAGAGATCGATCAGGTGAAACCGTTAATCTTTTAACCCAACTCGTTGATAAGCCAACTAGGTATCCCGATACTACTGGTCAATCACCTCACCTTTTAGATTTATTTCTTACAACTATGCCTGATAAATATTCAATTGATGTATCTGCTCCATTAGGTCTTTCTGACCATGCTTTGATAGTTGCCAAATTTTCAATATCACCAGCCCTTATAGAGACTACAAGTAAAAGGCTACTCTGGCACTATAAAAATGCTAACTGGGAGCTCCTGAACCAATTTTATAGCTCATTTGATTGGTCAACCTGTTTTTCCAGCAATAATGCTAATGAAGCATCACAACTTATCACGTCAACCATTTTGCTAGGAATGAAAAATTGCATTCCTTCTTCATTTAAAAAGAAAAATACTCATAAAAATAAATGGTTTAACGAACATTGCAGGTCAGCAGTCGCGTGTAAAAAAGCAGCCCATTTGGACTACGTTAATTGCACTTCTGAAGAAAACCTTGTAAAGTTTCGAATAGCTAGAAACAGATCAAACGCTATATTGAAAAGGTCCAAAATAATATATGACCTTAAGATTCGAGATAGCATGCGAAAAATATTGGATTCTGATTCAAACAGTCGAAGCTTTTGGTCGTTTGCTGCATTGGTTAAAAGAAACTTTGCAGACAATACTTCGTCTATTCCTTCTTTATTTCATAATGGTATTCATTATAGAACTAATATTGAGAAAGCTAATCTCTTAGCTTCTCATTTCGCTGGTGCGTCTACTCTTCCTTTAACTAATCAAAGCCCCCCAATTCTCCCGAATCTAGGCCCAGGTATGTCTAAAATCTATTTTCGGAAACGGGTTGTTTCAAAGATTCTGAATGAACTTGACCCCAATAAAGCGACTGGCCCCGACGGTATTCCGCCATTAGTATTGAAAAGTTGTCATCATACTTTGGCAAAACCGCTTAGCAAATTGTTTCATCTCTCAATGAAGACAGGTGTTTTTCCATCATTTTGGAAAATAGCAAATATTCAACCCGTTCCGAAAAAAGGTGATAAATCGGCACCTACGAACTACCGACCTATTGCCTTGTTGTCGGTTCTATCGAAGGTAATGGAATCTATCGTTAATTTCAGACTAATGAACTATCTGGATTCGAATGTTCTTTTATCCGATGTTCAGTATGGATTTCGTAAAAATCGATCTTCAGGCGAACTAATGACGTGCATGACTCATTGTTTGGAGCGAAGCATTGAAAACCTAGGTGAATCAAGCGTTGTTTCCTTAGATATTGCTAAAGCTTTTGATAGAGTATGGCATGATTGTCTTATTAATAAGATTCGTGCGCTGAATTTACACTCCTCTCTCATTACATGGATTGAGAATTATTTATGGAACCGTAAAATAAAAGTTGTATTAAATGGTATATCTTCAGATTCACATGGGATCAATGCTGGCGTGCCTCAAGGATCATCCTTGTCTCCCACGCTCTTCTTGATATATATCAACGACCTATTGTCTTCTACAACCTGTGATATCCATTCATTTGCTGATGATACAACACTATCGGCCTCCATTGAGTTTGACAATCAAAAAGAATGCAATTCTCGCTTGAATGGTTCGCGTGAATTAATGAATTTGACTATTCTGTCTAATATTCAAATCATTCTTGATTGGGGCATTTCTAACAGAGTAGAATTTAACCCAAATAAATTCCAGTCTTGCCTTTTTTCTCAGAAGACAACTCAACATTATGTTCCTCCTGTTATTAATGGTACCTCTATTGCGAGATCTGATTCACTTAAGTTGTTAGGTTTAAAAGTATCAAGTGATCTTTCTTGGAAAGAACATATTTATGAAATTTCAAAAGGAGCTAGCCAATGTTTAGGCTTCATAAGACGTTGTAACTTCTACTTCACTCCCTCTGAAGTGTTAAGATTATATAAATCTTATGTTAGACCAATTTTAGAATTTAATTCATATGTGTGGGGTGGTGCTCCAAGATCGCATTTGGTTCATCTTGATGGTGTTCAGAATAGAGTTATCCGTTGTATAAACGATGTAACCATTACTTCGTCTCTTGATACTTTGGAGCACAGACGAAATGTAGGAGCTTTATCTGTTTTCTATAAATTTTACAACGGTAAATGTTCTTTAGAAACCCGTTCTCTAGTTCCTGGGCCTTTTCTCAGTAACGTAAACACTCGTTTAAGGTGCAATCAACATAGATTTGCCTTAAAACTGTTTTCATGTAGAACCCAACACTTTAAATCCTCCTTTTTTCCTAGAGTATCTTCGATGTGGAATCAATTGGTCGAACACGTGTTTCCAGAATCTTATAATCTGCAGGCGTTCAAATTAGCCGTTAACAAGTTCTTGAAGGATGATGGTTAAAGTATTCATAAGTTGTTTCTTAATATAAAAAAAAAAAAAAAAAAAAAAATTGTTTATCAGTATTTTTTAAATTATTTTTATAATTTGTAATATTTTCTTGGTCAAGGTTTTTTGTAGTTTCCCCTGACCATGATTCATTGATAAAAGTATTTGGACTCGCGTCGTTCTAAATTCGTGTTCGTTTTTCGTATTGCTTTTCCAATGAATCAGGGAGAATTCTGAGAAAATAAATTGAAACCGGCTACAAACGTGAGGAATGTGACATATTGTAAATCACATTCTTTCGATTTTTATTTTATTTTGAATTTAATAAAGGGCTTAGCCCAACTTATTGCCGTGACGTAAGTCATTCAGGGAGTCATCCCTTGGCAATAAGTCTCTATATAAAAAAAAAAAAAAAAAATCTTTTCATTTTATTATTTTATTATTCATTATCTAACCACATGTTGCCTAAAATTTCGTTTGTTTCGGCTAGGATAATTGCAGAAGTACCGTCCACACAATCCTTAACCTGCCAACCGGGATGTTACCCTTTATGCATTTCGATTGGTTGGGGGGATTTGTGGACATATAGGTCTTCTGTAGGATGGCTAACCGTCGATGCGGGTATATGGATTTCCTTACTGGAAATGCATTACTTTCCGCAACACACATCCAGGACCCAACCTCGTACTACGTTTATAAAAAAAACTCTTAAAAGAACTTGTTCTTACTTTTTCTTTTTTATCCAGCTCTCAAAAGAACCTGTTCTTACTTTTTTACTCATATTCAGCTCTTAAAAGAACTTGTTCTTACCTTATCATCTCATTTATTATTTTTCCTGGTTCAAAAAGAACTAACTCACAGTTCCTCAAAGTTTCCACGGAAGCTTCCTGGTTCCTTACAGAACCTGTTCATAGCACCGCGACTCCATGTTTATCTCCGTCCTTCTACACAGCACCGTGACTCCGTGTCTATCTCCTATCTTCCATATAGTTCAACCATCCGTTGTGTTTATTCAGAATCCTATTTATAAAAATATCAACAATAATTCATACACCAATTTTCACCTATTTGATATATACTCACCCTACCAGAAACACTTCACTGCAGCTTTCTAATTCCTCCCCAAAGGTCCACTCAAACACACGACTCTCCTAACACTTCCTGCTACATCACTCACACCCTGGATACACTATATCTCGCAAAGATTTAGCAGCTAAAACAAATAAGAATATTCACCCATGTTTATTTGTTGATCATCTCTCCTTCAATACTCACTCAGTTCACACCCTCTGCATCCTGCCGGTCCCACACACCATGACTCCACTTATGTCTAATTGCTCCTTCTAAGCCTCCTGAAACTGTCATTGTTCAAATTTTAGATTTTTAGATAAACTTATACTCACACTCTAGTATTTCTATTTGCTAAGCTTCACTTACCCTTCACAACTCGAAATCCATTTACCAGCAAATCTCTAAAACCTTCTTAACCTAAAATCACAAAATAAAATTATTAGAATATTAGTCGTATATCATACTTTTTCATAAACTAATTTCTTTAATTACATACATCTTATAACATTCTTTTTCAATTTGACATTTTACTTCAACAATAATTTGACATTTAATTTATGACGAATTCATATTACTGAATATTCGCTCTGTTTCCCTTTGATATTATGTCAAAAAATAGGGCATGATAATAATTTTGAAATCTCCTTGTTTCCATTCATAATAATTCACTCCCTACTCGAAATTATCAATAACATCAACTATATTTTATACATCAAATTAACTCTAATACATGTTATGACAACTTTATACTCGAAACGTGATCGTGAACGTGATAATCCAAAACATGATTATCCCATGGCTTCATCTACTTGTCCTCCTGTTATTACTGTATTATTTTATTATTTTATTATTTTATTTTTTTCTTATTTTATTATTTTATTATTTTGTTGTCTCTTAATTTTTTATCTTTTCATGTTATTATTTTGTTATCTTTTAATTTTGTTAACTTTTCATTTGTATTATCTTTTCATTTTATTATTTTGTATTTTTTTTAATATTTTTTTAATTTTTTTTATTTTTAATCTTTTTATTTTATTTTGTTATCTTTTCGTTTTTTTATTTTATTATTTTTTTTTCTTTTAATTCTATTATCTTTTCATTTTATTATTTTATTATCTTTTCATGTCATTTTATTATCTTTTTATTTTATTATTTTGTTATCTTTTCATATTACTATTTTATTATTTTGTTATCTTTTCATTTTTTATCTTTTGATTTTATTATTTTATTATTTTATTTTATTATTTTGTTATCTTTTCATTTTATTATTTTATAAGTTTATCATTTTGTTATATTTTTCCCATAATTGCAGAAGTACCGTCCACACAATCCTTAACCTGCCAACCGGGATGTTACATTCTTTTTCAATTTGACATTTTACTTCAACAATAATTTGACATTTAATTTAGGACGAATTCATATTACTGAATATTCGCTCTGTTTCCCTTTGATATTATGTCAAAAAATAGGACATGCTCATCATTTTGAAATCTCCTTGTTTCCATTCATAATATATCACTCCCTATTCGAAATTATCAATAACATCAACTTTATTTTATACATCAAATTAACTCTAATACATGTTATGACAACTTTATACTCGAAACGTGATCGTGAACGCGATAATCCAAAACATGATTATCCCATGGCTTCATCTACTTGTCCTCCTGTTATTACTGTATTATTTTATTACTTTATTATTTTATTATTTTATTTTTTTATTATTTTATTATTTTGTTGACTTTTAATTTTTTATCTTTTCATTTTATTATTTTGTTATCTTTTAATTTTGTTAACTTTTCATTTGTATTATCTTTTCATTTTATTATTTTGTAACTTTTAATTTTTTTTATTTTTAATCTTTTTATTTTATTTTGTTATCTTTTCATTTTATTATTTTATTTTATTATTTTGTTATCTTTTCATTTTGTTATCTTTTCATTTTATTATTTTATAAGTTTATCATTTTGTTATATTTTTCCTTTTGTTAACTTTTCATTTTATTATCTTTTCATTTTATTTTTTTGTTATCTTTCTTTTCATTTTATTAGTTTATTATTTTATTATTTAGTTTTTTGTTATATTTTTTTGTTATCTTTTCATTTTATTATTTTATTATTTTGCTATCTTTTCATTTTATTATCTTTTCATTTTATTATTTTATTATTCATTATCTAACCACATGTTGCCTAAAATTTCGTTTGTTTCGGCTAGGATAATTGCAGAAGTACCGTCCACACAATCCTTAACCTGCCAACCGGGATGTTACCCTTTATGCATTTCGATTGGTTGGGGGGATTTGTGGACATATAGGTCTTCTGTAGGATGGCTAACCGTCGATGCGGGTATATGGATATCCTTACTGGAAATGCATTACTTTCCGCAACACACAGCCAGGACCCAACCTCGTACTACGTTTATAAAAAAAACTTTTGTTATATTTTTTTGTTATCTTTTCATTTTATTATTTTGTTATCTTTTCATTTTATTATTTTACTATTCATTTTTTTATTCATTATTTTGTTATCTTCTTATCTGGTGCTGTTGGATAATTTAAACGACAAGATCATCACACTGAATCAACAAAAGAAGTCAAATAAAATCCAAACGACAAAAATTGCTGAACTCGAAAAGCGGTTACAGGTGTTTTCCAATATTGTTCATCAAGCGTGGATACTGCTGATAGCAATACCATCAAAACAAAGACATCATATCGTAACGTTACCAAAGAATCAGACACAAAAAAGCAGTTACGTTAAAAAGTATTGTTATTCAAGTTTTTATTTTATTTGAATAGTTTTCAGAAGTAGAATTTTTATTGACTTTCTGTCTTAGTAGCTGTGCGTGCCTTTTTCGTTTGTTAGGCCTGGTACTACAAACGAATAAGTAACGTTTTCACTGTTGAGTGGTTGGTTCGTAGAAATTCTTCTTATTATTGTTATTTATAATATTTTTTGATTTTTTATATTATTATTATCTTATTTTACGTATATTTTCATCATCTTGACGGGTTCGGTATTTTTAATTTGTAAAATGAACTCTTATTTTGAAATTCATTTCACAAATATTCGCGGCATTAAAAGAAATTTCAATTCGATCGTAGCACATCTTGACGCGAATAAACCTGCGGTTCTAAGTTTATGTAAAACGCAGGCCTCTTATATGGGTACCCCAAATGATTTTCAATGTCAGGGGTATTCTCGTGTCGACTGTTTGGTTCCTCATCGTGGGGTTATTTTATTTATACGAAAAGACATCAGTTTTAGTGTACCTAATTTTAATATTCCAAACAGTAATCCAATGTTCAATACGATATGGATTGAAATTGTAATTTCAAACCATTCGATATTTATTTGTTCCCTTTATCGTAGTCCTAATTTGTCACCTGATGACACTAATATTGAGTTTAATTACTTATCAGACACAATAGACAAGATTTACAAATCATCACCAACGTCAGAATTGGTAGTCTTGGGTGATTTTAATGTCCACAATGATTCATGGTTGACCTATTCGAATGGTAGAGATCGATCAGGTGAAACCGTTAATCTTTTAACCCAACTCGTTGATAAGCCAACTAGGTATCCCGATACTACTGGTCAATCACCTCACCTTTTAGATTTATTTCTTACAACTATGCCTGATAAATATTCAATTGATGTATCTGCTCCATTAGGTCTTTCTGACCATGCTTTGATAGTTGCCAAATTTTCAATATCACCAGCCCTTATAGAGACTACAAGTAAAAGGCTACTCTGGCACTATAAAAATGCTAACTGGGAGCTCCTGAACCAATTTTATAGCTCATTTGATTGGTCAACCTGTTTTTCCAGCAATAATGCTAATGAAGCATCACAACTTATCACGTCAACCATTTTGCTAGGAATGAAAAATTGCATTCCTTCTTCATTTAAAAAGAAAAATACTCATAAAAATAAATGGTTTAACGAACATTGCAGGTCAGCAGTCGCGTGTAAAAAAGCAGCCCATTTGGACTACGTTAATTGCACTTCTGAAGAAAACCTTGTAAAGTTTCGAATAGCTAGAAACAGATCAAACGCTATATTGAAAAGGTCCAAAATAATATATGACCTTAAGATTCGAGATAGCATGCGAAAAATATTGGATTCTGATTCAAACAGTCGAAGCTTTTGGTCGTTTGCTGCATTGGTTAAAAGAAACTTTGCAGACAATACTTCGTCTATTCCTTCTTTATTTCATAATGGTATTCATTATAGAACTAATATTGAGAAAGCTAATCTCTTAGCTTCTCATTTCGCTGGTGCGTCTACTCTTCCTTTAACTAATCAAAGCCCCCCAATTCTCCCGAATCTAGGCCCAGGTATGTCTAAAATCTATTTTCGAAAACGGGTTGTTTCAAAGATTCTGAATGAACTTGACCCCAATAAAGCGACTGGCCCCGACGGTATTCCGCCATTAGTATTGAAAAGTTGTCATCATACTTTGGCAAAACCGCTTAGCAAATTGTTTCATCTCTCAATGAAGACAGGTGTTTTTCCATCATTTTGGAAAATAGCAAATATTCAACCCGTTCCGAAAAAAGGTGATAAATCGGCACCTACGAACTACCGACCTATTGCCTTGTTGTCGGTTCTATCGAAGGTAATGGAATCTATCGTTAATTTCAGACTAATGAACTATCTGGATTCGAATGTTCTTTTATCCGATGTTCAGTATGGATTTCGTAAAAATCGATCTTCAGGCGAACTAATGACGTGCATGACTCATTGTTTGGAGCGAAGCATTGAAAACCTAGGTGAATCAAGCGTTGTTTCCTTAGATATTGCTAAAGCTTTTGATAGAGTATGGCATGATTGTCTTATTAATAAGATTCGTGCGCTGAATTTACACTCCTCTCTCATTACATGGATTGAGAATTATTTATGGAACCGTAAAATAAAAGTTGTATTAAATGGTATATCTTCAGATTCACATGGGATCAATGCTGGCGTGCCTCAAGGATCATCCTTGTCTCCCACGCTCTTCTTGATATATATCAACGACCTATTGTCTTCTACAACCTGTGATATCCATTCATTTGCTGATGATACAACACTATCGGCCTCCATTGAGTTTGACAATCAAAAAGAATGCAATTCTCGCTTGAATGGTTCGCGTGAATTAATGAATTTGACTATTCTGTCTAATATTCAAATCATTCTTGATTGGGGCATTTCTAACAGAGTAGAATTTAACCCAAATAAATTCCAGTCTTGCCTTTTTTCTCAGAAGACAACTCAACATTATGTTCCTCCTGTTATTAATGGTACCTCTATTGCGAGATCTGATTCACTTAAGTTGTTAGGTTTAAAAGTATCAAGTGATCTTTCTTGGAAAGAACATATTTATGAAATTTCAAAAGGAGCTAGCCAATGTTTAGGCTTCATAAGACGTTGTAACTTCTACTTCACTCCCTCTGAAGTGTTAAGATTATATAAATCTTATGTTAGACCAATTTTAGAATTTAATTCATATGTGTGGGGTGGTGCTCCAAGATCGCATTTGGTTCATCTTGATGGTGTTCAGAATAGAGTTATCCGTTGTATAAACGATGTAACCATTACTTCGTCTCTTGATACTTTGGAGCACAGACGAAATGTAGGAGCTTTATCTGTTTTCTATAAATTTTACAACGGTAAATGTTCTTTAGAAACCCGTTCTCTAGTTCCTGGGCCTTTTCTCAGTAACGTAAACACTCGTTTAAGGTGCAATCAACATAGATTTGCCTTAAAACTGTTTTCATGTAGAACCCAACACTTTAAATCCTCCTTTTTTCCTAGAGTATCTTCGATGTGGAATCAATTGGTCGAACACGTGTTTCCAGAATCTTATAATCTGCAGGCGTTCAAATTAGCCGTTAACAAGTTCTTGAAGGATGATGGTTAAAGTATTCATAAGTTGTTTCTTAATATAAAAAAAAAAAAAAAAAAAAAAATTGTTTATCAGTATTTTTTAAATTATTTTTATAATTTGTAATATTTTCTTGGTCAAGGTTTTTTGTAGTTTCCCCTGACCATGATTCATTGATAAAAGTATTTGGACTCGCGTCGTTCTAAATTCGTGTTCGTTTTTCGTATTGCTTTTCCAATGAATCAGGGAGAATTCTGAGAAAATAAATTGAAACCGGCTACAAACGTGAGGAATGTGACATATTGTAAATCACATTCTTTCGATTTTTATTTTATTTTGAATTTAATAAAGGGCTTAGCCCAACTTATTGCCGTGACGTAAGTCATTCAGGGAGTCATCCCTTGGCAATAAGTCTCTATATAAAAAAAAAAAAAAAAAATCTTTTCATTTTATTATTTTATTATTCATTATCTAACCACATGTTGCCTAAAATTTCGTTTGTTTCGGCTAGGATAATTGCAGAAGTACCGTCCACACAATCCTTAACCTGCCAACCGGGATGTTACCCTTTATGCATTTCGATTGGTTGGGGGGATTTGTGGACATATAGGTCTTCTGTAGGATGGCTAACCGTCGATGCGGGTATATGGATTTCCTTACTGGAAATGCATTACTTTCCGCAACACACATCCAGGACCCAACCTCGTACTACGTTTATAAAAAAAAACTCTTAAAAGAACTTGTTCTTACTTTTTCTTTTTTATCCAGCACTCAAAAGAACCTGTTCTTACTTTTTCACTCATATTCAGCTCTTAAAAGAACTTGTTCTTACCTTATCATCTCATTTATTATTTTTCCTGGTTCAAAAAGAACTAACTCACAGTTCCTCAAAGTTTCCACGGAAGCTTCCTGGTTCCTTACAGAACCTGTTCATAGCACCGCGACTCCATGTTTATCTCCGTCCTTCTACACAGCACCGTGACTCCGTGTCTATCTCCTATCTTCCATATAGTTCAACCATCCGTTGTGTTTATTCAGAATCCTATTTATAAAAATATCAACAATAATTCATACACCAATTTTCACCTATTTGATATATACTCACCCTACCAGAAACACTTCACCGCAGCTTTCTAATTCCTCCCCAAAGGTCCACTCAAACACACGACTCTCCTAACACTTCCTGCTACATCACTCACACCCTGGATACACTTTATCTCGCAAAGATTTAGCAGCTAAAACAAATAAGAATATTCACCCATGTTTATTTGTTGATCATATCTCCTTCAATACTCACTCAGTTCACACCATCTGCATCCTGCCGGGCCCGCACACCATGACTCAACTTATGTCTAACTGCTCCTTCTAAGCCTCCTGAAACTGTAATTATTCAAATTTTAGACATAAACATATACTCACACTCTCTAGTATTTCTATTTGCTTAGCTTCACTTACCCTTCACAACTCGAAATCCATTTACCAGCAAATCTCTAACACCTTCTTAACCTAAAATCACAAAATAAAATTATTAGAATATTAGTCGTATATCATACTTTTTCATAAACTAATTTCTTTAATTACATACATCTTATAACATTCTTTTTCAATTTGACATTTTACTTCAACAATAATTTGACATTTAATTAAGGACGAATTCATATTACTGAATATTCGCTCTGTTTCCCTTTGATATTATGTCACAAAATTGGACATGATCATAATTTTGAAATCTCCTTGTTTCCATTCATAATAATTCACTCCCTACTCGAAATTATCAATAACATCAACTTTATTTTATACATCAAATTAACTCTAATACATGTTATGACAACTTTATACTCGAAACGTGATCGTGAACGTGATAATCCAAAACATGATTATCCCATGGCTTCATCTACTTGTCCTCCTGTTATTACTGTATTATTTTATTACTTTATTATTTTATTATTTTATTTTTTTCTTATTTTATTATTTTATTATTTTATTATTTTATTATTTTATTATTTTATTATTTTATTATTTTATTATTTTATTATTTTATTATTTTATTATTTTATTATTTTATTATTTTATTATTTTATTATTTTATTATTTTATTATTTTATTATTTTATTATCTTTTCATTTCATTTTATTATCTTTTCATTTTATTATTTTGTAATTTTTTTAATTTTTTTTATTTTTAATCTTTTTATTTTATTTTGTTATCTTTTCGTTTTTTTATTTTATTATTTTTTTTTCTTTTAATTCTATTATCTTTTCATTTTATTATTTTATTATTTTGTTATCTTTTCATTTTATCTTTTAATTATTTTATTACTTTATTATTTTATTATTTTATTATCTTTTCATTTCATTTTATTATCTTTTATTATCTTTTCATATTACTATTTTATTATTTTGTTATCTTTTCATATTTTATCTTTTCATTTTATTATTTTATTTTATTATTTTGTTATCTTTTCATTTTATTATTTTATAAGTTTATCATTTTGTTATATTTTTCCTTTTGTTAACTTTTCATTTTATTATCTTTTCATTTTATTTTTTTGTTATCCCTTTATTTTATTTTGTTATCTCTTCATTTTATTATTTTATTATTATATTTTTGTTATCGTTTCATTTTATTATCTTTTCATTTTATTAGTTTATTATTTCATTATTTAGTTTTTTGTTATATTTTCATTTTATTATTTTATTATTTTGCTATCTTTTCATTTTATTATCTTTTCATTTTACTATTTTATTATTTTGTTATCTTTTAATTTTTTATCTTTTTATTTTAATATTATATTTTTGTTATCGTTTTCTTTTATTATATTTTCATTTTATTAGTTTATTATTTTATTATTTAGTTTTTTGTAATCTTTTCATTTGATTGTTTTATTATTTTGTTATCTTTTCATTTTGTTAACTTTTCATTTGTATTATCTTTTCATTTTATTATTTTGTAATTTTTTTCATTTTTTTATTTTTTATCTTTTTATTTTATTTTGTTATCTTTTCGTTTTATTATTTTATTATTTTACTACTTTATTATTTAATTTTATTATTTTATTATCTTTTCATTTCATTTTATTATCTTTTATTATCTTTTCATTTTATTATTTTGTTTTCTTTTAATTTTATTATCTCTTCATTTTATTATTTTTTTATCTTTTCATTTTATCATTTTATTATTTTATTACTTTATTATTTTATTATTTTATTATTTTATTATTTTATTATTTTATTATTTTATTATTTTATTATTTTATTATTTTATTATTTTATTATTTTATTATTTTATTATTTTATTATTTTATTATTTTATTATTTTATTATTTTATTATTTTATTATTTTATTATTTTATTATTTTATTATTTTATTATTTTATTATTTTATTATTTTATTATCTTTTCATTTCATTTTATTATCTTTTCATTTTATTATTTTGTTA
Organism: Nephrocerus scutellatus; assembly: GCA_947095585.1. Lineage (NCBI taxonomy): Eukaryota > Metazoa > Arthropoda > Insecta > Diptera > Pipunculidae > Nephrocerus > Nephrocerus scutellatus. Next base: position 79,532,477 of record OX352761.1, on the reverse strand, counting down.
TCTTTTCATTTATTATCTTTTCATTTTACTATTTTATTATTTTGTTATCTCTTCATTTTTTATCTCTTCATTGTATTATTTTATTTTTTTTGTTTGTTATCCCTTTAAATTATTTTGTTATCTCTTCATTTTATTATTTTATTTTTATATTTTTGTTATTGTTTCATTTTATTATCTTTTCATTTTATTATTTTATTATTTAGTTTTTTGTTATATTTTTTTGTTATCTTTTCATTTTATTATTTTATTATTTTGTTATCTTTTCATTTTTTATCTTTTCATTTTATTATTTTACTATTCATTTTTTTATTCATTATTTTATTATCTTTTTATCTTTTTATTTTATTATTTTGTTATCTTTTCATTTTATCATATTATTATTTTATTATTTTATTATTTTATTATTTTATTATTTTATTATTTTATTATTTTATTATTTTATTATTTTATTATTTTATTATTTTATTATTTTATTATTTTATTATTTTATTATTTTATTATTTTATTATTTTATTATTTTATTATTTTATTATTTTATTATTTTATTATTTTATTATTTTATTATTTTATTATTTTATTATTTTATTATTTTATTATTTTATTATTTTATTATTTTATTATTTTATTATTTTATAATTTTATTATTTTATTATTTTATTATTTTATTATTTTATTATTTTATTATTTTATTATTTTATTATTTTATTATTTTATTATTTTATTATTTTATTATTTTATTATTTTATTATTTTATTATTTTATTATTTTATTATTTTATTATTTTATTATTTTATTATTTTATTATTTTATTATTTTATTATTTTATTATTTTATTATTTTATTATTTTATTATTTTATTATTTTATTATTTTATTATTTTATTATTTTATTATTTTATTATTTTATTATTTTATTATTTTATTATTTTATTATTTTATTATTTTATTATTTTATTATTTTATTATTTTATTATTTTATTATTTTATTATTTTATTATTTTATTATTTTATTATTTTATTATTTTATTATTTTATTATTTTATTATTTTATTATTTTATTATTTTATTATTTTATTATTTTATTATTTTATTATTTTATTATTTTATTATTTTATTATTTTATTATTTTATTACTTTATTATTTTATTAATTTATTATCTTTTCATTTCATTTTATTATCTTTTATTATCTTTTCATTTTATTATTTTGTTATCTTTTCATATTACTATTTTATTATTTTGTTATCTTTTCATTTTTTATCTTTTGATTTTATTATTTTATTATTTTATTTTATTATTTTGTTATCTTTTCATATCGTTATCTTTTCATTTTATTTTTTTATTATTTCATAAGTTTATCATTTTGTTATATTTTTCCTATAATTGCAAATGTACCGTCCACACAATACTTAACCTGCCAACCGGGATGTTACATTCTTTTCAATTTGACATTTTACTTCAACAATAATTTGACATTTAATTTAGGACGAATTCATATTACTGAATATTCGCTCTGTTTCCCTTTGATATTATGTCAAAAAATAGGACATGCTCATCATTTTGAAATCTCCTTGTTTCCATTCATAATATATCACTCCCTATTCGAAATTATCAATAACATCAACTTTATTTTATACATGAAATTAACTCTAATACATGTTATGACAACTTTATACTCAAAACTTGATCGTGAACGCGATAATCCAAAACATGATTATCCAATGGCTTCATCTACTTGTCCTCCTGTTATTACTGTATTATTTTATTACTTTATTATTTTATTATTTTATTATTTTATTTTTTTATTATTTTATTATTTTGTTGTCTTTTAATTTTTTATCTTTTCATTTTATTATTTTGTTATCTTTTAATTTTGTTAACTTTTCATTTGTATTATCTTTTCATTTTATTATTTTGTAACTTTTAATTTTTTTTATTTTTAATCTTTTTATTTTATTTTGTTAACTTTTCGTTTTTTTATTTTATTATTTTGTTTTCTTTTAATTCTATTATCTTTTCATTTTATTATTTTATTATTTTGTTATCTTTTCATTTTATCATTTTATTATTTTATTACTTTATTATTTTATTATCTTTTCATTTCATTTTATTATCTTTTATTATCTTTTCATATTACTATTTTATTATTTTGTTATCTTTTCATTTTTTATCTGTAACGAGGTTTTCCCAGCCGGGGTAGAACTCAGTGTGACCAGGGTTCCTTCTATTAGGGTCGTTACAATAAAAAGAATTTGTTTTTAGTTGGGAATGGAATTCAATCGTTCTTTATTTGTTCTTCGCTTAATCTGTACACTTAAAATTATCGTTTGTTTAAAGCTATATATTATTTTACTGTATAAGTTTCAATTATGATTAAAGGAGACCGACGTATCTCCAGGCGGGATGATAGTCTGTTCTCGCGTAGAGCGTGGATTTGAAGGCAAGGACTTCGCTCTTGAACCTCCAATCTAGCGTAAAGCGTGGGTAATGTCTAGCGTAAAGCGTGGGCGTGAAGGCAAGGACTTCGCTCTTGAACCTCCAATCTAGCGTAAAGCGTGGGTAATGTCTAGCGTAAAGCGTGGGCGTGAAGGCAAGGACTTCGCTCTTGAACCTCCAATCGTTAGGATAACTACTGGCGTAAAGTGTAAAGTGAAGGCAAGGACTTCGCTCTTGAACCATTCACTCTGACTTGTTGCCGGGAAGAGGGATTTCTAGGAAAGAAGGCCGATTGTTAGGACTGCTGGCCTTTTATAGTCCTCCATCGAGTGTAGAAATCCCGTTGTTGCAACGATCGTGAAATCCGCTAACTCGCCTGATGGTGTGCTGTTGTTGTTGTTTCCTTTGATGTGATATGGTTGTTGTTGTTTTGTCCGGCCGGTCAGTTTTGCTGCGCTCGGCGGTTTATTGGTTCGTGATCCCGTTGGTGCAACGATAGGGAAATCCGCTACGTCACATGATCGGTGGGACTTGGTAGTGTTGTTGTTGCTTGCCTCTTTGTTGTTTGTTAGTTCCAAGATCCCGTTGATGCAAAATTAGGGAACTCCGCTACATCGCATGATCGGTGTAGTGTTGTTGTTGTTTTGACTCGTTTGTTATTTGTTGGTTTGCCTCGAAAATGCGTGCTGTCGTACATTGTGTGTTGTTTGTTGTTGTTTTGAATATTGGTCGGGTATTCTGTGTCTGTGGTGCTGTATGCCTGCTGTTGTTGTTTTCTCCAATGATGCTGTGTGCTTCTGCATGTATTGTGAGTCACGAGCGGGGTATCCCTAGTCTGTGTGGTCTGGTGCTGTATGTGTGTCGTCATTCTCTCACTCAGCTGCTTGATGATGGCGTGCATTGGTTGTGCGTGGTGAATTTACGCGTTGTGAGAGGAACGACAGAACGAAATATAGAGAACCTGTGTATCATAAGCCGAGAGTAATTTCGGCGAGTAATTTACCACTTAAAAGAGTGGGAAACATGTTGCTAGGTTTAAGAACATTATGGTAAACGTTTCTTTGTAATGTGTATGCAAGTTTTTTTTTTTTATTAAATTCAAAAGAAAGTGTTGTTTACAAAAAGATGGTTGCGTACCAAAAATAATGTGTGGAAAAAATTGTGTGGCAAATTTTCCCTTCACACCTCCCCCTTACTTCGACGGATGCTGATCTTTCCCTTCCTGGTGACTAGCACTCCAAGTCGGGTCTTGTCCTGCACATGGAAGAAGTGTATCCTTCGTAGTTCTCCCGCTTGTACTCTCGCCTTTGCCGTATCTATCTTGGCCTGGAGTTCATGGGATACGGTTTCGCTCATGGTCTCTTCTTTGTGCACTATTTCACTCCCTGTGAGTGACAGGACATCTTCCTGTCGTCGGGTCGTCGCGGTTTTTGGTGGGTTGTTCCTGTCTGGTCCGGGTTCGAGGAGGCCTGTCGGCGGGGTGAAACTTCTTTCCCTCGGTTTGTTGTTGTGGCTGCCACTGCTACTGCTGCTGCTACTACGGTTGCTGCTGTTGCTCCCACTACTGCTGCTGCTGCGGGTACTGTTGCTACTACTGTCACTGCTGCTGCTACTGCTATCGTGTCTGCTGCGGCTGCGGTAGCGGTGGCGAGTGCGGCGCGGAGTTTTTGGCCTGCTGCGGTTGACTCTTTCTCGGATGTTACAGTCTATGTCGTCATCGCCTAGTCCGAGATCTGGAAACTTGATTGCTGGGTCGGCGCTTCTTTGGATGAGGTTGGCAAGCATTCTCCGTTTCTTGCTGGCGCTGTCCGGCGACATCCTCTGGCCTGGCGAGTCGGGTCCTGCCAGTCCCCAGGTGAGGACTTTCTCCGCTGCTTCCAGTAAAAATGCGCCACAATCCACCCCATTTCGCTGTTGTGGCATCTCCATGTGTCGGCCTGGGTATGAGTCCTGGAACTCTGCCCACGTCCAGTGATGTCCCTTCGATAGGTGCTGTTGCACGACGTAGCCGCGAATTACCTCAATGGCCTCGTTCCTTGGTGTTTTGGCCCACGAATCGTACACATCAATGGTGGCACGGTGAGGTCTCCCCGGGTTGGTAACCACCACGAGGTACCAATGGTTGCCGTCGCAAATGGGCACTAAAACCAGGTCTTTCCTGATGAGGTCCTTGTGCCGGTCCCACCTGCTCACTAGTGCGTGTCGCCTAATGGCCGTTGACTCGGGGCTCTCCTGCTGATCTGGCTGGTACTGCTGCATCCGTGAGAAGAGGAATGTGCTGCAGATCTTGATTCTCTCCCGGTGGCTTTCCTCCATCCTTCTCTCTAACCACCTGAGTCCGACTCCCACCAGAACGTCGTTGAAGTATACCCCTTTCTTTAGTCGGCAGTAGTCGGCCATTCGCACATCGATGCCACCTGGCCCTGGAGGAAAACTTCCGATCACCTGGTTTAACTCGGCGTCTCCGGATGCGTGAATCGTGTTTGTGGCTTCCATGCAGATGCGTTGTATGGCTTCGTTGTCTATCTTGGGTGTCCTCTGGGTATTCATCTTGTAAAAATTTTGTTGGTTTTGGTTTTGTTTACGATGTCTGGATACACTGAGTAATCACTTGAGACTAATTTTTACTTGTTGTGTGTACTTGAAACGAAAACAAGTTGCGGGACCTGTACTCCGTTATTTTCTTCTTCTGGTGTAGTTTACTTCGTTGTTTCAGCATTGGGGTGTCGTGGTGTTACTTTGGATGTGTTGTCTTTTCTTTCTTTTCCCAAGTTGATATCATAGTTTCTGTAATTTAACTCTTTTGGTTACAGATGGGATCGTCAAATGCCGTTTCAGTGTCAGTGTGTTGCTGACGTATTGCTCTGGATTTCGATGATGATGCTATTGATCGCTGTCGCATTTTCGTCATGCCCCTGACTTCTCTCTCCCGCTTGTGTTCTTTTGTGTGGTCGTCTTGAGGTTTGTTGCCGATTGTTTTGTCTTGTGGTTTTTAATGGAACGATGTTCTGTTCATGGTTCCCCGTCCCAGACCGCCAGTTGCGCGGGTGATTATACCATTCGTGCTGATGCTTGCTGCCATGTTGTATCACTGTGGGCTCGTTAGAGTGTTGGGTGTGGGGTGTCACTGTTATTGCGATGCGGTTTGTCTTCTCTGGTTCGGGTGGGGAGTTTCCGTGGAAGTCTTTCAACTCATTGACGTGGGCTGTGCGCTCCTTGTTTTGCCCATGTTTCCTTAGCCTTACTATGACAGGTGAGACGAAGCTCATTACTAAGTATGGCCCGTCGTATCGTGGTGCTAGTTTACTAGCGAACCCTTCCACTGCCTTTGATAGGTGGTGCTGTTTGACCAGCACCAGATTCCCGATCTCGGGCTTCCAAGGACGTCGTCTGAGGTTGTAGTGGCGGGCTTGATCCTTCGCAGCTCGTTCTAAGTTTCGTCGCACGATCTCGAAGATCTCGTTCATCTGGGTCTTTCGGTCCTCTGGTTTTTTACCTAGTGTACCCGTCCCAGGAGTGATCTCGTCGTACAGCGTGTTCGGGAGGCGGGGTTCTCGGCCCTGTGTCAGGAATGCCGGGCTGTATCCTGTTGAGTCCTGTACGCTTGAATTTATTGCTAGCATAACTTCGGGCAGCTTCTCGTCCCAAGTGCGTTGTTGCGTTCTACTACGTTGTGCAATTATTGTTTTAGCGGTGCGGTTGACCCTTTCAGTGGGATTTTCTTGGGGGGTATATGGCGCTGTAAATTGCTGGCGTATGCCCATGGTCTCCAAGAATCGACGAAATGCCCTGCTACTGAATTGCGCCCCGTTGTCTGTTATCAGGATCTTGGGTACGCCGTATCGGGCCAGTATACGTTCGCGAAAAGCCCGTTGGACTCCTTCGGTCGTTGCCCTTCGCATTGGAATCAGTTCGACCCATTTCGAAAACCGATCAAAGAAAACCAGTAACATGGTATTTCCGTGTTTCGACCTAGGGAGTGGTCCAACGAAGTCACTACACAATGTGGCCCATGGTTCGTCGGCCACCTGGGTAAGCATTTTACCTGCTGCTTGCTGTTGGCTGGGTTTGTAGCACTGGCAGCTTTCACATTTCTTTACATACTGACGGATGTCACGAAACATACCCGGCCAATAGTAGAGACCGCATATTCTCGCCGTGGTCTTCCGGATCCCCAGGTGCCCTGCTGATGCGCTGTCATGGTTTTCCTGCAGTACCCGACTTCGAAGGTTACTCGGCACACACAGTTTCCACGGTGTTGAGTCCTCGTCTCCGGCTCGATGCCCTATGTGTCGATACAGCTGCTGGCCTTCGATCACGTAGTCGGGGAATTTGGCTGGGTTCTCTGTGACCTGCTGGACCTTCTTTTGCAGCCAGTGGCACTTCTGTTGCTCTACGTGTTCCTCGGAGGTTGCCATCAGTGTTTCTTGCGGTTGTCTTGATAGAGCGTCTGCAACGACGTTGAGTTTGCCCCGCCTGTACTGTATGTCGTATGTATACTGCTGTAGTTCTAGCGCCCACCGTGCGATCCGGCCGGACGGGCTGGATATCGAGTTTAGCCATTTGAGCGAGAGGTGGTCTGTTATTACTGTAAACCTATACCCTTCGATGTATGCCCGCATCTTCCTTATTCCCCATATGATGGCCAGGCATTCCTTTTCGGTCGGCGAGTAGTTCTTCTCTGCGGGGTTTAGGTGTCGACTGGCATACGCTATGACCCGTTCACTGTCGTCTATCTCCTGGGTGAGGACTGCTCCTAAACCATAATCGCTGGCATCCGTCTGGAGTGTGAACTTCTTAGAGAAATCGGGGCAGGCCAGGATTGGGGCCTCGGTAAGTTTAACTTTGAGTGCTTCGAATGCTTGCTGCTGCTCTTCTCCCCACTTCCAGTGCTTGCCTTTCTTGAGGAGGCTCGTCATCTCGGCGAACTCTGGAACAAATCGGCGGTACCATGAAGCGATGCCCAGGTACCGGCGTACCTCTCGTACATTACTCGGGGGTTGGAGCTCTTTGATGGCCGCTATTTTGTCGGGGTCAGTGTGTATGCCTTTGTTACTGACCACGTGTCCCAAGTACCGTATTTCCGTTTTGCAGAACTCACATTTTTCCGGGTTAATTTTTAGGTTAGCCATCTGCAATCGCCTGAACACCTTGCGCAGATTTCCCATGTGTTTGTCAAACGTTCTCCCGATGACGACTATGTCGTCAAGATATGCAAACGCATGGGGCTCCATCTCTGGTCCGATGACTCGATCGAGCGCTCGCTGGAAGGTCGCAGGGGCCGAATGTAGCCCAAACGGCATCACGCGCCATTGGAACAAGCCACGGCCGGGTACCGTGTGTACTGCTTACTCTTCTCCTCCATGGGGATTTGCCAATATCCATTTCTCAGGTCCAGACTACTGATGAATTTGGCACCGCGAAGCTTTTCTAGAATGTGTTGGATTCGTGGCAGGGGGTATGCGTCGGGCACTGATCGTGCATTCAGTTCTCGATAGTCGATACATAGTCTCCATTTGCCCGTCTTCTTTCGCACGAGAACTATGGGCGCGCTGTGGGGGCTATGTGAAGGCTCGATACATCCTTTTTCCAACAACTCGTCGATCTCTGTATTTATTATTTCCTGCATGGCTGGATTACGGGGCGTTCGTCGTGCATGATGATTCTGTGTTCCGTGATGTTGGAAACGGCGGGTAGTTGATCAAATTTCTTGAATTCTTGTTGCAGAAACGCTGAAAGCTGTTCCTGTTCTGTCCGTGGTGTTTCTTGCGTGGTGGTGCATTGTCGGATGTGTTCTGCGGGCGTTGTTCTGTGCTGTAATTTTATGGTCTGGCCACCGCAGCTTAGACGGGCCTCCACCCGTGACAAAAAGTCCAAACCTAATATTACTTCGTCCTTTGCATCGGGGAGAATCAAAAATGGAAACTGTATCTCCCTATTACCTATCTCGACATCTAGCTGTAGGGCCTCTCGGATCAACTTGGGTGTCCCTTCGGCCATCCGTACGGTCACATCCATGGGTAGACTCTTTGTTGTCCCCCTTTTGTCTTCCGCAAAACGTTCGCTCACAAAACTCCTAGTAGCCCCTGTGTCAATCGTAGCTTTTACCGGCGTCCCTCCTAGGGTGATGGTGGCGAGGATCCGGTTGGAATCGTAGGCAAGGAAGTTTACTGGGCCCGGGGAGTCGGTCTCGGGGTTTCCGTCGCACCACGGTTTCGGCGGTCCCCTTGCTCGTTTCCCGGTCGTTCGACGCGTTTCCGGCAGCATTCCACGGTCCGAACATTTCGAAGGCCGCAGTCCCAACAGAAGATGGTTTGGGGGTTACGACAGTCCCGCCTCATGTGTCCGTCCTGGCCACATCGCAGGCAAGCCGTCCTTACATTTATTCGCGCTTCCATATTTTGTGCTACCATGAAATTCCTTTCGGGTTGTCTGGGTCGGGGCGAGGGTTTGATAGGTTCTGCTGCACCAGCGATGCCTTCGAAATCTTCTGCCAGACTGATGAGTTCGTGGAGGTCTCTAAAATCCTTCCTCCGGATATAGTACTGATACTCTTGGCGACAGTTTCGGAAGATCCTTTCGACCTGTTGTGTACCGGTGTAGTTTGCGTGCCTCATGAGGTTCTGCATTATGATTACGAAATTCTTGAAGCGCTCCTTTGGCTTTTGCTGGCGTTGACGAAGTTCGTCTTCTAGATGTTCCCAGTACCTGGAGGGCAGGAAGAACTGTAGAAAATCTGTCGTGAAGGCGTTCCAGGTCTCCCATTTTCGGTTGTTGTTTCGGAACCATAATAACGCGCGGTCACGGAGTAGTTCCGGCATGGTTCTGGGTAGAAGGTCCCTGTTTAAACAGTAGGCATCCGCAAGTTCTTCTAGCCTTTCGATGAATAGGAGAGGCTCCTTACCACCATCGTACTTCACCGACCACTTCCTCACCTGGTCCATTATTTGAGCGTACGACGTAACTGTCGTGTCCGTCCTGCTTCGCGTTGGAACCACTTCCGGTGGTGCCGGAGAGATTGCCCTGATGGTTGCCTTTGGGTCGTCGCGTACCGTGGCTTCAGGTGGATTCAAGGTTATAAGGGGCGCTTGTGATGGGCTGCGTCTATGCTTCTCCTCGAGCTCACTTAGGCGTATCTCGTCCTCCGACGTAACGTCTCGTCCCGAAACAAAGCTGGAAAACCTTTTCCTTAAATCTTCCACTGCGCCGTTGCTGTCGATTCGGAACTCGCTCATGTAGCTCTTCAGCTCCTCTTTCGACAGTGTATAAATCCAACTGGTCTTAACCATCGTGGTTATCTAATTGTGTTCTTTCTTTATTGGTATATTTTTTTTTTTTTTTTTTTTTTTTTCTCTATCAAATTCCAGAGTCCCTGCTCGGGCGCCAATTGTAACGAGGTTTTACCAGCCGGGGTAGAACTCAGTGTGACCAGGGTTCCTTCTATTAGGGTCGTTACAATAAAAAGAATTTGTTTTTAGTTGGGAATGGAATTCAATCGTTCTTTATTTGTTCTTCGCTTAATCTGTACACTTAAAATTATCGTTTGTTTAAAGCTATATATTATTTTACTGTATAAGTTTCAATTATGATTAAAGGAGACCGACGTATCTCCAGGCGGGATGATAGTCTGTTCTCGCGTAGAGCGTGGATTTGAAGGCAAGGAGTTCGCTCTTGAACCTCCAATCTAGCGTAAAGCGTGGGTAATGTCTAGCGTAAAGCGTGGGCATGAAGGCAAGGACTTCGCTCTTGAACCTCCAATCTAGCGTAAAGCGTGGGTAATGTCTAGCGTAAAGCGTGGGCGTGAAGGCAAGGACTTCGCCCTTGAACCTCCAATCTAGCGTAAAGCGTGGGTAATGTCTAGCGTAAAGCGTGGGCGTGAAGGCAAGGACTTCGCTCTTGAACCTCCAATCTAGCGTAAAGCGTGGGTAATGTCTAGCGTAAAGCGTGGGCGTGAAGGCAAGGACTTCGCTCTTGAACCTCCAATCTAGCGTAAAGCGTGGGTAATGTCTAGCGTAAAGCGTGGGCGTGAAGGCAAGGACTTCGCTCTTGAACCTCCAATCTAGCGTAAAGCGTGGATACTGTCTAGCGTAAAGCGTGGGCGTGAAGGCAAGGACTTCGCTCTTGAACCTCCAATCTAGCGTAAAGTGTGGATAATGTCTAGCGTAAAGCGTGGGCGTGAAGGCAAGGACTTCGCTCTTGAACCTCCAATCGTTAGGATAACTACTGGCGTAAAGTGTAAAGTGAAGGCAAGGACTTCGCTCTTGAACCATTCACTCTGACTTGTTGCCGGGAAGAGGGATTTCTAGGAAAGAAGGCCGATTGTTAGGACTGCTGGCCTTTTATAGTCCTCCATCGAGTGTAGAAATCCCGTTGTTGCAACGATCGTGAAATCCGCTAACTCGCCTGATGGTGTGCTGTTGTTGTTGTTTCCTTTGATGTGATATGGTTGTTGTTGTTTTGTCCGGCCATGATCGGTGGGACTTGGTAGTGTTGTTGTTGCCTCCTTGTTGTTTGTTAGTTCCAAGATCCCGTTGATGCAAAATTAGGGAACTCCGCTACATCGCATGATCGGTGTAGTGTTGTTGTTGTTTTGACTCGTTTGTTATTTGTTGGTTTGCCTCGAAAATGCGTGCTGTCGTACATTGTGTGTTGTTTGTTGTTGTTTTGAATATTGGTCGGGTATTCTGTGTCTGTGGTGCTGTATGCCTGCTGTTGTTGTTTTCTCCAATGATGCTGTGTGCTTCTGCATGTATTGTGAGTCACGAGCGGGGTATCCCTAGTCTGTGTGGTCTGGTGCTGTATGTGTGTCGTCATTCTCTCACTCAGCTGCTTGATGATGGCGTGTATTGGTTGTGCGTGGTGAATTTACGCGTTGTGAGAGGAACGACAGAACGAAATATAGAGAACCTGTGTATCATAAGCCGAGAGTAATTTCGGCGAGTAATTTACCACTTAAAAGAATGGGAAACATGTTGCTAGGTTTAAGAACATTATGGTAAACGTTTCTTTGTAATGTGTATGCAAGTTTTTTTTTTTTTTTATTAAATTCAAAAGAAAGTGTTGTTCACAAAAAGATGGTTGCGTACCAAAAATAATGTATGGAAAAAATTGTGTGGCAAATTTTCCCTTCACATATCTTTTCATTTTATTATTTTATTATTTTATTTTATTATTTTGTTATCTTTTCATTTTGTTATCTTTTCATTTTGTTATCTTTTCATTTTATTATTTTATAAGTTTATCATTTTGTTATATTTTTCCTTTTGTTAACTTTTCATTTTATTATCTTTTCATTTTATTTTTTTGTTATCCGTTTATTTTATTTTGTTATCTCTTCATTTTATTATTTTATTATTATATTTTTGTTATCGTTTCATTTTATTAGTTTATTATTTTATTATTTAGTTTTTTGTTATATTTTCATTTTATTATTTTATTATTTTGCTATCTTTTCATTTTATTATCTTTTCATTTTATTAGTTTATTATTTTATTATTTTATTAATTAGTTTTTTGTTATATTTTTTTGTTATCATTTCATTTTATTGTTTTATTATTTTGTTATCTATTCATATTGTTAACTTTTCATTTGTATTATCTTTTCATTTTATTATTTTGTAATTTTTTTTATTTTTTTATTTTTTATCTTTTTATTTTATTTTGTTATCTTTTCGTTTTTTTATTTGATTATTTTACTACTTTATTATTTTATTATCTTTTCATTTCATTTTATTATCTTTTATTATCTTTTCATTTTATTATTTTGTTTTCTTTTAATTCTATTATCTTTTCATTTTATTATTTTATTATTTTGTTATCTTTTCATTTTATCATTTTATTATTTTATTATTTTATTACTTTATTATTTTATTATTTTTATTACTTTAATTATTATTATTATTACTTATTATTATTAGATTATTACTTTATTATTTTATTATTTTATTATCTTTTCATTTCATTTTATTATCTTTTCATTTTATTATTTTGTTATCTTTTCATTTATTATCTTTTCATTTTACTATTTTATTATTTTGTTATCTCTTCATTTTTTATCTTTTCATTTTATTATTTTTTTTTGTTTGTTATCCCTTTAGTTTATTTTGTTATCTCTTCATTTTATTATTTTATTATTATATTTTTGTTATCTTTTCATTTTATTATCTTTTCATTTTATTATTTTATTATTTAGTTTTTTGTTATATTTTTTTGTTATCTTTTCATTTTATTATTTTATTATTTTGTTATCTTTTCATTTTATTTTTTTATTATTCATTATATAACCACATGTTGCCTAAAATTTCGTTTGTTTCGGCTAGGATAATTGCAGAAGTACCGTCCACACAATCCTTAACCTGCCAACCGGGATGTTACCCTTTATGCATTTCGATTGGTTGGGGGGATTTGTGGACATATAGGTCTTCTGTAGGATGGCTAACCGTCGATGCGGGTATATGGATTTCCTTACTGGAAATGCATTACTTTCCGCAACACACATCCAGGACCCAACCTCGTACTACGTTTATAAAAAAAACTCATTATAAGAACCGATTCTTATCTAGCTCTTAAAAGAACTTGTTCTTACTTTTTCTTTTTTATCCAGCTCTCAAAAGAACCTGTTCTTACTTTTTCACTCATATTCAGCTCTTAAAAGAACTTGTTCTTACCTTATCATCTCATTTATTATTTTTCCTGGTTCAAAAAGAACTAACTCACAGTTCCTCAAAGTTTCCACGGAAGCTTCCTGGTTCCTTACAGAACCTGTTCATAGCACCGCGACTCCATGTTTATCTCCGTCCTTCTACACAGCACCGTGACTCCGTATCTATCTCCTATCTTCCATATAGTTCAACCATCCGTTGTGTTTATTCAGCATCCTATTTATAAAAATATCAACAATAATTCATACACCAATTTTCACCTATTTGATATATACTCACCCTACCAGAAACACTTCACCGCAGCTTTCTAATTCCTCCCCAAAGGTCCACTCAAACACACGGCTCTCCTAACACTTCCTGCTACATCACTCACACCCTGGATACACTATATCTCGCAAAGATTTAGCAGCTAAAACAAATAAGAATATTCACCCATGTTTATTTGTTGATCATCTCTCCTTCAATACTCACTCAGTTCACACCATCTGCATCCTGCCGGGCCCGCACACCATGACTCAACTTATGTCTATCTGCTCCTTCTAAGCCTCCTGAAACTGTAATTATTCAAATTTTAGACATAAACATATACTCACACTCTCTAGTATTTCTATTTGCTTAGCTTCACTTGCCCTTCACAACTCGAAATCCATTTACCAGCAAATCTCTAACACCTTCTTAACCTAAAATCACAAAATAAAATTATTAGAATATTAGTCGTATATCATACTTTTTCATAAACTAATTTTTTTACTTACGTAAATCTTATAACATTCTTTTTCAATTTGACATTTTACTTCAACAATAATTTGACATTTAATTTAGGACGAATTCATATTACTGAATATTCGCCTTTTCATTTTGTTAACTTTTCATTTGTATTATCTTTTCATTTTATTTTTTGTAATTTTTTTAATTTTTTTTATTTTTTGTCTTTTTATTTTATTTTGTTATCTTTTCGTTTTATTATTTTATTATTTGGTTTTCTTTTAATTTTATTATCTTTTAATATTTTATTATTTTGTTATCTTTTTTAATTTTATCATTTTATTATTTTATTATTTTATTACATTATTATTTTATTATTTTATTATCTTTTCATTTCATTTTATTATCTTTTATTATCTTTTCAGTTGAACACACGACCGGTGCGAGGCCTGGTGTGAACGCGGTGAGGTGGTTGATTTGACATCGTTGGCAGCACAAGCAAAAATGGAGGAAAGATGTCAAACCGACGACGTTTTTCTTCTCTCTCTCTATAGTGGCCATCTTCCTTTGTTAAGATTAATTGAAATCGCATTTTTCGCATTAATAATTTTCGTTGAAATAAAAGTTTTTATTTATTCGTTCAAAATTGTGCCCTTTTCTTTCCTTTAAACCGGATGAGTGCCAGATCAGCATCGAAATCATTCACGTGTTTTATGTAATTCAATCGTCGAGATTTACACATTTTCGTAATAATTCACGTGTGATTCATCAAGTTTTACTCATCGTGTGGCACACAATCACATTATCATAAAATCAGATCGTATATTGCATAATTTAGCGTATGAGAGTATTCTACATCGTCACAAAATAACTCACTTTTGCTTATCAATTTGTAAAGTGAAGTCGTGTGCAAATTAGCAAAATATACACATTAATATCGCACATTAAATTTGAGGTTGAAATATACACGAGTTAAATCAGTGATTCAATGAATATGACACTTCGGGCAAAGCAGGCGTCGCTTCAAAAGACTTTGGAACGGGCTCTCAAACGTAGCAAGGAGCTAAGTGGGGATACTGAAGACACAAAAGAGACAATCGAAGTCCAGATTTTTCACCTGGAACAAAAGTACAAGGGATTTTGTGATACACAAGACAAGATCGAAGCCGTGTGTGGCGAGAAGGAGTTAGAACAACAATTCGGCATTCGAGAACAAATCGAGGAGTATTATTTCGTCGCAAGCTCAAACATTATTGAGAAAATTTACCTAGGCGACTTCAACACAGGATACCAAGGCAATCCCAGTCGATGCTTCCACACCAAATCAATCAATCGAAATTCAGTTTCCACGCATCAAGGTTCCTGTCTTCGATGGCAATTATGGAAATTGGACGGAATTCGAAAGTCTGTTCACTGATCTTATCGACAAGAATCCGAGATTGACAGATTCGCAAAAGCTCCATTACCTGAAGGCAAATCTAACTGGTGAAGCCGCTATTCTATTGAGAACGGTGCATATCAGCGATGCCAACTACACAGAAGCATGGAATAGCCTTATCAATCGGTACAAACATCGACGTTTTATTATCGACAGTGACCTCCATCGATTCCGAAATATGCCCGCAGCACTTCATGAATCCGCAATCGGATTGAGGGGCATCATCGATACCTCCACAGACACAGTCCGAAGTCTAAAGGTTTTGGCCGTTCCCGTGGCTACCTGGGATATCATTATCGTCAACATCATCGTTGACAAACTCGATCCAGAAACTCACCGTCAATGGGAATTGACATTAACTCGAACGAAGTATCCCACATATCAAGAACTTATGGATTTCTTGGAGACTCGATGGCAATCATTGGAAATGATTTCCATGTCCAAGTCAAATTCGTCGCGACAAATCACATCATCGTCAATACGCCGAAGAAACGAGCCAACACCTCGTTTCCCCTCAACAACCCAACCATCGTCATTTCGCTCGAGCTCGAAGCGCGAATCGTCATCGCAATCATCTCATTGGTTCGTCGCTACTTCGACTCCAACCAATTCGCTGAGCTGTCCATTCTGCAGCGAGGAACACAGTGTGTTCCAGTGCAGCAAATTCAAATCATTATCGTTCGATCCGAAATCCACCAAAATTCGTGAAAACAATCTTTGTTTTAACTGTCTGCGAAAGGGACACCGTAGCACAGAATGTCGTTCAAGTTTCTGTCAAATCTGCAACCGCAGACATCACACGAAAATTCGAATGATGCTAATTCGCATCACACCACATCGCCGCTGACAGATGTATTACTCGCAACAGCAGTTGGAATTGTCGCAAACGGGAAACAAGATTTCACCAATCGAGCCCTGCTTGACTCAGGGTCCCAAGTGAATCTCATTTCCGAGGACGCCATAACTCGGATTGGCTTAAAACGGAGACCAGCCTCAATCTCAATTAACGGAATTGGTGCCCTTGAAGCAGCCAAATCACAATCGATTGTCGAATTCGTTCTTAAATCACGTGTTGATTCAAGATTCTCGATTTCCATCACAGCAGTTGTCGTCGAAAGGATAACTGGCATCATGCCATCGCAGTACATCGAATCGCAACAGTGGAAACATCTACACGAGCTACAATTAGCCGATCCTCAGTTCAATCGTCCTCACAAAGTCGACGTGCTGCTTGGGGCAGATGTCCTCGGAATGCTCCATATGGGTGAATGCATAAAATCTTTCAACGGTTCGCCATTCACACAAAAAACCAAATTGGGACACATATTGTTTGGGAGATTCGATCGAAACACAATCACACACTCCTTAAGTGCGACTGCAACCATCGAGAACTACACCAACGTTGACAACATTTTGAAGTCATTTTTGGAGCTTGAAAATGTCCCACACCATGGCGTGATGCAGGGGTCCAGCTAAAAGTCAAAATTACGTGTGGTTTTTGACGCCTCACACAAGACGACTTCCGAAGTTTCACCTTCGTATCGGTCCTAAGCTTCAACAGAATCTATTCACGATTCTCACTCGATTTCGACAACACAAATTCGTGTTCATCGCAGATATCCGACAGATGTATCGACAGATCTTGGTGGCCCCTGAGCACCAAGATTATCAACGTATAGTTTGGAGAACAACGCCTGAGGACCCAATTCAAGATTATCGTCTGCGAACAGTAACATACGGTACCAGCTGTGCTCCGTATTTGGCAATACGCACGCTCAATCAGTTAGCACACGACGAATCCAAGCAATTTCCCATCGCTGCGAAGGTCGCTCTTCCCGACTTCTATGTAGAGACCTGATGACGGGCACAAACGAAATCAAGGAATTGCTCGTAATCCAGCAACAGATGGTGGCATTACTCCAACGTGGCGGCTTTGAACTTCGAAAATGGTCGTCAAATTGCCAATCTCTACTCGATCAAGTGTCATCAGAATACCACGAACATCGGCCATTGCGGGAATTGAAATGGGAAGAATCGGTCAAGGCACTTGGTTTACATTGGGCACCTTCGGGAGATTATTTCGCATTTAAAGTCGAAGACTTTCCAGAATCGCCAGTAACAACCAAACGAATTATCCTCTCAGAGGCTTCAAGGATCTTCGACCCACTCGGGTGGTTATACCCTAGTGTCATCGTTGCAAAAATCATCTTTCAAGAGTTATGGGTGCTCGGGCTATCGTGGGACGAGGCAGTACCAAAATCAGTCGCTGAAAGATGGTCAAATTATCGGAAGAATCTGGGATTCTTGGAAACAATCAAAATCACTCGTTGGATGGACTATCAAACGGCTTCAGCGACGCATCAATGAAAGCCTATGCTGCAGTCGTATATGCGCGCACCACATCAGAAGATGAATCAGTAAAAATTACCATCTTAGCAGCGAAAACCAAGGTCGCTCCACCCAAAACCATCAGTCTACCGCGTTTGGAACTATGCGCCAGTGTGTTACTAGCCAACCTCATGCACAAGATCGTCCAGTCACTCAATCTCCACGACATACAACAGTTCGCATGGACTGATTCGCAAGTGGTTTTGGGATGGCTCCGCAGCCCTCCCAGCCGATGGAAAACATTCGTGGCGAATCGCGTTTCGCAAATCCTCGATCATCTCAAACCCAATGAATGGCGGTATGCGGATACCCGACACAACGTCCTGAATGGCTATCGAAACACTCGGACACACAAAATCAATGAGTACTCCATCCCACTGGAAGAATGCAGAACCACTTCTATGGTCGTCACGCAGTTAAACGAATCTTCAAATTCTGAAGAAATCGATCAACTTCTGAATCGCTGTTCCGCTCTCGAAAAATTACTATTGTCCTATTGTCGACGTTTCGGTCTACAAATTCGTACCGACAAAGCTGATCGTAATACCAGCTTCATCACCGTGTCCGAAATGAATCGGTCATTCCATTTTTGGGTCCGATTTGTGCAGGGAGCCCACTTCACCGACGAAATCAATCGATGCCAATCAGGAAGAAATCTGTCGAAAAAAAGTGTACTTCGTTCACTTCACCCATTTATCGATTGTGATGGAATCTTACGAGTCGGCGGACGATTAAAACATTCATTCTTTCCCTACCAAAGCAAGCACCCAATAATTCTACCGAAAACCAGTCAACTCACTACGTTGATCATCGCACAGGCACATCGAACCACACTCCACGGTGGTCAACAATTAATGTTGGCACATCTTCGAAGCCGATTTTGGATCATCAATGTCAAGAAGCTGGTCCATGCGCATGTTCGCCATTGCTTGACATGCTTTCGTTATCGCTCAACCACCGGTCAGCAACTAATGGCCAATCTTCCAGCACCACGCGTTACCCCATCAAGAGCCTTTCTCCACAGCGGAGTGGATTACGCAGGACCGTTCTCGATCAAACAAAGCAAGGGCCGCGGTATAAAATCAACTAAGGGGTACGTGTGCCTATTCGTGTGCCTATCAACAAAGGCGCTTCATCTGGAGATGGTGTCAGATCTCACTGCAGATGCGTTCATCTCTTCATTCAGACGATTCACCGCTCGAAGAGGCAAGGTTCAAACCTTGTACAGTGACCGTGGCACCAACTTCATCGGATCCAATCGTCAACTAACATCGCTTCATCACCACAGCACAAGGAATGTGAACCCTGAATTGCTAGCATTGTGGCGGCTAGCTCAAGACAACACGAATTGGTGCTTCAACCCGCCCGCTACACCACACTTCGGAGTACTATGGGAGGCAGGGGTGAAGTCAGTCAAACACCATCTTCGAAGAATCATCAGCAATACATTACTAACTTTCGAAGAGATGACACCACTATTGTGCCAGATAGAAGCTTGCCTGAATTCGAGGCCATTGTGTCCCATGTCGGATGACCCGGAGGACTACACCACTCTCCATTATTTCGCTTTAATAATTTTCGTTGAAATAAAAGTTTTTATTTATTAGTTCAAAATTTTGCCCTTTTCTTTGTTGTGAATACTCTCGTGATTAACACATTTTATTATTTTGTTATCTTTTCATTTATTATCTTTTCATTTTACTATTTTATTATTTTGTTATCTTTTCATTTTTTATCTTTTCATTTTATTATTTTATTATTTTGTTATCTTTTCATTTTATCTTTTCATTTAATTATTTTATAAGTTTATCATTTTGTTATATTTTTCCTTTCGTTAACTTTTAATTTTATTATCTTTTCATTTTATTTTTTTGTTATCCCTTTATTTTATTTTGTTATCTCTTCATTTTATTATTTTATTATTATATTTTTGTTATCGTTTCATTTTATTATCTTTTCATTTTATTATTTTATTATTTAGTTTTTTGTTATATTTTTTTGTTATCTTTTCATTTTATTATTTTGTTATCTTTTCATTTTATTATTTTATTATTTTATCTTTTAATTTTTTATCTTTTCATTTTATTACTTTACTATTCATTTTTTTATTCATTATTTTGTTATCTTTTTATCTTTTCATTTTATTATTTTATTATTCATTATCTAACCACATGTTGCCTAAAATTTCGTTTGTTTCGGCTAGGATAATTGCAGAAGTACCGTCTACACAATCCTTAACCTGCCAACCGGGATGTTACCCTTTATGCATTTCGATTGGTTGGGGGGATTTGTGGACATATAGGTCTTCTGTAGGATGGCTAACCGTCGATGCGGGTATATGGATTTCCTTACTGGAAATGCATTACTTTCCACAACACACATCCAGGACCCAACCTCGTACTACGTTTATAAAAAAACTTTTGTTATATTTTTTTGTTATCTTTTCATTTTATTATTTTGTTATCTTTTCATTTTATTATCTTTTCATTTTATTATTTTACTATTCATTTTTTATTCATTATTTTGTTATCTTTTCATTTTATTATTCATTATCTAACCACATGTTGCCTAAAATTTCGTTTGTTTCGGCTAGGATAATTGCAGAAGTACCGTCTACACAATCCTTAACCTGCCAACCGGGATGTTACCCTTTATGCATTTCGATTGGTTGGGGGGATTTGTGGACATATAGGTCTTCTGTAGGATGGCTAACCGTCGATGCGGGTATATGGATTTCCTTACTGGAAATGCATTACTTTCCACAACACACATCCAGGACCCAACCTCGTACTACGTTTATAAAAAAACTTTTGTTATATTTTTTTGTTATCTTTTCATTTTATTATTTTGTTATCTTTTCATTTTATTATCTTTTCATTTTATTATTTTACTATTCATTTTTTATTCATTATTTTGTTATCTTTTCATTTTATTATTCATTATCTAACCACATGTTGCCTAAAATTTCGTTTGTTTCGGCTAGGATAATTGCAGAAGTACCGTCCACACAATCCTTAACCTACCAACCGGGATGTTACCCTTTATGCATTTCGATTGGTTGGGGGGATTTGTGGACATATAGGTCTTCTGTAGGATGGCTAACCGTCGATGCGGGTATATGGATTTCCTTACTGGAAATGCATTACTTTCCACAACACACATCCAGGACCCAACCTCGTACTACGTTTATAAAAAAACTTTTGTTATATTTTTTTGTTATCTTTTCATTTTATTATTTTGTTATCTTTTCATTTTATTATCTTTTCATTTTATTATTTTACTATTCATTTTTTATTCATTATTTTGTTATCTTTTCATTTTATTATTCATTATCTAACCACATGTTGCCTAAAATTTCGTTTGTTTCGGCTAGGATAATTGCAGGATGTTACCCATTATGCATTTCGATTGGTTGGGGGGATTTGTGGACATATAGGTCTTCTATAGGATGGCTAACCGTCGATGCGGGTATATGGATTTCCTTACTGGAAATGCATTACTTTCCGCAACACACATCCAGGACCCAACCTAGTACTACGTTTATAAAAAAAACTCATTATAAGAACCGATTCTTATCTAGCTCTTAAAAGAGCTTGTTCTTACTTTTTCTTTTTTATCCAGCTCTCAAAAGAACCTGTTCTTACTTTTTCACTCATATTCAGCTCTTAAAAGAACTTGTTCTTACCTTATCATCTCATTTATTATTTTTCCTGGTTCAAAAAGAACTAACTCACAGTTTGTGAGGAACAAATTCGTCAAGGCGTGGGACGAATTTCTCCCACACAAAAATTACTACATTAGAAATATTTCATTAAATAAAATGCCGACGGCACCTCAATTGCAGCCAAATACACTAAACAGGTCAAGTGGCCGCTGTAATCATCAACTGGAGAATGGTTCTTGATAAGAATCGCAAACTGATCTGGCAAAAGAAAAGGGGATTATGCAAGACGATCACTGATGATGTGCCAAGCAGTGACATTAAATGACAAAAACTCTACACACCGCGTAGCCACTCCCATTGCGGCGAAATGAAAACAAGCAAAGTGCATTGCGAGAAGAGTGGGGAAATAGGAGTGACGAGAGATTAACCAACACAGCATAAAGTATAATCAACGACTAGTGAAAGGGGGAAAGAGGAAATATGCAGTACATTAAAAACACAAGAGGACTAACTGGGCCGACGAACCAGCTGACCAGTTCAACGACCTACGCACCGTTCGTCAACATTATGTAAACTAATGCAACCATAACAACAACAACACGAGATGTTTCGCTGCCGACGCACAAGAAGATAACAAACAACAACAAAGAATTTTGTGCACGCAATCGAACAGCTGAAATCGCAAACAGCGATTACAACAACATCAACATGGCGAAACAATAGAAATATAATGAACAACAACAACCAGGAAAACCGGCCATACCAAGATTTTTGCATAGCAACAGCGGTCATAACGGTTTTAGCAGTTTTAACCCGATTCGGCCACTATAAAAGGAGGCAGAAATTCTGCAAATGGTCTCTTCCTTTTTGACTTCTGACCAGTTCAGCAGCATATCGACAAGCGAAGTATCCTTGCCATTTGCTCAGAACTAGACATAGACACTCTGTTACAGTGCACGAGCGAAGCATCTTCGTCACTGCTCAGAAGACTGGACTGGGACTATTCTGTCACAGTGCACAAGCGGAGTACCTTTGTCTGGACATAGACACTCTGTTACAGTGCACGAGCGAAGCATCTTCGTCACTGCTCAGAAGACTGGACTGGGACTATTCTGTCACAGTGCGCAAGCGGAGTACCTTTGTCACTGCTCAGGAACACTGGACATAGACACTCTGTTACAGTGCACGAGCGAAGCATCTTCGTCACTGCTCAGAAGACTGGACTGGGACTATTCTGTCACAGTGCACAAGCGGAGTACCTTTGTCACTGCTCAGGAACACTGGACATAGACATTCTGTTACAGTACACAAGCGTAGTATCCTTGCCATTGCTCAGAACTAGACTTAGACTTTCTGCCATAGTAAACAAGCGAAGTACCCTTGTCACTGTGCTAAGAAGACAGCACAGCCAACAGAACCACAACTTGAAAATTAGAATTAAGCCATTGAAATAACCATTAACCCATTATAAATGATTTTAAAGAATCATAACTTAAGAATTAGAACTAAGTCACTGAAATAACCATAAATTTATTATAACTTCTTTAAGGAAACAATAAACACCAAATCCTGAGTTCCTAAATTAAATAAAAATCTTTTATTGTAACGACCCTTTTGAACAAAGAACCCTGGTCACGCTGAGGATACCCCGGCTGGGAAAACACCTCGTTACAAGTTCCTCAAAGTTTCCACGGAAGCTTCCTGGTTCCTTACAGAACCTGTTCATAGCACCGCGACTCCATGTTTATCTCCGTCCTTCTAGACAGCACCGTGACTTCGTGTCTATCTCCTTTCTTCCATATAGTTCAACCATCCGTTGTGTTTATTCAGCATCCTATTTATAAAAATATCAACACTAAGTCATACACCAATTATTACCTATTTGATATATAATCACCCTACCAGAAACACTTCACCGCAGCTTTCTAATTCCTCCCCAAAGGTCCACTCAAACACACGGCTCTCCTAACACTTCCTGCTACATCACTCACACCCTGGATACACTATATCTCGCAAAGATTTAGCAGCTAAAACAAATAAGAATATTCACCCATGTTTATTTGTTGATCATCTCTCCTTCAATACTCACTCAGTTCACACCCTCTGCATCCTGCCGGTCCCACACACCATGACTCCACTTATGTCTAATTGCTCCTTCTAAGCCTCCTGAAACTGTCATTGTTCAAATTTTAGATTTTTAGATAAACTTATACTCACACTCTAGTATTTCTATTTGCTAAGCTTCACTTACCCTTCACAACTCGAAATCCATTTACCAGCAAATCTCTAAAACCTTCTTAACCTAAAATCACAAAATAAAATTATTAGAATATTGGCCGTATATCATACTTTTTCATAAACTAATTTCTTTACTTACGTACATCTTATAACATTCTTTTTCAATTTGACATTTTACTTCAACAATAATTTGACATTTAATTTAGGACGAATTCAATTACTGAATATTCGCTCTGTTTCCCTTTGATATTATGTCAAAAAATAGGACATGCTCATAATTTTGAAAGTTCCTTGTTTCCATTCATAATAATTCACTCCCTACTCGAAATTATCAATAACATCAACTATATTTTATACATCAAATTAACTCTTATACATGTTATGACAACTTTATACTCGAAACGTGATCATGTTTTGGATTATCCCATGACTTTATCTACGTGTTCTCCTGTTATTACTGTATTATTTTATTACTTTATTATTTTATTATTTTATTATTTTATTATTTTATTATTTTATTATTTTATTATTTTATTATTTTATTATTTTATTATTTTATTATTTTATTATTTTATTATTTTATTATTTTATTATTTTATTATTTTATTATTTTATTATTTTATTATTTTATTATTTTATTATTTTATTATTTTATTATTTTATTATTTTATTATTTTATTATTTTATTATTTTATTATTTTATTATTTTATTATTTTATTATTTTATTATTTTATTATTTTATTATTTTATTATTTTATTATTTTATTATTTTATTATTTTATTATTTTATTATTTTATTATTTTATTATTTTATTATTTTATTATTTTATTATTTTATTATTTTATTATTTTATTATTTTATTATTTTATTATTTTATTATTTTATTATTTTATTATTTTATTATTTTATTATTTTATTATTTTATTATTTTATTATTTTATTATTTTATTATTTTATTATTTTATTATTTTATTATTTTATTATTTTATTATTTTATTATTTTATTATTTTATTATTTTATTATTTTATTATTTTATTATTTTATTATTTTATTATTTTATTATTTTATTATTTTATTATTTTATTATTTTATTATTTTATTATTTTATTATTTTATTATTTTATTATTTTATTATTTTATTATTTTATTATTTTATTATTTTATTATTTTATTATTTTATTATTTTATTATTTTATTATTTTATTATTTTATTATATATTATTTTATTATTATATTATTTTATTAATTATTTTATTATTTTATTATTTTATTATTTTATTATTTTATTATTTTATTATTTTATTATTTTATTATTTTATTATTTTATTATTTTATTATTTTATTATTTTATTATTTTATTATTTTATTATTTTATTATTTTATTATTTTATTATTTTATTATTTTATTATTTTATTATTTTATTATTTTATTATTTTATTATTTTATTATTTTATTATTTTATTATTTTATTATTTTATTATTTTATTATTTTATTATTTTATTATTTTATTATTTTATTATTTTATTATTTTATTATTTTATTATTTTATTATTTTATTATTTTATTATTTTATTATTTTATTATTTTATTATTTTATTATTTTATTATTTTATTATTTTATTATTTTATTATTTTATTATTTTATTATTTTATTATTTTATTATTTTATTATTTTATTATTTTATTATTTTATTATTTTATTATTTTATTATTTTATTATTTTATTATTTTATTATTTTATTATTTTATTATTTTATTATTTTATTATTTTATTATTTTATTATTTTATTATTTTATTATTTTATTATTTTATTATTTTATTATTTTATTATTTTATTATTTTATTATTTTATTATTTTATTATTTTATTATTTTATTATTTTATTATTTTATTATTTTATTATTTTATTATTTTATTATTTTATTATTTTATTATTTTATTATTTTATTATTTTATTATTTTATTATTTTATTATTTTATTATTTTATTATTTTATTATTTGATTATTTTATTATTTTATTATTTTATTATTTTATTATTTTATTATTTTATTATTTTATTATTTTATTATTTTATTATTTTATTATTTTATTATTTTATTATTTTATTATTTTATTATTTTATTATTTTATTATTTTATTATTTTATTATTTTATTATTTTATTATTTTATTATTTTATTATTTTATTATTTTATTATTTTATTATTTTATTATTTTATTATTTTATTATTTTATTATTTTATTATTTTATTATTTTATTATTTTATTATTTTATTATTTTATTATTTTATTATTTTATTATTTTATTATTTTATTATTTTATTATTTTATTATTTTATTATTTTATTTTTTTATTATTTTATTATTTTATTATTTTATTATTTTATTATTTTATTATTTTATTATTTTATTATTTTATTATTTTATTATTTTATTATTTTATTATTTTATTATTTTATTATTTTATTATTTTATTATTTTATTATTTTATTATTTTATTATTTTATTATTTTATTATTTTATTATTTTATTATTTTATTATTTTATTATTTTATTATTTTATTATTTTATTTATTTATTAGCTTATTATTTTATTATTTTGTTAACTTTTCATTTGTATTATCTTTTCATTTTATTATTTTGTAATTTTTTTAATTTTTTTATTTTTTATCTTTTTATTTTATCTTTTCGTTTTATTATTTTATTATTTTGTTTTCTTTTAATTTTATTATCTTTTCATTTTATTATTTTGTTATCTTTTCATTTATTATCTTTTTATTTTACTATTTTATTATTTTGTTATCTTTTCATTTTATTATTTTATTTTATTATTTTGTTATCTTTTCATTTTGTTATCTTTTCATTTTATTATTTTATTATTTATTTTTTTGATAAATTTTTTTGTTATCTTTTCATTTTATTATTTTGTTATCTTTTAATTTTTTATCTTTTCATTTTATTATTTTACTATTCATTTTTTGATTCATTATTTTGTTATCTTTTTATCTTTTCATTTTAATATTTTATTATTCATTATCTAACCACATGTTTCCTAAAATTTCGTTTGTTTCGGCTAGGATAATTGCAGAAGTACCGTCCACACAATCCTTAACCTGCCAACCGGGATGTTACCCTTTATCTTTTCATTTTATTGTTTTATTTGCCCGAAAATTGAATGTAGCAGAGAATTGCCTCTCGGTCATTAAATTAGTTAAGAGAGATGCCGATATCTCAAGTTTACATCATGTTAACTTTAAACTAGCAGTGCCCTGTACGCTCTTTAATTGTGCGATGAACACCTCCATTTGGCCGTTGGGAATTGAAATAAAAAAATTCTCTTTTCTCCCAAAAAACGAGAAAAGGGAACGTCAACAGCAGTTAACATAATCTCTAACCCAAAAGAGTTGTCTGTTTACTACCAGAATGTAAGCGGTATGCGGACAAAAACAGATCAACTCTTTTTTTCTGCCTCTCTCAATGAATACGATGTAATCGCTTTGACTGAGACTTGGCTCCATGATCAAATACATGATTGCGAACTGCTTGATGATTCATATATTGTTTATAGGAAAGATCGTATACTCTCATCAGTCTTTAGCCGAGGTGGTGGTGTGTTGATTGCCGTTAAGTCATCACTTATTAGCAAACAAATACAACTCGCTAATACATCTGATGAAATTGAGCAGCTTGGTGTTACAGTGGGACGAAGTTCAAATGTTACACATGAAATTAACTTTGTTCTAAGTTATATTCGACCAACAAGTTCTCCTGATGTTTATCAAAAACACGTTGAAAACATTGAACAGCTTTCAACTAATTCTGAGGAAAATCAACATATCTGCGTTCTTGGTGATTTTAATGTTGGAGATATTAATTGGCAAACTAATCTTGATTCCGATACACTTATTCCATTTAACGAGTGTAAATCACATGAATCAATCTTGATAGATAATTTATATTCTATGAATTTTTATCAAATTAATAATATTAAAAATGATCTATTTAGAAATCTTGATTTAGTTTTTGTACAAAATGATTTGAAACATAATATACACCAATGTCTTCATCCATTATTGTCAAATTGTATTCATCATAAAGCTCTTGTAATATCATTTGATACATACATCTACTGCAACATTGAATGTAAAGACAATAGAATACGTTATGATTTCAAAAAAGCAAACTTTTCAAATATAAATAATTACTTACTTAATATTAGTTGGGATTATATTATGGATAATGTTGACCTGAAAAATATGTTTAAAATTTTCACAAATGTTTTAAATGAAGCATTTACCTTATTTATTCCAAAGATAAAAAGAAAATCTAATTTTAAATTGCCATGGTATAATTTTAGACTAAGAAATCTGGAAAACATCAAGACCAAAGCTCAAAAAGTTGCTAAATTAACTAAATGTCAGGCTGATGTTCAGAATTTTAAAAGACTTAGAAAAGAATTTGAATTTTTAAACAAATTTCTTTATAAGCAATACATTTGGCAAGCAGAGTCCAGAATTAAGTCAAACAGTAAATTTTTTTGGTCTTATTTAAATTCTAAAAGGAAAAGCAAAATTTTTCCTAATAGCATGGAGTACTCGGGTGAAGTTGCCAACGACATTAAATCTATATGTGATCTTTTTGCCAGGTATTATCAGGAAAATTATGATTTGACATTTAACACAAATTGCCAAAATGAGTATAATAATACTGACGAGATAATAGATCTTTGTAATATAAAACTTTCTTTAGCTGAAGTTATAGAAGCACTCTTAGACATTGATGAAAAAAAGGCTGCTGGATTCGATTCTATACCACCTCTAGTATTAAAGAGATGTGTTAATTCGATTTCAGTCCCACTTTTGAAAATTTTTAATGAATCTTTAAGTAAGGGACACTTTCTAGATGAATGGAAAGTTTCATATTTAAATCCTATTTTCAAATCCGGTCGAAAACACCTTATTGAAAATTATAGACCTATTTGTAAATTGTCAGCGATTCCAAAGCTTTTTGAAAAACTAGTTAAGAATAGACTGTATTTTGTTACAAAGGAAATTATTTCCCCATTTCAACATGGATTTATGACTGGTCGTTCTACAGTCACAAATTTAACATGCTTTACTTCATTCTGTTGCAATGCATTAGAAAACAGCTTACAAGTCGATGTGCTGTACACGGATTTTTCTAAGGCTTATGATAGGGTGGATCATAATTTACTTTTAAAAAAGTTGAATAAGCTTGGTATCCATGGCAATATGCATAAATGGTTGTCCTCATATTTAACAAACAGATTACAAATGGTCCGAATTGGAGAAACTTGCTCAAACGTCATCTTGACAAAATCAGGAGTCCCACAAGGAAGCCATATCGGTCCAATTCTATTTTTACTTTTTGTAAATGATATTACTGAAAATTTAAAAAATGCAAAGTGTCTCTTATATGCAGATGATTTAAAAATATTTAAAGAAGTAAAGACAGTCAGCGATTGTTTTGTGTTTCAAAACGAAATAAATAAGCTAAGTCAATGGTGTTTTCAAAATAAATTATATTTAAACTTTAATAAATGCAAAGTTTTTACAGCTCACCACAGTATAACACCAGTATTATTCCAATATTCATATGAAACTCAAATTTTTAAGAGAGTTTCAATTGTTAATGATTTGGGCGTTTTATTTGATGAAAGATTGACATTTGGATCGCATATAGATTTTGTTGTTGCGAAGGCAAACTCAATGAACGGATTTTTGAAACGTAATTCTAAAGACTTTAGAGACCCTTACACATTAAAATATTTATTTCTAATGTTAGTGAGACCAATTCTAGAATATTGTTGTGTTGTTTGGTTTCCAATTTATAACACCCACATTAATAGGATCGAAAGAATTCAAAAGAATTTTACTAAATACGCTTTAAGGCATTTTAATTGGTCTTGTAATTTTCCATGCTATGACAACCGATGTTTGTTTATTGATATGGAAAAATTAGAAAAACGTAGAAGATCCTCTTGTATTATTTTTATAAGGGATGTTTTGACATATAATATTAACTGTCCTGAACTACTTGCTAAATTACCGATCAACATTCCCTCTAGACAACTAAGAAATAATTATTTATTTTATAATAATTTTCATAGAGCGAACTTCGGACAAAATGAGCCAATATCTAGATGTATAAAATTTTATAACTATATCTGCAATCACGTTGACGGCATTCTACTGTCTAGAAATGAATTTAAAAACTTAATTAAAAAATTTTTATGATATTAATTATTTTTATATATGTATGTTGTATATATTTATCATATTATTATGTAATCAGCAGAGTATAAACTCCATTGATGAAAATAAATGAAATGAAATGAAATGAAATGAAATGAAATGAAATGAAATGAAATGAAATGAAATATTATTTTGTTATCTTTTCATTTTGTTATCTTTTCATTTTATTATTTTATTTTTATGTTATCTTTTCATTTTATTATTTTTTATCTTTTCATTTTGTTATCTTTTCATTTTATTATTTTATTATCTTTTCATTTTGTTATCTCTTCATTTTATTATTTTGTTATCTTTTCATTTTGTTATCTTTTCATTTTATTATTTTGTTATCTTTTCATTTTATTATTTTATTATCTTTTCATTTTATTATTTTGTTATCGTTTCATTTTATTATCTTTTCAATTTATTATTTTGTTATTTATTATTTTTATTTTATTATTTTATTATTTTTTATTTTATTATTTTTTTATCCTATCCATTTATCCAACCACGTGTTTCGGCTATGATAATTGCAGAATTTCCGTCCACACAATCCTTAACCTGCCAACCGAAATGTTATCCTTTATGCATTTAGATTGGTTGGGGTGATTTGTGGACATATAGGACTTCTGTAGGATGGCTAACCGTCGATGCGGGTATATGGATTTCCTTACTGGAAATGCATTACTTTCCGCAACACACATCCAGGACCCAACCTTGTACTACGCTTATCAAAAACTCTGGTTTGTACATATTGCTGACACGGTATGCGTACACTATTGTATCGAGTCACTTCAATTTAAACAGTTAAATAAAAACACACGTTATAGCATTTATCTTATTTTGCATTCCATAGCGTCAACAGAAATCGATTCGTTAGTTTCGGAAGTACTTTATCGCAAAAGTAATAAACTCAATAACAATGCCTTCATTTTCGGTCCCTTTAATGTATCGTAATTTTTTTTAACTAATTTCAAATGTGCGATTGGTGGTTTATCTTTTGCTCTAGATGCTACATTTACAGCATACGATTTGCCAGTCATATGTAATAAGCTCCCGACCATTTCTCTATATTTGTTTTCTTCAGATAGTAAAATAGACTTTTCCAGGCGACGAAACCATGCTCAATAGGCAAAGATAACGGATTGCAATCAGCCAAGCCAAATCCTAACAGCAAAAGCTGTATTCATTTCTTCAAACGCTTTCCAAGAAATAAAATAACTATACCATCTTTGTAGAACATACACGGTTCATGCTTTAAAAAAACTACATAACAATAAAAATTCCACTAAGCATTGATACCAACATTTAGGTGATTTCTTTAGCCCGTCTTTGGTAAACGCATATACAGGATGTAACCGTTAAGGTGGAAAATAATTAAAGAGGTAATTTCGAGAGAAAAATCGTATTTTCACCCCCCTGCAGTGTACGTAGCCTTATAATGCGAAGAGACGTACATTTGACCTTACATCACTTCACACCCTGTAACTCTTAAACGCTTCTAGCTACAAGATCACTGTTGGTCTTTTTTTTAAATTAAAATTAAATTAAATTTTTTAAGGTCAAACAATGCCATTTTTTTAATTCTTAAAAACATTACCGATATGAACGCCGCCAAAGTCTTAGTTTTTAGTTTTATTTAAAACGCGATTTCGAAAAATGCTCTTGTATATTTTTTTTTTTGACAAATGCAGTCTTAAAGCCTAATCAATTTTCTACAAATCCACCTTTATGCATTCGGTCAACAGGAGCAGGGTAAAATTAACGCAAACGTATTTTTGACCTTACATGACTTCACACCCTATAATTCTTGAACGTTTGCTACAAGGTTACTGGTAGTCTTTTTTGAGAGAAAATTATATTTTCAAGATCTAACACTTTTTTAAATTATTTAAGCCATACCGATATTAAGGTCGTCAAAATCAAAACGAATTTTTTTGCATTTGTTTTTACAAACACGATTATTTCGAGAAATTAAATGAAAAATAAAAAAAGGTCTTGATTTTATGCCCTTTTTTTTGTTATTGCAAGAATATGTTTGTAATATAAAAGCCTTTTTTCTATTGGCAATTTTTTTTATAAATATTTTTATCGTGTAACGTGTACTTCGTTTCAAAAATGTTAACAGCAGCTTCCTGTTCGATATTATTATCATATCACATTATCAAGAATTATTATGAAGGAATTTTTATATTTCCCGAAAAAAATCTTGACCAAGTATGTATGCCAAAAACCAAACACAAATAACAACATTTAGCATTGTATTTTAATAGATTTCCTCGATTCCAAATAAAAATCTAAAGTTAAATCTTATTATTATATAATAATATATGTTGAATATGAATAAAAACGAATGTTGATTATTTTTTATAATGTGGAATATATACGTATATTTATTCAATTAAGATTTTATGGAAATTGTCACTTTTTGTATAACTTCGAAGATTTTAGACGTCATTTTATAAGTTTATCAAATGATGAATATGAATAACAACGAATGATGATAATTTTTTATTGTGTGGACTGTATTTTTATTTATTTGTAATATCAATTGTATTAATAAAATAACTGATGAAAATGGATTCGAGGCTTATTTAATCTTTTATTATTTGAAGTGTATCCAAGCACATCAGAAAAACGAAGAAACGAAGATAAGAAGAAAAAAGAAGAAGAAAATACAAAGAATAACTTAAATATTCTTGCGCCATCTGCATGTGAGCCCCAAAACTATATGTTAAGTTGGTATGTCACCTTGGCAACACAAGTCACCCAACCTAACAAACAAAAATGTTATACTTTATTATTTTACATACTCCACGCCTTGAAATTACTAAATTTTGAAATAATGTTTACATCCATTTGTAAAAATATTAACTTAATAATCTACTTAAATACTATGAGTCGATACAACATAAACATTTTATTTATATGTTTCATCTTGATTTTAAGTAAATAGTTACATGTATTGAATTTTAATGGTATTTAGGTATTCAACTATTCAAATTAAATTAAAGTTTGCTTATGCTTATTTGACATTATAAAATATTACGTTAATGCACATTAGTTTTTAGAACAATCTTCCATCGGTAAAATACAAATCTTAGAAATTGCCCTTTTAAATTCTGAACTGGCGGTTTTTATCGTTACGACACGAACGTATCCGTCATTTCCGACATGTAGTTCTGTTATTCGACCAAGCGGCCACCTTAATGGAGGGACGTTATCCTCTTTCAACAACACTAGCGATCCAACCGAAACATTCTCCGAAGGCGTCAACCATTTTCGACGCTGTTGTAGCTCATTTAAATATTCAAACTGCCAGCGCCTCCAAAACTGCTGGAACATGAACTGCAACCGTTGCCACCTCGAAAGTCTATTAAAATCTAAATGGTTAAGACATGGGTCAGGTAGAGTCGTGAGAGGGGAACCGATAATAAAATGTCCTGGAGTTAATACTTGCAAATCGTGGGCGTCACTAGACATAGGAGTGAGAGGTCGTGAATTCAAGCGCGCCTCAATTTGCGTTATCAATGTATGAAATTCTTCAAATCGAAGTGATGAATTTCCTACCACACGTTTCATGTGATATTTGGCGCTCTTAACCGCTGCCTCCCACAATCCTCCGAAGTGTGGTGATCTAGGCGGTATATAATGCCATTGTATCTGCTCTTCAGCACAATACCGAATAATCGCGTTTTTATAGGTTGCCGAGTTAAACAAATCATGCAGTACCTTCAGCTCTGCCTTTTCACCAACAAAATTGGTGCCGTTATCGGAATATACATTTGCACACTTGCCTCTGCGTGCCACGAACCGGGAAACGATGTTAAAAAGGCCTGAGTTGAGAGGTCGTCTACAATTTCCAAATGAATGGCTTTTGTGGAAAAACAAATAAAAACGGCTACATAAATCTTGGTAGTTACCTTCTTCCTAAGGTTGTGAGTAATGCTAAACGGACCGCAAAAATCTATGCCGACGTTTAAAAATGCTCTGCAGGGAGTGACACGATGAGCCGGTAATTGCCCCATAATTTGATTGATGATTTTAGGGCGTGTACGAAAACATCTGATACAATCATGCACCACTTTGCGACATAGATTGCGACCTCCTATGATCCAAAATTGATCCCTTAAATAATATAATAATGCTTGCGGTCCGGCGTGGAGCTGACGTTGATGTTTGTTTCGAACTAAATTTTTTGTGAACGTGTTTGAAGAAGGTAAGATAATCTGATGTTTGTTATCGAAACCAATATTAGCATTCTTCAATCTCCCGCCGACGCGCAATAAGTCATTTTCATCGAGGAACGGATTAAGCGACTTTAACTTACTGTTACGCTGAACAATTTTAAGTTTACGAATGTCGATAATATCTGCGGAGAATGCCTCCGATTGAATTAATCGTATGATACGATTCCGAGCAATTTCGATTTCAGATGCAGTCACCTCTCCGCTTATACGAAGATTCTTCTTGGGCTGCAGATTATAGTAAAACCGAAAGCAAATTGCAACAATTCGCAATAATTTATTATTATCAGAATATCTATCAATCAAATCAAAATCGGTGTTACAAGTAAGTAAACCAACCTCACCCTTTCTTAATTCGAGCAGTTCGGAACTGACTTTGGCATTTGATGATTTTGGCCAATCGCACGAATCCAATTCCAAAAATGAAGGCCCGTTCCACCATAATTTTGAAGCAATAATATCTGACGGCATTAAGCCTCTAGATACTAAATCAGCAGGATTAACTGAAGTTGGAACGTACATCCAATTGTCTATCGAAGACAAATCTTGTATTAACGAGATTCTGTTTGCTACAAAAGTAGCAAATCTAGATGGACACGATTTGATTCTTAACAAAGTAATCTCCGAATCCGACCAAAGGCAAATTTTACTGAATTTAATTTCCATGGCCTTAATTACTTTGTCGGAGAGTTGCGATAATAAAACAGCAGCGCACAACTCCAATCGCGGGATGCTTTGTTTTTTTAACGGAGCTATCCTTGATTTAGCACATAGCAAAGAAGTACGACTGACATTCGACAAATCAGTAACACGAATATAAATAACACAACCGTATGCTGTTTCTGCTGCATCTCCAAAGCCATGCAACTCAACAGATTTTATATTATTGCCGAAGATACAACGAGGAATGTTAAGTTCACGAATCGAAGGTAATTGACGTCTGAAGTTAGACCAAGTGTCTGAAATTGACGACGGAACTTCATCATCCCATAACAAGTTGGGAGTGGTCCACAGTGATTGCATTATTAGTTTTGCTGTCACAATCACTGGTGCACATAATCCTAAAGGATCAAATAGCTGTGCGATTTCAGACAACACTGATCGTTTTGTAAATTTGTTTTTATTAACAAAATTTCGAAGAATTATTTGAAAACTGTCAGTTTCAGGGTTCCAATGAAGACCTAATAGTGATATAGAATTATCTGAATTTGGATCGATGTCGAATATATCCGATAAGTTTTTACAATTAGAATTCCATTTACGCAGTTCGAAGCCGCCTTTCGCAAGTAATTGTGTTAATTCTAATCTAAGACGTAGTGCATCCTCAAAGGAGTTTGCACCAGACAATAAGTCATCGACATAAAAATCTCTTTCCAACACGTTCGAGGCGTTTGGAAAATTAATTCGTTCATCAGAAGATAATTGTTTAAGCGTGCGTATAGCTTGAAATGGCGCACTCGACGTTCCGTACGTGACGGTACATAGTCGATAGCATTTAATTTCGTCATGTAATGAATCTCGCCAATATAGACGCAATAGATCTTGGTCATTTTCATGTAAACGTATTTGCCTATACATCTTTGTGATATCGGCCGTTAATGCGAAAATATGTTTACGAAAACGAACCATAATGGAAAATAAATCCTGTTGAATTGTCGGGCCAGTCATAAGACAATCGTTTAATGAAATGTTAGTGCGTGATTTTGACGAGGCATTGAATACGACCCGCAACTTGGTCGTAGTGCTACTTTCTTTAATGACGGCATGATGAGGAACAAAATATGTTTTATCATATTGGCAATCAGCCGTTTCAGGATTTTTAATTAACTGCATATGATTCAAGTCAATGTATTCTTGAATGAATTCGTTATATTTTTTATGTTACTCTGGATTTTTGGACAATCTATTTTCCAGATATTGGTATTGTTTGAAGGCACTAATTTTATTATCGTTAAGATCCATAATGTTTGCCTTTACTGGTAGCGCAACACTGTATCTTCCACAAGGAAGACGTATAACATTTCGACTATAATGTTCTTCGCACATTTTCTCTTCAATTGATAGATCATTAGGCGAGTGAATATGTTCCAATTCCCAAAATTTTGAGATATTGATATTCAAATCTTCATGAAAAGATGTAAGTGATGTCGATATGTTGCTATTTGTGTCTGAATATGGTTCTAACGTTTGCATGCACCTGGTTTTGCCCAGAACAATATAACCTAATTGTGTGTTTTGAAAAGCTGGAAGTTCTGGAACTAATTTGATGGAAACTCCATTAACTATATCATTGTACTTTTCAGCACCAATAAGCATGTCAATTTTATGATTTAGGAAAACTTGGGATCCGCTAACATTATATTGCTGGGTATCGATAACGGATCAAAGGGAAACGAGCACGATGGAAGCTCACCTGTTATTTTAGAAAGAACTAAAAAATCTAAATTCGTTTTGTAGTCAGAATTTCTTGACAATATTTTTAAGTTGACGATATGCTTAACATCTGTAAATTTTTCATTTATGCCCGATACTCTAATTGAAGTTGGTTTTTTAATGGGTTTAATAATTTGGCTTAGATTTTTCGTTATGTAATTTGATTGGGATCCACTATCTAATAGTGCCCTACACTGAATTCTGCGACCGTTGGACGATTCTGCCCAAACAACTGCGCGCTAATAATACTTGAGTAATCTTGACCGGTCTTGTGGTACTTTGAAAGGTTTGGCTAGGATTGACAGAAATTATACTTGTGGTTGAAGCTTCGTTCGAGTTGGAAGAATTTTTATTTAACAAATTCTTATCAAAATTCCTATCAACTAACGAAGATGACTGATTGTCTGCCGTAAACCTTGATTGCGTTTTCTCGAAGTGTAATAAAGTGTGATGTCTTAATGAACATCGTTTACAAGGCTCACCTTTACAATCAAAGACACGATGTATCGAAGATAAACAATTGGTACACAATTTCAATTGTTTAACTAGGTCATACCGTTTGAGTGGCGACCAAGTTGAACTACAAAACTTAGGGCATAAATTGAGTGTGTGATTCTCTTTGCAAACCGGACAAATACCCTTTTCTTGAGGCTTTTTAATATCGTATAAATTTTTAACGTGAAGTTTTTGAATCGTTATTTCATTATTATAATGATTGAAAACCGTTTTCCAAGCTGTACTATAATTTTCATTTGTAATTGGTAAGTTTTCGATTAAATGATAAGCTTTACCATTCCTCAACGACGTAATTAAATAATGGAATTTTGTGACCGAACTAATAGAATTATTGGAATGAATGAGGTCAACGAATATGTCTCTGAAATTGAGCCATGTCAATTCAGCTCCATCAAATCTTGGAAGGTTTATCTGAGGCAGTCTAATTGCTACTGAGCTTTCTGAATTATTTTTATCAATATTTTTTAAATTTAAATTTGCGTCATTAAATTCTAATTTAGTTTTATTTTCGATACTATTTATTCTATCTAACACCGCAGCATCTAATGCACCATACTCATCTTCGAAACTGAATTTATCATTGGAATCTATTTCCGATGGATCGATGCCTTCCAGAGCGCTCTGCACTTCATCAAATTTCTCATATGTGGCACGAATGCGATGCAAAACCGATTGTAGTTCACCGATAGAATTAAGCTCATTTTGTGCGAATTTGTTTTTTTAATAAGTAATTCTGCCTTTATGGCCACTTCTACATCTTTTAAGTTGAATAATTTTTGTATTTAATTCTACCGAATCTAATTCGATTTGATCTACAGACATTTTACAAAATTTTTAATAATTCACTATGCGAGCATACACGTGATGAAACATTAACCTAACTATAAATTTTTCGATAAAATTTTTTACACAGGTAATACATTACATAAATACTGATGTCTTACTGCATACAAGTATATTCTGCGAAGATGTCTGCTCTCATGTTGAATAAATGGCGTCCAAAATACGATTTTGTTGTGACCCAATTTTAAAATAATCCGGGTTGATGGACCAAATGTTGAATATGAATAAAAACGAATGTTGATTATTTTTTATAATGTGGAATATATACGTATATTTCTTCAATTAAGATTTTATGGAAATTGTCACTTTTTGTATAACTTCGAAGATTTTAGACGTCATTTTATAAGTTTATCAAATGATGAATATAAATAACAACGAATGATGATAATTTTTTATTGTGTGGACTGTATTTTTATTTATTTGTAATATCAATTGTATTAATAAAATAACTGATGAAATGGATTCGAGGCTTATTTAATCTTTTATTATTTGAAGTGTATCCAAGCACATCAGAAAAACGAAGAAACGAAGATAAGAAGAAAAAAGAAGAAGAAAATACAAAGAATAACTTTAAAAAACTTTAAAAACTATATGTTAAGTTGGTATGTCACCTTGGCAACACAAGTCACCCAACCTAACAAACAAAAATGTTATACTTTATTATTTTACAATATATAAAGAAACCTACGGTTTATTTCGTTTGATTTTCGCACTTATTTTGGAGTATGTATATATAATAAAATAATAAAAGTATGAGTACATAATCGTACTCGCGTAGACTTAATGAAACACAGAAACATAAGCATGGAATTATATTTTGTGCAATTTAAAAATCAATTAAAAAATATATATGTAATATAAAAACCTTTTTTATTTTTCTATTGGAACTTTTTTTATAAATATTTTTAACGTGTACTTTAAAATACTTTACAATACATTAACCTGTAATATACTCCGTTCCAAAAATGGTTAACAGCAGCACTGCTCTTGACAGAGCAACAGAATAAAGTAATGCCCATGCGTCAATCGGCGTATTTTATTGATGAGGAATAAGGAAAACAGCAGGTTTTCTTATTCCAAAGAAGGAATAAGATAGTGAAATTGTTGTTGTAATTCCTTATTCCTCGGCAGATAAAATACAGCCAATAACACATACTAATGTGATCACCCAAATAGTTTGATCTGAAACATAAAAATGGCGGGATATTAAGGGTTTGTCTTCTATTTTGATTGTTTGATCTAGATCAAATTTCAGAAATCTAATTTCTTCTTAAGATTTACCCTTCTTTTTTCCAAATTCACTAAAACGTAAAAGTTTCAATTTTTATTATTATAAATGACAGTTAAAATCAAAATCACAATTACAAAACCAGATCAAATGTTTTCGTGTTCTATTAGAACCACCAAAGCTAGATTTTAAAAAAAAAGGGAATAGAACATCATATAACACACACACAACACCTACTAACTCTTTGTTTCCAACGATCACACGTTTTAATTTTTTCTATTTTTATTTTATTTAACAATTATGTGAAAATTTTAAAAATAATATTAAAAGTCAGAAAGTATGCATTTTAGCATTAAAAAACTATTAAGGCTGCCGACCATCACTCGATTTACAGAAGCTGAAGTATTTTATTGATGAGGAATAAGGAAAACAGCAGGTTTTCTTATTCCAAAGAAGGAATAAGATAGTGAAATTGTTGTTGTAATTCCTTATTCCTCGGCAGATAAAATACAGCCAATAACACATACTAATGTGATCACCCAAATAGTTTGATCTGAAACATAAAAATGGCGGGATATTAAGGGTTTGTCTTCTATTTTGATTGTTTGATCTAGATCAAATTTCAGAAATCTAATTTCTTCTTAAGATTTACCCTTCTTTTTTCCAAATTCACTAAAACGTAAAAGTTTCAATTTTTATTATTATAAATGACAGTTAAAATCAAAATCACAATTACAAAACCAGATCAAATGTTTTCGTGTTCTATTAGAACCACCAAAGCTAGATTTAAAAAAAAAAAGGGAATAGAACATCATATAACACACACACAACACCTACTAACTCTTTGTTTCCACCTCAAATAACAATAATGCTACAATAAAATAATTTGCTTGGGTGAGTAAAATTATGGAGTTATCGCTGAAATGCGTGTTTGCAGTGCCACCCTTCTCTTAAATTTTAGATATTGGTATATTGATTCGTGCTGACCTTGAAAATCGCTTAAAATAAATATTACCTGATTCTTGGGGTAATATGTGTTCTATAGTGCACAATGAAATATTTTCTATAGCATTGTGGTAACATTGGAAAATATATTTCCGAAAGTATATTTTTATGCTAATATTTGGGATTTTTTCTGTTTTCTCTCTTAACATAGCCTTTCTGCTTTTTGCCATAAATTCGCAATCATTCGTCTTTTATCAGGTTCGCAGTGAAGTGTGGGAAACTGTGTTTCATTACATCGTGATATTGATCGTATAAACCAAAGTATTATTATAATATGTGAATACGAATTTTCTTAATGCGTTCATCATTACTGATGACATGACAATGACATGTTATTGAGCGCATGTGGTTTGTTTTTTAATAAAGGCATAAAAAATGCAATCAATTCTTTCAAATTTTCTCCATCTACTCGAAAATAATTTTTGATCATTTGCGGATCTTTTAATTCCATTTCCTGCACAAAACTCCCGATGCTTCACACACACAAGACAAAAAAGAAGAAAATAATTGTTAGAATAAAAATAAATTTTAGTTCGTTTTAAAAACAAGATATTTTTAAAATTTATTTATTTCAAATCATTTATTTTAAATATTGTTTATAAATGGGTCTCACCGTTTTCGTCACAGGTTTGTAATTTTTGCAGGAACAATCACTTTAAACACTCAAAGTAGCTGCTTTTGGTTTTGCCGCCTTACGGTGAGCACCATAACTTTAAAATGGCTTTAGTTTCTTAATCCTAAAAATTTTTTGGATTTACTTTCGGATTTATGCTTATGCGATTGTGTTGTAAGCCAAGCTGGCTTTGCCAAAGCAATATAGAAATTGAATTGGAAATGTTATCTATTATCTATAGCATTATGGTGACATTGAAAATATACTACTTCTCTCGTCTGGCTAGGGGCAAACCACAATTGCTATTTAACAGCAGTCCTGCTCATTTTTTTTCGCAAGTCACAAATGTAAATCAAGCGTAAATCCGCTTTAAATCTGCCATTACAGAAAATATCATATTTGACTGGAATATTATCTAATTCTAAAAACTTTCATATGTCGCTCCATTTTCTTATATTCCTGTAGATATTTTCCTGAATTTGCATTTGTTTTTTTGGACAATTAGTAAACATGACTTTTCTTGTTACAGGAATAACATACCAATATATGTGCTACCTTACCACAAATATATAATTTCTCCTATTCTGTTCCACTTTTAGCGCCTTCCCAATATGTTTTGTTTTCTTGAAATTCTGATCTCTTACTTTGGACATTTCTGGTAACACCAACGACGACGATTGCGCGCCATGGAAAAGGCGTACCGTCATAATTTTGCAGTAGGGTATTAGACGAAAAACATACCAGCTACATTCATTTTTTTGTAAGAACCGACGAGTCTAACCCTGGTCAATGGGTCGTAAAGTATTAGAGGAAATGAAACTAAATATATGGTATATAAAATATCCGGGCATCATGGCTCTAGTGCATTGGACTTTTGAG
Source organism: Nephrocerus scutellatus (assembly GCA_947095585.1). Classification (NCBI taxonomy): domain Eukaryota; kingdom Metazoa; phylum Arthropoda; class Insecta; order Diptera; family Pipunculidae; genus Nephrocerus; species Nephrocerus scutellatus. The sequence goes on along the minus strand of OX352761.1, from coordinate 79,490,925 downwards.
TGGGTGGTTCAAAGTTCGAATCCCAGTGAAAGCACATATTTTTTCTCGAGAATGTCTGAAAATGTCCAAGAGTAATAGCTGTAACGGAAATCTTCTCAAATCGCCCTTTGGACACGGCTTTAAATAGTACGTCCGAATGGTCGCGAGGGGAACAACGTTCTATCGTGCCAAATATTATTATTATTTATTAGAAAAAATATCGTTATCAAAATTATTGCACGATAACATATTCCCTATTTGATATGAACTAAAATGTTACAGATTAAACCTGAGGGCCAATTTAAGTAGTAATGTGAGGCATTAAGCAACAATTACCGCATGTTAATAGTAATAAATTGTGTATTAGTATGTTTAGACGCATGCACGTCCTTTTGTTCTGCTTCTTAAATTTTTGACATTTTTTGAAAAAAAAAAGTCTGCTGAGTGTACAATTTTTTGTAATGTGTACATAAATAATTTTAACTGAAATGTAACAAATGTTTTATAATCGACAATCTTACCACGCAACGATCACACGTTTTAATTTTTTCTATTTTTATTTTATTTAACAATTATGTGAAAATTTTAAAAATATTAAAAGTCAGAAAGTATGCATTTTAGCATTAAAAAACTATTAAGGCTGCCGACCATCACTCGATTTACAGAAGCTGAAATTTCCGTAGGCAGGCTATTGTATTTTACTCATTTACTGACGTCGCACATTATGATTAATGAACACAAACATATTTTATATATTTTATTTCATTAGTTTTCATAAAAATATTTTTCAACATATCGTGGCATAACGAATGCGCTTTTATGAATTTCTGTGGAATAGTACTTCAAGTCCATTGAGTCTATTTCGTCACTTGAGAATGTCTTAGCTGGGACATTAAGTTGCCTAGAAGCATTCAAGCTACCAATAACAAATCCTATATGTCCACAAGGATACGATGGAACTGAAGTAACGGCGTAGGCAACTGTTGAAAAATGCTGCCTGCATCCATTCATCGTTTTTTTTACATAATCATAATCCAACCAGTAGCTACCACCCTGTGAGCAGACGATTCCATCTGGGCGTAAAGCATTCTTCATTAATTCATAGTAGCTTTCTTGAAACAATGATACTGCTGGTCCAACCGGATCAGAACTATCTGTTATTATAACATCAAATATGTTGTTATGATTCTTCATATACTCAAATCCATCGCCAATATTTAAAGTCACTTTTGGGTTATCAAATCCACATGCCATCTTTGGTAAATATTGTTTGGAGAGTTGCACAACACGGTCGTCTATTTCTATTTGATGGACTTCCTCGACAGAAGGGTGCTTCACAACTTCTCTAGCTACTCCTCCATCGCCGCCACCGACTATAAGGACCTTTTTTGGATTTGGATGAGAGCACAAAGGAAGAAATGAGATCATTTCCTGGTATGAGAATTCGTCACGTGAAGTGCATTGTATAATACCATCGAGTATCAAGCACATTCCGTAGGTTTCACTGTAATACAAGTCAATGATTAGTTTAATAAACCTTTTGAAATAATTTTTGGACGGGAGCCGCAATATTCTTTACTCACGTCTCGACAATTTTAATGTCTTGGTACTTCGACTTCTCCTCGTGCAGAACATTTTTTACTTTTAGAGAAAATGACTGACCTGGCCATAAATCATTTTGGATTTCACTAAACCAACCACTCTGTAAATCTTTCATTTTAAACGATAATGTGAAAACTTCACAGCCTAACTAATATAAAAAAGAACCACGATCACGAACCATACACAAAAGGCAAACACGCCGCTTCAGGCTTCTCTAAGTGCGTGGCCACACAATCAGCATGGGAATTGGGAATGTACTTGAAGTCATGCCATTGAAAATTGAACGAAGACCGAAGAAGATACTCAAAACGAAATAAATATTAGCTATGCTGTATTGTTTTGGCAAAGCCAGCAACGCAGCATATATAGCAATTATTGCTGCGTTGCTTTGGCTAATTCAGCTTGGCTTTACAAAAGCAACAGCTTTTGGCTTTAAATGGGTTTTAAATGTTCGATGCATTTTAATTGTTATGTGTGTTAAACAAAACACCGCCTTACGGTGAGCGCTATAACTAAAAAATAGCTTTAGTTATAAATCCTAAAAATTTTTTGGATTTATTTTCGGCTTTATGCTTATGCAAATTTTGTTGTATGCCAAGATGGATTAGCCAAAGCATATGTATTCTTCGATACTACGTTTCCAATGACTGAAATTGAGTCTAGTTTGGTTTTCGTCTATTTAATAAAATGACGGCTCTAACTAGTAACGTTTCTATAAACTGAAAGGAGTTTGTTTGACAGTTGTCTTGCTGTTGTTGTTTTTTGTTCAATGGTTTCGCTAAACCTATCTCAACGGCTCAATATCTCGTTTCCAATGTAGGAATCCTGGGTTGTACCTAGAATAGCCTTCATGGAAACGGGGAGGAGTTGAGTTTTCGAACAACTCAGTTAACACTAAACGAAAATACTTTGGTAGAGTAGAGTTTAAATTCAAAATGTCGATTGTTATTATTTCGTTAGTCGTCGGATTTTGTATTCTATGTTCAAAATTTCAACTTAGTTTCAGAATCATTACATGCAAACGCGTGACGCTATTTTGCATTTGACGAAAATAAATATCAACCAAACACAACTCAATCTAGGTTCATGGAGACGCAGTACAAGTTGCGTTGCGGAAACGCCCTCTTTGGGTGGGAGGGGCATCCAAAGTTTTGAGTTTTTTTCAGAAAAATTCATTTGTTCAAGTACTTTGAAGGAGGTTTTTGGGTTAATTTGTACCAAATGATAGGTAATAAAAAAAACCTTTTATTTATAATAAAAAAATCTCACCCTATGTTAGAGTTAAACTCCAAAAACTGACTTTTTATAAAAAGTCAAAGAGGTGGCGTGTTCAAAAGTAAGCGGAGTAAGTATATACCAAATGATAGGTAATAAAAAAAACCTTTTATTTATAATAAAAAAATCTCACCCTTTGTTAGAGTTAAACTCCAAAAACTGACTTTTTATAAAAAGTCAAAGAGGTGGCGTGTTCAAAAGTAAGCGGAGTAAGTATTGGTGTCAAATGAAAGGTAAAAACTAACTCTACACGGCCGTACCATGTTTATCGGCGTGGCCCAAGTTTAACGGAAGATGGATTAATTTGTATTTGGTTTATGTGCAGTTTCATATAATTGAGTGGTATTTCATATAATCGAGTTTTTCCAATACAAAAGCAGGTGTTATATAGCTAACTCCAGTATACGGTTTTTGAGATTTTGGCTTTCGGACATACCTCCCATTAAAGCCTCAATTAAACAGATTTTGAAAATCGCCATCTTGTTTTCCGGAAACGCCTCCTTTAGGTGGGAGGGGCATCCAAAGTTTCGAGTTCTTTTTCTCCATAAAAATGCATTTTTCTAAGTTATTTGAGCTTTAGGATTTAGGCTTTAGAATTTTCTCATGGAACGTACGCTCACTGTATAGAGCTCGAGCTGCACAGCAGCTGGCCGATACCCTGTCTAAATATAAGGCTGACATAACAGCAATCCAGGAGATGCGGTAGACAGGGAATGGTATCTTACAAAAATCAGAATATGATATATATTACAGCTGTCATGCAAGACATCATGTGCTCGGGGTGGGGTTTCTAGTCAGCAAAAGAATGAAACCCACCCTTATCGTCTTTAAAGCAATAAATGAACGGCTATGCACCCTTCGCGTGCGGGGCAAATTTAAAAACATAAGCCTCACAAACGTTCACGCACCTACAGAGGATTCCCCAGATGATGAAAAAGAAGAATTCTTTGAATCAGTCGAACGGGAACTCCATGCCTGCCCTCAATGCTAAAATAGGTAAGGAGCCAGTATTCAGGCAGTACATTGGCACTCATAGCTTACACGAGAGCACGAATGACAATGGACAACGATGACGGTACGAACGTACCGAGGTGCCAACGTCGACTCAGACCACTATCTTGTTGGTATGGTGCTCCGAGCGCGGATAGCATCATCACGAAAGACTGCATCCGCGAATCAGATTCGAGTCAACACGGCTGCCCTTCGCAATGAATAGACCAGACACAGCTACGGTCAAGCGATAGGACTCGCCCTAAATGCAGGGAGAGTAAGTCCTGTGGCTGAGATGTCGGGCGTAGAAGAATACTGTCATTAGTACTGCCGACTCCATCTTAGGCAGTAGTCGTAGAGATCGAAACGACTGGTTCGATGACAAATGTAAGCTAGCGCCTGAACGTAAGAATGTTGCGTACCAAGCAATGCAACAATCTCATAGAACGCGGGCACGCGAAGATGAATATAAAGAGCTCAGAAGATATGAAACATTTCACCGGCGAAAGAAAGCAGCCTGGGAGAAGAATCTCGTCCGTGAACTGAAACAGTGCAGAGATTAAGGACTGCACCAGGCGTGGAAGTTCTACCAAAGGGTCCGCAGTATGACGCAATGTACACCGCGTTGCACATACTGCAAAGACAAAGAGGGTAATCTGATCGCCGATCCTAAAGGCATCTTAGAGCGATGGGAAGAGCACTTTCATGAGTTGCTAAAGGGCCAGCTAACTGAGGAATTGGAGGCTCCACCAATGACCGAAGATCATACTATGCTGCCGCCACAAAGCATAGACGAAGTAAGCAGAGCGATAAATCGGCTCAAAAATAATAAGGCCCGGGATCTGATAAAAATTGGAGGCCCCACATTACACCAAGCAATTCATGAAATAATAGTGCAAGTATGGAAAGAAGATGCTATGCCAGAAGACTGGCGAAGAGGGATCCTGTGCCCCATACATAAGAAGGGAGATATCACAAAATGCAGCAATTATCGTGGTATAACATTGTTGAGTACCACGTATAAGATTTTCTCCTCTATCCTTCAAGACAGGATAGCCCCATACGCTAAAGTCATCATTGGTCCATACCAGTGAGGCTTCATCCCAGGCAAATCAACAACTGATCAGATTTACACCTCATGGATGGAAAAATGTCTAGAGTTTCAAAACTCACTACTCCATCTTTTTATAGACTAAAGCCGCCTATGATAGCATAGCCAGAGTAGAACTTTATAAAGCCATGAGAGAATTCGGCATCCCAAATAAACTGACACGACTATGTAGGTTGACCATGACCAATTTAATAAGCCAAGTAAAAATATCCGGATCACTATCAAGCCCATTAAATATCTATAACGGGCTCCGACAAGGGGATGGACTGGCCTACGTCCTTCTCAACCTGGCGTTGGAGAAAGTGATCCGAGACTCTGACGTAACGGCGAGAGGAACAATCCTCTATAAGTCCATTCAGATACTGGCTTACGCAGACGATATTGACATCGTTGGTAGAAACCAAAGAGCTGTACAGGAAGCTTTCATCCAGAAAGAGCAAGAGGCGCGAAATCTGGGGCTGCACATAAATGAGAGCAAAACAAAGTAGAAGATCTAACATTGGTCCCTTACTTCAAATAGTAGAGCGCGAACTTGAAGTCAACTCGGGTCAACTATAGCAGCGGATAACAGCATGGAACCAGAAATACGCGCACGGTTGCTTAAATCCAACAAAGCCTACTATAGTCTATCAAGACTCTTCAAATCCAGGAACTTAACCATAACATCCAAGCTGCTGATATATAAGACAATGGTCATACCAGTACTTACATATAGATCCGAGACTTGGGTGCTTAGCAAAATGCATTCTGACCTCTTAGCCGCGTTCGAGAGAAAAGTCTTACGCAGAATTGTTGGTTAGGTTAGGTTGAAGTGGCCGTCAGTCAAGACCGACGCACTTAGACCATGCAGGTCCGTTGTGATACCACAAGGATCTAGACAATCCCACGCCTACTCGTTGAACAATAGACTATTAATGTCAATTTCATTTAGATCGTTGAAAAAGAACGCTTCCAGATGGAGCTTCCTGTTCGAGAGGGCTTGGCACGTACCAAGTAGATGGAGAGTGGTTTCCTCCTCCTACTCATCCATGCAGCTTCTGCAGAAATCGTTGGAAAAGACGTCTTTCAGACGATCGGCAATTCCGGGCCAGAATTGAATTAGTGGAGACTGATTCCATGGACTTTAGCGCAGCCTGGCTATCCGAGAAAATGTGGATATCGTTAAGAGATATGACGTTACTCTTCAGCCAAGACAAGACTTCCTTAATAGCCATGATTTCCGCCTGGAAAACACTACAGTGATCAGGAAGACGGAAAGAGAGACTTAGATTTAGTCTTTTTGAAAAGACACCTCCGCCAAGTGAAGGAAGAGCTCCGCTCACACACAGACATGCTGATCTTTGGACTCTGCTTAGTTTTTCGCGATTGATCGCTTTATCTAATGCACTCCACCAAATAGCCACACCGTATAGCAGAAAAGGTCTGACTACAGCCAATGAGTAATATGCGGTTGGATACCCCATTTACTTCCTATGGCTTTTTTGCTTGAGAAGAGTGCCACTGTGGCTTTTTGGACTCTTTCTTGTATGTTCGGTTTCCAGCTCAGCTTCCTATCCAGAATAAGACCAAGATATTTGGCCTTATCGGAGAAAGTCAAGCTTGTGCCCTTGATGGACGGAGGGTTGACAAGTTGGATTTTGTACTTCCTCGTAAAGAGGTTTTTTTTGGGGTTTACCCCTAGACCACACTGATCTGCCCAGCTTATTAGCTTATTTAGAGCATTCTGCAGAAGTTCTTTCAAGGTGTGTGGGTGCTTTCCTGAGACGGCTATGGCAACGTCGTCCGCATAGGCGATCACTCCGCATCCCTCCCCCCTTCATTACCTATATTGGAAACAACCAGGTTAGTAGGTATAATCAAAAAGTAGCTAACCTATGTCGTTTATGTCCGTACTGCCCCATACCGAATGGTGCGCGTTAGCGTCACATCCGATTATTATACCAGTTTTCTTGGATTTCGCTTCCTCTACTAACCTCTCCAGATTGACACCTGGTAGAGATCCCACGCAGTCGTGTGCCAGATATGCCGATGCCATCAGATATGCACTCTTGGCAGTCTCCAGATTCACCGAGGTGGTATCACGGTCGCTAAAATTAGGAAGTAAAAATACATTGAGACTATTTTTCACTAATATGCAGGATCTTGGTTTACCTTTGTCTGTCACATATAGTGGATAGTAGTTAGAAGTCCTGAGTCCACAAACTCGGTTGTTGACAACCCAAGGCTCTTGTATCAGGACTATATCTTCTCCGTCTTTACAAATACGGAGTAGAAGGGAGGCCGAAGCCTTTTTGGAGTGCTGGAGATTTATCTGTACCACCCGCAGCACTATTGCTACCCTTGGGCAGAGAAACCTCGACTACAGTTTTGTCCAGATCATCCCCCGAGTTGAGAAGCTCGTCTTCATTGGTAGATTCCCTGAAAAGAAGTTCATCCCACTCCAAGTCCGACTGAGTGTCAGCCATGGAGACGGAAGACTGCGACGAATTGGCCGCAGCTTGGGGAATGTTGTCAACTATCACTGAGACAGAAGACTGTGACAGAGTAGCCGAAGCTTGGGGAACAACGTAATCCATCGTAGGGAAGAGAAGGCGTAGGATGTTCCCGATTCAGGAACATGAAACTCCGAGTCCGAGGGATGAGCGGGTGATTTACCGGCTTCTATCTCATCCTTCTTATAGGCCCAAAGTGTGATGTGGTTCCATCCAAACTGAATCACGCCTTTGGTCCTTGCCAGGGGAGCAAGGGATTCCTGGTTGATCACAACTATCGCGGATCTGTAGTAGCCCCTCTATCTAAGTGACCTTCCAGTCGTGCGTCGGAAGGGAAGGATTGTTTAGCACTTCGAGTATTCCATCAGCAGTGGGGGGTTCGATAGGAATCCAAGTCCGCGTTCTTGGTCGGCTAGGGATATCCTCCTTTGCAACAACCTCGAGCTTGGCACCAGGCCAAACCTCCCCACGACTGCCAAAAGCCAGTTAAAGCTCGCGAAACTGCCTGAAAGTTTGACAGGATCAGGAGAGATGGTTCCGTCTGTGTCGCTACGATCAATTATCGATGCAACGATCCTGTCTTTTAGGACTTCGCTGATTGACCTCTGAAATGTAATGGTGGAGTGACTAGTTGCGGTTGCACCAAGTGCCTTTAGTCTTTTTGACTGGAATGACCTCCTCCACCATTCTCTGACGCTTCGACGAAGAGTCTCCGCTGGTATTCATGCTGTCCTAAACAAGAAAGTCTTGGACCCATTTAAGCTTGGCGATTTGCCTCGGCGTCCTGCGGGTCTCCGGAATAGCTCCAAGGGTCTTTAGAGTCCGATTGGCATTACGCCGGTCCTTGTAGAGCGACCTTGTTGGAGCGCGCTGGTGCGAACTATAACTACAAGATGCACTCTCAAGTGAAGTAGTCGGTACGACTTTACCCCCTTTGTTGTTGCATGTGGCAGGAGGGCCATGAGGTGCCACAACTCTGCCACTGCTGGTAGAAGAATTCCCTTTAATAGCCGCTCTGCGCTTGTCGGCAGTGAATAAACCACTACCCACCACAGCAGGGGCCCTTCCGGTAGCCAGCGATTGCACCGTGCTACCGTCCGGTATGGAAGAAGAACCGGTATTAGAGGTGCTAGTTTTCTAACAACTAGCAGAAGCAAAGTTGTTTTTAGCTTTATTAGCCGCTCTGCGCTTGTCGGTAGTGGTAGTTGCACCGTGCTACCGCTCGGTATGGAAGAAGAACCGGTAATAGAAGTGCTAGTTTTCTCACAACTAGCAGAATCAAAGTTAGTTTCAGCTTTAATAGCCGCTCTGCGCTTGTAGACAGTGGATAAACCACCATCTACCGTTACAGGGGCACTACCAGTAGCCAGCGATTACACTGTGCTACCGTCCGGTAAAGAAGAACCGGTATTGGAAGTTTTTGTGCTAGTTTTCTCAAAACTAGCAAAAGAAAATATTTATTATTTGCTGCCATTTGATTCCCACGAGTGGCGGAGAAAGGAGGTTCATCTGCACAGAGATCAGCCATATACAGATAAGACTAGTTTAGTCAGGAAGGCGCCAGGTATCCGTGACACTCCGTTCGAGACTGGGCTTTTTTTAAAACTGGGCCCCCAGCCAGGCTGATTAACAACACGGGTCGTATTATACCTTAATCCAGCCCAGAGGACGGGAATATGGATAGAAGATGATGATGATGAGATGGTAGGAGGAATTAGGAAAGATGGTACAATAGTACGAGCGCCCTTTAGTTTCAGGACTCATCTTAGGGAGAATTCCCAAGAATCTTTGACCTTACTACAAGCCCCTACAACTCTTCAAGTTCGACGCTCAGATAGGAGTGGCCCCGTGTGAGAAAGGACGATTCCGGAGACTCTATAATGATGAGATCTACGAGCGTTACCGCCATGTCGACATCGTGAAGAAAATTAAGCTCGGTAGGCTCCAGTGGGCAGGACACCTAGCTCGCATTAGCGAAGAGGTTCCTGCTCGGAAAGTCCTTTGCGGTAGGATTTATGGAACACGACAGCGAGGCCGGACAAGCATACGCTGGAAGTATGGCGTAGACCAGGACGCCCAAAATTAAGGGATGCCAAACTGGATGACATCGGCTCGGATTCTGGAACGGTGGAGAGACTTTTTGCGGGAGGTCAGGACCAGACCCCGGTTGTAGAGCCAAATATGATGATGAAATTATCATATTTTCTTTTGTGCTGTTCATCGCCAAAATTGGTCAATAATGATAAATTGTTGCAAAAAATTAGCTCGTTGTTTCCACCTCAAAAAAAAAATAATGCTTCAATAAAATAATTTGCTTGTGTGGGTAAAATTATGGAGTTAACGCTGATATGATTTCACACCTTGAAAATTGCTTAAAATAATCCTACAACATTTTCCTTTCAATTCGGCTCACATTTACTGTAGCATTATTTGAAGCCCGTATTCGTGTGTATGCACACATGCAAATTATTTTAATGTAGCATTATTGTTACTTAAGGTGTAAACAACGAGTCAGTCAAGTGAACAAAAGGTACATTACACTGGTGTCGCGATTTGCGTCGTTCTGTGTTGTTTCGATTTGCGTCATCAAAAAAAAATTCTGTTTGCGTATTTTCCTTGATTTGCGTCGCTACAAGCATGGCAACGAAAGTCATGCCAATGAACAAAGCTGTTATGAAATAGGCAAAATGAATTGTTAGCGAAAAAAGTTAATTTATATTCCGTATAATTTTAATTTTAATCCCTTGAGACTATTCCTGCGTTGCTTTGGCAAATCCAGCTTGGCTTTACAAAAGCAACAGCTTTTGGCTTTAAATGGGTTTTAAATGTTCGATGCATTTTAATTGTTATGTGTGTTAAACAAAACACCGCCTTACGGTGAGCGCTATAACTAAAAAATAGCTTTAGTTATAAATCCTAAAAACTTTTTGGATTTATTTTCGGCTTTATGCTTATGCGATTTTGTTGTAAGCCAAGCTGGATTAGCCAAAGCAACGCAGCATATGTAATGTTAATATATACATACATGCACATGAACTCCAAATAGGTGTTTGACTGAAACAACAACACAATTCGTTAGAAATTACGCCTAATCGCGTTTAGTCGAAATGTCGACAAATGTGTCGGCATTCGAAAGTCGAAATGCTTACATAATCAACCCCCTGGTAGCCCTAAGCATATGAAGATTCACTCCGGGTGCAGATGCGACTGAATCAAAAAAGTGAAGTGGCCAACAAAAATTACGAATGAAGGAAACAAGATTCATCATCGTAAGGCAGCTCTAGGGGGATGGTATCGATAACGAAGGGGGGTCGACCGATATTTGTGTCAAATCTATGGTTTTCGGATTCGCTGAGTTGAATGGTGATGGTAAGACAGCTCTAGGGGGATGGGGTCGATAACTAAGAGGGGGTGACCGATATAAGTGTCGATTCTATGGTTTTCGTGGTCGCTGAGTTGAATGTTAATGGTAAGGCAGCTCTAGGGGGGTGGGGTCGATAACGGAGGGGGTGACCGATATTTGTCTCTATTCTATGGTTTTCGGGGTCGCTGAGTTGAATGGTGATGGAAAGGCGGCTCTAGGGGGATGGTGTCGATAGCGGAGGGGGAGGGTTGACCGATATAAGTGTCGATTCTATGGTTTTCGGGGTCGCTGAGTTGAATGGTGATAGTAACGCAGCTCTAGGGGGATGGTATCGATAACGAAGGGGGGTAACCGATATTTGTATCTAATCTATGGTTTTCGGGGTCGCTGAGTTGAATGGTGATGGTAAGGTAGCTCTAGGGGTATGAAGTCGATAACGTATGGGGGGGGGTTGAACGATATTAGTGACGATTCTTTGGTTTTCTGGGTCGCTGAGTTGAATAGTGATGGTAAGGCAGCTCTAGGGGGATGGTATCGATAACGAAGGGGAGGGTTGACCGATATTAGTGTCGATTCTATGGTTTTCGGTGTCGCTGAGTTGAATTGTGATGGTAAGGCAGCTCTAGGGGGATGGTATCGATAACGAAGGGGGAGGGTTGACCGATATTAGTATCGATTCTATGGTTTTCGGGGTCGCTGAGTTGAATGGTGATGGTAAGGTAGCTCTAGGGGGATGGGGTCGATAACTGAGAGGGGGTTACCGATATTAGTGCCGATTCTATGGTTTTCGGTGTCGCTGAGTCGAATTGTAATGATAAGACAGCTCTAGGGGGATGTGGTCGATAACTGAGGGGGGATGACCGATATTTGTGTTGATTCTATTGTTTTCGGGGTCGCTTAGTTGAACGGTGATGGTAAGACAGTTCTGGGGGTTGGAGTCGGTCACTGAGGGGTTGGGGGTTGACTGATATTGATGTCGATTCTATGGTTTTCAGGGTCGCTGAGTTGAATGGTGATGGTAAGACAGCTCTAGGGGATGGGGTCGATAACTGAGGGGGAGGGCGACCGACATTAGTGTCGATTCTATGGTTTTCGGGGTCGCTGAGTTGAATGATGATAGTAAGACAGCTCTAGGGGATGGGTTCGTTAACTGTGGGAGGGTAACCGATATTAGTATCGATTCTATGGTTTTCGGGGTCGCTGAGTTGAATGGTGATGGTAAGACAGCTCTAGGGGATGGGGTCGATAACTGAGAGGGGGGTGACCAATATTAGTGTCGATTCTATAGTTTTCGGAGTCCCTGAGTTGAATGGTGATGGTAAGACAGCTCTATGGGGATGGGGTCGATAACTGAGAGGGGGGTGACCGATATTAGTGTCCATTCAATAGTTATCGAGGTCACTGAGATTAATAGTATGGGTGAGTTGTCTCCCCGGAGTGGGGAGGATGACTGATATTAGTGTCGATCCCATAGTTTTCTGGGTCACTGAGATGAATAGTGGTGTTTAGCATGGTACTCGGCGACCATTTGTCGACGAATTTAGTCGTAATGACATTGTCGCTCCTACTTCAAATTGGAAAAGGTAGATTAGTATCCGTGTCTTATCGTTATATTAAATTGACATCGATTTTTGAAATCTGCCGCAGAACTATTAATTCTATTTATCCGGCTGTTTCTCAAAACAATCAGATTTTGAACCGGTTGCGAGAAGGGACCATTCTTGCTACTAAAAATGGAGACACCCACGAAATCAACAATCATATACTTGCCATATTAATAGGCGTAGTCACTGAATATAAGTGTATCGATACCTTTGTAGATACTGATGAGAAAGGTAATTATTTAACTGAGTTCCTAAACTCACTTAATTCGTCTGGATTGCCAACACATCGTCTTACAGTTTGATCTCCAATTATTTTGCTACGGATTCTCGACTCGCCAAAACTTAGCAACGGCACAAGACTGTGCGTAAAAGATTTGCCGGGCAATATAATTGAAGCGACTATCTTGACAGAAAAGTGACAGTGTGAAATAGTTTTTATTCCACGGATAGCACTCAATTCGACGGATCTACCTTTTAAATTTAAGAGATTGCAATTTCCAGTAAAACTTGCGTTTTCGATGACGATCAATAAATGGGAAAGTTTATTAAGTACTGCCGAGTATAGATTTGACATCGCCACGGACAACTTTATTTTGTTTGCTCTGGGTTGGGTTTGAGAATTTATTTATTCCTGCTCTTGAAGGTGAAACTAAAAACATTGTATACAACCAAGATTTGTTTTAAATTAATTTTATGTAGGTTTATTTAATTTTATTTTATAGCTATAATTTAAAATATATTTGTTAATAAACAACTACCATTTTACCTTATAGATAGATATCATTCTTTTTTCTACCCCTGCCTAATAGAAGATTGGGATGAATAAATACCTGGGCAACGCCGGTAATCAGCTAGTTATATATAAATATATGGAAACTTGCTCAAAAAATTCGCACTAACATGTGGAGTTTCGTAAGAGTTGAACAGATGGCAACACAGTAATTATTGAACGAAAATTTAACGAAACCAAAAAAATAATTAAATAAATAAATTCAAACTATATATTATGTCAATGCTGGAAATAAAATAAAACCACATTTAATATTTATTTTTTGAATCTTTTATATAAATAAATTTTGTTTTTTTTTTTCGGACAGCAATTTTTTTCATGTTATGGGTTTTGCAAAAATGGAACATCCTATTTTTAAAATATATTTTAATAATTTTTTTAATTATTAAATATAAATGGTTAATCAAATCTATTATTGTTTGTAAATTGTTAGTATTGTCCAAAAACTTTAAATTTATTAGTGTTACATTTTGTAAGCTCCTTAATACTAAATTGTTGTAGTTAAATTTTTCATTATCAACGTGGATTTTAAAATTTTTTAAAAATTATTCACATTCGCTGATAACTTTAAATACCGCTTTACTTAATTACCCCATTTTTTTAAATTATTATTTTTTTCAGTTTTTCGCTTTTATTAACTATTTCTAAGTATTCTTTACGTGCCAAGAATCTGGGCAATTGTTTGGCCTGACAAATACGTAATAATATCGCAATCATAAGAATCTAAATCTATTATTAACAATAACTATTCCGTGTTTGATGATAATACCGTTAAAATTTCGGGTAAACTAACATTCCCCGTACCCAATGCTTTGATAGCTTTATTAACAATTAACCGTTTATAGGATGCATTAATTGCTTACAGTTAGGGTTATCATTTCGTCCCGTTCTTTGCCTAATTAAACCAAAAAATAATTCTAGGTGATCTTGACTAAATTTATAAGTATGTAATCAATTTTTTTAGTAACAATAAAATCCATACACAAGATTTTTATGCTTTCAGCATTAATTAAGAAAGCTAAAAATCCTGTATTAAAATTACTATTATATTTAATTCTGTATTTGATTTGTAATTGAAATATTGGAAATCATTAATAGTTTCTTTAGGAGACTCTAGTTTTTTTAAAAAATATTTCATATGTTTGGTTTGATAGACGACGTTTATAAACATATTTTCCTATGATACTATGGTATTAAATATTAAACCATTAATCAATGTTAGAAATTTAATGGTGGGCAGACAATAAGCAAATAATGGATCGTTTTAAAAAAAACTGCAAAGTTTTTGCTACACTCAGACTAAAAAATTAAACCGCACTTTACTTTCATAATAGAATTTTCAAAATTAATATGTGTAGCATGTAATCTCGGTGCAAGCGCAAGGCCTTTTTGTAACTGAATGTTATATAATTTTTCCATATATTGCCATTCAATGGTTCCGTTTTCTTTTGTATAAAAGATACCTTTCAATTTCAAATTGTTCCTTATTAATTTTAGCATATGGCAATTATCCAAAAATACTAAAATTTTTTCGTTTACAGGATCCACCGAAAAATATGCTTTTCGGGTAAACGTGCTCCCAACAGTTTCTCCATAATCAAATTAGCTTTTAACCCGTCGAATGTTAAGTTAATTATTTTTAGTTTACACTCATCCCGTAGTTGTGATATTACAAATTTAACTATATGTGATCGATTTGCAATTAACGTAGTGATGAAAAAATACTGGAACTTTAAACTCCACAAATTATAAATACTAAAACATTTGACGCCAATGTTTCTTCAGCATCAACGTTATCATCAAAACGGCACGCACCATAATCCATAAATCCAAGTAATGTTTTATTTTAATTATTCCAATCTTCATATTTTTTGATGGAAATTTCATCCATCATTAAAGAAAAATAAATGTCTCCTTTACTTTGCACTATATTTCTTATTTGCTCAACAGCTTGCTTGGTGATGCCAGGGCCTATATACGTGTTTTGGTACCATTGCCGGATGGTACGGATATGGGGCAGCTTTACGTGATTTTTAAAATATTCTCCAAGATGCTCGTAGCCGCTTGTCGCTTGTAGAGAAAAATGACATAGTCATGGCAAATTGGTACAACTTAGGAGTATATTTACCTAGTTATTGCCACGTTTTAATTGATCAATGAATGATTGTGTTCACTGTGAAAAAGTGATGTCGGTGTGGTGTTAAGTCGAAAAATCAAATCGACATCGACACCTATGCGAGTGAACAAAATGTTGTTATTTTGTGTCAATACTGTCACAACCCAACACTAATAATCAAATGATTCATAAGACATCAACTAACAACACTCGCGACTGTTGTTAAAAAATGTTACTTTCTGTCGACGACAACTTATGTGGTGAACAACAAGTTGTCGTAACATACAGCAACACCAAGTCCTCAGTGAACAACAAAATGTCAAAAAAAGTAACTTCGTGATTGTTGTTCTCGAATATCCTAAAATTATGTATAAAAAGTATGTATTTAAGATTAAATTTATATATCAAAACAATGTATGCAAATATTAAAATAAATTAAACTTAAAATTCTTACGTTTAATTCTTCACGCAATTCACGCAATCCTGTTGTAATAACTCCTCTTTTTTCCAAATCGTCCAAGAACTCCCTAAACTCTTTACTTTTGTTCTAATTAGATTGTATCGGTAGTAAAAAAAACTTGCGGCCCATTCGTAACCTATTTAGATACCTCATCACTTAATTTCGTTAAAGCTCGCTTGGAGTTTCGAGGAGTGTAATTAGTTGATACGTCAATATATCCAGTATATCTAAAATTGCGACCACTTGTTGGTGTAGTTGTTAGGGTATTTTTATCATTAGATTTTTTACTGGGTGGTAAAAATTGAACGGGTAACATGGAAGTTGTAGATACTACCGTACATGATGTGGATGCTTGAGGATGCACTAAAATATTGGATATGGCGTTCATAACTTCCAAATTTCCTTCACCATACTCTATTTCTTACCTAAAGATAAAAATTATTTATTTAACTATGTATAAACCAAAAAAATTATTCAAACTTACCACGTGCCTCCATGTCCAACATAAATTTCGACGGTATAGCATGTTTAAAAAGGCGTGCACCTCTGATACATACATATATTTCTTAAAAATGAAAGGAGCACAACCTAAAACTGGGAGCATCCAACTCCGTAGCTGATATGTTAGGAACAACAGCGTGCCACTCATCTTTGCTTTGCATTGATTTGGGTGGCCTATTAAATTAGAAATCATTATAAGTTATTCCCTACTTTAATTATAATCTTTATTTAACTTACAAATTAATATCATAAGATATTAGATGCAAATTAGATTGGGCTGAACAGTTGACACACGTAACAGGCACATTCAACAGTACAGATTTTTTTAAAATACAAAATATTGTATACGTATGTATAATCACAAAAACCACAAAAACACGAAAAAATATTTTTAAAGCCCAGAATAAAGCATAAAACACAAAATGAAAATCAACGCTTGAAGTTTTACGAGAAACAAAATATGTATTTTTATGACATTTGATTTTGAAAAATAAAGAAGTAGCAAAACAAACATTTTTCGTTAAAAATGTTTGTACTACCATCTGTCCTTCTCGTTCGAAGCTTATGGTTAATTTTTTTCGTAGAACTGCCCCAGATTTTTTTTTTTGCTGTCAAGTTGTTCGTTTCCCCTTCAAAACGACTCTACCGTAGAGCTAAAACAGCTCTTGATATTTTGGGAGATTTACCCGTCTTTATACTAGCACAACAACAACACATGCAACAACAAAATGTAAACAAAAGATTTTCGCCTTTCGTGTTCGATTTCCTTTTTGAAAAGTTCTGCGGTCGAGCGCAATTCTTGGGTAGAGTTTTACAAAAAAAAAATTAACATTAGTTTTAACGGAATCATGTTGGTTTTAGATTGTTCTGTCATCTGCCCCCTCTCGAACAAAGCTTAGTTTATCGAAAACATGTTAGTTGCAAGTATTATATGACAAATTGTACCAACTTGTCTTATATTTAGTATTTTATTTGCCGAGGATTATGGAATTACAACAACAATTTCACTTCTTATTCCTTCTTTGGAATAAGAAAACCTGCTGTTTTGCTGGATTTCAAATCTAATTCCTTATTCCTCGGCAAATAAAATACGCCTTATTTGTTATTTGATAAGGAATTACAACACAATTGCACTGTCGAATTCCTTCTTTGGAATTTGAAAACCTGCTGTTTGGCTGGTTTTGGTTGGTTTTGACATTCGAATTCCTTATTCGGATTCCAATAAAATACAGCAAAGTGAAAACTACAACGCCTAAGGCTGCGTTCCAATTGGTTAAAAAGTGAAGTATTTTAACAATGATACAATCCCATTAATAAACCACAATTTTACCAAAGTATTTGAAACAGCAACTAGTTAAAAAGTTAAAATTTTGACGTTTTAATAATAACAAATATTTGATGTATACCATTATTGCTACAACAATGTGCGGAGTTGAAGCTGTAATGGCTGTTTTGGTTTATTTTCTTAAACCGGCCAGTGTAAGCCGACCTTAGAAATCAGTGACTGACGTTTGACAAACCTGGCAAAAACCTTATAGTGCATATAGTGCATATCATCATTTCAAAGTGCTAGGTGTGCAAATGAGGTAGACACTTCCGGCATCAAGTAATGATTGATGCGGGGAACACAAACACGCTTCAGCTTCGTCTTCGCCTGACGTTTATGAGTTCAGCCATACGATTTCAATGCTTCCTATCACAATGTCGCTTCGGCTTCAACGTTTCGTTTGGCAATCGTAAAGAAAATCGTAATGCAACGTAACGAAGCTACAAACGGAAGCTCTAGTTCAAAAGTGCTGAACATTTGCTTTGCCTGACAGCTCAACAGCTGCGAAAAAACCACACAAACAAAATTATTTTGCGCGGGAAAATTAAATATATGAGAAATGTCATTCAAAGCAAATTCAAAGCGGTTGCTCGTAACGCAACAAAGCCGAAGCTGAAGCGTGTTTGTGTTTCAGGCATGAGTGATCCGGCATCTTGAGGTGAGAACTTGCTATTCTGCGAATTTTTTATTTAAATCGCAATTACTTGTGCGTTCTCTTTTGAAAACAAAAAGAAAATCTAAAGAAAGAAAAAAATTTGAGGCTGAAGTGCGTTTTACGGAGCAGAGGGTTATGGCTTTCGGACCCCCCATCTCAAAGCCCTTATTAAGCAGACCTTAAAAACAGCAATCTTATTTGGTGAAAATTCCCCATAAGGAGAGAGGGGGTGTTAAGTTTTGAGCACTTTTTTGAAAAATGCATTTTTCTAAGTGGTTTGATGGATGTTAGGGGGTTAATTGGTATCATATAAAAGCAAATAAAAGAGCAGGGTAGGCTGGGTCGAAGACACGGCCGTGGGTTTTGAGCGTGACAACGTCTGTCCGGGACGAAAGAAAAGAAAACTAAGATCTTGTTGTCTGTGGGACATAAACACGGACGGATATATTAAAAGAAAATTCTATACTAAACTTCTATATATATATATATATATATATTCTATATATCTATACTTCTATACTCTATACTACTAGCACCGTAGCTCATCACATACATCATCATCACATCACATTATATATAAATTATTTATAAGCGAATTTTAATGTTCATAACCACTAACTTTGAAGTTGCTGCATATTGCATATTACTGCCCAAACACAGTAATGGAGATATTGGTTTTAACTCATAAAAAAATTTGAGTAGTTTTAAATTAAATTAGAAGAGAAAAGGTAATGGTATGGTAAGAATGTCACTTTGAAACACGCAGGCCAATTATTTCTCATTCAATTTCTTTTGCATTGTTCTCTTATTTCTGTAAATGATCGAATAGTTATTTTGAACCGATGCTTAATGCCATGTATGATATTTGATGGTTGACTCAATGGTCGATGGTAGATTCATTGTTCAGTGGCAGACATCCAACTTACGATCGAACATCTCTTCTTTGACTGAGAGACTGGCATTTTTATAATGTTAAATTTAGCTTAATTTTTATATAAAAAAAAATCTGTGTTTAAAATGATTTTTTGTAGAAGATTATTACTTAAATATATTAAAGCTGATATCTGCTATACAAGGAAATATTGTTTAATGTAAATAACAAAAATAAATTACTGTAATACTTTTTATAATTATTAAAAAATGCAAAAACCATTCAAACTTATGTGCACAAAATGCCAAACGACACTGAAATGAAGATTTCTAAATATAGTCTTCTCTAGGCGATTCTCAAATTTTCGAGTACGGTACGCCTTCTTGATATTAAAAAAATCAAACCAGCAATCGAACTTACTGTATACTAAGGATAAGTTAAGCCAAAAGAAAAGGAAATAGCAGCAACAAAATTTGTATTTTTTTTCTCTTTCACAGAGCACTGTATCATTTATGCAATGTTGATAGAAAGAGCATAGCAGAGCACTGATAGAAAATGAACAGTGTCTATACTATCAATACGGTTGCGGTGAAGAATTAAGTAGCTTCGCAGCTTGTGCTGCACAAAAAAATGGCAGGCAGTCGGTGTGCACGAAATTGCGGCTATTTTTGAACCGACTAACAGTCTGCTTGTAGGGCGACAATTTGACATTTACATTTTGCTATTTGCATCCAATTTTAAGTAGCTGCGTAACTGCGCAGTCGATTTTTCTTTAATGCATTGGCTGAAAATTGAATTTTTGCCCAAACACAGTAATGCAGCTTTTGATTTCAACTCATAAAAAATTTGAGTAGTTTTAAATTAAATTAGAAGAGGAAATTAGTGAGTACTGAGTAGTGCTGCCCATACTTCAAAATGGTATGGTAAGATTGTCGCTTTTCAAACATGCAGGCCAATTATTTCTCATTAAATTTCTTTTGCATTGTTCTCTTATTTCTGTAACTTATAGTAGTATTGTTTTCTGTTACACGACCAAACACGAGAGCACTCACTCACAATGTTGATAGAAAGAGCAGAGCAGAGCACTGTTAGGAAAATGAACAGAGACTATACTATCACTACGGCTGCGGTAAAGAATTAAGTAGCTTCGCAGCTTGTGCTGGACAAAAAAATGGCAGGCAGTTGGTATGCACGAAATTGCGGCTATATTTTGAACCGACGTACAGTCTGCTTGTAGGGCGACAATTTGACATTTACATTTTGCTATTTGCATCCCATTTTAAGTAGCTGCGTAAACTGCGCAGTCGATTTTTCTTTAATCCATTGGCTTAAAAGTGAATTTTTGACCAACATGCAGCATAAGAGCTGTTAAAAAAATATGTGCGTGTAATCTTTACGTGCGGTTGGAGTGAAATTCTTGACGTTGTGGCCAATATTACGATTAAATTAAAAGGCACGAGTTGCTTGAGAAATTGCTTAGTTCCCGAAATTCCAGACCATAATGATCATACTCCAGAATTCCCATAGGAAGAAGTCTTATAGCCGCATATTAGTCCTGCATTCCGAATTTCATTTCAATCGCTTGAGAAATTGCTTTGTTCCAGAAATTCCAGACCATAATAATCATATTCAAGAATTTCCATAGCAAGAAGTCTTAAGCCGGAACTATAATGTAATTTCATCTCTTTACGCTAGTGTCAAAACCCGACGATTAAATGAGCGAATACAATGAAAATGTATGCTGCGCCCATAATAGCGTTCGCAATACTTTCGTTACTTTGCCAATCGATTAGATGTGCGCTGGCGAGCGCATTTTCTTAAGAAAACTTGACAGTTGTCATATGTTATTTCCCCGAGGTGACAACACTACATTTTGGTCGGATGAGAAACTTTAGAATCTTTGGAAAGCATTTCGTCGGGTTTTGACTTTAACGTAAGGGGGCGAAATTGCATTATAGTTTAGCCTTTATAGTCGCATCTTAGTCCTACATTCCGAATTTCATGCGAATCGCTTGAGAAATTGCTTTATTCCAGAAATTCCAGACAATAATGATCATATTCCAGAATTTCCATAGGAAGAAATCTTATAGTCACATCTTAGTCCTACATTTCGAATTTCATGCGAATCGCTTGAGAAATTGCTTTATTCCAGAAATTCCAGACAATAATGATCATATTCCAGAATTTCCATAGGAAGAAATCTTATAGTCACATCTTAGTCCTACATTCCGAGTTTCATACGAATCCCTTAAGAAATGGCTTGGTTCCAAAAATCCCAGACCCTATTGGCCAGATCCTAGAATTTCCATAGGAACAAGTCTTATAGTCACATATTAGTCCTACATTCCGAGTTTCATACGAATCCCTAGAGAAATGGCTTGGTTCCAAAAATCCCAGACCCTATTGGCTAGATCCCAGAATTTCCATAGGAACAAGTCCTATAGTCACATATTAGTCCTACATTCCGAGTTTCATACGAATCCCTTGAGAAATGGCTTGGTTCCAAAAATCCCAGACCCAATTGGCCAGATCCCAGAATTTCCATAGGAACAAGTCTTATAGTCACTTATTAGTCCTACATTACGAGTTTCATACGAATCCCTTGAGAAATGGCTTGGTTCCAAAAATCCCAGACCCTATTGGCCAGATCCCAGAATTTCCATAGGAACAAGTCCTATAGTCACATATTAGTCCTACATTCCGAATTTCATGCGAATCGCTTGATAAATTGCTTTGTTCAAAAACTCTAGTTTCTCATGACCAAATCCCATTGGATATTAAAAAACGTTACTTAAAATCTGTTAAAAACGTAACTTAACATCTGTTAAAAAAACGTTACTTAAGATCTGTTAAAAACGTAACTTAACATCTGTTAAAAACGTAACTTAACATCTGTTAAATAGTGACATTTAACATTTGAGTTTTTGAACATGTACCCTCTTAAACCTTGGAGTGAGACGTTGTCACGTCAAAAATACCATTTATATTATAAAAAAGTCAACCCCTTTCGACAGTTAGAGCCAAAACATGAATTTCTCATGAAAGTTTGGCAGGGGCGTGTTTTAAAGTGGGCCGTACTAAATATTGATATCAAAATTAAAGGTGAAAATAACTTACGTTGCCCAATTTTTAAGTAAGAAAAGTACAAAAAGAGATGATATGATTCCCTCGCTTATTTGGTTTATATTCAGAAATTAGATTTTTTTTTAAAAGGCGTTTTGGAACATTATGGACACACTGTAAAGGAAGGGGGCGTCTCTTCCAAACAAGATTGCAGTTTTTGAGGTCTGCTCAATCAGGGATTTCAGTGTTCGAAAGCCCTAACCACGTAAAACCTTTAATGCACTTTGCTATATAACACATGTTTTTGTATGGGAAAAACTCAATCATATGATATTTCACTCAAATATATGAAAAACCACATGAACCAGGTACAACTTGATCAAACTTCCGTTTTAGCTGGCGCACGCATATAATAAAAGTACGGCTGTGTAGAAGTAATCTTCACCTTATGATGATGATGATGATAAAATGGGGTGTTGTCAAAACCTTCTCTATAGAAAGCCCAACTGTTCCGATCGTACACAGACACATGCTTAGATTCATCCAAAACGTATTTGTATTATTAATCAACTAAAGAGCAAAATCCATATAAAATTTTTCTGTTTCCTACTACCACATCTTACGTTTCTCGCTCTTTGCAACTGTTTATTTTTTGTACACTGTATTCACATCCCACAAACACACATGCGTTTTGAATTGGTTTACAGCATAAGTATGCGTAGAGTTGGGCTTTCTATAGAGAAGGTTTTGGGTGTTGTTGCACTTCGACTCATATGGATCTATTGCGCCCCCCCCCTGACTAGCGCTATAGAGCCAGTGCATGCCCGTCCCTATAGCACCCCGTCCATACCAATCCTTCTTAAGAATCCAATAATATGGAGCGGGTTCAATGAATGCCGCACAGACTCCGAGATTGGTTCCCAAGTGGTCTCTTCTCTGACGGATCGTTGCTCCGCACTCGTTGAGTAGATGCCATGGGGTCTCCTCCGCCTCCCCACAGAGTCTGCAGCTGCAGGGGGTGGACCCCTCCTTCCCTTTTTTTTTGGCTGGACAGTCTTTTGGGTGTGAGCCGTCTTCCCTGCTGGAATGAAGATCGAATCTACAATGGAGGAAGTTTCCGTTTTTTCCACCAAGGGTTTCCCCTTTGGCAGAGACAGCGCATGCTACCTACTGGTTGAGGGCTTCATCTCGAGTTGGCTCTCACCACTCTAGTTGAGTGTGCCTTCTCACCTCCCTTCGTTGGCCTTGTGGTCAAGCCCCCCGACCAATTCCAGGCCTACTTCGCGGATCCGAGTAGGGCTTCTGCTCCACCCGAACCGCTGCTTTGCTGGGGATGGGTCTCGGCTCAGGTTGACGGGTCGGATGCCCCAGTTTCCCCTTTTCCAAGAAGCCCCCACCACTGCCCCTCGTTGGCCTAGGGGCTAAGCCTCCCTGACCAAGTCTGGGTTTTACGCAGGGTTCGTTGTGAAGCATTTGCTCCACCAGATCCGCTGCATTTGACGCGGGCATACCCTGCGTTCTTTTAAAAATGTTTTTATTAATTTTTTCTACATAAAAATTCCCACGAGTATTGAGGAACTGTAGTCCTCCAGCCCAGAGCCTCTTGCACTGGAGGGCCTGTTTACACATGGAGGGCAGCAGGTATCCACGGGCTCTGTTCGAGATAGCACAGTTACCCCTGGCTATCAACTAGTCCAGTGGGCACGGGTTGCAATACACCACTGGATTAGGGGTTCGGTAAGAGATTTGCTGAGAATAGGACAAGTCCGTCGCCTCAAACCCTCCTCCTTTACTCGGGCGTGCGACCGGCATGCTACCAACAACATTTAGGCCCGCCCACTTTTGCACACTGCACTTGGATTGGACCAAATTTTTTATAGGAAGGAAGGTATTTTTGCCTTTTATATGATACCAATTAATTGTTACACATACCTGTTTTTATATGTTAACAACTCAATCATATGATATTTCACTCAAATATATTGAAAACCACATGAAGCAGGTACAACTTGATCAAACTTTCGTTTTAGCTGGCGCACCCTTAAAAAAAAGTAAAAAGCCGTGTTGAAGTAATTATCACCTTCCAGTTGATACCAATATTTAAGCCCGCCCACTTTTGCAAACGCCCCCTGTTGAACTTTAATGTGAAAGTAATTTTTTGGCTCTAAATTTGTCGAGGGCGATTGGATTGGACCCAATTATTTATGGGACGGAAGGTATTTTTACATCCTATCACGGAAAGGGGGCGTTTCCGCCAAACACCGCCCACATTCCCGGGGGGTGATTGATCGTTGGGTGGTGGGAAGGTAAAGTCAAAACCCTTAAAACACATATATGCCTTCTATCTGTATTGCGAATGAGATTTTAATGTTTGGAGGGTTTCCTATTAATCTCATTTTAGGCCTGGAGTTGTTGCAACAACAACAACAAAACATTGTAAACAAAAGTTTCTCGGCTTTCGTGTTCGTTTTTTCGAAAAAAAAATGTGCTCGAGCACATATTTCTAAAACAAAACAAAACGACATTAGAAAAAACCAACAACTTGACATCCAAAAAAACCATCTGCGCCAGATTAAAAAAAAACCGAAACAACAAATTGCTTTATGGTAATAGTATGCAGTGCCGGTGCCTGTGCCAGTTACGCTTTTTCGAAGGCAGAGCACAGAGCTATCCATTTGCGTATTTAAGAATAGAGTTATTGCACATATTAATTTGAGCATTGTTATCGAAATGTTCCAAACCGATAAGGAACTTTCTGATAAGTTGAATTCTTGGAATCCGATGAAAGCTGACTATATCAATGCGGAGTTTAACAATTATTCTAGTGGACCGGGAGCTGCCCTAGACCCGAAGGTTCTCTTACAGCCACTTGCAGTAGGTAAGCAGACGCAGGAATGCAATCACAAAGAGGTACCGTATTTTGTAGTTAACAATGTTCCCAAGAAAATGACTAAAGAGGGGCTCAAAAACATATGTATGAATTATGGAAACGTTCTTAATGTACGCGATAGTAAAAAGGCTCAATTCTTTGTTGATTTTGAAACTGTGAAGTAAGTTTGTTTTTTATGGAACGGAAAAAGTTCTGTTTAAAATAATATAATTTTTCTCGCTTAGTGATATGGAGCGTGTGTTTACAGCACTAGAAAATAATATCTACGGATTTAAAATATATCTTGGAAGAACCCTAGGTAGTGTATCTCCTGATTTTGGGTTGAGTTCATCACCGCACCGTAAAATGAATTATCCGGAAAATTCAAAAGTTAACCAAGTGGATATGGAGAACAGGTAAATATGCAATGCAATTCTATTTTTAAAAATTTCTTTATAACTTCGCGTGCTTGTGGCTGTTGAAATCTTTTGATCAATTGCTAACCCACTTCCTAAAGCCCGGTTTTTTTTTAATTTATCATGCTAATGTGTATCTTCAATGACAACACATTTTGTAAAAATTTAGAAGAGATCGATTTTCTTAAAATTTTGTGACGAACACTTTTTGTAAAAACATTGCGCCCAAGTTTATCTCTGACTAGAGAATTTTCATGAACAATTTTTATTTTTATGGCTTGCTTTTATTTATGGTAACATTTTTTCATTTCAGAGTATATAAATTTTCAGAGAAAAAACCACCTCGACCACACTTTACAGAAGTAGTACTAGTCAGTAAGAAAGACTATGAATCGTCCAAGAACTTGTTTAAGCAAAACGATCCTCATAAATATTTTCTTCTTGAAGATGACGCTCATAATTTAGAGCCTTTACATAAGGAGAAACATAAAGCTGATGAATTTGATTACCAACACAAATACCGTTGTGGAAGGTCATATGTTGAGTAAGATTTGTACCAGTATCACTATTTTTATAAATTTAAATATATTGACTTTAAAAAAAATGGTTGATCTTCTATAAAAAAAACAATATGTTCATTTTTTTTGTTTCTCTATCTGGCAGGATGTCTGATAAAACCAAACAATTGATAGAAGCAAAGTACAAATATAACTCTGGTCATATTGATTTAAATGGGGTAATCTTTTCAGATAGTTTTTCACAAAAGGTTTTCCAAATTATACTTTATTTTAATTCGGTAGACAATGTATAAAACTGCAGCTTTTGAATGTGACCAAAGGAGTAATATCGGATCTATAGAGGAATGCGATGGATGTAAACGCCCTTGTAGTACAATCTGTAAGCACTGTTCGATATATTTTTGTGGGTTGGAATGTCAACGCATTGCATGGACGCATCATCGATATGTCTGCGGGGAAAAAAAGTTAGTGCATATAAAATGAGACATTATTACCAAATTCGAGCTTAGAGTACGATTGGATTTTGCAAATCACGAAACAACACCGGTTTGTTTATTTTCATATACCAACTTTAATTAACAAAATTAATAGATTTTAAAAAGTCACTGGTATTATTTTATTATTCATTTATTATATTAGTATGTATTTACTTATTACACTGGTGTTCATATAGGCGGTAGCTCTATCTACTGCCAGAATTCCAAATAACACAGGAGGACATATTGGCTATTTATACTTAATAAACTGTTTCGAGAAGGTTCTTTACTTAAATAGTGCTGAATGTCAACAAGAGATACAATTCGGGAACATTTTAGTATAATGTTATATATCTTCCCATCCATATACAATGTCTAATCTGCGCCTAAATATATGCCATCCTTTAATCTAGAATGTGGAAGTCGTTTTTCAAGGCAGGTTGCCGTAGTACTACTAAGTCAATAATAAACTGTTCCTTACAGCCACTTGACTCTTGTCTACAACTATTTTGCTGTTCAGCAAGTATATTGCTCTCCATGTTATAGAGTTGTACCTTATGTGCAAAACAAGATGTTAACATTTTATAAAACGTTTGTAGGCACGTTATTGGGCGGTAGTTGGCCGGATTACTTGTATCGGTATTCTTGCTCAATAAGTTGGTCATAAATGTAGGCATATCTGTCGGGTTATACATAAAATGCTGCAAATGCTATGCTATGTATTTGTGGGTAATGTAATGTAATAATTGTAGTTCGTCTATTTGCATATTTGTCATAGGAGAAGTTTCAAAGTTTGGTACGTTATTGGCATTTCAGTTGTGAATGGTTTTACTAGACCATATATTTGACCAGAAACGTTCAAGATTAGCTGGTTTAGGTGTGATTTATGGTAATTGGCCAGCTTGCTTGTTTTGAAGGTTGCTATAGAACTTCTTTTCATTCTTGCCGAAATGTGAGTTTTCTACTCCCCTTTGATAGCTTTTGTTTCAACTTGTAACACACATTGTTGTTTAGCATGGATTGTGTCTGGCATGTATCCGAGCATTTTTTGTATCTTCATAACGTATTCTTGTAGTTTTTTTGAAAATAGAGAGTAAGTTCATTTCCCCTCCATGCGAATTTTATTTATTTGTTTACTAGCTGACCCAGCGAACTTTCTACCCCCTCATAATCAATAAGTGTTGTTAACTTATTGGCTGAATAAAATTCAGTTTTTTATTAAGATAAAATGAATACCTGAAACGTATTTTAAATGCATTAAATGAATTTAAACCACGTGGCATTTGCTTTATTGAAGTAAATCGAAATCACTCGCGTAGTATTATTGCACTACTTTCTGTTAAACTATTTGCTGGAAGGGTTGGATTCCCTTCATTGAAGCACCTTGTGATATATGACATTTTTCTTTTTGTTGTCCGGTGCGAGAACGAACAAAGCGGATGGTTTGACGACACGTAAACATGCTACTTACAATTAATCGTGAGAGAAACATTAATTTTCTAGATTCAGGCCACAAACACTCAAGAATTGGCCTTGGTATTTGTTTATCGTCATAACGAATGCAAGACGAATCGGAAATTGGATTCATTTAAACCCGAATGATCGGTTGGGATCATCACAATTCTCGGAATAAGAATTCCTCACCTTTGAACTTTCCTCTCAAAATCATTGCGTGAATCACAATGTCCTTGAGTATTCTCACCACCAAACGCATTCCGTTACTTAGTTATGGTTGGTTCAGATTTCGAAACATACTAACTACCGAGCCAACTTTAACTTGTAAATTGTGCGGTGACAAGCCAGGCAAATCCAATGAGTTTAAAAACTCAATTAGATAGATGGTTGCTTCGTTTTCTTTTGTTACACAGTCCATAGATTTGAAGGACCAACTTTTTGATTTTGAATTGTGAAGTTTAAGTGATCCACATCTTTGTTCTTTGCCTAGAGAATTACTCGTTCACTCAACCAATTTTGATTTTTGTGGTAAGCAACTTGATGAGCTCGTCATTTGTTGAGACGAAATTGCAAAAAATCGGCGTAAACGAAATCAATCCGTTCGTCGATAATCTTATTAAAAAGAGCTCGTCATTTGTTGAGACGAAATTGCAAAAAATCGGCGTAAACGAAATCAATCCGTTCGTCGATAGTCTTACTAAAAAAACTATTTAATCCAACGTGAGGCGGCTAATTTCATGCGCAGCTCCCATCTTTGTAGTGTTCGAGTTGTTTACGGACAAATATTCATCCAGCACTATCAGAACAGTATTCCAATTGCCGTATCAAGCCTGACCGAACTAAGAAAAACTGTGGAGTAGAGAAAAGCTGAACTACATGAGTAGCATATTTATAATCATTAATTTTTATATTTTTCCTATTAACCTTAATCTTCCAAATATTTCCTTTTTCTTTCTTGTTTCACTCTCTAACTCTCTTTACCCTAATTTTTTATTTTCAATATGTTGCTGAATGTTGTTCTGTGCTGAGTTGTCGCTCATCAACACATAAATTTGACATTACAGCATGTTGATTATACTGACAGCATGAACGATGGTCTCTGCACTAGAACAATGATAAATATTATTATCATCATCATCATATTTGGCTCTACAACCGGTGTCCGGCCTGGCCTCCCCCAAAAAATCTCTCCACCGGTCCTGATTTCGAGCCGATGTCATCCAGTTTGGCATCCCTAAACTCTGAGCGTCCTGGTCTACGACATCCTTCCAGCGCAGGCTTGGCCGACCTCGCTGACGTGTTCCATAAATCCTACCGCAAAGGACTTTCCGAGCAGGATCCTCTTCGCTAATGCGAGCTAGGTGTCCTGCCCACCGGAGCAACTCAACTTTAAAAAGTCTCCGGAATCGTCCTTCCTCACATACGGGGCCAACAATTCTCCGTAAGACTTTTCTCTCGAACGCGGCTAAGAGGTCAGAATGCTTTTTGCTAAGTCTCGGATACATATGTAAGTACTGTTATGACCATTGTATTATATACCAGCAGCAGATTGCACTTCTTCAAATTTGCGCTCAACTATTGGAATTGAGGGACCAATGTTGGATCTTCTACTCGCAGACGTGGCCACCATGTACTTTGTTTTGCTCTCATTTATGTGCAACCCCAGATTTAGTGCCGCCTGCTCGATCTGGATGAAAGCTTCCTGAACAGCTCTTCGGTTTCTACTAACGATGTCAATATCGTCTGCGCAAACCAGTATCTGAATGGACTTATAGAGGATTGTTCCTCTCGCCGTTACGTCAGAGTCTCTGATCACTTTCTCCAACGCCAGGTTGAAGAGGATACACGCCAGTCCATCCCCTTGTCGGAGCCCGTTATAGATGTTGAATGGGCTTGATAGTGATCCGGATATTTTTACTTGGCTTATAACATTAGTCATGGTCAACCTACATTGTCGTGTCAGTTTATTTGGGATGCCGAATTCTCTCATTTCTTTATAAAGTTCTACTCTGGCTATGCTAACATAGGCTTTAAAGTCTTAAAAGATGGTGTAGGGATGAAGCCTGTCTTGAACGATAGAGGAGGAAGTCTTATACGCGGTACTTAACAACGTTATACCACGATAATTGCTGCAGGTTGTGATATCTCCTTTCTTATGTATGGGGCACAGGATGCCTCTTCGCCAGTCTTCTGGCATTGCTTCTTCCTCCCATACTTGCACTATTTGTTCATGAATTGCTTGGTGTATTGCGGGGCCTCCTGTTTTAATTAGCTCCGCTGGGATACCATCAGATCCGGGGGACTTATTATTTTTGAGCCGATTTATCGCTCTGCTAACTTCGTCAATGCTTGGTGGCGGCAGCACAGTGTGGTCTTCGGCCATTGGTGGTGCCTCCAATTCCTCAGTTAGCTGGCCATTAAGCAACTCATGAAAGTGCTCTTCCCATCGCTCTAAGATGCCTTTGAGATCGGCGATCAGATTACCCTCTTTGTCTTTGCAGTATGTGCAACGCGTTGTATATTGCGTCATACCGCGGACTCTTTGGTGGAACTTCCGCACCTGGTGCGGTCCTCGCTCTCTATACTGTTCTAGTTCACGGACGAGATTCTTCTCCCAGGCAGCTTTCTTTCGCCGGTGAACTGTTTTTTCATATTTTCTGAGCTCTTTATATTAATCTTCGCGTGCCCGCGCAAACCTTGTACTCGCAACGACCAAATTATTGCTTACTACCATCTCTATGACTCGTTGTCCATTTTCATTAGTGTTCTCGTGTAAGCTATGGGTGCCAATGTACCTTCTGAATACTATCTCCCTACCTATTTTGGCATTCATATCCCCCATAAGTGATTTTTGCGTCATACAGAGGACAGGCATGGAGTTTCCGTTCGACTGATTCAAAGAGTTCTTCTTTTTCATCATCTGGGGAATCCTTTGTAGGTACGTGAACGTTTATGAGGCTTATGTTTTTAAATCTGTCCCGCACGCGAAGGGAGCATAGCCGTTCATTTACTGTTTTAAAGCCGATAACGGCGGGTTTCATTCTTTTGCTGACTAGAAACCCCATCCCGAGCACTTGATGTCTTGCATGACAGTTGTAATATATGTCATATTCTGGTTTTTGTAAGACACTATTTCCCGTCCACCGCATCTCCTGAATTGCTGTTATGTCAGCATTATATTTGGACAGGATATCGGCTAGCTGCTGTGCAGTTCGAGCTCTATACAGTGAGTGTACGTTCCATGAGAAAATTCTTAAATCGTTTAGCCGTTTTCGTTGCCGTGGTCGTCGTCGTTCATCAGTGTATCCGAGGCTGATTTTGGGTTCCACAATATGGTTTTTTACTGCGAGGTTATTGGCCTCTCGCCAACCTTACTTTAAAGGGACTAGCACGATCATTTCGCTTTTCCTGTACTGGAGGAAAATTACCAGCGGCCACCACGACTAGGTTTGATCGCAATTCCACCAGTTAGATATATTAGCGGCCACATGCCTTTCTGCAGCATTCTGTGTTATTCGCCCTATTCTGCTGATGGCTGACCGATAAATATTATATGTAAACAAAATAGTGGCCTTCATCTTTGCCATATAAACGCTCAAAGTCTGGTTAGCAAGATTGTTTTTTTTTTATAATGTACACACGATAAAAGAACTTGCACCCTTATACCCTTAGCACAACGTGGGTGTTAGGAAATTATGGAGAGGAACAGATGAAATGTCAATGCACGTGTGTCTTAAATGACTGCAGATCATACAAATGCGAAGTTTTAACGCGCGGTTCTGAATTCTGTCTAGTAGCTGCAATGTGGTCTGTGGAGAACCTGCACAGACAATACAGACAGACAATGCGAATACACGTCTTGTAAATGGTAGCCAGATCTGAAGGAGTGAAGTACATTTTGCACCGTTTTAAGAAACCTAAACATCTCGCAGCATTTGTGGCGATGGCAAATATGTGGCCGTTCAAACGAAGCTTGTTGTTGACGCACATACCGAGAATTGAGAGTTTTTCAGTTTTTTGGATACAAGATCCATTCATGGATAAAGGTTGGGGGTTTAAATTACGCTTGGACGACAAAAGACAGCATTGTGTTTTAGAAGCGTTAAATTCAACTCTATTACGTAGTTCCCACCTTGTTATGCTGTCAAGGTCTGAATTTAACGTGCTTAACAAAAGACAAAAGAGCTTGATGCCAGACTCTGTCAAATGCCTTGAAAATATCGAGTGCAACATTGATGAGTTTCGTGCAGTGTTTCAAAACAACCGTGTAATTTGTGTATCCGAGACATGCTTTAACCCTGCCGTGAGCAATGAATTCTTTGCTCTGAATGGTTCTAAATTGCATCGAGCTGATAGGCGCGTCCGTGTAGGAGGCGGCGCTGCAATTTTCACTAATAATCGTATCGCTTCTAAAGTTCTGTGCGCATCTGGCTCCAGAGAGCTATATAGATATATTAAGTGGAAATTCCTAGTGTACAAATGGAACTATTTATATACCCGCAATGTTTCTGACTGTAGTGCCCTAGAAAATATTCTTGAGCAAGTCAGCATCCACTCACCGACACTTATTGTTAGTGGAGTTTTAAACATAAATCTATTACATCCCACGAAGCTTATAAACTTCAAGAACACCGTTTAACCGTTTAACCAAATTGTGTTCCGTCCCTACTCGATGTTATACTTACTAGTAATTTAAACTTGATCTCTGTTATACGTAACTCTCTGCTCCTTGTTTCTCACACCATTATCTATTATTTGTCACACTTGACATACATTTTTTTTTATATATATATAGAGAATCATTCCCTACGAAAATAAAATAAAAATCAAAGGAATGTGATTTACAATATATATCACTCCTCCACTCCTCACGTTTGTAGCCGGTTTCAATTTATTTTCTCAGAATTCTCTCTGATTCATTGAAAAAGCAATACGAAAAAAAATGAACACGAAAAACTAAAACGACGCGAGTCATCAATTAATCATGGTCAGGGAAAACTACAAAAAACCTTGACCAAGAAAATATTACAAATTTTAAAAATAATGTAAATAATATTGATAAAATTTTTTTTTTATATTCAATAAACAGCACTTCATCCTTCAGGAAGTTGTTAACGGCTTATTTGCAGATTATAAGAATCGGGAAACACGGGATCGTCCAATTGATTCCTCATCGAAGAGACTCTTGGAAAAAAGGAGGATTTAAAGTGTTGGGTTCTGCATGAAAAAAGTTTTAAGGCAAATCTATGTTGATTGGACCTTAAACGAGTGTTTACGTTGCTGACAAAAGGACCTGGAACTAGAGAATGGGTTTCTAAAGCACATCTACCGTAGTAAACCTTGTAGAAAATAGATAAAGCGCCTACATTTCGTCTGTGCTCCAAATTATCAAGAGACGAAGTAATGGTTATCGTTTATCAAAAGGATAACTCTATTCTGAATTCCATCAAGATAAACCAAATGCATCTTGGATCCCCACCCCCCACATATAAATTAAATTCTAAAATTGGCCTAACATAAGACTTATATAATATTAATACTTCAGATGGAGTGAAGTAGAAGTTACAACTTCTTATGAAGCCCAAACATTGGCTAGCTCTTTTTGAAATTTCATAAATATGTTCCTTCCAGAAAATATCACTTGATACTTTTAAACCTAACAACTTAAGTGAATCTGATCTCGCAATAGGGGCACCATTAATAACAGGTGGAACGTAATGTTGAATTATCTTCTGAGAAAAAAGACAAGACTGCAATTTATTTGGGTTAAATTCTACTCTATTAGAAATGCCCCAATCGAGAATGACTTGAATATTCGACAGAATAGTCAAATTCATTAATTCACGCAAACTGCATTCTTTTTGACTGACAAACTCAATCATCAACAAATGAATGGATATCACAGGTTGTAGAAGACAACAGTTCGTTGATATATGTGTATCAAGAAGAGCGTGGGCGACAAGGATGACGCCAACATTGATCCCATGTGAAGCTGAAGATATACCATTTAATACAACTTTTATTTTACGGTTCCATAAATAATCCTCAATACATGCAACGAGAGAGGAGTGTAAGTTCAGCGCACGAATCTTATTAATAAGACAGTCATGCCATACTATATCAATGTCTCGATCTCGACCTGAGTCAACCAATTTTACCGCTTTCGTGATTTTTCTAAAATAAATCTAAATGACCTATTTAGTGAGCTTCACATGTTAGACTGGGACAGTATTTACCTTAGGTTAGTTAGGTTGAAGTGGCCGTCAGTCAAGACCGACGCACTCAGATCATGAAGGTCCGTTGTGATACCACAAGGATCTAGACAATCCCACGCCTACTCGTTGAACCAGTTGGAGCTTCGTAGAAGCGCAATAGACTATTAATGTCAATTTGGTTTAGCTCGTTGAGATCGTTGAAAAAGAACGCTTCCAGATGGAGCTTCCTGTTCCAGAGGGGAAAGACTTCCTTAATAGCCATGATTTCCGCCTGGAAAACAATACAGTGATCAGGAAGACGGAAAGAGAGACTTAGATTTAGTCTTTTTGAAAAGACACCTCCGCCAACCATCAGTTTTCGACCCGTCTGTGTAGAAATGAATTCCTTCATTTTCCAAGTAGATACCTTCCTCCCAAGAAGACCAGGAGGGGATGGTAACCTGGAAGTTTTTGTTGAAGTGGAGCTGCGGAATGGTATAGTCTAAAATGACAAGTGGAGTCCTGACTGAATTCAAGATAGAAGAGTGGCCGAAATCATTCACGGTCCACTGAAAGATTGTTCTGAGGCGAGTAGACGCGCTTGCAGCCAGTTGTCTGTTGAAGATGTCGAGGGGAGCAAGGTGGAGCAGAATGTCCACTGCAGCAGAGGGAGTTGTACGAAGCGCTCCGCTCACACACAGACATGCTGATCTTTGGACTCTGCTTAGTTTTTTGCGATTGATCGCTTTATCTAATGCAGTCCACCAAATAGCCACACCGTATAGCAGAAAAGGTCTTACTACAGCCAATGAGTAATATGCGGTTGGATACCCCATTTACTTCCTATGGCTTTTTTGCTTGAGAAGAGTGCCACTGTGGCTTTACGGATTCTTTCTTGTATGTTGGGTTTCTAGCTCAGCTTCCTATCCAGAATAAGAGCAAGATATTTGGTCTTATCGGAGAAAGTCAAGCTTGTGCCCTTGATGGACGGAGGGTTGACAAGTGGGATTTTGTACTTCCTCGTAAAGAGGACAAGTTCGGTTTTTTGGAGGTTAACCCCTAGACCACAATGATCTGCCCAGCTTATTAGCTTATTTAGAGCATTCTGCAGAAGTTCTATCAAGGTGAGTGGGTGCTTTCCTGAGACGGCTATGGCATTGAGTATTCCTTGTGATCAAGGGAATTTTCAATGGAACGTACTTGCGTATACAGAGCTGTTTTTACAGATTTCCCCTTGCAGTACGCGTGTTGATCGATGGACAGAAGTCTTTTGGCAATACTAATACGAAGGTGGATTTCGATCAGTCTTTCTACTGTTTTTAAAAGTAATAAAGACCACTTTCACTTCTCTTCATATGACTGGAATATAGACTAGATCAAGACAACTTTTGAAGATTGTCTCAAGCAAAGGAAGGATGATGTCCGAAGTCCTTTGCAGTTTGGCTGGAATTTTGCAGTCTGGTCCTGCAGATTTATATGGTTTGAAGCTAATGTAGTACCCAAAGCAATTTGTCCTTATCAATTATATCTCCAGGGATAGTATTACACCTAATTGATCTATTTAGATCAGTGTTGTAGGTAGTATGAGAGCTATTTGGAAAATGGGTATCTAGAAGCAGATTTAGCGATTCTCCGCTAGAAGTAGTCCACGAGCATTCAGCTTTTTTCAGACAGCTAGGCATTATTAGATTAGTTGAGAGGATTTTCCTGAGCCTTGAAGCTTCCGAAACCTCTTCCATTCTGCCGCAGAAAAGTCTCCAGGATGCGCGCTTGGCTTTCCTCAATTCTTTTTTATACACTTTAAGGGATTCTTTGTAGGCATCCCAGTCGGTCTCTGTTCCTGTGAACTTGGCGAAGTTAAAAAGATTTCTACAGCTTTTTCTAAATTGGCCCGGCTCAGAGTTCCACCAGTGTGGTCTCTTCTTACTCCTAGGTAGAATAAGAGGACAGGAAGCGGACATTGCTCTATTTAGGGCCAAGGTTGGTTCCTTGACCTTATTGTCAAGCTCAAAAAAATTAGTGGGAGGATAACTAGTCCCATCGTTAAGATGGCGTCTAAACGTATCTTTATACTTGAGCCAATCGGTTTTGCGATAATTTCTGAATAATGATTGGCAAGGGGGTTCATCGGTGATCTGAGAAAGAGTGCTCCTTCCAGTTTAGAATTTTGTGGTGAATTGAGTCGGACACAAGGGTGATGTCTAGGACCTGTTGTCTATTTTTGGTAATGAATGTTGGTTCATTTATGTTAGTACTGCCCCATACCGAATGGTGCGCGTTTGCGTCACATCCGATTATTAGGCTGGTTTTCTTGGATTTCGCTTCCTCGATTAGTCTTTCAAGATTGACACCTAGTATAGATTCCCGCAGTCGTGTACCAGATACCCTTGGCAGTCTCCAGCTTCACCGCGGTGGTATCATCATCATCATCATCATATTTGGCTCTACAACCGGGGTCCCGATTTCGAGCCGATGTCATCCAGTTTGGCTGACGTATGGTTGTGAGATCTTTGCAGATATACCCAGGGCATCATTCCATAAACTTAAAAGTCGCTGCTAACTCAGTTGCTCGATTTGTTTTTAACATTCGAAGGGTGGTATCACGTTCCATAAAATTAGGGAGTAAGAATACATTGAGGCTTGGAACTTGGTTTACCTTTGTCTGTCACATATAGTGGATAGTAATTAGGAGTCCTGAGTCCACAAACTCGGTTGTTAACAACCCACGGTTCTTGTATCAGGACTATATCTTCTCCGTCTTTACAAGTACGGAGGCCGAAGCCTTTTTGGAGTGCTGGAGATTAATCTGTACCACCCGCAGCATTATTGCTACCCTTGGACAGAGAAACCTCCACTACATTCTTGTCCAGCTCATCCTCCTGCGAAGGCGAGTTGAGAAGCTCGTCTTCATTAGTAGATTCCCTTCATAGCAGGTCATCCCACTCCAAGTCCGACAAAACTGAATCACGCCTTTTATCCTTGCCAGGGGAGCAAGGGATTCCTGGTTGATCACAGCTATCGCGGATCTGTAGTAGCCCCTACGCTCCTCTAACTTAGCGACCTTCCAGTCGTTCGTCGGAAGGGAGGGATTGCTTAGCCGCAAGACTTCGAGTATTCCATCAGCAGTGGGGGGTTCGATGGGAAACCAAGTCCGCGCTCTCCTCCTTTGCAACAACCTCGAGCTTGGCACCAGGCCAAACCTGCCCAAACTGCCAATAGCCAGTTTAAAGAGATCACAAGATCTCGCAAGCCATTAGCTTAATCCGGCTTTGATGCCAACCGCCATCGTATGTAACAGGAGAAGGCCCTGTGCGACCCATCATAAAGCTCGCGAAACTGCCTGAAAATTTGAAATTAATTTGATGCCACCGATCAGGACAGATGGATCCGTCTATGTCGCTACGATCAATTACCGCGACGACGATCCTGTCTTTTAGGACGTCGCTGAAGGAGATGTAATGGTGGAGTGACTAGGGGCGGTTGCCTTGAATCTTTTTGAGACCGGAATGGTCTCCTCCACCGATCTCTGTCGCTTCGACGTAGAGTCTCCGCTAGTCTTCCTGCTGTCCTTGTCAAGAAAGTCTTGGGCCCATTTAAGCTTGGCGATTTGTCCTTGTAGAGCGACCTTGTTTTATAAATATATATATATAGCCTTATAGTTAAGGTGTCTTAACTATGATTAAAATACGCAACAACTATTTTATAGAACTAAATTTAGAGTTATTTTAATTAACAAAAATATAAACTTTTATGTGATGCTCTGTTGGCGTTTATAAATATATGAAAGATTCACAAAAGAGGAAAAAAGGAAGTGTGCCATCGTTTATTGCGCCGAGCACACGATGAAATGAGAGAACTCGTTACAATGGTTATTGCTTCGAAACGAGTACATCTCAAATACGATATTTCATGTACCTAATGTACTTTTTGTCTGACAACTAAAATCAATTCATCATTTCACAAATAATAAATCGATCTTAGTTGTTTATTAAGATAAATTTATTACTTTATTGAGGTCGCTACGTTCACTCACCCCGCAGTGGAAGTGTTATGAAAATGAAGTTTAATCGTTAGGAAACTTTATTTTTTTATCAATGGTTGGGGCAAGTGGATTACTTTCACGCACAGAGTCCGTCATGTAAGCTGGTTTAAGTCGGTCTATGGAGATCAATAATAATTTTAAAATAATCGTATCCTCTAATGAACACTACGGTCGTCCTTCAGGAAGTTGTTGGAGCGCGCTGTTGCGAACTATTACTACAAGATGCACTCTCTGAAGTAGTCGGTACGACTTTACCTCCTTTGCTGTTCCATGTGGCGGGAGGGCCAAGAGGTGCCACAACCCTGCCACTGCTTATATAAGAATTCCCTTAAATAGCCGCTCTGCGCTTGCCGGCAGTGAATAAACCCCCACCCACCATTGCAGGGGACCTTCCGGTAGCCAGCGATTGCACCGTGCTACCGTCCGGTATAGAAGAAGAACCGGTGATTGAAAACAATAAATTGCTTAAATTCCTTGGATCCAATTTGTTGTTTAAACGTCTTCAACTGACTGAATCCGGCTCGAAGGACGAATGGTTTGTCGATAGTTCCTATTTCAGTGAACACTACCTTTGTATTAATTGAGAATCGGTTTCTTTATTTCTGGACATTTTGTAGAAGCTGGAGTACTGGGCCACGATTCCTTGTACGACATAAATCTCTACACTTATTTTGAATGCGAACGTCTCCACCTTTGCTTCTTCATTTGTATCATGTGACACAAGTTGCGATGGCCAAAATTCATACGGCTTCATCAGCCACTGCGGACCATTCCACCACAGCTTATGGTCTAGTAATTCGGTTGAGCTTATACCCCGAGACGCACAATCGGCAGGATT
Source organism: Nephrocerus scutellatus (assembly GCA_947095585.1). Taxonomy (NCBI): domain Eukaryota; kingdom Metazoa; phylum Arthropoda; class Insecta; order Diptera; family Pipunculidae; genus Nephrocerus; species Nephrocerus scutellatus. The sequence goes on along the minus strand of OX352761.1, from coordinate 79,451,917 downwards.
ATCAGCTGAACTTACATGCTTCCAATTATCTCTTTTAAAATTTGCTATTATTTCCGAGGTGCGATTAGCTATAAAAGTTGCCATTCCGGGATGCGATGATAGCCAATCCAGAACGATTTTTGAGTCCGTCCACAATGTGGTTTTGTATATAGTTAACTTCAAGGCACTTCGCACTACTAACATTAATTTTGTAAGTAAGAGTGCACCACTAAGTTCAAGTCGAGGTATGCTTAGCTGTTTAATTGGCGCTACCTTTGTTTTCGCTGCTATTAAACGTGTGATGATTCTGTCTCCATTAGCGGTACGGCAATACACGGCTGCGGCGTATGCCCATTGGCTCGCGTCACAGAACCCATTTATCTCAATATGTGTGTGAGAGCCAAGCCATCGTGGAATTCGTATGCGCTGCAGGTGATTCAAGTCATGGCGCAGGCCTTCCCATTGGCTTCGCGTTGGTGCTGGTAGTTCTTCGTCCCAGTCGATAGCTTGCATGGGATTCTATGACTAGTTCTACTTTCAAAATTCGTTGAAAAGTAGAATTAATCGGTTTTGGGACTTTATTCTAAACCTAGCAGCTGCGATTGTTAAACAACTAACAGTATTTCCTGTCGAATTTCCTCGTTATTTAATGACCACTTTCTCATATGGGCAATGTTGATTTGTAATTTTTGTATTTCCTGCTTTGACTTCGATAAAGCTAATTCCTTTAGACACCTTGTAGACAAAAAAGACGCTGATGCTGTGCCGTACGTTAAAGTCTTCAGCCGATAATGGCGTATCGGCTGCTCTCTGCTGACTCGCTAAACAATGTTTTGAGTTTTTGCCTGCTCTGTATCAACCAACACCTGGCGATACATTTTTTTAACGTCTCCAGTTAGAACAAATCGATGTTGGCGAAAGCGTAAAATAATGTCCATTAAAAAAGGCTGTATAACTGGACCTGCAGGATACTGTTTAATGATTTTCCAGTGTTTGATTTGGCTGATGCATCGAATACGACGCGAAGTTTAGTCGTCGAGCTTGAGATTTTAAGAACCCCGTGATGTGGAAGGTAGTATTGCTAGTCGATCGATAGCTATTTCTTCCATATGTCATAATTCTTCGAACTCCTTCATAAATTTAACATACAAATCTCGAAAGGTACTACTTACTGCCAACTGACACGTTGAGCCAATTTTTATTTGAGGCTCAAAAAATGGCAACTTAACTATAAATCTGCCCTCTGGGCTTCTTTTAGTTGTGGTAGAGAATAAGTCTTCACACTTCTGTTCACCATCGGATAACTGTGGCCTTGTGAGAAATGATTCCACTTCCCAAAATGCTCTTAACGAAGCGTCGATGTCGATCAATACACTAAAGTATGCTGTTGACTTTTGCTGTTGCTCAACGAATCGGTCTGCCAACACCCAGTAGTGTCTCCTCCGCGACCAACTCAAATGTAATCTTTTGCCACCCGTTACTCCGTAATATATTTCGGTACCAAGCAAAACCTCAACTGATCCGCTTGTATTGAACTTTGGATCTGCCATAGTCAATACATTAAGCTGCTCACATTCAAAGTGAACAAAATCGTTGGCTGGAATGTGTGAAACTATTTTCAAAACAACATATGCTTCAACTTCCCATTAGGGATATTGCTTATCAATTGACCGAACTGAGAGACGTACCTTTCTCCTTGAATGCCCTAGCTTTGTATCTTCGAGGCCCTTCATCAGCATTCGCCCATTTGTTCTACGCAATCCTAGCTTCTGGGCACACTCTTCTGTGATGAAAGATTCCTGTGATGGTGAATCCAATAGTGATCTACAATGTATTTCACTGCCTTCGCTGCACTTGAGCTTGACCATCGCTGTAGGTAAGACGACTTGGGATGCTGTTGTGACCTGGTAATTGGTTGATGAAATGGATGGTTGTGGCTCGGTGAATTCAACTTGCAGTGCTAATGTTTGTCTTTTCCATACATAACAACGTATGGTGTTTTCGCTGAAAACGACGACATCTAACCTTTGAATTGCATGCATACACTACATGTTTGAAATTCAGACAATTAAAGCATCGCTTTTCTTCCCTAACATTATCCCTTCTTTTAGATACCATCCTATCCCTATTTTCTTCTCACATAAATTCTCTAACTCATAGTAGCTATTCCCTATTTTCCTAACTATCCGCGACTTGATAAACTTAGGGGCCAGTTTGGCATTGAAATTATGTCCCTTTTTACTTAAAACGAAGTTCCTTCTGAAGATCTCTTGTCCCGGTAGATAACTGACTTTCGTTGCTCTGGTATTATATACCTTGCAATTGGACTCATATGCTTTCCTTTGATGCTCTTGTACACTTTGCCTAATTAAGTGCATCGCGTCATGTTTGTTCAGACACGTCTCTCCTTCTTCCAGCAGATTCAATATCCTAAGCAACTTATACGAGGTGGCATGTGTTATCATCTGTTGCCCAAATAACGCGAAGTACGGTGAACAACCGATGGACTGATGTAGGGAACTACGTAATGCCCCTGCGATACTGTTGAGGTGCTTATCCCATTCTCGTTGGTCCTTACCAAGATACGCCCTAATCCCGGCTATGATCACTCGACCGATTAACCCTTTCTGATTGGTTTGATTGAGGTGAGTAGACTGCCGTGTAATTGTGTACTATCCCATATCTGTTCAGGAAACTATTAAACATTACGGATCTAAATTGTGACCCATTATCGGTTAACACGTACTCGGGCACGCCAAATGTGTTAAAGACATGTTCCTCCAGGTACTTACATATAGCGTTCGACGAGAACTTCCGCAGTGGTTTCAGTAATGGGAACTTTGTTAAGTGTTCCAAGACAATTAACATTCCGATTTTACCACTCTTGGATCGGGGATAAGGCCCCAAGAAATCCATGAAGAGCTTTTGAAAAGGTCGGTCAGAAGTCGCCTGGTTACCCATCGGGGGACGCAAAATTGTGTTAGGGGCTTTTGTCTCTTTGCAAACCTCGCATTTTAGGACGAAATCTCGTACTTCTTTGGTCATACCTGGCCAAAAAAGATTTCTTTTAAGTTTAAGTTTTTAAGTGTGCGCTAGTGATTGCATTATTGGTGAGGGCATTAGGCAACCAAAGTTTCCAAGCAGATGCCTCCTCTAAATGGTTACCCGTCGCAAATCCTGTTCTCTTATAGATATATTTGTCCACTACCTTGATATCAGGTATACAGCTCTTATTCCGGAGTATATCCTCGCGCAAATTCATATATTCAATAGAATCAAAATGTATGGAATCGAGATCTACCTCGGGCGTTAAATTTTCTATGATAGAATCGATACTGACTCTAGAAAGGGCGTCCGGAACCACGTTCAAGCTGCCCTTTCGGTGTTCAATAGTGAAATCAAACCCCTGTAACTTAAGCGACCACCGAGCGAGCCTCCCATTAAGATCCGATTGACGCATTAGCCATTGCAAACATGCGTGATCTGTTACGACCTTAAATGAGTGTCCTTCGACATATGCAGGAAATTTCTTTATACTTAGTATGGCGGCTAGACACTCTTGCTCTGTAACGGAATAGTTTCGCTGGGCGCTGTTTAATTTTTGCGACATATACGCCACTGGTACTTCTACTCCATCTGGATCTACTTGTAGAAGGACGCCTCCCACTCCTATTTGGCTGGCATCGCACTGAATCACGAATGGGCGATTAAAATCTGGATTGGATAGCACTGGAGCTGTTGTAAGTTTTTCCTTCAACCTCCCAAAGGCACTTTGAGCTTCGTCCGTCCATTTAAAGGATTTGGCCTTTTTAAGTAGGTCAGTTAACGGTGCTGACAGTTCCGCGAAATTCCCGATAAATCGCCGGTACCATCCAGCCATTCCCAAAAACCGTCGTACTTGCCGAACAGTTTTAGGGGGTGGATAATTGGCAATCGCAGAAACCTTGTCCGGGTCTGTTCGTAAACACCCCATGCCTACAATGTATCCGAGATACTTCACTTCGCGTAAACAGAACTTACTCTTGTCGATATTCAATGTCAACCCTGCCTTACGTATTTTCCCTGACACTTCTATTAGCAGCTCAATGTGACTGTCAAATCTTCCGATATGAGAAGTAAATCATCTAGATAAACAAACACTCGATCTTTTAGTTTAGGCGGAATAACTCGGTCCATAAGGCGACACATAGTTTGGGGAGCGTTACAGAGCCCGAATGGCATCACTGTGTACTGGTAGAGGGGGCGATTTGGTACCGTAAAAGCGGTCTTATCTCGCGAGTTTATTTCCAGAGGTATTTGCCAAAAGGCGTCCTTTAGATCTAAGGAAGAAATGAATTCAGCCTGCGGTAGGCGACTTAAAATGCCATCGATTTGTGGAACGGTAACACTATTGACCTTTCTAGAATCAAGGCATAATCTTACTTTATTCGGTTTCCTGACCAGAACCACTGGACTGCTCCATGAACTTTGAGCTTCCTCGATTACACCTAGATCGAGCATGCGATCGATTTCTGCATGTGTCTCTCAATTGCAGGCGAAATTGGAAAAAATCTTTGTTTAATGGGTCTAGCTTCTTTATTAATCTCGATAACGTGCTCTAGAATATCGGTCTTCCCTAAGCCTTCTTTTGCAAATGAGGGAAAAACCGCTATGGCACTTTGTAACCGGGATGCTTGCTGACACGATAGTGAGTCTGAATCGACTAAGTCCGATCTAGTGTCTATCGCTTATTCGCCTATGATGTCGGACGCTAAATCGAACGTTACCCAAAAAACTTGGAACTAAGAAGATTTTGACCGGTTTCGTTTGGTTGCGGAAGGTTACCTCGGCCATAAAGCTACCCTGATTGCTTTGAATTGTTCCGTCGGCGGTCGTTACAGAGGTACGACATGTGACAAACGGCTTCCTCTCCTCCAGAAAGGTTTTAGCCGCCTTGCCACCCAGACACGAGGTCGACGCACCACTATCCAACAGTCCAGACATGCTCCTACCAAGCAACTGTACTTTCGCATACGGCCATATGTCATCCTCGCGTTTATTGATCGTGGATATAGCCTCTTTTAGTACCTTGCGACTGCGGAGTAGTCTCGACTAAAAGCTTCTAAGTCTGCTGGTTGCTCGTTTTGGGGATTTCAAAACAGGTATCTTACAGGCACTATCAACGGAATTTATCTGATTCTCAAAAAATATTCTACTCTTTGCTTCCTGGTATTCCCTCAGTCTTACATGATAGGGTCTAATACTATTGGGAAAACCGTCTTTCGTCCAATTGAACGGCTCCTTTTGGACTAAAATTTTGGGTATAACTACCAGCGGCCTGTGGTTACATAGGGAGTCAGTTTGGGGGGGATGGGAAAGATCTTTGAGTGGGTCCGTCAAATGGCAGCCGTCTACTTTGGTATCGGGCGGAAGTTGCTGCTCTTCCGGCTCACGCCCGACTGACTGTTTTCCGGGTTACATCTTACGCAATTAGGCTTGTATACCCTTGGCAATCCGCACCCATAACAGAAAACCGTCCTTTCCCCCACGCAGTCGAAATAGCGATGACCCTCTTTACGACAATTCCAGCAAACTTTAGTCGAATTAGGTTCCTCACGCGTTTTGCTCGTTTCGCTGATAACCATTTCCTCGTCCGATACTTCACTGATTTGTCTACGATAGGGTCGAGAATTGCTAACGAGACCGTTGTCTCCTAAATCACCACCTAAGGCTTCTCTCCGCAAGCACAGATGCCGTAGTTGAGAAACAGAGTTAATGTCTAAGTAAAATAATTCCCGTCGAAGCTGCGGTCGCAAGTTTCTTCTCAATATCTCCACCAATTCCATGTCGGCTGAAGGATAACGTAAGCGATCATTTAGTTCTAGTATCGAATTATAATATACCTCGAAAGGCTCTCTATCCTGTTGCTTCCTATCCCTCATCATTTCCCTAAGGTCGGTGTCAGTCAGGTGATTTTGGAAGTATAATTTCAACGCTTCTCAAAGAGAATGCCACTCAATTCTATCTACGGTTCGCCTATATCTCCAATACCACTCCTTGGCTTTCCCCTTAAAGAGTAAATGGCTATGTTCACTTAGCGTTCGAAAATCACCTCCTAAGCTATCGTATGTCAATGAGTTGGTCTGATATATAAATTTTTCTGCTGATGTCCCTGTACCATTAAAACTAACATTCCATCCCTGAATAATGCTAGAAACCCGGCTCGTATTGCCCAGAGCATATGCCGAAAACCGAGGTAACTCATTGTTCCCAACAGGCTCATTGGCTCGCAATCTCATATGGTAGGGGCCTGCACCGCTCGATTGACGATTAGCTTCTCGCGACGGTAAGTTCAAAAAAGGTCGGTGATTTGGCGACAGGGGCGGGAAGGTTTCTTTCGGCCAATCCGGTTCCGTACGGACCTCCGGATTCATGCGCTGCACGGCCAGTTCTTGTAGACTATTGCTCAATGTGGAGATGGATTGTTGGATTTGTACAAAACCTAACTGGATCCGTTCATCTATTATTTTAGAAATGCCTACGCTTAAATCAATAGCGTTAATTCCACCGATTGTTGCAGTAGCCTGACTGTTTTCGATTAAGCTAAACGGATTATCCGTGGGCTGGATCGGAGCCTGCCTTACGTCATTGTTTAGCGCAAGAGGTATAGTGTTGTCTATGGTCAACTCTGCCGCTTCATTAAGTTGACCCCCTAAAAGTTCTTGATCACTTTTCGCAGTGGCCGTATGCCGAGTAAGAGATTTTGAATTGATATTTTCCTTACACTGAGGAGAGGAAGTATCATTCTGCAAGTGGTCGGATATACAGGACTTGTGAAACACGTGTTTACACTTTGTCGTGGCCAATTCAAGGTGGTCGCCGAGACTTTGACAACAAAGAGCACATACATTAAATTCCGTCATATTATTTTTCGTGAAGTCACCGCTTCTTCTGACCGCCATGATTAAACCAAAAATATAAACCACAGAATTAATATGAATTAATTAATATAGAGATAAAGAATAACCTATATATATATATATATATATATATATATAAAAGAATCTAATATGTTAATACTTAGTTATATGCGATTTAAAATTAGTAGCATGCCCTGAGCTTTCAGCCGACAGTTGCATCCTCCTGCAAACCATCAATCAAAAAAAAATTTATTTATCTAATAGTTTATTGCAACGGGATAAAATCACCATTCCGTATCTGGCGATCACCATTGCACAAGGAAATCTAATGGTCGATAGGAGTAGCTTAGATGCCATTCTTCGCAATTCCGATTAGCTAATATGCATTGTATACCAGATAACGCAAGGGACCTACATTTTAAAGAGTAAGAAAGAAATCAATTTTGAGTATGACTCGTTTGTACTTGATAAGACGGTCCTCTAGGTTGACCGAGTAGGAGTAAAGTTCCCCACTATAGTCACAATTCACTATGGGGTCTATCTCATCAACTCAAACGAAGCTCATAAGAGAAAAAAAAACCGGTGTGACCTACAAAGCCTAACAGGTCGTATAATGCGGACCATTCATTGAATCTGAATGGGCCCCACGTTGGGCGCCATTTTGTAATAAATCTGGTTGTTAATCTCCTCGATCAACAAGAGCCGACCATCGGACCTTGCTAATTTAGTTCTCGGCCGTAAGCTGATGCACGCCTAGCTTTTTGCGCTGATCTAGATCAGGGGAATATGGGGGGGGTGTTGCGCCTACAACCTCGAAGCTGAAATTATTACAAAAATGTATGCGTGCGTTAGAGGGAAAAAAAAAACGGAACGTTCTGGTTGGAATAGGGTCGCAATCAACTGCTTCGGACTGACCGGGACCGATCTCCCAACTACTGCGGAGAAAACCATGTAAAAGAAAAAAAATTGACCCTAGACCACTTAGCGATGGTTCACAGGAGCGCCCTTTCGGACTGGTGTCTCACCCAGGCATGCCAGCTAGTAATTAATAGAGATTTGTCATTTTTAGTTTTAGTGTCTTAACAGACAACAATCTTTTTATTATTTTTTTTTGTTTTGTTTTTTTTTTTTTTTTTTTTTTTTGTATATGCATATTCTTTTTTTCTTAACCTAGTTATAAAAGATACTTCAAGATTAGATATATATAAATATATATGCAAGCATGTGCAAAAAAAATCAAATTTACAGAATTTCAAGAAACTAAACGTACTATTAATTATAATGAAAGAGCTAAAATGTATTTGATTCTTAAATCCTTTTTTTTTTTATTTTTTTTTTTTGACTAAGTATTCATGATAACTATTAATTCTTATAGGAGAATTACAATTTAAAAATAGAATCCATTTTTAGAACTTTATTTTTTTTTTTCCTGAGGAGAAATAAATATAAGACTAAACTTACTATTAATTAAATCCTTTTTTTGTTTTTTTTTTTTGACTAAGTATTCATGATAATTATTAATTCTTATAGGAGAATTACAATTTAAAAATAGAATCCATTTTTAGAACTTTATTTTTTTTTTCTGAGGAGAAATAAATATAAGACTAAACTTACTTTTTTTTTTTAATTTTTTTTTCTGAGGAGAAATAAATATAAGACTAAACTTATTATTAATTATAATAACAGAATTGAAATGTCTTCGATTCTTAAATCCTTTTTTTTTTTTTTTACTAAGTATTCATGATAATTATTAATTCTTATAATAGAATTAATTACAAAAGGAAACAGAATCAATCTTTAAATTTATATAAATTGAAAAAAAAATTCAATACTAAATTAGGTAATACTTGGACTGTTGACACTGCGTGTAATGATGTAAAATGGTTGGTTCTCCTTGGACACTGCGTCACATGTAACATTTTTTCCTCAAATGCAAAAAAAATATGGCGGCGTGTGCTCCGCTGACACTGTTCGCACTTATGCACAAAATAAATTGCGCGGGTGCTCCGCTGGCACTGCTTAAAATCACTTGCAACAATTTTTCCTCAAATGCAAAAAAAATATGGCGGCGTGTGCTCCGCTGACACTGTTAGCATTTAAGCACAAAATAAATTGCGCAGGTGCTCCGCTGGCACTGCATAAAATCACTTGCAACAATTTTTCCTCAAATGCAAAAAAAATATGGCGGCGTGTGCTCCGCTGGCACTGCTTAAAATCACTTGCAACAATTTTTCCTCAAATGCAAAAAAAATATGGCGGCGTGTGCTCCGCTGACACTGTTCGCATTTAAGCACAAAATAAATTGCGAAGGTGCTCCGCTGGCACTGCATAAAATCACTTGCAACAATTTTTCCTCAAATGCAAAAAAATATGGCGGCGTGTGCTCCGCTGACACTGTTCGCACTTATGCACAAAATAAATTGCGCGGGTGCTCCGCTGGCACTGCTTAAAATCACTTGCAACAATTTTTCCTCAAATGCAAAAAAAATATGGCGGCGTGTGCTCCGCTGACACTGTTCGCATTTAAGCACAAAATAAATTGCGCGGGTGCTCCGCTGGCACTGCTTAAAATCACTTGCAACAATTTTTCCTCAAATGCAAAAAAAATATGGCGGCGTGTGCTCCGCTGACACTGTTCGCACTTATGCACAAAATAAATTGCGCGGGTGCTCCGCTGGCACTGCTTAAAATCACTTGCAACAATTTTTCTCAAATGCAAAAAAAATGTGGCTAACGAAAAGACAATTTAACAACAAATTACTACCCGAACGCACGTCTGTGCGCGACCAAGACTAGTTAAACAAGAAGGAAGCCAAAAAAACCGGAACCGCATCTCTCAAGACTTTTTTCTTCTGCAAAAGCCAAAGAACAGCACGAGTCTCTCGAGTCTCGATCTATTGTGTTGTCACTATTTGTTTATACGTGGCCTGAGACTTTCTTAACGAAACAACCACGTTGCGAATTGCGACCATTACAAATTCGTCAAGGATAATTTTAATTTTGGTACAACAACAGTTATAATAGGTGCTCAAAGTGCCCTCCTTAGTTTTGTATGCATACGAGAGCCCGTTTTTAGATTTCACGGTATCAGACGCTTAGCTGTGCAATTCGATGTTTCCAGACATATATTTTTAATGAACTGCATGGAGAAAATCTTTATCCATACCACCATACACCTGTGCAAGAACTGCTTCCCGATGATTTGGAAAAGAGACTTAAGATTTCTAACTTGTTGCTGGAGCGGAGCTTGGATGACAACGAGTTTATTAGCAGAATTCTTTGAACAGGCGAATCTCAATTTCCAAGAGATCGGATCACAAATTTTCATAATCTTCATACATGGCCTGCGGAGAATCGAAACAACAGGAGACAGTCATCATTTCAACACAAATTCATCGTAAATGTGTGGGCAGATGAAATTGGAAACAAGTTAATCGGCCCCTTAAAACTACCACCTAGGCTGAATTCTACAAACTATCTGAAGTTTTTGTGAAATGATTTACAAAAACTACTGGAGGACATTCCACTGATTCAACTAGCTTCATCAAATTCCCAACAGAATGGTACTCCAGCCTACTATAATGGTCGGGTGGTAAAAAATTGGCAAGATGAAGAGTACGGTAATCGTTGGATAAGAAGAAATGGACCAGTTCACTGGCCTACAAGATCTCCTGACCTTACAATATTTTATTTTTTTTGTATGGGAAAGAATGAAAGAACTTGCTTATTCAACCGAAACAGCAACTATAAGTGAATTAGAAAAGCGTGTTCTCGAAGTGTCACCAAAAGTGAGGCAGCAGTTGGCATCAATAAGTATTCCAGTGAAATCCAAAAACGGGCTCTAGCATGCATACAAAACCAAGGAGGACACTTTGAGCACCAGTTATAACTGTTTTAGTACACACATAAAATAAAAATTATCTTAACCCACACAAAGTCGTTTTTTTAGTTCCAAAGCTTAAAGCAAAAAACCCTTTTTAAATTCTCTATATTAACTTCACTTGCCCGTGGGTCGTCGGTCGTCGGTCGGTGGTCGGTCGGTCGTCGGTCGGTCGTCGGTCGGTCGTCGGTCGGTCGTCGGTCGGTCGTCGGTCGGTCGTCGGTCGGTCGTCGGTCGGTCGTCTGTCGTGGATTCTTGCGATCAATTTTTAACCCACTTCCCATGGCCCGATTTTATTGAAATTTTGCACACATGTGTATTTCCGGAGACAACACTTTCTATTAAATTTTGAGGCCCCTCGGGCTGCGGGGTCGGGGGGCTCCCAAACAAAAATTTTAAAAAATTTACCCGATTTTCTTCAAATTTTACACACATGTGTATACCCAATAAACAATACTTTTTCGAAAATTTGGTAGTGATCGGGTCCCGGGTTCGGCCGCAAGGCCCTTATACATTTTTTAAATATCTTTACTGGCATCAGATATTCGTCGCCGTTTATGGACTTTGTGCGGTGTGTGCTGCGCAGTCGGCTGCGCTGCATGGTTTTGGTGGTGGTGGAGAGAGAGAGAGAAATCTTAGCGCACGCACAAATGAACCCAGCAAATGAAACGAGACATACATGTTTTATGCTTACTTCAACTTACATTTTTATTATATACTGAATTGTATTTTTATTGATGTCGTTTTTTTTGTTGTCGATATCAACTTACAGATAGAACAACAAGTTTTCACAATATTCTGTCATTTGGCGTTTTCATAAATTAGTTCAGAGCAGTCAAAGAGTTCTCAAGATAAATGTTCGTGTTTCTTATTTGCTCAGAGTATGAGCGTGCTCTAAGTGCTCAGAATAAAATGATCTGAGCTTTTTCAATTTTAACATCTGATGTCAAATGTTTGTTTCGATGATTTTCTTCTACAATAAAAAAAATGGCCCAGGATCGAGGGGCTCCCATATCAATTTCTGCGATTAGAGAATTTAGATGAAAATTTTTAATTTTTATGGGTTGTTTTTTTTTAAATTTTACCTGCTGCAGGTTTTCCCAAGTATCATAAAATCTGTGGGTTTTTCCGCAAACTTGTTTGTGATTTTTATTTTAATCATTGTTAAACTCATAAGAAACATGTTAGCTAATAAAAATACATTTTTAATTTAAAACGTTTAAAACGAGTATTGTGCGTAGTAGTTTGCTTTGATCTGAAACAAATTGCATACTCGTTGAATTAATTTTTTTTTGCGATTTGTTGTCTTTTTTTTTAGATTGGTCAATGTTCATCCAGTTCTGAGCTATGTTTAAAGCTTCAAGTCTCTAGCTCAATGGGAAGTTAGTTTAAAATCAATAACAAAATTCCAACCGCACAGACACACATACACGAAAGCGAGCTAATAAGAACGTTTTTTTTTCTGGTGAAAATTGACGTCAAAACCAACAATTAGAATTAGCAAAAAAAAAAAACTGGAACAGGCATATACGTTTGGTATCTGAAGACTCAAATAAGATATCAACTTTAATTAAACGCAGTTATTTCTTTATTTTTAATATTTCTTCTAAAAACGAAGTCCTAAACGAAGTTTCTATCATTAGTATTAACAAAACCAAGCTTAAATCCCCGATAAATGATGTCAACATTTGAGATAGACCCTTACTGTAGAACGATATTTTTCTAAGAATATACCCAAGAATCATTTCCCAAATTATCCTTGACGAAATAGGCGATACCCTGTATAAAAATGAAACTTTGTCTGTATGTCTTTTCCCGCATAACTTGAAGACCACTCATCCGATATAGCTGAAACTTTGTGATGTATGGGGTAAGTATGGTAATTTTGTTGAGGGGGTTGACGTGGTGGGTTGCTTGACTCTTTTTTAAATTCTATATATTAACTTCGCGTGCCCGTGGCTGGCTGGCTGGCGGACAGGCACACCAAATCTTGTGATAAATTTTTAACCCACTTCCTAAAGCCCGATTTTTTTTAAACTTTGCACACATGTGTATCTCCCATGACAAAACTTTCAATTAAATTTTCCCATACAAATTTTTTACAAAATGTACCCGAATTTCTTCAAATTTTATACGCAATGTGTATCTCCGATCGACTTTTTATGTGTATCTCCGATCGACAACACTTTTTGTAAAAATTTGGTAGTGATCGGGGCCCCAGGGTCGGGGGAACACCCATAAAATTTTTATAAAAAAAGTACCCAATTTTCTTCAAATTTTATACGCATGTGTATATCCAATGAACAAAACTTTTTGTAAAAACTTGGAAGTGATCGGGCCCCGGGCGCGCCCATTCAAATTTTGTAAAAAAAGTACCCGATTTTCTTAAAATTTTATACGCATGTGTATATCCGATGGACAGCACTTTTTGTAAAAATTTTGCCGTGATCGGACCCCGGTGTCGGAAGGTCCCATGAAAATTTTAAAAAATGTATCCGATTCTCTTTAAATTTTATACATACACACATGTTACCTATTTTATGCAAACTTTGCATATTTAGAGAATTTACACGAAAAATTTTAATTTTTATTGGTTGTTTTTATTTTATTTATTTTTTGCATAAACTTATTGCAAGGGACAACTACTGATGACTTTCGCCACGGCAATAAGGAGGGCTATACCCTTTATTAAAATTAAAATCAAAATAAACATTATAATAATAATAGTGCTATTATATGTGGTGAGGGGGAGGGGTATCTCAAGGTGGGTCTTGGTGGTCAGTCGGCGGGTGGGTTGTGTGGTGGGGGCAGTCCGGGAAAGCTGGGTATTCCAGCTAGCTATAATAAAAAACTTAATTGAAAATTTAAATATGAGCCAATTCACGAAAAATATGACATTGCCCGATGTGAATGTTTTAGTTTAACCGACGACTGCAATATTTTTGCCGAATTGGCGCTTTTTTAATAAACTTTTGAGTTTGATAAGCTAATTCTTTATAGAAGTTATTGAAGAATAATAAATGGGGAAATAAATTCTAAAACTTAAATGATTTTACTTTCTGTTAATTTTATATGACTTCACGTGCGTTACTCAATCTGTGAGTCAATATTTTATTGTAAGTGAAACCACTTTATAATTTCTGGGAAATGATCTTATGGTCGGGAATTTTGGGAACTAAGCCATTTCTCAAGCGATTTGTGTGAAATTCGGTGTATAGGACTAAGATGCGACCATAAGACCTGTTCCTATGGAAATTCTGGAATATGATCATTAAGCTAAGCTATTTCTCAAGCGTCTTGTATGAAATTCGATATGTGGGACTAAGATGCGACTATAAGACTTGTTCCTATGGAAATTATGGGATATGGCCAATAGGGTTTAGAATTTTTGGAACTAAGGCATTTCTCAAGCTATTTGTATGAAATTTGGTATGTGGGACTAAGATGCGACTATAAGACTTGTTCCTATGGAAGTTATGGGATATGGCCAAAAGGGTCTGGAATTTGAGGAATAATGCCAATTCTCAAGCGATTTGTATGAAATTCGGTATGTGGGACTGAGATGCGACTATTAGACTTGTTACTATGGAAATTCTGAATAATGGCCAAGAGGGTCTGGAATTGTGGGAACTGAGCCATTTCCCAAGCGTTTTTTTCAAATTCGGTATGTGGGACTAAGATGCGACTATCAGACTTGTTTCTATGGAAATTCTGGGATATGGCTAATAGGACTATTATGTAGGACTATTTTTGCCTTTAATTTAATCGTAATATCGGCCACTACGTCAAAAGAAGATTAACTACAACCGTTGAAGTTTAACTTCAACCACGCGTAAAGGTTACACGCTCATCTTTTTTTTAAATATTTTTCTGCTGACTTTGACGGGATTGTTTAAGCCTTGTGTTAAACACCTTGGTTTCAAATAATTCTGATCCGAAATATTATACTTTAACTTTTTAAGAGATTACAGTTTCGCACCAAATCTAAACCACGTCCGCATTCAGCAGTGGTATGATCAATCAATAGCAGTAAGTAAGTTTTTATTTAAAATTCTACCAGACTACATGACAAGTAGATGTAGCTACCGCCAATGTGAAAAACAGTGTAATATGTATCTGAATAATAATTTATCACCTACTAACACTACATTAATGATCTGCATTGTATGATCTACAATGTATGATCTGCAGTTATTTAAGACACACGTGCATAGACATCTTATCTTTTCCTCTCCCTAATTTCCTAACGCTCACGCTGTGCTTGACATTATAAGGGTGCAAATCCCTTTAGCGTCTGTAAATTATATAAAAAAACATTAAAAGGATTATTTGGATAAAATTAATAATTAAAGAAAAAATAAGTAATCAAACTATGTGAACTCTTAAAATACTTGAATTAAAGTTGTTACATATGTCTAAATAAAAGAACTTGTTTTGAGTTGTTATTTGCAAAATATATTACGAACTCTACGTTACAACATATATATCACATTTAATTAAATTGGTAATGTTATGTAATAAATGTTTTTATGCTCATTAGCAGATTAACTCTAGCCAACAATAAGATTTATTTAATGTTGGATTCTAATTGTCCAGAGATAAATCTGTGACACACAAAAACATGTGTTTTTTCAATACAGGTTTTTGTGTCACAGATTAATTTTTGTGGTCAATTCGAATTCCACATAAATACAGGGTGTATCAGTTTATGTGACAAATACTTAAAGGGCGATTACTTGGTTAATTACAAAAAAATCGTAAGGGAAGGGGGATTTATTTTCACCACCTGTGGTGTGAGTAGTGTTTTAATAAGAACAAACGTACTGTATACCCTGCATCACTTTACACCCTGTAACTCTTAAACAATTCTAGCTATGAGGCCACTGTTGGTCGTTTTGGAAGAGGGTCTTTTAGATCAAACAATGTACATTTTTTGAAATTCTTAAACCCATTTCGGACATGGAGGCCGTCAAAGTAAAAAAACATTTTTTTAAATTGTATTTTAAAACGCGATTATCTGGAAAAATGTTTTTTAATAATTTTTTTTTTATTAATGCAGTATCAAAGACAATTTAATTTTCTGCGAACTCATGGCACAATGTTTGTGCATTCGGGTAACAGGAGCAGAACTGCCTTCTAATTGCCGTCGCGCATGGTTGCGCTCCACACTAGCTTGCGCGGTTATTGAGCAGGAAAAATAGGAATCGTGTTGTGTGTTTGTGTCGAAGCAAAAAATAAAGTACAAACAACTGTTCGCGCGGTTGCTGTTCGTATAGTGCGAATTGTAGTGTGTGGCCTTCTTTCTTCTTGCTTCGTGAAGCGGTTTTGATGAATCTTCATACAAACTCTACTATTGAGTCAATTAGAGGTTAGGTTTTTTTTTACCTGTCATATTACCTGAGATACGGTATGGGTCTTTTTATACCCATTCCGCGTATTGAATATTCAAATGTCGTGCTCGTTCTTGTCGGGCTTTGATAAACACAGGTGCTAAATGGAGCCACGCGAAAGGTTACAGTTTTGCCAACCAGCCAAACAATACTGAAAAGGAAGACCAGAAGGCATTGTTTGAGAAAATTGGTTAGTTTGCTTCAAATATTCTCTTGGTTTTTTGAAATCTTATACACATGGTTCTATTTTGATAGGTTCATGTTCTCCATTGCAATTATGGGAATTTGTCTTCGATTCAGAAGTTTTGCAAATGATTTTCGATGGTACGAACGAATATGCTGGGCAGAACAATGTTGCTGGTTTCTCAACCACAATTGAAGAAATGAGAACAATTCTTGGAAAATTATACGTAACAGGATATCAATATATCATACATTGCCCACCATCGAGTCGTATTGGTCTAATAAAGCAACGTTGGGATGTCAATTATCAAAGATGCAATGAGTAGAGAGTCATAGCTTCAGCTGGTGGATACTGCTTCTCTTTTATACCGTAAGCTGGTGCCTCGGCCAACAATGATCCTCATTATGGACTTGGAGAGAATGTAGTTCTGCGGTTGTTGGGGGTAATAGCAGATCCATCCAGACACAATGTCTCTTTCGATAATTTTTTTACCACCTTTAAGTTGTTGTGTAGATTGACTGAGAAGGGATATTTTGCTACTGGTACTGTACGCGACAATCGCACAAATCATGCACCTCTGGTGGATGTGAAATCTATGAAAAACAGCTCGAGGATCCTCAGAATTTTGTTTTGACAAAAACAACAACATTATCGCAGTTCGTTGGAACGACAATTCTGGTCTGACCATGATGTCTAATTTCTTGGGCATTGAGCCAATGTCTCGAGCAAAACGATTTGATCGCAAACAGCGTAAGATGGCATTGATTGACCAACCACACCTCATTCATCCATACAATCAGCGCATGGGTGGCGTGGATTTATTTGATAATGCGATGAATAATTATCGTATTCGAGTCCGTGGCAAAAAATGGCATTGGTTGCTACTGCCTTAGACGCTGCTATGGGAAACGCGTGGAAGCTACATTGTATTTGTCGGAAAACTGCTGGTGAACCAACAATGGCGAACCATCCTTTGTCACAATTCCGGAAAATCGTAGGCTTTCGGGTAAAGGTAAATCCGTTCCCAACGATCAACAGATGGCAAAGCGAATGGATCGAACTCATCATTTGGTCGAAAAACTCGGAAGACGAGCCCGATGTGCTTAATGTGGCGTTAAAACTGACCACGTATGCGTCAAATGTGATATGACCCTACCCAAAAAGATGCTTTGTACAGTTTCATGTTGGCACCCCAAAAGACGTGACTAAAGTCATAAAAGCTCAATAAACCATATTATTGGATACTATTTTTCATATTGTTGGTTAAATAAACCTTTTTTTAAATTCTCTATATTAACTTTACTTGCCGTGGCACGGATGTCGGTCGGTCGGTAGTCGGTTGGCAGTCGTGGAAACTTGAGATCAATTTTTAACCCAAAGCCCGAATTTATTGAAATTTTACACACAACACATTTTACACGGAGACAACACTTTCTATTGAAATTTGTGGGTGCCCATATAAAATTTTTAAAAATTATTTTTTTTAAAAAAATTAACCCGATTTTCTTCAAATTTAATACATGTGTATCTCCGAAGGACAAAATGTTTGTACATTTTTGGAGTGGTCGGGCCCGAGGCTCGAGGGGTGCCCATGTAATTTTTTAAAAATTAGCTCGATTTTCTTCAAATTTTAAAGACATGTGTACCTCCGATGGAGAAAACTTTTAGTAAATAAAATTTTTGGATTGATAGGGCCCTGGTCTGGCTCTGGCCCAAGTGGTGCCCATGTAAATTTTTAAATTCTCTATATTAACTTCGCTTGCCGTGGCACGTCCGGATGTCGGTCGGACGGTTTGTCAGTCGGCTTGTCGTGGAATCTTGCGATCAATTTTCCACCCACTTCCCAAAGCCCGATTTCATTGAAATCTTGCACACATGTGTATTGTACAATTTTTGAGGCCTGAGGGGTGCCCATATAAATTTTTTTAGAAATTAGCTCGTTTTTTTTCAAATTTTAAACAAATACCTATCTCCTATTAGAGAATTTACATGAAAAATTTTATTTTTTATGGGTTGTTTTTTATTGAATTTATTATTGAAAAAAAATCCCAAAGTCATGTATTTCTAGTATTTCAATGTGCGGAATGGGTAAAAAAATACGGTAAAATTACACCTGCGCGCCAGTCGAGTTATCTAACCCGGACCTTTATATTTTTATTAGATAGAGGACCTATCAGGCTAATAGGCACTCGAAGGTTTTCCTGATTTTTCATTTCCCCAATTTTCCAGGGGCTCTTAAAGGTAAATTTTCTGGTTTAGAAATTTTGTTCAACTTTATAGCTTGAAAATACACCCCCACAACACTCCCAATTTTTTATAGTGTAGCCTCTTCCTTCCTCTATTTAATACACCAAACCAATTTGCTCTACCTATTACCTGGTACCTGGTAGAATTTTTTGAAAAGTATTCTATCTTTGGGTATGTTTATACGGTTGGGCTAATGGGTTAAAGAAAATGTTTGGTAAATGATAATTGCCTTATGTTTCTGCATGCGGCAGTTTGATGTTTGTTTTCTGTTTCTTTAACAATGGAGAATAGCGAACACTGAGTGTTTGACTCACTGGCGGCAATATGTTTTGAAAATCCACTGTCAATTGTAACGTTGTACGCTCGGGTGACGCTCGCCGGTATGTTGTTGCGTTTTCGGATATATGTGTTATTTATTCTTTCTTTTATTATTTTCCTTTTTTTTTTTTTTTTCGTATTATGTCTATAACGTCGGTACTACATATATACCTATATACTTAATACAATATCGACTTAAACTATTAATACGCATACGTACCAGGTCTAGCGTACGCAGGTCGTCTGTTCGTATTGACACTGAACGCTTGTACTGACCGCCCAGCAGATCAAAACTGTGACGTCAGTAAGATATAAATATTCAGGTCGCTGTCCGTATGGACACTTGTACTCTAAGCCCAGCAAATCAAAACTGTGACGTCAGTAAGATATAATATTCAGGTCGCTGTCCGTATGGACACTTGTACTGTACGCCCAGCAAATCAAAACTGTGACGTCATTAAGGTATAATATTCAGGTCGCTGTCCGTATGGACACTTGTACTGCACGCCCAGCAAATCAAAACTATTTTGATTTTTCTCGGCCGTTGTCTTTACTTATTTCTTTCAAATTGTTAGGAATTTTATGGGTATTTCCAATGAAAATAAGAATTAAGTATTTCCAATGAAATTAAGAATTCTCATATATATCGAGCCTATAATGTCGGCATATATTCTTTGATATATATGTATTTATATTTATTCTCTGTATATATATGTCGCTTTATAATACCTATGTGATTCAATGGCCGAGAAAAATCACTATGTCTGATTGTTCATTAAAAAAAACAAGTTTTTCGACTTTGTCTTTATGGCACGTATGGGATTCGAACCCCTACCTACTGCATGGTAGCCAAAGGTCTTCCCCATCGTGCCATTGTGATACATGTCTGGTGTTGGTATTTTACCTTATATGTCGTTTGGTCTATTTACTATGCATATGGTTTGTAAGGTAGCTAGTTTACCGCAGGCGTTAAACTAACTTCGTTATATTCCCCTCCCACTTCGGGGAAAAAAGGAGAAAAAAAAACAACCCATAAAAATTAAAATTTTTCATCTAAATTCTCTAATCGCAGAAATTGATATGGGAGCCCCTCGATCCTGGGCCATTTTTTTTTATTGTAGGAGAAAATCATCGAAACAAACATTTGACATCAGATGTTAAAATTGAAAAAGCTCAGATCATTTTATTCTGAGCACTTAGAGCACGCTCATACTCTGAGCAAATAAGAAACACGAACATTTATCTTGAGAACTCTTTGACTGCTCTGAACTAATTTATGAAAACGCCAAATGACAGAATATTGTGAAAACTTGTTGTTCTATCTGTAAGTTGATATCGACAACAAAAAAAACGACATCAATAAAAATACAATTCAGTAAATAAAAATGTAAGTTGAAGTAAGCATAAAACATGTATGTCTCGTTTCATTTGCTGGGTTCATTTGTGCGTGCGCTAAGATTTCTCTCTCTCTCTCCACCACCACCAAAACCATGCAGCGCAGCCGACTGCGCAGCACACACCGCACACAGTCCATAAAGGGCGACGAATATCTGATGCCTGTACAGATATTAAAAAAATGTATAAGGGCCTTGCGGCCGAACCCGGGACCCGATCACTACCAAATTTTCGAAAAAGTATTGTTTATTGGGTATACACATGTGTGTAAAATTTGAAGAAAATCGGGTAAATTTTTTAAAATTTTTGTTTATGAGCCCCCCGACCCCGCAGCCCGAGGGGCCTCAAAGTTTAATAGAAAGTGTTGTCTCCGGAAATACACATGTGTGCAAAATTTCAATAAAATCGGGCCATGGGAAGTGGGTTAAAAATTGATCGCAAGAATCCACGACAGACGACCGACGACCGACCGACGACCGACGACCCACGGGCAAGTGAAGTTAATATAGAGAATTTAAAAATATGATATAATTAAAGTGTACAAATGCCTATTTTTATGTAACAAAAATATTCTTTCTAAAAGTCTTCCTATTGATACAAGTATTCCCACTTCGGGGAAAAAATGGAAAAAAATATAATTTTTAAAGTGTACAAATTCTTATTTCCATATAATATTTACTTTAACAACATATTATTTCGAACTGTATTGTGTTTGTATTAAAGTTTTCTTATTGATAATAGTACTAAGGCTCGATCGGCGTGGTCACCTTGTTATATTTTTTTTTCCTTTGGGATAACCTTTATTCTGTGGTGCCAATCGCCGAACGAGTTACAAAAAATGTAAATGAAGTAATTTCTTAAAAATAGTACGGTGAGTAATAATAATAGTTGACTTCATATATATTTAAAGTAATAAAGTACTAAAAATAAGTAAATAACACAGTAAATAATATATCGTTTATATGTTTAAATAGTAATAATAGTATAGTATAATACGTAGTGTTTAATTGTAATAATTCGTTAATAATACGAATAGTTTAGTTCTTAAAAAAATTCGTTTTTTTTGTATTGTAAGTATTGAAATAACAAATTTATTTGTAATGATAAAGTAACAAGGTTATATAGATATATATATTTTTTTTTAACATAATAATAGTTTAATCTAATATATAAAAATCTCGTGTCACGGTGTTTGAAGCTCAACTACTCCGAAACGGCTCGACCGATTGTTATGAAATTTTTTATGTATATTTAGTAGGTATGAGAATAAAGTGAAAAAAAAAATACCGCTAGGTGAAAAAAAAAAAAAAAAAAAAATTTGAGAACGACTGGACTGATTTGGCTATAGTCCGAACATTGTTTTTGTGGTAGTATTTATGGAACGATTTGGCTCAAATTCACACCATATAATATTTAAATAAAAAGAAAGTCGTTGACAAAATTTGGACCGTGCGCGTGACGTCAGTGGGTGGGAGGTCAGTGGGCGGTGGTCAGCGGGATGGGGCAGCCGGGAAACGCGGGTGTAAGTGGGAGTGGCGTCAGTGGGCGGGTAGCAAAGCGCCCGGGTAACAGCTAGTTCATATATAGTAATAAGTAAGTAACAAAGTAAATAATTTATGATTCATATGGTTAAAGTAATAATAATATTAACAAGGTTATAATTCAAATATATATATATATATTTTTTTTGTTTTTTGTTTTGTATTTTTTTTATTTTTTTTTATTTTTATTTTTTTATTTTTTACATTTTTACGGTTCATATCGAAGGGTGAGGATGTCATCTGCTGTCCGTAGGATGATGATTTTTTTTGCATTCTGGCAGCCCTTAATAACTCCGCAGGGGCCCCTAAATGTGAAGTGCTTCTGCTTGGTGGGTACCATGATCCCCTTGAAAGCATCCGGGTTAGTCTGGTGGATGATGGTGAATGCGGATAAGGGTCGCTTGTCGCTTGAGGTGACTTCTGGTCTGGTGATGCTGGTACTTCTGGTGGTCGGGGTGCTGTCGTCCATCTCCCATGGTTCTGCCTCTGCTTTGTTAGGTGTCTCGGCTGGTGCTCTGATATTTGACTTTGCTTGAACTTCGGCTGGGGTTGCGGGCAAAGCTTTGGTAGTTGCCTTAGCTGGTATTTCCGCGTCTGGACATCTTATTGGTGCTCGTTTGGTTCCTTGAACTGGGCGGCACTGCGGTAGGTGTGCGATCCTAGTTTTGCGGTCAACGTGGTCTTAACTGGAGCTACTGTTTCTTCGGGCTTTTGTAGTGGAGGCATCGTGGTCTTGAGGGGAGCTTCGGTTTCTTCGGGCTTCGGTAGTGGTGGGTAGATTACGTCAAAGATTCCTGGGGGTAATTGAAATATTTTAGGTAAGATTTCGCAAGAACCTACTATCGGTATTGGGAAACTGAGGTGAATCGGCATACGGGGAAGGAAGCGTGGTGGTTGTTTGGGTGGTGTCGGTCGGCTTTCAGCAAAAGGGACGGGGGTTGCGGCGATACCAACGTCTCGGGGTACGATCTTGCACAGCTTAGTCAGCTCGTTGCTGGTAAGTGGTCGCTTGGGTGGTGGTGGCATTTTTCTCCACACCTGGTTCCGGACGTGGTGCTGGGTGGTGGTCGTCTTTGGTGGTGGTGCTAGCACGGGACGTGGCTTGGTACGTCGGAGGGTCCCTGGTGCTACGGTGGCTTCGGTTTATTTCGCGAGGTGATGTTGTTGGTTTGACATCCTGTGTAATACTGATTCGGTTGTGGTGCGATTGTCAATACCTATGATATGAGTACTGCTGGTGTCGGGTGGTTCGTTGGTCTTCTTGCAATCCTTTATGTGGGCGGTTATTGTTTTCTGTTGATCTCCTTCTAGGACGAATATTACTGGTGAAATCTTTTTTTTTGATTCGGTATGGTCCGATATATCTGGGTGCTAGTTTAGCAGTGAATTGTTGTGCTGCCGAAGAGAGTGGTCGGTAGCGGTAGTATACCATCTCTCCTATGGTAGGAATCCATGGTCGGCGACGGAGGTCTTAGTAGCGTTTCTGTATTCCAAATGCTTTAGCTAGGTTGATTCGGACAAGATTCAGAACTTCGTTTAGTACTTTTATTCGTTCTTTTGTTTCAGGTTCAGAGTTTAATGCTATATCAGGAGTAGACGGTAAGCGTAGTTCACGGCCGAAGTTTAGGTAGGCAGCGGAGTACCCAGTCGTTTCGTTTCGACTGGTGTTCATGGCCAGCATGAGTTCCGGTAGGTACTCGTCCCACTTTCTATGGTCCTTTTTTACATATTGTGCAACCATGGTTTTTATGACACGGTTCATACGCTCTGTCGGGTTTGCTTGGGGTGTATAAGGGGGAGTAAATCGCTGTTTGATCTGGAGATGTGCTAGCAGCTCCTGGAATTGTTTACTCCGATACTGCGTTCCATTGTCGGTGATTAAGACTTTTGGGCATCCATACCGGCTGAGGATGTGTTATTTAAATGCTTTAATTAACGCGGGTGTTGTTGCATATCGGAGAGCTACAAACTCTGCCATTTAGAAAACTTGTCTTGGAATACCAATATCATGGTGTTTCCTTTCGTTGATCGTGGAAGTGGGCCGATGAAATCGGAACTGGCGATTTCCCAAGGATAGTTAGCGGCAGTCATATGCATTTCCCCGGCGGGCTTGGTGGCTGGTATTTTGTATTCCATGCAAGTGGGGCATTGGCGGACAAATCGGGCGGTGTCGCGAAATAGTCCAGGCCAGTAGTACGTCTGGGCTATTCTGGCAATCGTCTTCGCGATCCACATATGGCCCGCTGTTATATCGGTGTGGTTTTCAAGCAAGACCTGATGGCGGAGTGGTTTCGGAACGCAGCCTTTCCAGACGGTCGGAGCAGTTTCGGTGTGGCAGGTCGGGTTGTAAATATGTCGATATAGAGTTCCGTCTACTACTTGGTATTCGGAATTTTCTTCGGGTTTGGATTTTACCATTTGCGTTTTGGCCTGATACCATGGACAAGTTTCAGTAATCGGAAGTAATATTTTGATTGGTGGCTCGGCATTCGGGTGCCTCGATAGTACATCTGCTACGGTGTTGGTTGAGCCTTTCCGGTAACGGATTTCGTAGTCGTACTGTTGCAGTTCGATTGCCCAACGCGCCAGGCGTCCAGATGGATTGTCTATGCCGTGTAGCCATTTTAGCAACTGGTGATCTGTGTGGACGAGGAAGTGGCAGCCCTCCAGGTAGGGTCGCATTTTGCGGATACCCCATACCACTGCTAAACATTCTCTCACTGTAACAGAATAGTTTCGCTCGGCATCTGTTAGAGTTCGGCTGGCATAGGCGACTACTCGTTCTTGATTGTCGATACTCTGGGAAAGGACTGCTCCGAGCCCTTCGGCGCTGGCGTCGGTTAGTAGCAAGAAAGGTCGGGTGAAATCGGGACAGGCGAGAACAGGTGCCTCGGTTAATTTGGTTTTGAGTGTCTGGAAAGCCTCTTCTTGGGTATTTCCCCATGTCCACTTCTGTTTCTTTTTCAATAATCTGGTCAGCGGTGATATTATTGTGGAAAAGCTTGGAACGAAGCGTCGATACCATGAAGCGATTCCGATGACACGACGGAGTTCTTTAACGTTTCGGGGGGGTAGTAGGGCCTCGATTTTGCTGGGGTCGGTGTAAATCCCGCTCTGGTTGACCATATGACCCCGGTAGCGCATCTCAGCTTTTCCGAATTCGCACTTCTTGGGGTTAATCCTTAGTCTGGCCTGTTTTAGTCGTTGGAGTACTTCTGTTAGTGCTGCCATGTGCTCGGAAAAGGTGCTACCAATGACGATGATGTCATCTAGGTAAGCAAAAGCATATGGTTCTAGCTCTGGGCTGATGATACGGTCAAGCAATCGTTGGAAGGTGGCGGTTGCGGAATGAAGCCCAAATGGCATTACCTTCCATTGGAAAAGTCCTCGGCCGGGGACTGTGAAAGCGGTATACGGTCGACTGGTCGGTTTCAGAGGTATTTGCCAATATCCTTGTTTGAGATCTATTTTAGAGATGCATTTAGCCCCTTTTAATTTGTCCAGAATGTGGTTGATCTGTGGGAGCGGGTATGCATCCTTGATTGATAGGTCATTCAGTTGCCTATAATCGACGCAGAGTCTCCAGCTTCCTTGTTTCTTCTTTACAAGTACTATGGGTGAACTGTATGGGCTCTTGAATGGCTCAATCTTTCCTTCGGACAGGAGTTGATTGATCTCCGTGTCGATAATATTTTGCATCGCGGGGTTCCTGGGCATATACCTTTGTTTAAAAGGTCGGTGATGCTTCAGGCGAATCTCATGCTCGGTGAGGTTTGTCGGTTCTTTGAAGTTTTCGGATTCCGGTAGTGTTATGTCTAAGAATTTTTCCAGTTGTTGTTTCTCGGTTAAGATATTTCGGACGGCTGGTGGGCTAGATTCGGTTAGCAGTACAAGCAGAACAGTTGGCGGTTCTGATGGCAACTTCGGCGGGTGTGACCAGGCTGACCGCAGGTCCAACAGCAGGTCTGACGGTCGTATGAATCGGTTGCTGGTGGACGAACTGGTAACGACTAATGCGGTTGTGTTACATCGGTGGCCATTGGCATAGGAAACTGTGCGTAATGTGTATGCGCTACTTCGCTGGTATGCGGTAAATCTGGTGGCAATTGATAAGGATAATATATTCCTTCATTAGTATCGGTTGGTCTGGCGGGCGGTGCGTGCTGGCGGTATGTTCCGCTGCTGGTGTAGGCTGGACGGACGGGTGGGGCGTGGTACTGATGTGTTACTTCGCTGGCGCTCGGTTGGGTGGTATGACTGGTCGGGCGGACTGAATTGGTAAGTTATATGCAGGTTGGTTTGTTGGTACGGTGTGATGCCTTGGTGGTGCGGCAGGTCGAAATAGCGGTGCGGATGTAAGTACTCCTTATTATTTCTGTACCATACTAATGCATTGCCTTTTAGAAGTTCTGGCAGCGTTCGGACTATACGATCTAGAGGTATTTGATAGCACTCAGCTAGCTCCTCTACTCGCTCTAAAAACTCTAGCGGATTGTTGTTTCCCCCGTCATACCGAACGTTCCATTTACGGACCTTGTCCATGACGTCGGCATCGGTCAGTCGGTAGGTTGGTACTCGGGAAGAGGTTTCTTCTACATGCGAGTAGGTAATAGTAGGTAGTTTTTCGGTTGAGTGGTACTTCTACTTGCGAGTAGGCAACTGTTTTTTGTGGTTTTTCGGTGGTAAGCGGTACTTCTACTCCTCGCAGATCACCACATGACCGGTGTCTCTTCAGCTTGGTAGATAGCCGTTTGCGGAGTTCGTCCATGTTACCACAGTAGTCGAGACCACGACGGCTCAACTCGGTTGTTAGTTGGTCTTTATTCAGTGAGTATATCCCAGAGACACTTAGTGGGGTTTCCTCGGTGGACATATTGCCGAATTCGGTAGTTTTTTTTTGTCCTAGCTTGGCTAACGTTCTTTGCTGGTGCTTTGTACCAGCCCAACAGAATATTTTGATCGGCGGAGAGTTAGCCAATGTAAACTTTCAGATTTTTTTTTCTGGTAACTGTCTCGGTCGGTGATACGACGCCTGTGTTACAAATTAAAGATATGTTGTTGCGTTTTCGGATATATGTGTTATTTATTCTTTCTTTTATTATTTTCCTTTTTTTTTTTCGTATTATGTCTATAACGTCGGTACTACATATATACCTATATACTTAATACAATATCGACTTAAACTATTAATACGCATACGTACCAGGTCTAGCGTACGCAGGTCGTCTGTTCGTATGGACACTGAACGCTTGTACTGACCGCCCAGCAGATCAAAACTGTGACGTCAGTAAGATATAAATATTCAGGTCGCTGTCCGTATGGACACTTGCACTGTACGCCCAGCAAATCAAACTGTGACGTCAGTAAGATATAATATTCAGGTCGAAATAGTCCTGGCCAGTAGTACGTCTGGGCTATTCTGGCAATCGTCTTCGCGATCCCCATATGGCCCGC
This sequence comes from Nephrocerus scutellatus, assembly GCA_947095585.1. Classification (NCBI taxonomy): domain Eukaryota; kingdom Metazoa; phylum Arthropoda; class Insecta; order Diptera; family Pipunculidae; genus Nephrocerus; species Nephrocerus scutellatus. The sequence continues at coordinate 79,424,630 of OX352761.1, read as the reverse complement.
TGTTATATCGGTGTGGTTTTCAAGCAAGACCTGACGGCGGAGTAGTTTCGGAACGCAGACTTTCCAGGCGGTCGGAGCAGTTTCGGTGTGGCAGGTCGGGTTGTAAATATGTCGATATAGAGTTCTGTCTACTACTTGGTATTTTCTTCGGGTTTGGATTTTACCATTTGCGTTTTGCCCTGATACCATGGACAAGTTTCAGTAATCGGAAGTAATAGTTTGATTGGTGGCTCGGCAATCGGGTGCCTCGATAGTACATCTGCTACGGTGTTGGTTGAACCTTTCCGGTAACGGATTTCGTAGTCGTACTGTTGCAGTTCGATTGCCCAACGCGCCAGGCGTCCAGATGGATTGTCTATGCCGTGTAGCCATTTTAGCGACTGGTGATCTGTGTGGACGAGAAAGTGGTAGCCCTCCAGGTAGGGTCGCATTTTGCGGATACCCCATACCACTGCTAAACATTCTCTCTCTGTAACAGAATAGTTTCGCTCGGCATCTGTGAGAGTTCGGCTGGCATAGGCGACTACTCGTTCTTGATTTTCGATACTCTGGGAAAGGACTGCTCCGAGCCCTTCGGCGCTGGCGTCGGTTAGTAGCAAGAAAGGTCGGGTGAAATCGGGACAGGCGAGAACAGGTGCCTCGGTTAATTTGGTTTTGAGTGTCTGGAAAGCCTCTTCTTGGGTATTTCCCCATGTCCACTTCTGTTTCTTTTTCAATAATCTGGTCAGCGGTGATATTATTGCGGAAAAGCTTGGAACGAAGCGTCGATACCATGAAGCGATTCCGATGACACGACGGAGTTCTTTAACGTTTCGGGGGGCTAGTAGGGCTTTAATGGCCTCGATTTTGCTGGAGTCGGTGTGTATCCCGCTCTGGTTGACCATATGACCCCGGTAGCGCATCTCAGCTTTTCCGAATTCGCACTTCTCGGGGTTAATCCTTAGTCTGGCCTGTTTTAGTCGTTGGAGTACTTCTGTTAGTGCTGCCATGTGCTCGGAAAAGGTGCTACCAATGACGATGAGTCATCTAGGTAAGCAAAAGCATATGGTTCTAGCTCTGGGCTGATGATACGGTCAAGCAATCGTTGGAAGGTGGCGGGTGCGGAATGAAGCCCAAATGGCATTACCTTCCATTGGAAAAGTCCTCGGCCGGGGACTGTGAAAGCGGTATACGGTCGACTGGTCGGTTTCAGAGGTATTTGCCAATATCCTTGTTTGAGATCTATTGTAGAGATGTATTTAGCCCCTTTTAATTTGTCCAGGATGTGGTTGATCTGTGGGAGCGGGTATGCATCCTTGATTGATAGGTCATTCAGTTGCCTATAATCGACGCAGAGTCTCCAGCTGCCTTGTTTCTTCTTTGCAAGTACTATGGGTGAACTGTATGGGCTCTTGAATGGCTCAATCTTTCCTTCGGACAGGAGTTGATTGATCTCCGTGTCGATAATATTTTGCATCGCGGGGTTCCTGGGCATATACCTTTGTTTAAAAGGTCGATGATGCTTCAGGCGAATCTCATGCTCGGTGAGGTTTGTCGGTTCTTTGAAGTTTTCGGATTCCGGTAGTGTTATGTCTAAGAATTTTTCCAGTTGTTGTTTCTAGGTTAAGATATTTCGGACGGCTGGTGGGCTAGATTCGGTTAGCAGTACGAGCAGAACAGTTGGCGGTTCTGATGGCAACTTCTGGTCTAGCGAGCGGTTGTTAATTTGTGAGACTTTCAAAGTCTTCGATGAGTGTCGTGAGGTCGGATAGTGTAGAAAATTCCCTCCGCTTGATATAATGACGATAGTCCGGTCGGAGGTTCTCATAGATCCTATCCAACGTTTCCTCATTGGTGAGCGTGACGTGCCACCGCATTAGTGCTTGGATGGACGTCATATAGTCTGTTAAAAATTAATATACTACGCCACTGTACATTGACACACATATAACCAATACACATGAGTGGATATGCCGCATCCTTATTAAATGTAACACATTATATTTTGCTTGTGTTATTTCTCCCCATTCGCTTTTGTACTTTTAAAGAGCAAGCATTAAAGTTTCGCAGTTTCATAGAGTCTTGGCCTTTTTATTAAAAACTACCGTATTTTTTTACATGGTGCCGAAACCAGGGAATAAGGTGAATAGAGATTGGGAAACCGCGTAATATAATTGTTTCTATTAAAAGACAAAGTACAAAACGTGGCAATCAAGCGAATTAAAAATGGAGTTATCTGCACGATCAGCCTACAGAGGGCAGGTAACAAAATTAGTTAAAAGTGCTACTGATTTTCTTGATAGTGAGGGTTCTCAAATCAGTTCGGCGACTGACTTTGACACGATTGAGGAAGACATTGTTGCATTTATCCAGCGGTTAACGACTGTTGGATTTCATCAACAACAAGATTGCTACACCACAAGCATTTGACGTTAGTAAATCGTCGTGAGAGCAGAGCAGAAAAAGGAACGAGCACATTTTTTGAATATCGAAAAGGGCGAAGCGAAAACGGCGAAACGACAACAGCGTGGAGGATTTTTGCTTTTGCTTCTTGCCGTTTTATCGAGTGTGTGAAGTTAACATTCTTTTGTTCGCATCGATTTTCATTTTATTTGTAAGGAGTTTATTTTACAATCCAATAAATTAATTTGTATGCACAAACCCGAAGCTGGTTTTTCAATTAATGAGACTTTGTGGACTTGTGTTCGCAACACGACATAATTTTGGTGCCGAAACCAGGGAACGAGGAAAGATACCACATCATCATCATCATCCAAGTACCTACATCCAACGGGACATTCCACGAGGTCGAATTATAAGGAACAGTGCACTCTAATTTAACTCTTCCCTTTCCTTGCAAAAATTCCTTTCCCTATTTCATTCCCTTAATTTCAATACAATACATAACCTACATATATAAGATCGTACGGAATGAAAAACACGAAAATGGATTTAGAAGCGGTAGTCAATCATCAAACCGCGTTACACGCATCTTTGGAAAAGGTTATGACCAATTACAAAAAGGACGCACCTGCACGAAAGACACAAATATATTACCAAAAACGTATCGAAAAAGTGAACCTTCTGTGCAGTGAATTCCGTTCGAACGATAAAAGGTTGATTCTTAACAAACATCCAAGCGAAAGTGATTACTTCCAAAATGAATTGTCGGAAGAATTTGAAGAACTTTATTGGAAACCATTTGCGTTTTACAAGACGATCATGATAAGAAATTTGCACCGGTTGCATCGTCGCAAAATGAAACGGTAAAGCATCCCGTTATTGACAATCAAAATGGAATAAATCCATCTGCTCGTTTATGCAAAATTCAGATTCCGAACTTCGACGGATCATATACGGATTGGCCTCATTATCGCGACATGTTTTCGTCTCTGGTGCTTACTAATAATCATCTGTCGAAAATTGAAAGGTTCTGGCATTTAAAAACTAGCCTTCGAGGGGAACCATACGATATGTTAAAACATATGGTAACTACTGAGGAAAATTTCACGCCTGCATGGAAATTATTAACGGAATATTATGAAAATCCGCGAGAATTGTTCAGATCTGTTATGCATTTATTTTCTTCACAAACGAAAATAAATGAAGAAGATCCTCATCAAATACGGTCTTTACTCAGCATATCGCGTGAGTGCCGTCAAGCGCTAACAAATTTTGAAATCGATTTAAATCATTGTGACCCGATTTTGGTTTATTTTATAACGCAAAAATTACCATCGGAAACAATTGGATTTTGGGAAACAAAAATTGGTGGTTCGTCGACGCTGCCAAACTTTGACGTTTTACAATCGTTTTTGGACACTCGTATTAAAACATTAGAGGCTGTGGCTGAAAGCAATGCGACGTCAGCATCGTCATCAAAACAGTCGACGTTATCAACGAAAAGTTCGTCTTCATCGAATACTCCAATCAAACGCAATTCGAACCACAATTTAACAAGGGCGAAAAGGTCATTTAACATCAATAAAACTTTAAACGATAGTGCACAATATAACCTTAATACCACAGTCCCATGCGTTGCATGCAATGAACTCCACATTTTGAGAAAATGCCCGAAGTTCTTGGCAATGTCCACATTTGAAAGAAGAGGTATTATAAGGGGAAAGAATGTTTGTTATAACTGCCTTGCCTATGATCATTTTGTCAATAAATGTTCGAGCAAACACAACTGTCGTTGTGGACAACGACACCATACATTAATCCATATTGATAACGCTCAACCATCCACGGAGATACAAGCTATTGCCACTCATATAACATCGGACTCTGTTCAAACGCACTTAGCTAATTTAGCTCAACGTCAAATATTACTATCAACAGCCATAGTACAAGTTCAGAATTCGCAAGGTGAGTTTGTTGAACTTCGAGCTCTCATTGATAAGGGCAGCGAGGCGTCATTAATAACTCAACGAGCAATAAACGGGTTGAAATTACCTCAGCGATCAATAAAGGCAACCATCAGCGGAATCAGTGACGTCACAGCCAGTTCCTGCAATAAAGTGGCTCAACTGAATTTACGCTCCAGAGTGAATGGTTACCAATTAGACGTGTCAGCCTTCGTTATGAAAAGGTTAACCAACTTGTTACCACAAAAAATGGTTAGTGAAGTCAACTGGTCACATATAGCAGAGCTACCACTAGCTGATCCTCGATTCTACAAACCAGATAAAATAGATTTACTCCTCGGTAGTGACGTATATGCGGAAATAATTTGCGATGGTTTACGAAAATGTAAAGGGCTTCCAACAGCACAGAATACCGAATTCGGTTGGATACTAATGGGAGCTATTGCTTCATGCAGAGTTCCAACACTACAAGTAAGATCGATGGTTACAAAGGTTGAAATTGATCAACTAGTTCAAAAATTTTGGGAGGTAGATAACGTATCTTCGGTGCGAGAGTTGACTTCGGACGAGAAATGGTGTGAGAAGTTGTTCAATGATACGACTACAAGGACATCATCTGGTCGTTATTTAGTACGATTACCCTTTCGTACTCATTTAAATAGCGAGGCAGTTCTGGGAAAATCTCGCCAAATGGCCATCAACAAGTTTGCTCAGTTAGAAAGAAGGTTCATTCGTGATACTGAGTTTCATATAAAATATTCAAACATGTTCAATAATTACTTCACTCATAATCATTTGGAACAGGTGAGCACAAACGAACAGCATCACACATCATACCGAGATGGTCGAATTTCAGTGAGTTGCTGCTATCTGCCTCATCACGCAGTCTTTAAGGACTCAAGCTCAACAACAAAATTAAGGATCGTCTTTGATGCTTCTCGAAAAACAACAAATGGCAATTCATTAAATGATGTATTATTTGCAGGACCAACAATGCACAATGAGTTACCATCAGTTATTACTAATTGGCGATTCCATAGGGTGGCATTCACAGCTGACCTCGAACAAATGTTTAGGCAAATTTGGGTTCATCCCGATGACATGCAGTTTCAGCGAGTAGTCTGGCGTAATAAAGCAAGTGAGCCTCTTCAGGAATATATGTTGAAAACCGTAACATTTGGGACAACTTGTGCGCCTTACCTGGCAATACGCACACTTAAACAATTGTCCCATGATATTCAGGATAAGTACCCAATGGCAGGCCATTTACTAGAAGATTGTTCCTATGTAGATGATGTATTCGGTGGTGCAAATAACACCGAACAGGCTCTTCTATTGCAACGACAAGTAATTGGTATGTGCGAAGAGGGTAGATTTCACTTACGTAAATTGGTGTGTAATGAAGAGCAAATATTACAATCTGTGCCTGAAGAGGATCGAGAATTAATTTTGCCTTTCGCGCTCAATCTAGAGAACTCAGTCAAAACATTAGGGATTTCATGGCAGCCTAATACTGATCAATTTCAATTCAAATTTAATTTCGAATTACCTTCTGTGCTAGATGAAGACACCACGAAACGAAGTGTTTTGTCAACGATCGCACGTCTGTACGACCCATTAGGCTTTATCACACCAGTTCTGTTGCCTGCCAAACTATTGATGCGAGATTTGTGGCTAGAAAAGTTAGATTGGGACGATCCAGTATCTCCTGATTTACGACTTCGATGGCAACAATATATAAAAAATCTCCACGATCTGCCAAAGCTGAATATACCACGATGGATTTCAACCGACGAACAATCTACCGCAGTTGAGCTTCATGAGTTTTGTGATGCCTCGAAAGATGCGTATGCGGCATCAATATATTTGCGATCTATGGGCACTAAAGGTGAATTTTACTGTCATCTCATTATATCAAAATCAAAGATAGCCCCAATCAAAACAACTTCAATTCCCAGATTGGAGTTAATGGGAGTTGGAAGGTGTCGTCTATACCAAGGATATTCGCGTGGACAGACTCGCAGATAATATTGCATTGGCTCAATGGTGACTCAAATCGATGGGAAATATTCGTAGCCAATCGTGTGACCAAAATAAAGGAAATCATTCCTTGTGAAAAATGGAGACACATCGTTAGCGAATCTTGGTACACGAGGTATGACGGTTTCAGATATAATGGAAAATACTTTGTGGTGGCATGGACCTTCCGTTCTACGAATGAATGTAGAATTTAATATTTACTCGCCTCAACAACTGGGCAATCATATTTCAGAAACCCAACCAGTTCAAGTTCATGTACAAAGAATAATAAGCTCAGAAACAATTGAAATTCTGCAACGCTTTTCATCATACAACAAATTACTACGTACTACAGCTTGGTTTCATTTACTCGCGAAAAGAGCTCGACATCAACTCGTAATATTTCCCATAACAGTTAGTCAACTCAATATTGCACGCAATTTTTGGATTCGTACGATTCAATGGCACGATTTTCCATATGAAATGAAATCATTATCTTAAACTAGCACAGTTGGAGTGAAAAGTAAGCTTTTAAACCTGTACCCATTCATTGATACCAATGGTATCATGCGCGTTCGTGGTAGATTGGAAAATTCGTTTTTAAGCTATAACGAGAAATTCCCAATCGTATTAGCATCACAAAATCACTTCACAAAACTATTAATATCTGAATGTCATAAATTAACATTGCATGGTGGAACGCAAATCGTGCTCACATGGCTACGAAAGAAATATTGGATATTGAATGCACGCAACACAATTCGTTTTCACATCCTAAAATGCATCACTTGCTATAGAATGCGCGCAAATGGTGGAGAACAACGTATGGGTGTCCTCCCGTCTACCAGAGTGCGACCTTCGCCTATATTCTGATCTACGGGTATAGACTTAGCCGGCCCCATCCAAGTAAAGGCATCATCGTGTCGCGGAAAAGTAAAATACAAGGGGAACATCTGCATTTTCGTCTGCCTCGCAGTTCGAGCGATCCACTTAGAACTTGCAGGTGATTTATCTACTTCTACATTCCTAGGACTTCTAAAACGATTTTTGGCTAGACGTAGTATGTGCTCGGATATCTACAGTGACTGCGGTACTACATTTATAGGAGCATCCAATCAGCTCAAGTCATACGCAAAAATTTGGAAGCAACAAATTGACCAGGAGATTCAGCCATATCTTGCCAATAGAGGCATTAACTGGCATTTCATACCTCCTGCATCACCCCATTTCGGTGGCATATGGGAAGCTGGGGTGAAGTCAGTGAAATATCACCTCAAGAGAGTTTGTGGTGATCGTGCATTCACTTTCGAAGAATGGTCGACTGTGTTAACTGAAATTGAAGGAGTTTTGAATAGTCGCCCTTTATGTGCATATAAATCAGACCCAGAAGATTTAACCGCCATAACGCCAAACCATTTTCTAAATGGAGATATCTGCCGTGGAATACCCGAACCCGAATCAACAAGCAGCGGTATGAATTTAACGACTCATTTACGGGCACTCATGCAAATGAAACAACTTTTTTGGGGCCGATGGAGCAATGAATACCTGAATCAGTTACAATCGCGTCCCAAATGGTTAAGATCTCAAAACAATCTGCAGAAAGGTGATCTCGTTTTGATAAAGGATGAACGTCTACCGCCCCTGAATTGGTTATTGGGGCGTGTTACAGAAATTCAACCTGGATTGGATGGCCTAGTGCGCGTCGCGTCGATAAAAACTACAAACAGGACATTAAAACGATCAATCACGAAACTTTGTCGTCTACCAATCGATCAATGTACAGGTGAATATTGAGATTAAAATTTCCTTTCCTTATTCTATCATATCCTTAGTTATCCTTCGCACAAATTAGACTAATTTAAATACACGTAATTCGACCTGCAAGATTTCTTCAACTGTTTCTGTACTTGGATACATATGGAGCCAACGAGATCTGGTTCCTAAATACCTGCATCATCGTAATGGAAGAACGGTCTAATAACACCCTTTTGTCAATAAAATGATGCCTCCGAGTCATCATGGAGGCCGATATGTTGGATTTCATCAACAACAAGATTGCTACACCACAAGCATTTGACGTTAGTAAATCGTCGTGAGAGCAGAGCAGAAAAAGGAACGAGCACATTTTTTGAATATCGAAAAGGGCGAAGCGAAAACGGCGAAACGACAACAGCGTGGAGGATTTTTGCTTTTGCTTCTTGCCGTTTTATCGAGTGTGTGAAGTTAACATTCTTTTTGTTCGCATCGATTTTCATTTTATTTGTAAGGAGTTTATTTTACAATCCAATAAATTAATTTGTATGCACAAACCCGAAGCTGGTTTTTCAATTAATGAGACTTTGTGGACTTGTGTTCGCAACACGACAACGGCTGTCCATGAAAGTCTTAACGCGGCGAACCAGGAGGTGCGAAATAAAAATCTTCTCAAAATTGATGAGCTGGACAAAGAGTTAGAAAAGATAGCCGAATATGAAGATGCAGCGATTGGTGTGCTTTCCCGCCTAAATTCTCGTCTAAAGAAAGTTCGAAGCAAGCAGAACCCATCTATTTCAAATCAAGAAAGATCATCTCTTAACATGTCATCGGCAGTGAATTGTTCTCTCAAGCTTCCCAAACTACAGCTAAAGAAGTTTGACGGCAATTACCAAGATTGGTTACCGTTCTGGGAGCAATTTCGAACAGTTATACATGAAAACGGGAATTTATCATCGTCAGACAAATTCAGTTATTTGGAATCTGTACTAGTAGGCACCGCAAAAAAGATAATTGCCGGTTTTACCGCTTCGGGTTTGTGCTAGGAAGCAGCTGTCTCTCTCTTGCAGGAACAATTTGGTGATACGGAACGTTTAGTTGACAAGAATATGCAGCACTTGATTTCCCTTCGCCCTGTGCAATCAAAAACAGATGCTGCTGGCCTTCGCAATTTGTATAATTCAATTACATCATGCTGTCGTACACTCACTGCTTTACAAATACCAACTCATCAATACTACGTAATGTTAAAGTCAATATTGCTTCGCTGCATACCATCAGAACTACGAGTTGATTATTATCGGTTAGCAGAACGAGACGACAATGCTGTGGAATCACGTGAGGCGGACGAAAGAAGCTCTTCAATTTCTATGGAAATTGGTGACAAGCATGTAAAAGACCTAATGCGTTTTTTAAAAAGAGAAGTTGAATCTTTGGAAAGGAGTAGAGTGACGGTTGCCCTCCCTTCCACTTCACACGGTAGCCATCCTTCTTCAACTCATACGACTGCATAAAATTTAGTGTCGTTAAGTGATAAGAACATTTGTGCATTTTGCGCATCAGACAAACACCTTACCAAAGATTGTGACTGTAAGCTGTCAATTACAGAAAAACGAGAAATTTTAAGAAAAAGTGGTCGATGTTTTCGCTGTGCCAACCGAGGGCATCTTTGTGCGACCCTTCATATACAAGCCATAGAGTCTCTCTATCATCGACTGCTACACAGGATAAATTTAATAGAGGTAAAGCTGTGAACCTTTGTGCCGGTAATTCGATTTCGATGCCAGAACATCAACTCGATACTGCTTTGCAAAGCGCAACAAATTTGTGCGCGTACAATTCTTGTTTAATAAACTCAAACATTTTTTTGAAAACGGCTCGGGGAATAGCCGTAGCACCGAGTGGAAATAAATCTTTACTTGTTCGATTTGTCATAGACGGCGGTAGTCAATACTCATATATTCGAGAAGATTTGGTGCAAAAATTAAATCTGTCAGCTGTTGGTGAAGTGAACTTTTCATTAATACCATTCGGATGCAAAGAAAAATCTCCATTTAAGAAATTTAAAAAAGTGAATGTCCACATAAAAAGCCAATTTAGTGGCAGAAGCATACACCTGGAAGCCGTTGTTGTTCCGGAAATTTGCATTGATGTGCTGCACGCCCCGGACGCTTCATGTGAATTAATTTATAATCGAAAGTTAGCGGATTCTTGTCAGACAGACATCGAATCAGAAACTGGATTGAGTATACTCATCGGTTCGGATCGCTACTGGTCTGTGGTCACGGGCAAACAGCGACGTATTTCTCCAGGACTTAGAGCAGTCGACACAATATTTGGCTGGACGCTACAAGGAACACATTTTGCTGGTAAGGTTCTTAAAACACACGAAAACTCATGCTTTCCATCAATCCATAGTACAACTCTACATCTGCCCGCGCTAAACAGCAACGATCTCACGGCATTCTGGTCACTGGAGGCCATAGGAATTCGTGGTGAAGAGGAAGAAAACGAGCACTTAGCTGAAGAACTAATAAGCAAATGCATCATCAAAAAGGGTCAGCGTTATGAGGCAACACTGCCGTGGAAGAGTCCTACCATTGAAATAAAAAGCAATAGGGAAAACGCGATTAGACGACTAAAATCCCTCTCTACGCGATTGTCGAGATGTCCTGAACAATTTCAACAGTATGATGCAGGTATTCAGCAGCTTCTTATGGATGGTGTTGCTGAACCAATTCCAATATTAAACGAGAGTGATTTACGTCGAGTGTTTTACTTACCCCATCGACCAGTCTATAAAGCGGATAGTACGACCACCAAGATGCGCATCATGTTCGACGCCTCATCACGCACTGAAAATACTCCCTCATTGAACGACCTTCTACACGTAAGAGCTAATCTTCTACCAGATATCTTAAAAGTTCTGTTAAATTTTCGGCTTGGTCGTTTTGGTATCGTGGCCGATGTGGAGAAGGCTTTTTTACAAATTCAGCTTAATGAAAGTGACCGTGATAGTCACAGATTCCTGTGGTATGCGCCACAAAACAAGTCAAGCCACTCCAGGCCGGAAATCGTTGACTATCGTATGACTAGAGTCACTTTTGGCGTAAATTGTAGCCCTTTTTTGTTAACAGCGACTTTGCGTTTGCATTTAACGAACAAGAAAGAATAGTTCCAGTCTACACGCCAGATATTATTGGATAGTTTCTACATGGACGATTTTGCAACGAGCGTTAATACTGAACAAGATGGCAAAAGAATAAGTGAGGAAGCCGTGTTGGTGATGAAACAAGCAAGTATGAACCTTAGAAAGTGGAACTCCAATAGTGACGTTGTTCGTAAGGCTCTTAGTCAAGGTGAGCCTCCCATTAAGCAAACAGTTTTGGGGTTATTATGGTTTGTTCGGAGTGATGAAATTGCTGTGCCATTGGACTCTGTTGATTACTTACTCATCTCTAATTTAGCAAAGGGAACAAAACGAAATGTTCTTCAAACTATTGCTAGGATCTATGATCCCCTTGGTATGCTTACCCCTGTCGTCATTAGAATAAAAATTCTTTTCCAATCTATTTGGCGAGAGAAACTATATTGGGATGAGAAACTTACGCCTGAACTTATGATGCTTTGGGAAAACTGTGCCAGTAGTTTACAGCAGTTAAAGGATTTCACTATTCCACGCGCAGCGCTTCAATTTCCATTTTCTGGGCCAATAGATGTTCACATTTTTGCAGATGCAAGTATGAAGGCGTGTGGAACTGTGGCTTATATCAAAAGTTTCAACATTGATGGTAATAATAGTGTCGCTTTCCTTTGTGCAAAAAGCAGAGTGGCCCCCCTTAAGATGGACGGGATGAAGGAGCTTTCTCTCCCGAAGTTAGAACTGACAGCAGCGTTATTGGCAGCACGCATATGCTCTTACTTGAAACAATAGCTGAAGGTTTTTGTCCACAAATTCTTTCTGTGGACAGATTCGAGGATTGCGCTTGCGTGGATCCAGGGGGAGTAGCCGAGTAACAGAAATTCGTCGGCTTACGCCAATTGAGGATTGGAGACATTGTAGCGGGAAGGAAAATCCAGCAGATCTCCTAACAAGAGGTATCACCGCCCATGACTTACGAAATTCACTTATATGGGCTCACGGACAGACGTGGCTTAACACCGATGCAGCTTTTGAGTCCGACCAAATCGATGCGATTTCGTCGGAAACCATGGTACCAGTGGCGCTATTGGCACCTATTGCCGTTCCTGATCACACTATACCTGAACCAATACTGGCCTACACAGAATTTAGTTCCTGGAACAGTTTATTGCGACGCACGGCCTTTATTTTGCGATTCATAAAACTTTGCAGAAAACAGGCGAAATATCAGTTTTTTCAACCTAGCACTAGCGAACTTAACGCAGCTGAAACCTATTGGATCAGGTATATACAACAAAATGCATTTTCTAACGAAATTCTTCTTTTACAGAGAGAAAAATCTGTACCAAAAATATCAAAGATAGCCCAATTATGCCCTTTTCTTGATAACGATGGTTTTATGCGATTAGGAGGCCGCCTGCAATCGCTCGATGGTTCACTAGACCAAAAACATCCTATTATACTGCCATCCAATTCGTATATTGTAAAATTGATTATTGACTACTATCATCAAAAAACCTTACATGGAGGTGTCAATGTCGTTCTGTGTCAACTACGTGAACGTTTTTGGATTTGCAAAGGGCGTCCACTGATCAAAGGCAGAATTAAGAGGTGTGTCATTTCCCAGAAACTGTTTGGTAAATCCGTATCACAGCCATTTGGCCCGCTACCAATCGAACGAATTACTCTATCAAAGCCCTTTGACTGTGTCGGCATAGACTTCGCCGGACCACTTTATTATTTTGACAGCTCCACAAACCAGATGCACAAAAGTTACCTGATGGTTTTTACTTGTGCTGCTATTCGATCCGTGCATCTGGAAACTGTAACAAATTTGACTACTGAAAGCTGCATAATGGGACTGAGGCGCTTTATAGCCCGGCGAGGTGCTCCATCAACAATCTTCTCCGATAACGCTAAAACATTTCGACGAGCTGCTGTAGAGATCGACGACACCAATGAAGCACCGAACGACGAAGATGTACAACGATTCCTTTCCAATAAACGTATTCGCTGGAAGTTTATTGTCGAGCGGGCCCCATGGTGGGGAGGATTTTGGGAGCGCTTAATAAGAACGATCAAAAATGTTCTAAAGGTAGTTATCGGGAAGGCGAAGCTGACGTTTGAGCAATTACGGACCGTGATTGCAGAAGCAGAAGGCATGGTCAACGTACGACCTCTTACCTACGTAAGCAGCGACCCTTTGGATATTGCACCGCTCACACCTTCACATTTCCTATATGGTCACAGTGGTATTGTTGACCCTCAAAATTCAGTAACTTCATCAAGTGAGTTGCAGCAACTCTGGACGCAGCGAATGAAGCGAACGGGTATGCTTTGGAGTCGCTGGCGCACCGAATATTTGCAACAATTGCGATCGTTTCACCAAAGCCAAGGGTTTTCTTCAGCACAGCTAAAACCAAATGATGTCGTCCTTGTGTTTGACTCTGCAAAACCACGAATCGCTTGGAAGTTGGCGGTTATTGAAAATGCACTTACTGGACGTGATAGCAAAGTGCAAGCTTGTGAGCTTCGCTACGCGGATGGTTCGAGAACGCGAAGACCCGTGCAACTGCTGTATCCCCTGGAGCTTACATCAATCTCGGGGGCCGAGGATGTTAAAAATTAATATACTACGCCACTGTACATTGACACACATATAACCAATACACATGAGTGGATATGCCGCATCGTTATTAAATGTAACACATTATATTTTGCTTATTTCTCCCCATTCGCTTTTGTACTTTTAAAGAGCAAGCATTAAAGTTTCGCAGTTTCATAGAGTCTTGGCCTTTTTATTAAAAACTACCGTATTTTTTCACATAGTCCTTGCCCTTTTCTCGGATATTTTGTGTTCGGTTTCGAATGCGGTCGGCGAGTTGACTCGCAAAGCGTGGAGGTAGGAAGAAACGACGCATTGCCTTTTAGAAGTTCTGGCAGCGTTCGGACTATACGATCTAGAGGTATTTGATAGCACTCAGCTAGCTCCTCTACTCGCTCTAAAAACTCTAGCGGATTGTTGTTTCCCCCATCATACCGAACGTTCCATTTACGGACCTTGTCCATGACGTCGGCATCGGTCAGTCGGTAGGTTGGTACTCGGGAAGAGGTTTCTTCTACATGCGAGTAGGTAATAGTAGGTAGTTTTTCGGTTGTGAGTGGTACTTCTACTTGCAAGTAGGCAACTGTTTTTTGTGGTTTTTCGGTGGTAAGCGGTACTTCTACTCCTCGCAGATCACCACATGACCGGTGTCTCTTCAGCTCGGTAGATAGCCGTACGGTAGCTTGGATAACGTTCTTTGCTGGTGCTTTGTACCGTACCGTACAGAATATTTTGATCGGCGTAGAGTTAGCCAATGTTTCAGATTTTTTTTTCTGGTAACTGTCTCGGTCGGTGATACGACTTAAATAGCCGTCCCTGCTCGGCCGCCAAATTTGTAACGTTGTACGCTCGCTGGTCACCCAGGGCTCTCTTTTCCCTCCTGTGTTACAAATTAAAGATATGTTGTTGCGTTTTCGGATATATGTGTTATTTATTCTATAACGTCGGTACTACATATATACCTATATACTTAATACAATACCGACTTAAACTATTAATACGCATACGTACCAGGTCTAGCGTAATATAGCAAATCAAAACTGTGACGTCAGTAAGGTATAATATTCAGGTCGCTGTCCGTATGGACACTTGTAGTGCACGCCCAGCAAATCAAAACTGTGACGTCAGTAAGGTATAATATTCAGGTCGCTGTCCGTATGGAAACTTGTACTGCACGACCAGCAAATCAAAACTGCGACGTCAGCAATGTATGTATTAATCAAATGGTTCGTGCAGGACCGAGTTTATTGTTCCGAAGGAACAAAGGTGGTTAGCATGTTTGCCTACCAGCGAAGAGCTATTGCTACTGTGGAGTAGAGTATCCTCTTCGCTGCCTATTTTGATTTTTCTCGGCCGTTGTCTTTACTTATTTCTTTCAAATTGTTAGGAATTTTATGGGTATTTCCAATGAAAATAAGAATTAAGTATTTCCAATGAAATTAAGAATTCTCATATATATCGAGCCTATAATGTCGGCATATATTCTTTGATATATATTTATTTATATTTATTCTCTGTATATATATGTCGCTTTATAATACCTATGTGATTCAATGGCCGAGAAAAATCACTATGTCTGATTGTTCATTAAAAAAAACAAGTTTTTCGACTTTGTCTTTATGGCACGTATGGGATTCGAACCCCTACCTACTGCATGGTAGCCAAAGGTCTTCCCCATCGTGCCATTGTGATACATGTCTGGTGTCGGTATTTTACCTTATATGTCGTTTGGTCTCTTTACTATGCATATGGTTTGTAACGTAGCTAGTTTACCGCATGTCGTTTGGTCTCTTTACTATGCATATGGTTTGTAACGTAGCTAGTTTACCGCATGCGTTAAACTAACTTCGTTACACAATCATTCTCTCCTCAGTCTAACTTAAAGAAGCGGTAAATTGTGTCTTGTGTGTTTGTGTTTTTTGATGTGATGTGTAGTTTCAGAGTGGATCTCAGGAACTTACGTGGCCTGAGATCGATTTTTTCGTTGTATACGCGCACGTAAATGCCCAGCGATTTTGGCACTGAGTGAACCTCAGATATTTGATAATTCCGATACTTCGGAATTAGATCTGCCTGGTAATAAATTGGTGCCATTATTTTCCCCCCGACGGGGACTCGCAATTTATATCCGTTGCGTTTCAATACCCGAAGGAAGGTGTGTTGAGATATTCGCTGAAATTAATAAGCCTACTCAGCTTGTAAATGAGCCTACACAAATTCCTGTGATTGCAAATCATTCCGCGAACACGACTTGTTCCTTACCTCTCATCCAGATCAATAAACCGTCAATGTATTATTGCCTCTATGCTCATCAGACAATTGTGTAGTATCAGCTAATTTCTCGTTAACAAACCACGCAGTTAGAGAAAAAACTCCCAAAAAAACAGTATGGCAATACGAGAAAGCCAATTGGGACGGCCTTAACAACTTCTTTGGGAGTATTAACTGTGTGCTATTATTTCGCGAAAGCAACGTGGATGCCGCCGCTGATGCAATCACAAGCATCATCCTTATTGGTATGAGCTGGAATATGATCAGCGGTTTCCAGTGAGTTTGTTTCGTTCGTTACAGAAAATTTATAAACACATGTGAAAAGCCTTTCTTTCGCTTTTATTTTATTTCCTTTAGGCTGAGTTTTACAGAGGTGTTACAAATTTGGTTAATATGTGCTATTCTACTTTTAGGGTTACGTTTGAGTTTGATCTTACGTTACTTACGTAATCGACGTCACGACATCACAATTTAATTTTCTAATTAATAATTTTCTTCTTCGGGTGCTGAGCATGCTTGGACCCATGGAGTGTCCGTCCTGAACTCTTTGGGGTCGCTGATATGCGTGGTACGGGTTTTCTTGTTGTTTATCCGGAGTCGAACGATGATTGGGGAGACGAAACCGGTGACCTCATAGGACCCATCGTAACTGGGGGCAAGTTTTGCCGCAAAATTGTCGATTGCTTTGGAAATATGGTCTTGTTTTTTTTACTAGGACCATCTGCCTAATTGTGGGTTTCCATGGTCTTCTCCTAAGGTAATAATACCTACCTTAGTTCTGAGCTGCCTGCTCCAAGTTTCGGCGTACGATGTGAAAAACTTCCTGTAAGTGTTCGGTCCTTTTCTTTATGGGTTGTGCTGTATGTCCTATTTCGATTGTCTTCTCGTCACAGAGTGTTTGTGGTAGACGAGGTTCTCGGCACTGGGTGAGGTATGCTGGACTGAAACCTGTTTATTCCGCTACGCTGAAGTCACGCACTCCCTATCTTGTTCACCTACGAACTGGGCGACCATCGTTTACACCGTGCGTTTTGCTCTTTCTGTGGGGTTCTATTGGGGTGAATACAGGGCGGTGAACTGGTGCTTGACCCCCAGCTCTTGTAGAAACTTTCGGAACTGGCTACTGGAGAGCTTGGCTCCAATGTCGCTCATGAAGATCTTTGGAACACCGTATATGGCCATGATACGTTCGCAAAAGGACTTCTTCAGGGTTTCCGACGTGGCTTTTCGTAATGGAAAGATCTCTGTCCACTTCGAGAACTTATCGAAGAGGACTAGCATTACCGTGTTACCGTGCTTGGATCGGGGACGATAGAGCTCGTTGCCCTCGGTGACGTAATCCGGTAATTTCTCCGTATTTCCCTTTACATCCGCTTTCCTTTTTTCTAACCAGTTGCATTTATCCACGTCGATGTTCTCTACGGTTGTCGTTCGCATGACTTCTCGTGGCTGACGTGAGAGTGCGTCGGCGTCGCTGGGGATTTTGTTTTGAATTGCACGAACCTGGGGTCCTGCTGGCTGCGTAATGGTTCTTTCATGGCTTAGTGTGAGGTTATGCTCCCATATGCTCATCGTTGCTTTGGTATGACTGAGGAAATCCAGTCCCAGTATTACCTTTTCGATTGCCTTCGGTAGGATAAGTAGCTGCATCTTGCAACAGCTGTGCCCAAATCGTATCGTGGTTTCGAATGCATGTTCTACTAGCCTTTTCGTGCCGTTCGCCATTCGTACTGATAGCGCTCTTCTTACTGTATGTCCTGTATGTCGTTCCTCGCATGCATAAGCCTCGCTAATGAGACTCCTTGTAGCCCCTGTGTCGATTGTAGCGGTGATCTTCTCTCCTCCCATAGTTATCGTAGCGGCTATGAGGGTAGTGCTCTTGTTGCAGTGGTCCTAGTTGCGTCGGGGTTTGTGGTTCTGTGGTTCGATCCTCCCCTGGCTTTGATCGAACACGATGGAGTTTCCCGTCGGTCGAAAACAGCAGTTGATGGTTCTGGTATTCCGTTTGCCACACTCCCAGCAGAACAGCACCCTGGGGTTCCGACATGCCCTCCCTAGACGCAGCGTCGACATGCTGATCGGGGGTCTATTTGTCCCTCTGGCATAAGGACGACTTGTCTGTGTTGTTCATCCATTCTTGGTGGTCGTGGTGGTGAGTAGACGTTTCGGCTGCCGCAGTTAAGGTATTCGAAGTAATCGGTCAAACTCACTAGCTCTTCAAGCCATCCGAAATCCTTCCGCTTTATATAAAGCTGGTAATCCTGACGGCTGTTGCGAAAAATACGCTCTAGTTTTTGATCCTCGTTGTACTGCGAATGGCGCATCAGATTCTGGATAATGATGACATAGTCCTTGAATTTCTCCCTCGGCTGTTGCTTGCGTTGTCGGATATCATCCACTAATCCTTCGAAGAATCGCGCTGGCTGGAAGAACTTCAAGAAGTCCTGTTTAAATGTATACCACTCCGTCCATTGGCCGTTGTTGTTTCGGTACCATATAAGCGCTCTGTGTTTAAGGAGTTCAGGCATCGTCCGAGGAACCAAATTTTTATCTAGACCATAGACGTCGGATAGCTCCTCGACACGTTCGATGAAAGCCAGTGGATCGCGCATGCCGTAAAATTTCACCGACCACTTCCGAACATGGTCGATGACAAGTGAGTATGAGGGTGTGCAGCGGGGTGGGACTGATAAGCTTTGACATGCGTTGTTGATGATGCTGGTTATCCTCTCGTGAGCGTCGTCTGTGTGTGGAACGATGACTTGCGGGGGTATCGGCGAGGCACTTCGCGGGTGTTGGGGTTCTATGGCGCGCAGTCGATCTAGTATCTTGCATAGTTCCTCGACGGTGCCGGAGACATCGATGCTTGCTGAACACGAGGGTGTGCTGTGGGGTGGAACCGGTGTGTTTGGACCTGCGTTGTTGATTTAATGATTAAAGAAAAAATAAGTAATCAAACTATGTGAACTCTTAAAATTAGTGAATTAAAGTCTCTAAATAAAAGAACTTGTTTTGAATTGTTATTTGCAAAATATATTACGTACTCTACGTAACATCACATTTAATTAAATTGGTAATGTCATGCAATAAATGTTTTTATGCTCATTAGCAAATTAACTCTATCCAACAATAAGATTTATTTAATGCTGGATTCTAATTGTCTACAGATAAATCTATGAATGTACATTTTTTTAAATTCCAAACCCATTTCAGACATGGCCGTCAAAGTAAAAAAAAAACTTTTTTTTTAAGTTGTATTTTCAAACGCCATTATCTGTAAAAATTATTGAAAAACATTTTTACAATTTTCTACGAATTCATGGCACAATGTTTGTGCATTCGGTCAACAGGAGCAGAACTGCCTTCTATTTACCGTCGCGCATGGTTGCGCTCCACACCAGCTTGCGCGTTATTGAGCAGAAAAAAAACCACCTATAAAAATTAAAATTTTTCGTGTAAATTCTCTTATCGGGAATTTACAATATGCAGTTTGAATAAAATCGGGTACATTTTTTAAAATTTTTGTTAGAGAGCCCCCCGACCCCGGGGCCATTTCACTTCCAAATTTTTACAAAAAGTGTTGTCCATCGGAGATACACACGCATATAAAATTTGAAGAAAATCGGGTAAATTTTGTAAACAATTTGTATGGGTGCCCCTTGCCCCGGGGCCCGATCGCTTTAATTTTTACAAAAAGTGTTGTCCATCGAATATACACATGCGTATTTGAAAAAAAATCGGATGGGAGCCCCCCGACCGCGAGGCCCGAAATTTTAATAGAAAGTATTGTCATGGGAAATACACATGTGTGCAAAGTTTGAATAAAATCGAACTTTAGGAAGTGTGTTAAAAATTGATCACAAGATTCTGCCCACCAGCCAGCCAGCAGCCACGGGCACGCGAAGTTAATATAGAAAATTTAAAAATAGGAATCATGTTGTGTGTTTGCGCAGAAGTAAAAAATAAAGTACAAACAACGGTTCGCGCGGTTGCCGTTCGTATAGTGCGAATTGCAGTGTGTGTCCTCCTTGTACACCTATCCCATTAGCGCAGTTAAAGAAAATGTTTGGTAAATGATAATTGTCGTATGTTTCTGCATGCCGTAGTTTGATGCTCTGTTTCCTTAACAATGAAGAATAGCAACTTACGTGGCCTGAGATCGATTTTTTTCGCTGTGTCCGATTCTGGCACTGAGTGAAACTCAATTATTCGATCATTTTTGTACATTTCACATCATACAACTACTATGGTAAACATAAGCCAATAACAAATGCTTGCATATCTTACAACAAGTATTGCATTGATTTAGACCTCGATATTAATAGAGATTTATTTAAAAACAAGCTGTTCCCGGGCGCTTTGCTACCCGCACACAAGAACCCCCGGTGTGACGAGAGTACTATAGCCTATAACTTTCCCTCACCTGCCAATAATTTACGTTGACATTTTTTTAAAAATACGTCTGTAAATCTCATTTTAAAATTTTATCTTTCTCCCCTTCCATCAAAACCTATAACTTTCCCCTACCTGCCAATAATATATCTTAAAAAAAATTATAAAATTCAGTTTAAAAATGTGGCTGATATTAACATTTTATATTCCCTGTGTGTAAAATAAAATAACTACTAATCAAACAAATGCAGTTTTCGTGACTCATGTGTATAATATATAAACAGTTATTTTGTGTAATAACATTTTTTTACGATTAATTATAAATTTTATTTTTAGTTTGGCGTCCTACGATGTATTCTTGCGCGTGTTGTAATGAAACTAAATAAATGTCAAAAATAGCGGTTTTACCATCTACTATCTTGAAAACAGCCCCACCTAACGGGTCCAAATTTCACAAAAACCCAAATAGCAACGAAACAAACCTATGGTTAAAATTTTAAGTTCCTAAGATGCTTCGTTACTAAGAAACAGAAAACCCGTTATATCTTGGAAACAGCGCCATCTATCAGGTCCAAATTTCACAAAAACCCAAATAGCAATGAAACAAACCTATGGTTAAAATCTGAAGTTCCTAAGATGCTTCGTTGCTGAGAAACAAAAAAACCGTTATATTTTGACAACAGCGCCACTTAGAGAGTTCAAACCAAAACCGCTAAAATCCTAATCTATGGTGAAAATTTCAGCTTCCTGCGATGTCTGGTTCCGGAGAAAGGCAATCTCAAACAATATACACACCATTTTTATATATTAGATAACTTGTTAAAATTGCTAAAAATATCCAATTAGATTTCGGTGAATAAATTTTATATATATATATACATATATATATATATATACATATATATATATATAAACTTATTTTAAAGTTATTTCCCTAAATGTTTGTAATGTAATCTTTAAGAGTAATTTCTCGGAAGATAATAAATAAATAAATAAATTCTGATACTTCGGAGTTATAAATTGGTGCCATTATTTTTCCCTGGAGTCGCAATTAATGTCCGTAGTGATGTTGCGTTTCAACTTAATACCCGAAGGAAGGTGTGTTGAGATATTCGCTGCGATTAATAAGCTTACTCAACTTGTAAATGAGCCTACACAAATTCCTGAGATTGCAAATCATTCCACGAACACCCTTGACTTGTTGCTTGACTCTCATCCAGATCAATACACCGTCTATGTATTATCGCCTCTAGGCTCATCAGACCATTGTGTAGTATCAGCTAATTTCTCGTTAACAAACCTTGCAGTTATAGAAAAAACTCCCACAAAAAAAGTATGGCAATACGAGAAAGCCAATTGGGACGGCCTTAACAACTTCCTTGGAAGTATTGACTGTTCGCTATTATTTCGCGATAGCCACGTGGTTGCCGCCGCTAATGCAATCACAAGCATCATCCTTATTGGTATGAGAGACTTGTAACGACGTTTTCTTCTATAGCTGGGATATGTTCAGCGATTTTCAGTGAGTTCGTTACAGAAAATTTATAAACACATGTGATAAGCCTTTCTTTCGCTTTTATTTTTTTATTTCCTTTAGGCTGAGTTTTACAAAGGTGTTACAAATTTGGTTAATACGTGCTATTCTACTCTTAGGGTTAAGTTTGAGTTATATTTCGCTTTACGTTACTTACGTAATCGACATCACGACATCGCAATGTGCATTTCGTGGCGTGTGAGTCCTACAATTAAACATATCTATCCCACCTTCGAACTGGAGAGACAAAGTCCCTGCCCCCTACGACTGAACTAAGAGCGTAAATTTGCAACCCCTTACCACGGGTGGGGGGAAGCTGCAAACCGTTAAAAAACGGGAAAGAAACGTAGCTGGCCACAGAAAACTTGGAGAGACAAAGTCCCTGCCTCCTATGAGCGAACTAAGAAAATAGTCTACAGCTCCTTACCACGGATGGGGGGAAGCTGTAGACTATATACGAGCTGGAAATACGTAGCTGACCCAAATTAAACTTGGAGAGACAAAGTCCCTGCCTCCCATAAGCGGACTAAGCAAATAGTCTTCAGTCCATTACCATGGGTGGGGGGAAGATGCAGGCTGTATACAAGCTAGACTAATGGATATTTATAATAACATACAACTGCTTACCGCGGGTGGGGGAAGCTGTATGTTATGTATATTCTAATGATAATAGGTTCACAACCTCTTACCCTCTTACCACGGGTGGGGGGAAGCTGTGACATATACATAAACTAAAAATAAAATAATAAAAAATATAATAACTAGACTTAAGATGACTTACCCCGATGTGCACACTGCGATGATGGTTTACGCACGACTCCCCGCTGATTGGTCAGCAGCTTCTTATATTCTAAATTAACGGTACATTTGGTCTAACATGCGCTCAATAAATTCCTTCATAACAGTGTGCAAGCATGATGAATCCAGTGACCGTGTTGTTGTTTCTGTAGTTAATTATAATTTTGTCGTTGTAGTTTCAAAGAAATACAATATTCTTGTTGTTTCTAATTTTTTTATGCCTTGTAAGTCGGCGGCTTTCGCTCATGTGAATATGTAAATTACACATGCTATTCGATTGTCCGTGTAGTGTTATCGAAGCAAAACTCGTTACAATTAATTTTAAACTACAGTGTAGCTTCGCCAAAATTCAGTTAGAAAATAAAAAAAATATTTTGACGTAATTACATGAACAGAGAATTTTGATTTGTTTACTTTAAATTGTTATTTATAAATATAAAAAAAAAGTATTCTGTACCGTGGCCTGGACCGGCTCCTAACAAAAGGGGGATTTTGGGCGTAACCCAAAATCGTCCTTTCAAATTTTATCCTTTTCAGGTTTCTTTAGCGAGTCAAATTCTTCGTCCAGCCTATACCCAAAAAAGGCGAGACGTCGCCATCATCCTCGTACCGAACTACAACACTCACATCCATTTTTTTCAAGTTAATGGAAACGCTGATCAGTTATTAGCGCATGAAATATCTTGAAACTAACGATATCCTTAGTGACCGGCTGTACGGATCTCGTGGGCAACGTTCTACTGGAGATGGTATATCTCACCGAGCAGTTCAACTGCATCTTTGGTGAAAGCAAAGCTGTTGCACTCGATATTTCCAAGGCATTTGACAGAGGCTGGCATCAAGCTCTTTAGCCCAAAATGCGTGCTTATGGAGTCGATGTAAAACTGCTCCATTGGATTAGAAGTTATCTTTTGGACTGCTCATTTCAAGTTGTATTGGACGTTTTCAAGTCTAAAACACATTACCTAAATGCTGGCGTTCCCCAGGGCTCTGTTTTGTGCCCGACACTCTTTTCCATTTTTATAAATAATCTCTTATCTGTGACTTCTAATCCAATTCATTCCTTCGCTGACAACAGCACTCTTAGCTTCTCATATATGTTTGAAAAACAACCCATAAAAATTTAAATTTTTCTTGTTAATTCTCTAAAAGGAGATACATATGTGTGCACAGTTTGAACCGGGTTAATTTTCATTTTTTCAAAAACTTTTCTCACCGGAGATAGATAGGTTAGGTTACGTAAGGTTGAAGTGGCCGTCAGTCAAAACCGACACACTTAGACCAAGAAGGTCCGTTGTGATACCACAAGGAACTAGAAAATCCCACGCCTACTCGTTGATCCACTTAGAGCTTCTTATGAAGCGCAATAGACTATTAATGTCAATTTGGGTTAGATCTCTGAGATCGTTGAGGAAGAACGCTCCCAGATGGAGCTTCCGCCTATTCGAGAAGGCTGTGCACGTACAAAGTAGATGGAGAGTGGTTTCCTCCTCCTCCTCATCCATGCAACTTCTGCAGAAATCGTTGGAAAAGACTCCTAGTTTTTCTGCATGCTTGCCTATGAGACAGTGTCCAGTTATGACACCTATAATGGCACTAATGCGCAGTCTGTTTTGAGAGGTCAAACAGTTGTAGCGTTTCGGATCAGCAAAGACAAGGCTTCCTTAATAGCTATGATTTCCGCTTGGCAAACACTACAGTGATCAGGAAGACGGAAAAAGAGACTTAGATTTAGTTTTTTTTTTGTAAAGACACCTCCGCCAAACCCTTCATCAGTTTTCGACCCGTCTGCGTGGAAGTAAATTCCTTCATTTTCCAAGTAGATACCTTCCTCCCAAGAAGACCTGGAGAGGATGGTAACCTGGAAGATTTTGTTGAAGTGGAGCTGCGGAATGGTGTAGTCTAAGTTGACAAGTTGAGTCGTGACTGAATTCAGGATAGAAGAGTGGCCCAAATCATTCACGGTCCACTGCGAGATTGCTCTGGCGTGAGTAGCCGCGCTTGCAGCCAGTTGCCTGCCGAAGATGTCGAGTGGAGCAACGTTGAGCAGAAAGTCCAGTGCAGCAGATTGTACGAAGCGCTCCGCTCACACAAAGACAAGCTGATCTTTGGACTCTGCTTACTTTGTCGCGATTGATCGCTTTATCTAATGCAGTCCACCAAACAGCCACACCGTATAGCAGAATAGGTCTGACTACTGCTGTGCACAGTCAATGAGTGATATGCGGTTGAAGACCCCATTTACTTCCTATGGCTTTTTTGCTTGAGTGCCACTGTGGCTTTACGGACTCTTTCTTGTATGTTGGGTTTCTAGCTCAGCTTCCTATCCAGAATAAGAGCAAGATATTTGGCCTTATCGGAGAAAGTCAAGCTTGTGCCCTTGATGGACGGAGTGTTGACGAATGGAATTTTGTACTTCCTCGTAAAGAGGACAAGTTCGTTTTTTTGGGGGTTTACCCCTAGACCACAAGCTTCTTAGCTTATTTAGAGCATTCTGCACGAGTTCTTTCAAGGTGTGTGGGTGCTTTCCTGAGACGGCTATGGCAGCGTCGTCCGCATAGGCAAATCTTTTGGCAGACGATAAACCAAGTCTTGAATTTATGATCCTACTTGTGAGTAGAAGATCAATCAGTTCACCCAGTGAGTCGTTCACCCCCAAAGTCGACAATGCATCAGTGATCGCAGATGTTTTGACGTTGTTAAAAGCGCCTTCTATGTCCAGGAAAACCACCATTGAGTATTCCTTGTGATGAAGGGAATTTTCAATGGAACGTACTTGCGTATACAGAGCTGTTTCTACAGATTTCCCCTTGCAGTACGCGTGTTGATCGACGGACAGAAGTCTTTTGGCGATACTAATACGAAGGTGGATCTCGATCAGTCTTTCTACTGTTATTGGTGGCAAACTAACAGATTTGGGTCAATTATCTCTTACGAAAGAAGAAGTTGAAATTGAACTATCGAATATTGACATCAATAAGTATGGTGGACCGAATGATATTCCTCCAGTCTTTTGAAAAAATTGTGTGTTAAGCATTACTGAACCATTGCTACATATTTTCAACAAATCTCTGGAGCAAGGAGAATTCATGGAAGAATGGAAATTTTCTTATATTTCACCAATTCATAAATCTGGATCTCGCCTACTTATTGAAAATTATAGGCAATTTCAAAGCTACCTTTAATACCAAAAATTGTAAAGAAAAAGATTGTGTCGACTTTAAGGAATAGAATTTCATAATTTCAGCATGGCTTTTTAACAGGCCGTTCTACTGCGACAAATCTTTCATTTTCACAGATTATTGTGTAAATGAGATAGAGTATGGTCGTCAAGTGGATGTGGTTTATACAGACTTTGCTAAGGCTTTCGACCGGGTGCAGCATAGCATTTTGATTGCTAAACTAGAAAAATTAGGATTCCTTATCCTTATTGGTATGAGAGACTTGTAACGACGTTTTCTTCTATAGCTGGGATATGTTCAGCGATTTTCAGTGAGTTCGTTACAGAAAATTTATAAACACATGTGATAAGCCTTTCTTTCGCTTTTATTTTTTTATTTCCTTTAGGCTGAGTTTTACAAAGGTGTTACAAATTTGGTTAATACGTGCTATTCTACTCTTAGGGTTAAGTTTGAGTTATATTTCGCTTTACGTTACTTACGTAATCGACATCACGACATCGCAATGTGCATTTCGTGGCGTGTGAGTCCTACAATTAAAAATATCTATCCCACCTTCGAACTGGAGACAAAGTCCCTGCCCCCTACGACTGAACTAAGAGCGTAAATTTGCAACCCCTTACCACGGGTGGGGGGAAGCTGCAAACCGTTAAAAAACGGGAAAGAAACGTAGCTGGCCACAGAAAACTTGGAGAGACAAAGTCCCTGCCTCCTATGAGCGAACTAAGAAAATAGTCTACAGCTCCTTACCACGGATGGGGGGAAGCTGTAGACTATATACGAGCTGGAAATACGTAGCTGACCCAAATTAAACTTGGAGAGACAAAGTCCCTGCCTCCCATAAGCGGACTAAGCAAATAGTCTTCAGTCCATTACCATGGGTGGGGGGAAGATGCAGGCTGTATACAAGCTAGACTAATGGATATTGATAATAACATACAACTGCTTACCGCGGGTGGGGGAAGCTGTATGTTATGTATATTCTAATGATAATAGGTTCACAACCTCTTACCCTCTTACCACGGGTGGGGGGAAGCTGTGACATATACATAAACTAAAAATAAAATAATAAAAAATATAATAACTAGACTTAAGATGACTTACCCCGATGTGCACACTGCGATGATGGTTTACGCACGACTCCCCGCTGATTGGTCAGCAGCTTCTTATATTCTAAATTAACGGTACATTTGGTCTAACATGCGCTCAATAAATTCCTTCATAACAGTGTGCATGCATGATGAATCCAGTGACCGTGTTGTTGTTTCTGTAGTTAATTATAATTTTGTCGTTGTAGTTTCAAAGAAATACAATATTCTTGTTGTTTCTAATTTTTTTATGCCTTGTAAGTCGGCGGCTTTCGCTCATGTGAATATGTAAATTACACATGCTATTCGATTGTCCGTGTAGTGTTATCGAAGCAAAACTCGTTACAATTAATTTTAAACTACAGTGTAGCTTCGCCAAAATTCAGTTAGAAAATAAAAAAAATATTTTGACGTAATTACATGAACAGAGAATTTGGATTTGTTTACTTTAAATTGTTATTTATAAATATAAAAAAAAAGTATTCTGTACCGTGGCCTGGACCGGCTCCTAACAAAAGGGGGATTTTGGGCGTAACCCAAAATCGTCCTTTCAAATTTTATCCTTTTCAGGTTTCTTTAGCGAGTCAAATTCTTCGTCCAGCCTATACCCAAAAAAGGCGAGACGTCGCCATCATCCTCGTACCGAACTACAACACTCACATCCATTTTTTTCAAGTTAATGGAAACGCTGATCAGTTATTAGCGCATGAAATATCTTGAAACTAACGATATCCTTAGTGACCGGCTGTACGGATCTCGTGGGCAACGTTCTACTGGAGATGGTATATCTCACCGAGCAGTTCAACTGCATCTTTGGTGAAAGCAAAGCTGTTGCACTCGATATTTCCAAGGCATTTGACAGAGGCTGGCATCAAGCTCTTTAGCCCAAAATGCGTGCTTATGGAGTCGATGTAAAACTGCTCCATTGGATTAGAAGTTATCTTTTGGACTGCTCATTTCAAGTTGTATTGGACGTTTTCAAGTCTAAAACACATTACCTAAATGCTGGCGTTCCCCAGGGCTCTGTTTTGTGCCCGACACTCTTTTCCATTTTTATAAATAATCTCTTATCTGTGACTTCTAATCCAATTCATTCCTTCGCTGACAACAGCACTCTTAGCTTCTCATATATGTTTGAAAAACAACCCATAAAAATTTAAATTTTTCTTGTTAATTCTCTAAAAGGAGATACATATGTGTGCACAGTTTGAACCGGGTTAATTTTCATTTTTTCAAAAACTTTTCTCACCGGAGATAGATAGGTTAGGTTACGTAAGGTTGAAGTGGCCGTCAGTCAAAACCGACACACTTAGACCAAGAAGGTCCGTTGTGATACCACAAGGAACTAGAAAATCCCACGCCTACTCGTTGATCCACTTAGAGCTTCTTATGAAGCGCAATAGACTATTAATGTCAATTTGGGTTAGATCTCTGAGATCGTTGAGGAAGAACGCTCCCAGATGGAGCTTCCGCCTATTCGAGAAGGCTGTGCACGTACAAAGTAGATGGAGAGTGGTTTCCTCCTCCTCCTCATCCATGCAACTTCTGCAGAAATCGTTGGAAAAGACTCCTAGTTTTTCTGCATGCTTGCCTATGAGACAGTGTCCAGTTATGACACCTATAATGGCACTAATGCGCAGTCTGTTTTGAGAGGTCAAACAGTTGTAGCGTTTCGGATCAGCAAAGACAAGGCTTCCTTAATAGCTATGATTTCCGCTTGGCAAACACTACAGTGATCAGGAAGACGGAAAAAGAGACTTAGATTTAGTTTTTTTTTTGTAAAGACACCTCCGCCAAACCCTTCATCAGTTTTCGACCCGTCTGCGTGGAAGTAAATTCCTTCATTTTCCAAGTAGATACCTTCCTCCCAAGAAGACCTGGAGAGGATGGTAACCTGGAAGATTTTGTTGAAGTGGAGCTGCGGAATGGTGTAGTCTAAGTTGACAAGTTGAGTCGTGACTGAATTCAGGATAGAAGAGTGGCCCAAATCATTCACGGTCCACTGCGAGATTGCTCTGGCGTGAGTAGCCGCGCTTGCAGCCAGTTGCCTGCCGAAGATGTCGAGTGGAGCAACGTTGAGCAGAAAGTCCAGTGCAGCAGATTGTACGAAGCGCTCCGCTCACACAAAGACAAGCTGATCTTTGGACTCTGCTTACTTTGTCGCGATTGATCGCTTTATCTAATGCAGTCCACCAAACAGCCACACCGTATAGCAGAATAGGTCTGACTACTGCTGTGCACAGTCAATGAGTGATATGCGGTTGAAGACCCCATTTACTTCCTATGGCTTTTTTGCTTGAGTGCCACTGTGGCTTTACGGACTCTTTCTTGTATGTTGGGTTTCTAGCTCAGCTTCCTATCCAGAATAAGAGCAAGATATTTGGCCTTATCGGAGAAAGTCAAGCTTGTGCCCTTGATGGACGGAGTGTTGACGAATGGAATTTTGTACTTCCTCGTAAAGAGGACAAGTTCGTTTTTTTGCTTCTTAAGCTTCTTAGCTTATTTAGAGCATTCTGCACGAGTTCTTTCAAGGTGTGTGGGTGCTTTCCTGAGACGGCTATGGCAGCGTCGTCCGCATAGGCAAATCTTTTGGCAGACGATAAACCAAGTCTTGAATTTATGATCCTACTTGTGAGTAGAAGATCAATCAGTTCACCCAGTGAGTCGTTCACCCCCAAAGTCGACAATGCATCAGTGATCGCAGATGTTTTGACGTTGTTAAAAGCGCCTTCTATGTCCAGGAAAACCACCATTGAGTATTCCTTGTGATGAAGGGAATTTTCAATGGAACGTACTTGCGTATACAGAGCTGTTTCTACAGATTTCCCCTTGCAGTACGCGTGTTGATCGACGGACAGAAGTCTTTTGGCGATACTAATACGAAGGTGGATCTCGATCAGTCTTTCTACTGTTATTGGTGGCAAACTAACAGATTTGGGTCAATTATCTCTTACGAAAGAAGAAGTTGAAATTGAACTATCGAATATTGACATCAATAAGTATGGTGGACCGAATGATATTCCTCCAGTCTTTTGAAAAAATTGTGTGTTAAGCATTACTGAACCATTGCTACATATTTTCAACAAATCTCTGGAGCAAGGAGAATTCATGGAAGAATGGAAATTTTCTTATATTTCACCAATTCATAAATCTGGATCTCGCCTACTTATTGAAAATTATAGGCAATTTCAAAGCTACCTTTAATACCAAAAATTGTAAAGAAAAAGATTGTGTCGACTTTAAGGAATAGAATTTCATAATTTCAGCATGGCTTTTTAACAGGCCGTTCTACTGCGACAAATCTTTCATTTTCACAGATTATTGTGTAAATGAGATAGAGTATGGTCGTCAAGTGGATGTGGTTTATACAGACTTTGCTAAGGCTTTCGACCGGGTGCAGCATAGCATTTTGATTGCTAAACTAGAAAAATTAGGATTCCTTATCCTTATTGGTATGAGAGACTTGTAACGACGTTTTCTTCTATAGCTGGGATATGTTCAGCGATTTTCAGTGAGTTCGTTACAGAAAATTTATAAACACATGTGATAAGCCTTTCTTTCGCTTTTATTTTTTTATTTCCTTTAGGCTGAGTTTTACAAAGGTGTTACAAATTTGGTTAATACGTGCTATTCTACTCTTAGGGTTAAGTTTGAGTTATATTTCGCTTTACGTTACTTACGTAATCGACATCACGACATCGCAATGTGCATTTCGTGGCGTGTGAGTCCTACAATTAAAAATATCTATCCCACCTTCGAACTGGAGACAAAGTCCCTGCCCCCTACGACTGAACTAAGAGCGTAAATTTGCAACCCCTTACCACGGGTGGGGGGAAGCTGCAAACCGTTAAAAAACGGGAAAGAAACGTAGCTGGCCACAGAAAACTTGGAGAGACAAAGTCCCTGCCTCCTATGAGCGAACTAAGAAAATAGTCTACAGCTCCTTACCACGGATGGGGGGAAGCTGTAGACTATATACGAGCTGGAAATACGTAGCTGACCCAAATTAAACTTGGAGAGACAAAGTCCCTGCCTCCCATAAGCGGACTAAGCAAATAGTCTTCAGTCCATTACCATGGGTGGGGGGAAGATGCAGGCTGTATACAAGCTAGACTAATGGATATTGATAATAACATACAACTGCTTACCGCGGGTGGGGGAAGCTGTATGTTATGTATATTCTAATGATAATAGGTTCACAACCTCTTACCCTCTTACCACGGGTGGGGGGAAGCTGTGACATATACATAAACTAAAAATAAAATAATAAAAAATATAATAACTAGACTTAAGATGACTTACCCCGATGTGCACACTGCGATGATGGTTTACGCACGACTCCCCGCTGATTGGTCAGCAGCTTCTTATATTCTAAATTAACGGTACATTTGGTCTAACATGCGCTCAATAAATTCCTTCATAACAGTGTGCATGCATGATGAATCCAGTGACCGTGTTGTTGTTTCTGTAGTTAATTATAATTTTGTCGTTGTAGTTTCAAAGAAATACAATATTCTTGTTGTTTCTAATTTTTTTATGCCTTGTAAGTCGGCGGCTTTCGCTCATGTGAATATGTAAATTACACATGCTATTCGATTGTCCGTGTAGTGTTATCGAAGCAAAACTCGTTACAATTAATTTTAAACTACAGTGTAGCTTCGCCAAAATTCAGTTAGAAAATAAAAAAAATATTTTGACGTAATTACATGAACAGAGAATTTGGATTTGTTTACTTTAAATTGTTATTTATAAATATAAAAAAAAAGTATTCTGTACCGTGGCCTGGACCGGCTCCTAACAAAAGGGGGATTTTGGGCGTAACCCAAAATCGTCCTTTCAAATTTTATCCTTTTCAGGTTTCTTTAGCGAGTCAAATTCTTCGTCCAGCCTATACCCAAAAAAGGCGAGACGTCGCCATCATCCTCGTACCGAACTACAACACTCACATCCATTTTTTTCAAGTTAATGGAAACGCTGATCAGTTATTAGCGCATGAAATATCTTGAAACTAACGATATCCTTAGTGACCGGCTGTACGGATCTCGTGGGCAACGTTCTACTGGAGATGGTATATCTCACCGAGCAGTTCAACTGCATCTTTGGTGAAAGCAAAGCTGTTGCACTCGATATTTCCAAGGCATTTGACAGAGGCTGGCATCAAGCTCTTTAGCCCAAAATGCGTGCTTATGGAGTCGATGTAAAACTGCTCCATTGGATTAGAAGTTATCTTTTGGACTGCTCATTTCAAGTTGTATTGGACGTTTTCAAGTCTAAAACACATTACCTAAATGCTGGCGTTCCCCAGGGCTCTGTTTTGTGCCCGACACTCTTTTCCATTTTTATAAATAATCTCTTATCTGTGACTTCTAATCCAATTCATTCCTTCGCTGACAACAGCACTCTTAGCTTCTCATATATGTTTGAAAAACAACCCATAAAAATTTAAATTTTTCTTGTTAATTCTCTAAAAGGAGATACATATGTGTGCACAGTTTGAACCGGGTTAATTTTCATTTTTTCAAAAACTTTTCTCACCGGAGATAGATAGGTTAGGTTACGTAAGGTTGAAGTGGCCGTCAGTCAAAACCGACACACTTAGACCAAGAAGGTCCGTTGTGATACCACAAGGAACTAGAAAATCCCACGCCTACTCGTTGATCCACTTAGAGCTTCTTATGAAGCGCAATAGACTATTAATGTCAATTTGGGTTAGATCTCTGAGATCGTTGAGGAAGAACGCTCCCAGATGGAGCTTCCGCCTATTCGAGAAGGCTGTGCACGTACAAAGTAGATGGAGAGTGGTTTCCTCCTCCTCCTCATCCATGCAACTTCTGCAGAAATCGTTGGAAAAGACTCCTAGTTTTTCTGCATGCTTGCCTATGAGACAGTGTCCAGTTATGACACCTATAATGGCACTAATGCGCAGTCTGTTTTGAGAGGTCAAACAGTTGTAGCGTTTCGGATCAGCAAAGACAAGGCTTCCTTAATAGCTATAATTTCCGCTTGGCAAACACTACAGTGATCAGGAAGACGGAAAAAGAGACTTAGATTTAGTTTTTTTTTTGTAAAGACACCTCCGCCAAACCCTTCATCAGTTTTCGACCCGTCTGCGTGGAAGTAAATTCCTTCATTTTCCAAGTAGATACCTTCCTCCCAAGAAGACCTGGAGAGGATGGTAACCTGGAAGATTTTGTTGAAGTGGAGCTGCGGAATGGTGTAGTCTAAGTTGACAAGTTGAGTCGTGACTGAATTCAGGATAGAAGAGTGGCCCAAATCATTCACGGTCCACTGCGAGATTGCTCTGGCGCGAGTAGCCGCGCTTGCAGCCAGTTGCCTGCCGAAGATGTCGAGTGGAGCAACGTTGAGCAGAAAGTCCAGTGCAGCAGATTGTACGAAGCGCTCCGCTCACACAAAGACAAGCTGATCTTTGGACTCTGCTTACTTTGTCGCGATTGATCGCTTTATCTAATGCAGTCCACCAAACAGCCACACCGTATAGCAGAATAGGTCTGACTACTGCTGTGCACAGTCAATGAGTGATATGCGGTTGAAGACCCCATTTACTTCCTATGGCTTTTTTGCTTGAGAAGAGTGCCACTGTGGCTTTACGGACTCTTTCTTGTATGTTGGGTTTCTAGCTCAGCTTCCTATCCAGAATAAGAGCAAGATATTTGGCCTTATCGGAGAAAGTCAAGCTTGTGCCCTTGATGGACGGAGTGTTGACGAATGGAATTTTGTACTTCCTCGTAAAGAGGACAAGTTCGTTTTTTTGCTTCTTAAGCTTCTTAGCTTATTTAGAGCATTCTGCACGAGTTCTTTCAAGGTGTGTGGGTGCTTTCCTGAGACGGCTATGGCAGCGTCGTCCGCATAGGCAAATCTTTTGGCAGACGATAAACCAAGTCTTGAATTTATGATCCTACTTGTGAGTAGAAGATCAATCAGTTCACCCAGTGAGTCGTTCACCCCCAAAGTCGACAATGCATCCGTGATCGCAGATGTTTTGACGTTGTTAAAAGCGCCTTCTATGTCTAGGAAAACCACCATTGAGTATTCCTTGTGATGAAGGGAATTTTCAATGGAACGTACTTGCGTATACAGAGCTGTTTCTACAGATTTCCCCTTGCAGTACGCGTGTTGATCGACGGACAGAAGTCTTTTGGCGATACTAATACGAAGGTGGATTTCGATCAGTCTTTCTACTGTTATTGGTGGCAAACTAACAGATTTGGGTCAATTATCTCTTACGAAAGAAGAAGTTGAAATTGAACTATCGAATTTTGACATCAATAAGTATGGTGGACCGAATGATATTCCTCCAGTCTTTTGAAAAAATTGTGTGTTAAGCATTACTGAACCATTGCTACATATTTTCAACAAATCTCTGGAGCAAGGAGAATTCATGGAAGAATGGAAATTTTCTTATATTTCACCAATTCATAAATCTGGATCTCGCCTACTTATTGAAAATTATAGGCCAATTTCAAAGCTACCTTTAATACCAAAAATTGTAAAGAAAAAGATTGTGTCGACTTTAAGGAATAGGATTTCATAATTTCAGCATGGCTTTTTAACAGGCCGTTCTACTGCGACAAATCTTTCATTTTTCACAGATTATTGTGTAAATGAGATAGAGTATGGTCGTCAAGTGGATGTGGTTTATACAGACTTTGCTAAGGCTTTCGACCGGGTGCAGCATAGCATTTTGATTGCTAAACTAGAAAAATTAGGATTCCATTCTTCAATATTAAAATCGCTTTCTAGCTACTTATTGGGCAGAAACCAAAGAGGAAAAATAGGTGAGGTAGCTTCCGACCTTATATTAATTCCTCTGGCGTTCCGCAGGGTAGTCATTTGGGGCCTCTTCTGTTTATTTTGTTTATAAATGATTTGCCACTTTATGTTGAAAATGCAAAATGCTTGCTGTATGCGGATGATGTTAAATTGTTCTTTTCAATCAAACGCGAAACTGATTGTTTACTACTTCAGAAGGACATTGATAGTATTACAAGATGGTGTAACATTAACAAGCTATATTTTAATATTAATACATGCGGTGTTCTTTCATTCTCAAGAAAAGCGCATCCCCTTTTGTCAAATTATAACATTGAGAAAGTAAAGTTGAAAAGAGTTTTTCAAAATTGTGATCTTGGTGTTATTTTTGACTCTAAGTTAACATAACAAATAGAATGTTAGGTTTTGTAAAGCGGAACTCTAAAGATTTAGTTGACTCATATACACTGAAGTCACTATATGCCTCTCTTGTACGTCTTGGAATACTGCTGTATAGTCTGATGCCCTTATTATTACGCAAATAGTATCAATAGAATTGAAAGGGTTCAAAAAAATTTTAGTCGTTTTTCCATTCGTAAATTGAACTGGCCGGGTGAGCTGCCTCCATATAAGTCGAGATTACTTCTTATCGATTTAATACCTCTTAATTCGAGAAGAGATTATTATAACATTATGTTCATTAGGGACTTAATAATGAACACGGTGGACTGTCCTGAGCTCTTGAGTTTAATTCCTTTTCAAGCCCCAAATAGGCAGCTTAGAGTTAGTAACCTTTTGCATTTAAGAAATCATAGAACCAATTATGGACTTAATGGTCCAATTGCTCATGCTTTCTCTGTATTTAATAATATTGTAATCATTTAGACATCTACGTATGAATATTTTTAAAAAAAATATATTAAGTTTGTTAAAAATTCATTAGTAATATATTTATTTTTATTTTTGTATTAATTTATTCATAAATCTTGTAGAAAATACCTTGGAAGATTAAATAAACTAAACTAAACTAATAACGTGATTTATATTTGAAGAAATTCATGCATATTTTTAAAAATCTTTTTTCCAGATTATTAAGTGAAAACACCCTCAATGAAAGTAGCTCTTCAGCAACAAATTCTTACTCTTCCACGCATAACATTCCTACAAAGACTCCAGTCCCAGGTTTTAAATCTCAACATTCATCGCCCAAAGAAATAATTCCACGGAATAGTAGTATTGTCACGT
Organism: Nephrocerus scutellatus; assembly: GCA_947095585.1. NCBI lineage: Eukaryota > Metazoa > Arthropoda > Insecta > Diptera > Pipunculidae > Nephrocerus > Nephrocerus scutellatus. The sequence goes on along the minus strand of OX352761.1, from coordinate 79,388,486 downwards.
TAACATGCGTGAGCAAAAGCAATACCGTGTTTATTCGTTCAAAAACTTTCGAAGACAATTTGAAATTCTTCAAAATATTATCAGAAATTCAGGTTGAAGCAAAACAAATGAAACGACTAACGGAACCCCCTAAATGTGGGCAAATCGTTATCGCACAATTTGAGACACAATTCAACCGGGCCATGGTACTGAATAAAGACGATATAAAAAAAATTAATATTGTTTTTATTGATTTTGGTAACTTGGACGTAAAATCATTGGAAGAGTTGTTTGAAGCACCAGACAGATATGTTGTTATGCCTCGCACGGCCATTCCTGTATATTTGAAGGATGTTCCCGAAGTCTATATGACTGATAAAATACGAAAGTACATGCTCTCTTATCTGGACAATGATCTAAAAATAAAATATAATAGGGATGTAGATTACATAGCCGAAAAGGGCGTTTACCAAGTGGAATTGTTTGATGAATCTAGAAACAAAAACTATAATAAAACTATTATTACCATTTCTGAAGCAGTTCATCCAGGCAGTCAAGTTTTGTATCGTGAGGTATGGTATTAAGTACAATTGATTTTCTTAGCGTTTTTACATTTGTTCTTCGTGTTATAGTTTCTCAAATATATGCCACTTCCAGTAGGTGCTAACGTTCAACTGGTAGTAACGGATAATTCTCTTATGCACACTGGTTTCATCTCATGTTCGACTCTGTTTTTTGCACATCAAATTCAAAAGTTTCAAAAGGAATTGCAGAAATATGCTGAATCGTTAAAGAATCGAAGTTATGCTCCAAGGTGAGATTTTGTTTGTTAGATCATTTTTTAAAAGCTTTTATTTAACTTAAAATGTCTTACTGCAAATCTTGTAAGTCGGTTTTTTCAACTTCCCGCTATCCAGTTGAATTTAAACTTCTCAGACAAGTGTGTGCCGATTATAATACAGTGTTATGGTATCACTGATCTGGACTCGAAAGCTATAATTATATATTTAACACTAATCCAATCAGCAAGTTTATACATTTTAAGTTTAAAGCGGTGGTATTCGCAAACGAAACTTATCTCAACTGGCACATCCAACTATTGATGTGTACTTTGTCCAAATTAAAAAATAAGGTTCGTAGAGTGGCAAATAAAAACGCGTAGTTGAATTTAGTGCGGGCGAAATACTTTGGTTACTGGCCTATATTTTGCTAGGCGTCGTTTTACATTGTATGCGTCCATCGTCATGATTTAACTGCCAGAGTATTCAAGCAAAAATTAAAATCTGATTGATTTTATTGTTAAAACGCATGTATTTGGAGACCCACGTTGTTGAATGTATTCGGTGTAGGGGCAAAAAAAGGATAGCCATGCGCACAAAATTATTTGGGTGAAAGAGAAGATAACAGCTGATCTCATTGATGATGTCATATCAGCGGGAACACGGGATCAAACCTTTGACCCAAAGAAAAAACATGATTCATGCACCATGCATGCACGAAGGAAACTGTACGAAAAAATATCCGCGACAGTTGTACAAGAAACAATAACAGGCATCGATGGATATCCTCTATACCACAGAGCACGAAGGAAAATGATGAAATAACAAATTACCAAATGGCACGATACATCAACAGCAATGAACCTGTATGGCGCATATTCGGTTTTTCATTCATCCGTTTATCACATTTGGAAAATTGGCAGCGCGTTTATTTCACGGCAACAAACATACAACAACCAGCAACATCACCACCACAAACCACATTAATTGCACCTTTCCACGACGATTGGTTTTACGCACCGCAAGTACCCCAATGCCTACCAAACCTTGGGCCAAACATCGTCAACACAACAACAGGTTTGAAATTGGATCACCTGGATCCATTTCTTTCACTGTCTTTATTTTATTTGCATGTATGCTTATTTTTTTGCCTTCATAGTGGGCCTCCCGGCAAGCCTTCCCTACTTCTACTAACTAGAGCTGGGATCGAGTCGAACCCATTTCACAGAATCTGTTACTGCTCCATCTGTAATCGTCTTATCCGGAAAAGTGTAGCCTCTGTGCAACAATTGTACTAACTGGTGTCACGACTATAACACTAATTTCGTTGGCACATGCTGCACCCAAAGATCCTTACTACAACACCCCCCCCCCCCCCTATTCCATCTTCACCACTAATAATGTACAGGGTAAAAACAAAATTTTGATCGGGGACTTCAATGCCCATAACCCCCTTTGGCTCTCCGCTCTCCCTGAGGACAACCGTGAAAACTGCATTATGGACATATAGGAAGAAACTGACACCTTGAATGAAGATTTTCCCACCAAGATCACCGCTACGTGCTTTAGCTCGCCTAAAATCACAATAGCCAGCACCTTGCTATTAGGTTCCCTGTCATGGCAAGCAGCACCAGCGCTTAGCTCCGATCACATCCCCATTGTGATCTCAGTGGAAAGACCAGACAACTTTGTCATATCCGAACAGCGAACCTTCATAAACCAGAATAAAGCTAATTGCAAGGTTTTTGACTAAACGCTATGTCTGGTGAGAAGGCATTCCGTGACATTGTAGTTCGTGCGCCCAAAAGATTCATTCCCGCCGGAATAATCAAAAAGGTCATTCCATCCTTTCCGTCGGAAGCCTTCCGGTTTTCCGAGCGTCGCGACCAACTAAGAGTTACGGATCCTGCTGACCCTCGAGTTACTCAGCTAACTAAGGATATTCAAAAACTGGTTTCCGATCACCGCCGATCCAAGTGGCTGAGTCATCTTGATATCTGCACTCTAGGATCCAAAAAGCTCTAGTCAACGGTCAAAGGTCTTTCTGGGAAATCCAAACTCAGGGCCTAACCTCGATCTCATTCAATGACCACCAAAACGACAACAGGGAAAAATGCGCATCACATTTTTCACGACAATTCGTCGAACACCCGTCAGCTCACGAAAACACCATTCGTCCTGTTTTATGCAAACTAAAAGCATTAAAGTGCGACTCAGACCACTCTACCTTCACCGCACTTAACGTGCAAGATGCCATAAAGATGGCTAAACCTTCCAATGCATTTGGGCCGGACGAGATTTCCATGTTTTTGTTGAAGAGGCTACATAACTCCATCCTGGATTATCTAGCAAAAATTTTCAACCTAACCATGGAAATCCTCACCCTACCAAACGTATGGAAAATTGCCAGGATAGTTACAGTTTTAAAACCTGGCAAACCCGCGCACGAAGGATCGTCCTATAGACCTATTTCGCTGCTTTCTCCTGAAGCCAACACTTTAGAGACACTCTTCCTCCCCAGCATTCATCAAATGCATTAACGGACATGACGACCCACATTGCGGACGGTCTTAATCACCGTCGCCCGCACAGGCGCACTGCTGTCGCAGCACTCGATTTCAACACGGTTGACCACTCTACTCTCCTACAGGACATACTCCACTCTCCCCGACTCTATCAAAAGGTTCCTGTTAGCTTACATAAATGGCAGGAGCACATATGTAGAATTCAGAAATTCCTGCTCGAAGCATCGGAGTCCCACAAGGAAGGGCCCTCTCTCCCATATTATTTAATCTCTATGTCTCGATGCTCCCTGCTCCCCCTACTGGCGTTAAATTGACCACTTACGCTGATTATTGCTCTGTTGCTGCCTCCGGTGCAGATGTAAACGAGGTCAGACATAGGATAAATTCCTACCTGACAGAGCTATCTGAATTTTTTAAGAAAAGGAAACTCCACCGCGCCTCTTGACATTCGTATAAACAACGAAATCATCCCAACAGTTAATAACCCCAAAATTTTAGGAGTCATATTCGGCATTCTCCCTACCTTCTGTAGATACGCAGAAAATATTTGCAGTAAAGTGAGCAGTCGTAAAAGTGTTCTAAGAGCCCTAGCCGGAACCGCACGGGGTAAAGACAAAGAAGTCCGTGTGACGACGCATAAAGCTATTGGCCGCTCAGTTATTAACTACGCCGCCCCATCTGGACGTCATTTAACACTCAATGGAATAATATCCAGTCCAGACAAAATAAAGCCCTTCGCATCGCAGGTGGGTGCCACTCCATAACTTACCCCGATCATCTTCATGACGATGAACTTCTGTCAAAGCAGTTCCTGCCACAATCCCGCACATCCAGTTCACGACATTACTGTGAGTGAGATGCCTCCACGCTGCATACGTTAAGACATCAGGACGTACAGAGACTGCATAAACCCAGTCATACCGGCCACTTGGAATCCCGCACCTGTCCGTTCAGCTTCTAATAATATACACTATGATACAGCCTCTGCAGCAGTCTCCTCAGGCAAGGTTAATAGGGTCCTTAATACACATCACCCCCATAAATAACAGCGAAAAGTCCTTGCCCAGGAAAACCCGGACAACCCTGGCATAATTTCGGACCAATGAGATCTGCCCCGACTGCAACCAAGGCACACTTACTACCAACTATAACGTTGCTGTACGCAGAAGTACCAGCCAATTATGCATGGAATGCAGCATTGAAAAAGTTTCAACAGCTAAAAAAAGGAACAGCAGTAGAAGGATGGCCTAATGTGGTCCGTTCAAATGCAATTGGCAGAGTGTATAATTTTCACCCATAAAACAATGAATCCTTCTATTTGAGAATGCTGCTGATTACTGTACGAGGACCTAAAACATTTTAAAATATTCGTACAGTAAATGGTCAAATATATTGCACATATCGCGAAGGACGCAAAGAGTTGAAGTTGCTAGAAACGACACACATTGGGAGGATACCTTAAAAGATACATCATTGATCAGTCATCCAAAGCAGATAAGCGCATTCTTTGCAATTGGCACCCCTCAGGCCTCACTCCAAAAACTTTACAAAAAATTTTGTCCATCGGAGATACACATGTGTACAAAATTTCAAGAAAATTAAAAAAAAGCAACCCATGAAAATTAAAATTTTTCATGTAAATTCTCCGATAACCAAAAGTATCCACTATAAATGCTGAAAAATAAAAACACATGCAAAGCACTGCAACCCAACAACAAAACAATCGTAAACTAAGAAGCGCTGCTCACAGTGCACCACGCACACAGAACACAGTCATCTATGTCTGTCTATGACATGATCTGATGCCGCTATATGGGAAAAACATTTGTATGGGGACCCCGCGGCCCGATCACTCTCAAATTTTAAAAGAATGTCACCGGAAATATACATGTGTGCAAAGTTTCAAGAAATCGGACATGGGGAAGTGGATTATAAATTGATCACAAGATTCCACGACAGACAGACAAACCGACAAAAAAAACAGATCCTCGGCGGCACGCGAAGTTAATATAGAAAATTTAAAAATTCAAAAATAAAAATCAATTTATAATTTTAAAAAAAATCTTTAAATATAATAATTAAAAGATTGTGGGCAAAAACCTATTTAAGTAAGTAAGGGTCTATCGCCAATGTTGACATCATTTATCGGGGATTTAAGAAAAAGCTTACTTTGGTATACCCTGACCCATGTTAACTGAAATTGGTCAGTAATTCATCATCATATTTGGCTCTACAACCGGTGTCCGGTCCTAGCCTCGCGGTAACGCTCGTAGTCGTAGTCTCCGGAATCGTCCTTCCTCACATACGGGGCCAACCATTCTCAGTAAGACTTTTCTCTCGAACGCGTCTAAGAGGTCAGAATGCTTTTTGCTAAGTCTCGGATCCATACTGGTATGACCATTGTCTTATATACTAGCAGCTTGGATATTATGGTTAAATTCCTGGATTTGAAGAGTCTTGACAGACTATAGTAGGCTTTGTTGGCTTCGTGCGCGTATTTCTGGTTCCATGGTGTTATCGGCAGTTGACCCGAGGTAGTTAAAGGATTGCACTACTTCAAATTCGTGCTCCACTAGATTTCGTGCCGCCTGCTCGATCTGGATGAAAGCTTTCTGTTGTAACGAGGGTTTTACCAGCCGGGGTATCCTCAGTGTGACCAGGGTTATAAAGGGTCGTTACAATAAAAGATTTATTTTTGGTTAGGAACTCTGAATTCAATGTTTTTATTTCCTTCTTTTAAAAACAAATGAAAATCGATTATGAAATAATTTTGACTTAGATGTTACGTAGTGTGTCCTGTGGTTTTGAGCCCTGGTCCAGCGGGATCGAAGTAAATCGTCTGTGTTACGTCCAAGTGCTGACCCGCGAAAGAGGATGCTACGCACAGTTCGTTGCCAAGAGTTGCTACGTTTACGTGTGTTGACCAGCGAAAAGAGGATGCTACGCTCAGTTCGTTGCCAAAGAGTTGCTACGTTTCCGTGTGTTGACCAGCGAAAAGAGGATGCTACGCTCAGTTCATTGCCAAAGAGTTGCTACGTTTCCGTGTGTTTACCAGTGAAAAGAGGATGCTATGCTCAGTTCGTTGCCAACGTCTCTGTGTCCACGTAGTTTGATCAGTGAAAGGAGGATGCTGCGCTCAATTCACTATCAGGAGTCGCTGTGTCTATGTGTTCTGATCCGTGAAAGGAGGATGCTACGCTCGATTCACTATCAGGAGTCGCTGTGTCTATGTAGTTTGATCAGTGAAAAGAGGATGCTACGCTCGATTCACTATCAGGAGTCTCTGTGTCTATGTAGTTTGATCAGTAAAAAGAGGATGCTACGCTCGATTCACTATCAGGAGTCGGTCAGATGACGAAGAGAAGAGTTGCTTTGTCCAAGTATTTTGATCAGTGAAAGAGGATGCTACGCTCAGTTCACTATCAGGAGTCTGTCCGAAGAAGAAGAGTCTCTTTGTCCAAGTATTTTGATCAGTGAAAGAGGATGCTACGCTCAGTTCACTATCAGGAGTCTGTCCGAAGAATAAGAGTCTCTTTGTCCAAGTATTTTGATCAGTGAAAGAGGATGCTACGCTCAGTTCACTATCAGGAGTCTGTCCGAAGAAGAAGAGTCTCTTTGTCCAAGTATTTTGATCAGTGAAATAGGATGCTACGCTCTGTTCACTCTCAGGAATCTGTCCGAAGAAGAAGAGGAGTGTATGTTGTCCTTGTGTCCTCTTTTATAGCACGTGAAGCGGTTTAAAACTTCGAACCGGGCTGTTCCGTTTCCACGTTTTTTTCCCATTCGGTAAATTACCGTTGTTGCTATGCCATTTTCTTTTCCTTTCTAGGGTTAGTTTCATCGGAACTGCAGTGCGTGTACGTTATTTGTTGTTGTTGTTCTTATTGTTGCCGCTTGTGTATGTACACTGAAGAATGTTGACGGAATTCCCTGTGTGTTTTGTTGTTGTATTTTCTCCTTTCAATTTGTTCACTGTCAACGGCATCGTTGTTCGCAAAAATGTTAACGAAATCCCCTATGTAATTTGTTGTTGCAGGGGATTCCGTTGGTCTACGGTGGCTATTCTGTTGGGGCATAGCATTGTAGTATCGTTGTGTATGCATTGCCTTGTTGGTCAACGCTTCTTGGTCGTTGACCTCATCTGTTGATTTTTGATCATTCGTTTCCTGCTTGCGTTTGTACTGTGTTGGTGTTGTACATGCGTTTGCTGAGTTTCTGCCTACGCTTCTGTGCTCCCGACTGCACACAGAATTTTGTATGTAGTATGTGCTGTCTCTTTCCTTCTCCAATTGCTCCATTATGGTGGTTGCAGTGGAGGCGCGGCTACTTGATACTCATAATGTGTTTTCTGCTGATTGCGATCAGTGTCCCAAAAATGGAGGTGTGGCCTAGTAATCGCAATCATATATTGGAGAAGTGCAGTCGGCCTGAGAAGAGATGCCGTCCAATTGACTCCTTACACTTCCCGGTCACGTCGGACGACGCTGATCCTTCCGGTGTTCGTTACGATGGCCGTGAACAAGATGTTGTCTTGTTGGTTAGATAGTTTGAGTTGTTGATGACACATTGTGTCTCCTTGTCGGCGTTGAAATTTGTTTCAGGACTTTGTTGTCATCTCTGTATAGCCGAACATGTTTCGGGTTTGTTGTTGGTGGATTTCGGTGTGACTGCTGTTCCCTGCGGTATGTGCCCTTCCCTGTGTCGATTGGGGAGTTTTGGTGAAACTGCTTGAGTTCTCCCACGTGAGCGGTACGTTCCTTGGTCTGGCCGCATAACCTCAGTTTCGTGATGACCGGCGAGACGAAATCTACCACTTGATATGGTCCGTCGTACTTTGGTGCGAGCTTGCTGGCAAATCCTTCGAGTGCGTTGGACAGATGATGCTGTTTGACCAGGACAAGTTGCCCGACCTCCGGTTTCCAGGGGCGTCGTCCTAGATTATAGTGTCGCGCCTGTTCTCCTGCTGCCCGTTCCATGTTGCATCGAACTATCACGAAGACTTCTGACAACTGTTTTGCTCTGTCATCTGGTGTTTTGGGCAGGGTGCCGGTTCCAGTGGTGACTTCGTCGAAAAGAGTGTGTGGGAGGCGTGGCTCTCTACCCTGCGTTAAGAAGATCGGGCTGTACCCCGTCGAGTTTGTTGGCTTGAATTGATTGCCAACATGATCTCAGGTAGTATCTCGTCCCACGTACGCTGTTGCGTGCCGGACAGTTGCGCGATGATCGTTTTCACGGTGCGGTTCGCCCTTTCGGTCGGATTTTCTTGCGGGTTGTATGGGGCGGTGTACTGATGCCGTACTCCCATGCTCTGGAGAAATCGTCGAAATGCCCTACTTGTAAACTGGGTGCCGTTGTCGGTGATGAGGACGGTGGGTACCCAATATCGTGCAAGTATGCGTTCGCAAAATGCTTTTTGTAGTCCGTCGGTGGTTGCTCGTCTCATTAGCACTAGCTCGACCCATTTGGAGAAACGATCGAAGTATACTAATAACATGGTATTCCCATGTTTCGATCGTGGTAGTGGCCCTACGAAGTCGGCACATAGCATGGCCCATGGTTCATCTGCCACCTGCGTGAGCATCTTCCCTGCCGCCTCCTGCTGATTCGGCTTGTAGCGTTGACAATTCTCGAAACGTTTGACATGCTTGTGGATGTCGCGGAACATCCCTGGCCAGTAATAATGTGCACATATCCGCGCAGTTTTCTTCCGGATGGCTAGATGTCCTGCCGATGGGTTGTCTTGGTTCTCCCTGAGAACTTGGTCACGAAGTGCGTCGGGGACACAAAGTTTCCAAGGCGCCGTGTCTTCGTCTCCAGCCCTCTGTTCGATGTGGCGATGTAGTTGCCCTGCTTCTATCACGTAGACGGGATACTTCGTGGGGTCTTCTCGGATCTGGTTTATTTTCCTTTCCAGCCATCTACAATTGGGACTTGGTGTGTTGTCTTCGGAATGTCTTGTCTTGTCTTGAAATGGAATTTAACCATTTAAGAGAAAGGTGGTCTGTGATTACAGTGAAACGATACCCTTCTATGTATGGCCGCATTTTCCTAATTCCCCAGACTATCGCTAGGCACTCCTTCTCGGTGGGGGAATAGTTTTTCTCGGCTTGGTAGAGATGTCGGCTGGCGTATGCTATTACGCGCTCGTTGCCGTCTAGTTCCTGTGTCAGCACTGCTCCTAGGCCATAGTCGCTGGCGTCTGTCTGGAGCGAAAACTTTTGCGTAAAGTCAGGACATGCGAGGATTGGGGCTTCCGTCAGTTTGATTTTCAACTGGTCGAACGCTGTTTGTTGTTCCTCCGTCCACTTCCAATGCTTTCCCTTTTTCAGCAAGTCGGTCAGTGGTCGTGTAGTTTCCGAGAAGTCAGGGACGAAACGGCGATACCAAGACGCGATTCCCAAATATCTTCGTACCTCTCGCACGTTTCGTGGGGGCTGAAGTTCTTTGACGGCGGCGATCTTTTCTGGATCGGTATGGATTCCTTCTCTACTGACTACGTGTCCCAGGTATTTCAGTTCCGTCTTGCCGAATTCACACTTTTCTGGATTGATCTTTAAGTTGGCCGCTTGTAGTCGTCTGAACACCTTGCGTAGATTCGCTAAGTGTTCTTCAAAAGTCCTCCCGATGACGATGATGTCATCGATGTATGCGAATGCGTGTGGCTCCATCTCTGGTCCGATAACCCGATCGAGTGCCCGCTGGAATGTAGCCGGTGCAGAGTGTAACCCAAATGGCATCACTCGCCACTGAAATAGGCCGCGCCTTGGTACTGTGAAGGCAGTGCATTTCTTGCTGTTCTCCTCCATGGGTATTTGCCAGTACCCGTTCCGTAAGAATGTGTTGGATTCGGGGCAATGGGTATGCGTCGGGGGTTGACCGTGCATTGAGCTCACGATAGTCTACGCAAAGCCTCCATTTCCCGTCTTTTTCTTGACGAGCACAATAGGTGCGCTGTGAGGGCTGTGCGAGGGTTCGATGCAGCTTTTTGCTAGCAGTTCATCTATCTCTGAGTTGATTATCTCCTGCATTGCCGGGTTGCGGGGAAAATATCGTTGCTTGATTGGTCGCTCGTCGTGCATCAGGATCTTATGTTCAGTGATGTTAGACACCGCTGGTAGTTTGTCAAACTTTTGGAATTCTTCCTGGAGCAAAGCTGCAAGTCTCTCCTGTTCCGTTTGTATTTCCGGTTGGTCCCTTATGCCACGCAAAGTTTCATGTCGCTGCTCCATCTTTTCGTGAAGTTGTAGTGTTTGGCCGCCACAGCTCAATTTGGCTTTCACTTTTAATAGGAAGTCTAGTCCGAGGACGATATTGTCTACCGCTTCCGGGAGTATCAAAAAGTTGAGTCGGGTGTGTTCTCTTCCAATTCGTACGTCAAAGGTTAGGGCTTCTCGTGTACCCTCAGCCATCCTGACCGTCATGTTGACGGGTACGCTATTCGAAGCGCTCCTCCTGTCTTCTGTGCATATTGCTCGCTGATAAAGCTCTTTGTCGCACCAGTGTCGATCGTGGCTTTGACAATTTCGTTCCCTAGGGTTATGGTGGCGTAGACTTGAGTTGCGTCGAAGTGTAGGCAATCTATTGGGTTTGAGGTTTCATCATCTGGGGTTCCGCCGCACCTCTGTTCCGACGGTTCCCTCGGTCGTTTCCCGCTTGTCTCCGCTAACATTCTGTCGTTCTTATGTTTCGGCTTCCGCATTCCCAACAGAAGAGAATTTGTTGATTTTGGCAATCTCGTCTTCTGTGCCCGTCCTGGCCGCATCGCATGCAGGCTGTCCTCACGTTTATGCGTCTCTCGCCGTCGCGTACAGTTTCTCTCCATCGGTTTTGGTCGATGGGTGGGTCTACTTGGTCCTGATATTCCAGCTATGCTTTCAAAATCCTCCGCTACTTCAATAAGGTCGTTCAGTGAATTGAAATCTTTTCGCTTGATGTATTGATATTCCTGGCAACAATTTCTAAATATCCTTTCTACCTGCTGTACCGCAGTGTAATCTGCATGCCTCATCAAGTTCTGCATCGTTATCACGACATCTTTGAAACGTTCGTTTCCGGTCTGGCGTCGTTGGCGGATTTCGTCGTCCAGATGTTCCCAATATCGGGTGGGGTTAGCGTCTGTTTCTTTTAGCGTCTGTTTCAACACTCGCTTGACGCATCTAACCATCCGCTCCCATACGACACCTTCCGATGGATTGTCCGTTCAATTGAAAAGCCACTCCACGCCCTTTGAGGATAGCTTATCTTGAATCCGATTACAATCGAAGACTTCAGAGAACGTTTTTGCGTTCCCTTCTAGGCCGACAAAGTTTTTTCCATTATCGCTTCTTATCCTGATTAGTCTCGAGGTGTATAGCACGGACTGATAACCAGGTAAATAATGCGATCCATCTTTTCTCACGCCTTCGTCTGACTGATACTGAGACTGGTCCAAAATAGTCTAGACCCGTGTACGTGAATGGCCGTACGTATGGGGTCAACCGATCCTCAGGTAGTGGAGCCATTATCGGGGTGACTGGTGCAGCACTAGCAATCCTGCATTCCATACAGTTTCCAATAACTCTTCGAAGAACTTGGCGTAGTCTTGGTATCCAGAATTTTTGACGTATTTCACAGATCGTCGCTTCGATGTTCTGATGCATCGATTCGATTATGGTATTGTCGCGTTATTAACGTGGTGACCCCGTGATCTAGCGGCAGTATAATCGGGTGTTTCGAATCATATGGTAGCCAGCCGGCGGCATCCAAACGTCCATTCGCTCTTAAGATTTCGTCGTGGTCTTTACTTGGCATAAGCTTCTGGAGAGACGAACTCTTTGGAAGGGATATACCCTTTCCAATGCATCGAATTTCCATTGATAAAACTTGGGATTGAACATAGCGGATAATAACCTTTTCAGCCGCATCCAATTCCGTCACGGTCAGCGCATGCGTCTTTCCTAGCTTAGACTTATTTTTGCACATTGTTGTGAATCTGAGCACCCAGGCAATTGACCTTTTCAACTTGTTGAACGATGAAAAGCAACTAAATTCCATCAAAGAATTATCATAGGCTAATAATGTGTAGTTGTTTAAAGTTTCGGTTTCGTCAGCTGGCGTTAGGCAAGATTCGATTCCGGAAGGCCATTCCTTAGGAGATGCATTTAGAAACTCTGGTCCGACAAACCAGCGGTTTTCATGGCTGAAATCGATTTTGCGGCGTGATCTCGTGGCATCATCGGCGACGTTGTGGCAGCCATCTCCAGTTCTTAGCTTCCGTAGCATTTAAAATTTCGTTGATTCGGTTGGCGACGAAAGGCTTATATTGGCGATTTCTGGTCTGAATCCACTTAACAACCGTTGATGAATCACTCCATAATATGAAATTATTTACCACCAATTCATGTTCTTGTAGAACAGTTTGCATCAATCGACTCCGAGCACTGCGGCCTGCAGCTCAAGTCTGGGCACGGTCAGAGATTTTTGTGGCGCGCATCTTGTTTTGGCACTTACAAGTACGACGTCAATTCCATCATCGGCATTTGTTATCCTCCAATATGCAGCAGCGGCAAATGCAACCTCGCTGGCGTCCACAAAAACATGAAGTTGCAATTCTTTCGGTAGTCCGTTTGTAAAGTAGTACATTGGAATCTTCAAATGAGCTACACTATTGAAGTTTCCTCTCCAATGCATCCACGCAGAATGAATGTTATCAGGAATGGGATCATCCCATTTCACATCGTATTTCCAAACTTCCCGCATGATCAGTTTAGCAGTTATCATGAAATGACTCAGTAGTCCGAGAGGGTCGAAAACGGACATAACGATGCTTAACAATTCCCGTTTTGTAGGAACCCTACGTCCAGCAATGACTTCTTCTGCGACACGATTGAATTTTATCCGATAGTGAAACGTATCGCTCCCTGGATGCCATACCATACCCAAAACTCTTTCAGTAACGTGGTCGTCGTCACAGACGGCAATAATGTCTTGACGGCCATTTAAGGCTCTGACGGCTTCCTTTGAATTGGAGGTGAATCCACGTAACTCAAACCCAGCATCTGTGTGGATTTCCCTGACTTGTTTGGCTATGCCGATGGCTATATCGACTAACTCAAAACTGTCCACGAAGTCATCGACGTAGTGATGCTTTAAAATAGCTTTAATAGCACGTGGATAACATTGAGTGTGCTGTTTGGCGTTTTCGACCTTGACGTACTGTGCGGCGCATGGTGAGCATGCTGCACCAAATGTCATTACGCTCATCTCGTATATGTCTGGAGGATGATCTTCGTGGCCATCGCGCCATAGAAATCGCTGGGCACACCTGTCTTCTGGCTGGATGACAACCTGATGGAACATCTCCTTGATATCCCCGCATACAGCGATTGAACCAATGCGAAAGTTGAAGAGAACTGACGGAAGCAGTTGATACTCCTTTGGCCCTTTAAGTAGAAACAAGTTTAGTGAGACTTTTTTTATTCACACTCGTTACGGCGAAGTGCGGCAAATACCACGTCCTTGGGTGAAATAGGCTAACCTCCTCACGTGGCAGAATGCGCGCATATCCCTTTTTAATATATCCATTAATGGCTGCCTTATAGGCATCCGCAAATACTGAGTCGAGCTTCATTTTCTTTTCAATGTTAGCTAGTATTTTTTCGGCCATAGCAAAGCTGTCAGGTAGTACGATATTTTCATCTCTCCACAAAAGACCCGTCTGAAATCTGCCTTCAATTTTCTTAGTTATTTTCTTCAAAATCATACGTGCTCGTATGTCTTCATCTCCTTCTATGATAGGCGCTGGACGAACACCAAAATTCTCGGTCGTGAAGTACTTCTCTACTAAATTATGTAATGAGTCATTACTCAAAGTGTTAACTAGAAAGCATGACATTGGCTGAGTTGGCTTTCCTCCGGTTGCTCCAAACACTACCCAACCAAGCTTGGTGTTGGCGGCAAATGGTCCATCAGGTTGTAGTAGAATCGTTTCGGTTGACACGCTCAAGTGGCAATTATCAAGACCGATAAGCAGCTTCGGAGTAGCTTTACCATATTCTGGAATTGGCGGCAAATCGAAATGCGTCGTGTTTTTACAAGGTCGGACCTCTGGAAGCTTTGGACTGGTAATTCGAGATTTTGTACAGCGTGTACATCACGCAACACGTAATTTTCATTTTTTCCGACTCCGCTTATGCGTACGTTGACCTGCATTGTTTTTTCCTTCGCAGCTCTTCCACCAATCCATTGTAGTTCCGGACTACTGCGATTTCCTTTTAATCCTAATTCTTCGGCTAATGAGTTGTCGATCAAAGTTACAGACGAGCCTTAGAAATAGCTGGCAATTGTAAATTTTGTGTTCCTTTTGACAAATGGAGCATTCACCAGACCTTGCGTCTGTGGCTAAATGGGTGTGCATGACCGCACGTCTTTCTCGATCTGGTTGTTCGATATTCAACTCCGGAATTGTGCATATGATGTTGGCGACTTCATTTAACCAGTTGCTAAAGTCCAAAACGTATGGTCTTATTGGCGCAGAATGCCTGGCCCATTCAATGTTCTTACTGACAGGCACTTTGGCAACAAGCTCCTCCAAAAGAGTTGGATTGGTTAGATGGTGATGTGCATTGGCTGCCTGTAGTAACGCAGAAAGATTTTTAGCCTTTGTCGCAAATGGTATCAATTTTGCTACATTCGATTCCCCTATAAGCAGAACTTCACGAATTTCGCGCAGTTGACTAGCTATCAATATTTCTGGTCTACCAAAGCGAAGTTTAAGTTGTTCCATCACCGCTGAAACGTTATCTGGATGGATTAGGAGGCACTTAGCCGTTTCATAAGCATTTCCTTTTAAGCTCCTTTGTAGGCGCTGGCAGTTTTCGAAATTCGTATACTTATACGCGACTGTCGAATGGTTGTAGGCATTTGAATACAATGGCCAAACTTCAGGTTCACCTTTGAACATCGGCAAATCGTACAATTTCCTTGTCGCTGGCTGCCATTGACTTTGGAGTGACATTCCTGGAAATTGTGTGGCTGGTTGCCATTGACTTTGCGTTAAGGTTTCTGAGGTTTGCCACGATGGCAACTGATTATCACGACACGATGTTTGGGCGTAGCTGTCTAGCGTTGGCTTCGATGTATTGTCGAATATCGGGACGTGTTGCTGTGGGGTGTTGCTATGCATGCGAGGGTCGAATTGCTGTTGTACAGTTGTATGGAGACGTTCCATGGTACTTCTAAAAAGATTTTCCATTGCATCCAATCTCGCCTGCATACTTGCAACTGCATCATTTAAGGTGTTATTCGCGGCATTGGGTGTGACGACAGTATTATCACGTGTGTTGGTATTCGTATGTGCGGCACTAATTTTGAGGTTATCTATCGGCATGCGTTCTTCTGGCGAAGTATGACGATTGTCGTCGTTATAACTGTTATCTCCGTTATCGGCGTAGTTTACGTCGGCAATGTTCGCTTCTGCACAGGACTGGTTTAGAAAGAAGTTGCAATTCTTTCGGTAGTCCGTTTGTAAAGTAGTACCTTGGAATCTTCAAATGAGCTACACTATTGAAGTTTCCTCTCCAATGCATCCACGCAGAATTAATGTTATCAGGAATGGGATCATCCCATTTCAGATCGTATTTCCAAACTTCCCGCATGATCAGTTTAGCAGTTATCATGAAATGACTCAGTAGTCCGAGAGGGTCGAAAACGGACATAACGATGCTTAACAATTCCCGTTTTGTAGGAACCCTACGTCCAGCAATGACTTCTACTGCAACACGATTGAATTTTATCCAATAGTGAAACGTATCGCTCCCTGGATGCCATACCATACCCAAAACTCTTACAGTAACGTGGTCGTCGTCACAGACGGCAATAATGTCTTGACGGCCATTTAAGGCTCTGGCGGCTTCCTTTGAATTGGAGGTGAATCCACGTAACTCAAACCCAGCATCTGCGTGGATTTCCCTGACTTGTTTGGCTATGCCGATGGCTATATCGACTGACTCAAAACTGTCCACGAAGTCATCGACGTAGTGATGCTTTAAAATAGCTTTAATAGCACGTGGATCACATTGAGTGTGCTATTTGGCGTTTTCGACCTTGACGTACTGTGCGGCGCATGGTGAGCATGCTGCACCAAATGTCATTACGCTCATCTCGTATATGTCTGGAGGACGATCTTCGTGGCCATCGCGCCATAGAAATCGCTGGGCACACCTGTCTTCTGGCTGGATGACAACCTGATGGAACATCTCCTTGATATCCCCGCATACAGCGATTGAACCAATGCGAAAGTTGAAGAGAACAGGAAGCGGTTGATACTCCTGTGGCCCTTTAAGTAGAAACAAGTTTAGTGAGACTTTTCCGACCGTTGCTGCAGCATCGAAGACGAGACGCAATTTCTTCGGCTTATTCACATTCGTTACGGCGAAGTGCGGCAAATACCACCTCATTGGGTGAAATAGGCTAACCTCCTCACGTGGCAGAATGCGCGCATATCCCTTTTTAATATATCCATTAATGGCTGCCTTATAGGCATCCGCAAATACATCCACGAAATAAAGTTGTAGAAGATCGCAGGCAGATCTCGGGCATCGAAAATTAACACACCAGTTGCATGTGCATGTGTATGTGCGTGCGTTGTGCGCGCGTGCGTTATGCGTTTATTTCTATAATAATTTTAATTATTAATACATATAATATATTGATATAATAATAATTGCTAAAATATTTTTGACCTCACCGTGGTTTGCTGCTCAATCCGACGTCTGCTGCGATTTCTCCCAAAATGACCGAACACGAAACGTGAAACGTCAAAGGCAAATGGCAGGCGAACATTGAGTGTCAAACAGATAACACAGCATTTTTAATGAGGTCGAGTTGCAAACCCGTTTACATTACGACTTTTTTAAATAACATTTGCCGTTCTGCAACACCGTTATTCCTCGGTTCGGTGCTCGGTCTGTGAACGCTGAAGTGTGGTTTGATGGTGGGATTGTTAACCCCGGTATTTTGACTTCCTCGCCTTCTGTCGCGTCATGCAAATTTAGTAGTGATGGGGGCGTTGGTGACGGGTTGCGTTGGTGTCTTGCTTCGAGTCCCGCCAGGCGCAGTTCGTCGTCTGAGGTCACATCTCGTCCTGTGATGAAAGTCGTGAAACGCTTTCTCAGCTCGTCTACCCCGCCGTTTACGTCCAGCCTAAATTCCGCCATGTAACTTTGTAGGTTGTCTTTCGTGAGGTTATAGACCCATCTAGTTTTTACCATCTTGGCTAATTTAGTTTTCTTCGTTCTCTATTCGGGTTTCTTCGCTTGATACTTATTTTCCAGGGTCCCTGCTCGGGCGCCAATTGTAACGAGGTTTTTCCCAGCCGGGGTATCCTCAGTGTGACCAGGGTTCGTTGTTATAAAGGGTCGTTACAATAAAATTTTATTTTTGGTTAGGAACTCTGAATTCAATGTTTTTATTTCCTTCTTTTAAAAACAAATGAAAATCGATTATGAAATAATTTTGACTTAGATGTTACGTAGAGCGTCCTGTGGTTTTGATGCCTTGGTCCAGCGGGATCGAAGTAAATGGTCTGTGTTACGTCCAAGTGCTGACCCGCGAAAGAGGAATTTGTGGTCAAATTGACTCCTTACACTGTACAGCTCTTCGGTTTCTACCAACGATGTCAATATCGTCTGCGTAAGCGGTATCTGAATGGATAAAGGATTGTTCCTCTCGCCGTTACGTCAGAGTCTCGGATCACTTTCTCCAACGCCAGGTTGAAGAGGACGCACGCCAGTCCATCCCCTTGTCGGAGCCCGTTATAGATGTTGAATAGGCTTGATAGTGATCCGGATATTTTTACTTGGCTTTTCGTGTCAGTTTATTTGGGATGCCGAATTCTCTAATGGCTTTATAAAGTTCTACTCTGGCTATGCTATCATAGGCGGCTTTAAAGTCTATAAAAAGATGGTGTAGTGAGTTTTGAAACTCTAGACATTTTTCCATCACCTGCCTAAGGGTGTAAATCTGATCAGTTTTTGATTTGCCTGGGATGAAGCCACACTGGTATGTACCAATGATCCCTTTAGCGTATGGGGCTATCCTGTCTTGAAGGATAGAGAAGAAAATCTTATACGCGGTACTCAGCAACTTTATACCACGATAATTGCTGCAGGGTGTGATATCTCCTTTCTTATGTATGGGGCACAGGATGCCTCTTCGCCAGTCTTCTGGCATCACTTCTTCCTCCCATACTTGCACTATTAGTTCATGAATTGCTTGGTGTATTGCGGGGCCTCCTGTTTTAATTAGCTCCGCTGGGATACCATCAAATCCCGGGGCCTTATTATTTTTGAGCCGATTAATCGCTCAGCTAACTTCGTCTATGCTTGGTGGCGGAAGCATAGTGTGGTCTTTCGTCATTGGTGGAGGCTCCAATTCCTCAGTTAGCTAGCCATTCAGCAACTCATGAAAGTGCTCTTCCCATCGCTATAAGATGTCTTTGAGATCGGCGATTAGATTAACCTCTTTGTCTTTGCAGTATGTGCAACGCGGTGTATATTGCATCATACCGCGGACTCTTTGGTAGAACTTCCGCACCTGGTGTGGTCCTCGCTCTCTATACTGTGCTAGTTCACGGACGAGATTCTTCTCCCAGGCTGCTTTCTTTCGCCGGTGAACTGTTTTTTCAATTGCTTTTGTTGAATTGCTATTTGTTAACTTGCTGTTATAGTAACCTTTTTTTTTACAGTGCAAAAAAAACAAATTGGAAAAAAAAATTTAAAAAAAAACCGTAGTAACCTTTGAGCGTTACACACAAATATTTCTGTTTGATTATTATATTAAATAGATTACAGTACGTACAAAGCAGCGCAGCATATAGCACACAGTCATTATGGCTGATTGTGCGTACAGCACAGAAACAGCGCAGTGAGCAGCGCATCACACAGTCATTATGATGCCCGACCGTTTTTTCGTCGACTTAAGATATTTAGTTACAAAATTGGTCCCCACGAAAGGCCCTTTTATATAAACGGGATAATATATAGCCTTTATTCACCTGAAAGTTTATTCTAAATATTAGTGAAAGAATTTTTTAAATTGGTTAAGTAGTTTCGAA
Organism: Nephrocerus scutellatus; assembly: GCA_947095585.1. Lineage (NCBI taxonomy): Eukaryota > Metazoa > Arthropoda > Insecta > Diptera > Pipunculidae > Nephrocerus > Nephrocerus scutellatus. Next base: position 79,369,110 of record OX352761.1, on the reverse strand, counting down.
TAACACCACCCACACACAAACCAACTTTACCTCTTTATAATATTAGAATAGATTTTGCTCGAGACTTCTATTCTGTAGAGCAGAGTATAGAATAGTGCATCGCAATCTATTGAGTCAAATGCTGCACTTAAGTTTACAAATAAAGCATACAACTTCTTTTCTTCTATTGTAAATTACGGATATATTAAAAAATGAAAATACTTGGTCCGCAGCTGAGTAGTGTTCCCTGAAACCGGCCTGAAATTAGTTTAAGACTTTATTATTTGTAACCCATTGTGTTAGTCTGTTGTACAGACTATATACAGGCTCCGAATAATTTAGCTGAGGTGTTAAGGAATGATATGCCTCTATAGTTGGGTGGGTTATTATCATTATATTATATTCACCTTTTTTATATACCGAAAATATTTTATACATGTTTTCCAAATCTTGGTGGTAAATCTGCCGTTTCGAATATTCGCTATAAGAGCTATTACAAATTCAGTTTTACAATTTTTGTAGAACTCGAATGGTATACGGTCCTTCTCTGGGGCCTTATTCTTTTTTGAGTTCATGATCACTTTTGAGCTTCACTGCATCTAGGTAATCGTTTACAAAGGAAGGGACTGCGTATTAGAATGCTAAAGATGTTCGCTCAGTAGTGATGGGCGAAATTGGTTAATTTGCTAACCAAGTTCGAATTGGGTTTTTTTCTTCAGATTAACCATGTTATTAATCAGTATGACGGTCGATTAGTTTTATAGAAACTGAGAATATGTCATGACAAGTTTATTTTTTTATTTTAGATTATGCTGAAAATCGAAGAAAAAGGTACAAGAGCTAATACACAAATATAACGAACGACGAACAACTGTTGCAATATAACTGTTTAGAAACAGATGCTGGTTTTAAAATAAAACTAGTTAAGGTTGTTTTCTTTGGCCTTTGATTGAGTGCTTGTGGACCTGATTTGATTTGCATTACATTTTCTTGAGATGGACCTCGATTTTACTCAGTTCGTTGCTGAAGCTCAAAAGATAATGGAGCATTTGCATCCAAATAATATATTGACGAAGTCGGATGGGTAACGGTTGCTCTTCTCTCGCTTGACTCGTCTTGTAATTGTCTTGGTGCTACTATGCTTCTACTTGCCGGATTTTGGAAGCATGTATATCTCCGATTAGAAAATTTACAAGAAAAATTTTAATTTTTGTGGGCTGTTTTTTTTAAATTTACTTGCTTAGATTGCATAGCTAATAAAAAATTTAAAGCGTGATCGTTTATTTAACTACTGTCAAAACAGTTGCTTAGAAACGCTATTTGAAATGTCTGCATTTACAAACAAAGTATACGCAGACATTATTTACGTTTATGGGCTGTGCAATTTTCGGCTGATGAAAGAATATTGGAAGCCATCATACACCTGTGCAAGAACTGCTTTCCGATGATTTGAAAAAGAGACTTAAGTTTTTTAACTAGCAGAGCTTGGATGACAACGAGTTTATTAGCAGAATTATTTACAAGAGATGGGATCACACATTTTCACAATCTTCATACATGGGCTGCAAAGAATTAACACAGAAGAAGACTGTCATCATTTCAACACAAATTCAGCGTCAATATGTGGGCAGGTGTAATTGGAAACAAGTTAATCGGCCCCTTCAAACTACCACTCAGGTTGAATTCTACAAACTATCTGGAGGTTTTGCGAAATGATTTACCAGAACTATTGGAGGACATTTCACTTATCGTAGATTGGCACTAAAGATGCTTCACGCTTGCATCAAAAGGCTTTTTGTGGATCAATTTGGTTCACCACTGGTGCACAGCACAGTAGCCCAATCGACTAAGCTTCACAATATCAACCTACCGAAACACTGGTTCGAATTCCAGCAGGGGAAAAATACTTTTTTTTAAAAAAAAAAATAGAAACGTTGTAAACGTCCGAGTGTAAGTTCCGAGACACCCAATTCCCAAACAACTTTTGCAAGCATACACAGATAATGCACGGCGAAACCCCATATAGTGTGGAGCAATACTCCATATTGTGTGGAGCGATACCACTACCGCAGCAGTGGTCCCCCCGCATTTCGGAACTTAGCTTCCAAAAAAGTTCAGCATAATATTTACACTCAGGGGATAATAATCGCATTTGCCGGGACAGGCAACTTTATCATCGTCTATAGCTGGATATCCAAAGCATGGGCTTGGTATCAGCTACTTGACGCTTTACACGTTTGGAGTTTTTGATGACGCAGCAGTTTGGGGTCGCTGGCGATAGTGGTGGTGGACGGCCTCGCATGTTGAGGCGAACTTTCCTACAATTCGGCTGCACAACGGAAGCAGTTCTCTCATACGACTTGAACGAATCTCTCGTGGCAGCTTTCGTGGTAAATAGTAATAGTAAATAGTAAATAGTTTGTCATTTTGAAAATACCGTTCCTTAGCAAAGTACACTTTTGTTTTGTCATTTAAACTTTCCCCTGAACGGAAGTAAGTCCCCGACATTTTGGTGCCTCCTGTGAGTAAGGATTGTAAAAAACAGTTTTAAATTTTTGCTCGTGTGGACACGCTTGTCAAACGGTTTTATATTCGTGGTTTTTGGTTTTGACTTTGTGTGTTTTCTGGCAAAACCAAATATAATTACCCCTAAATCGTTCAGTGGAACAAAAATAAAAGGGTAATTTCGTGTTATGTGCGCGTGCGGCCACAGTTGGCTAACGTCATATTGTCTATCTTTGGCAACGCTCATTGCCTTAGCGTCTATGTCCTTAGCCCTTTCCCTTTTGTTCAGATTACTGTGAACCGAGTTCACCTACCCCTCTCGTAGTTCGGTGTCGTGAGTTATTTGCGTTGAACATGGCGGATTTAAATCGACGCACTGCCGCATGCACGAATCTGCCTAGAACAGCGTTCGATAAAAGCGCATTACCAACGCTTCCTGGCAGCCTAAATGGCACTGGTGAGCGATACGACAGCTGAGGGCATTCAGGCTCACGATGATCTGCTGGCAGCTAGCTCTGCATGATATGGCGGAAATCGGACCGGTTTCCCCGCCACAGCATCAACCATGCCAAAGGTGGAGATGAAGCTGGAGTCGGTGCAAATGCAGACATTCGATTACCACCTACACAATTGGTTAGCGTTCAAGGACGCATTTAAAAATCTAGTTCACCACACGGAGCTGGCGCCTGCCTACAAACTCCAGAAGCTTCGTGCCGCAGTCCTGCCTGGCAGCGTATGCCAGGAGTGAGCTTAAAGAGAGGTTCGACAACCCACGACTGTTGTGCGAGACACATGTTTCCTCCTTAACCTGAAGGCAGCCCAGGACGAATGTTCATGTGCCCTGCTACGGATCGTGGATACCGTGCAAGAATCACTCCGTGCACTATGAGTGATGAGACAACCAGTGTCCAGTGGGGACGCCTTAACGGTCCCGATTGTTATGTCGCGTTTGCCGTGTCCAATTTGCCGAAGGTGACCCAGCAAGGTTGGTGCATGCATTGCCCAGCCAAAGAGAATCCAGTCTCACCAGCCTGCTCGAGTTCTTGACTCATCGGGGCCACAGCATGGCGACAGAGATCCAGCTCTCTTCTACATCTGGTCGACAACAGGCAGGTGGATCACGGCAACCAAAGACGCTTCCTGTTGCCCGGACTCACGTCGGTGCAGTTCCAGAGAACCGACGGAGGCGTCAGCCCGACGAGAAGCAGAACGCCAGCCTGCCCAACAAGAAGCAGAACCCCAGGCTGCCCAAAAAGAAGTGGTACGTCAGCCAGACCAACAAGAAGCAGAAAGCCCACATAGGCCGCCCGATAGCTATGTTATCCATCATGGATGTTGGGAGTACCACCTAGAAGCAAGGAGCTGGTGGTACTCACAGGATAAGGAACCTCAGAGACCTCCCCTTTCAACAATGGAAGACTCGCTCACTCGAACACTACCGTACAGATAGCTACAGCGCTCGGCTACGCGTACGGCGCAACCTCGGAGCCCCACCTGGTTGAAGCACTCTGCGATCCTTGATCGCAGGTAAGTTTAATTACAACAAAACTAACAAAGCAACTTCACATGCACTTCACTGCACCTACTACATCTGGTCGGACTCCAGCGTCGTCTTGTGTGGGTTGCGAAAGGAACCGTCGACACTCAAGCCCTACGTCGCAAACCGAGTGCGACAGATTCAGGATCTGACGTCGCATCACGTCTGATCTGCGCAGAACCCAGCTGATTGGGCTAGTCGAGGTCTTAGGCCCACCCGGGAAGCTCTACGCTGACGACCTGGCACAAGTGGCAGAATGACTGAAGATTTCATTTTTTCACTGGCATGGCTATCAAGGATTAAGCTGACAACACAGCGCCAAGATGGGGTCCTCATTCCGTTGACCGAACGCTTCAGCACACTAAAACGGTTACTTCATACCGTCGCCTACTTGCTCCGTTGGCGGAGCACTTATCGTCACCTCCTGAAGAAACCAGTGGTCGGAGCGGATGAGCTCCCATCGTCTTGCCGAAAACTGGTGCTTTCGTTTGGCTCTTAGTTCGCCAGGCGCACGACGTGACCCTACATGGCGGTGTCCAACTCATGCTGCAGACGCTGCGGCAAAAATACTGAATTCATGGATGACAAGCTGTGCGGACTTTCTGCACAAATGCCCCACTTGTCGAAGACACCGCGGAGCGGTTATCAAGCAACAAATGGCTTCGTTGCCCAGCCAACGAGTCAACTCAGCACGCCCGTTTTTGGCCTCTGGAGTCGACTACGGTGGTCCCTTCTCCAAACCAAACAATCTCGCACAACGGTCAAGAGCTACTTGGCAATCTTCGTTTGCATTGCCACGAAGGCTGTACACATCGAGATCATTGAAGACCTCTCATCTTAGGCCTTCATGGATGCCCTTACCCGATTCACCAGCAAGCGTGGACCCTGCCCAGATCTGTACAGCGACAATGGCACCGCATTCGTTGGAGCGAACCGTTACCTCAAGAAGAGCATTCGAGTCCCATCACAACTAACAGACACTGGTCCATGCAGGGACGAGATGGCACTTCATCACCCTCGCGGCTCCACATCAAGGTGGTGTAAGTGTTTTTCGACGCCGACAGCAAAAACACTTCGTCACAAACCATACGGCTAAATCACTACGCTAATATATACGTTTGGCACTACGTCTGACATATAGCACAGTGGCGCCATGGAAGTACCCCTAGCTGCCGATCCGAAGTACGTGGGATCGAATCCCCGTACAAGCAAACCTTTTTTTCATAGAAATTAATTTTCAAATTAATTTCTATAAAGGCTTACCGCCAACAACCACCACACCGGACTAAGCAATGAGCCATCCGACAGGTACAAGGAAAGCTGCCCTAGGCAGAAAATACCTTTTTCATAGAAACTAATTCCCCAGTTAATTTCTATAAAGGCATATTGCCGTCGCCTATCACATCGGACCCAATAGCACAAAGAATGAGCGACTGGCCGGAAAACCAACATACACAAGATCAAATCAAATCAATTCCCAGGCGAGGGAAAATATATTTTTTTTCATAAAAACTCGCGAATATCATGTCTATGTACACCGATCGCCGGTCAGAAATATATCCGATATTAGCGCCACGGAAAAGTCTCCAGCTAATATACCGACCGAACACCGACACACAGGTTCAAGTGTGCGGTTGGTCAAATTTTTAAGACAAACGAGCGGAAGATTTGTATAAGGCAATTATACGAAATAATATAGGAGCTGAGAAAAGCAACAAATTGTATGCAAATCTTACTTTTCCAAATCAGCACCAATATAATTCACCATCGGTCTTCAAAAATACAAACGGATAAAGACCGCCACGAACCACTGAACGGCGGTGGAGTAGCCCTGACCGAAGTTCATTGCCAAGGATATTTACTCACACCGCGTGGAACTCTGTTCCACTACCCGCACTTTTCACAGAGTGCACCAGGGACAATTCAGTCCTGATTAATTCCGCTTCACTCTTCTAGTGATCGAACGTTCGTCCGAGTCCGGAATAGCATTAGAGGCACGCCGCTCGCTAGACGGGGCCACTACTGTTAAGTCTGCAACTTGTTTGACTTAAACTTTATAGAAACCGTCCGTCCAAGTTCGGAATAGCATTAGAGGCACGCCGCTCGCTAGACGGGGCCACTACTGTTAAGTCTGCAACTTGTTTGACTTAAACTTTATAGAAACCGTCCGTCCAAGTTCGGAATAGCATTAGAGGCACGCCGCTCTCTAGACGGGGCCACTACTGTTAAGTCTGCAACTTGTTTGACTTAAACTTTATTTTTGCATAGGAATCGTCCGTCCAAGTTCGGAATAGCATTAGAGGCACGCCGCTCGCTAGACGGGGCCACTACTGTTAAGTCTGCAACTTGTTTGACTTAAGCTTTATTTTTGCATAGGAATCGTCCGTCCAAGTTCGGAATAACATTAGGGGCACGCCGCTCGCTAGACGGGGCCACTACTGTTAAACCTACAACTTGTTCGACTTCACGAATCTGCAGCTTGGTCGCCACCAAACTTCTCTCGCGTGCCTTCCGATAGGGTTAGCTGCCCAACCCAAAGCGGTACGAGTGAACGTCACCCATACCAACCACCAGTTGTGTGGCACCACCCGACCCCAGTTGGGATTCGCAACGTCAGCGTAAGATCCCTCCGCGAAACCTGACGCCCATTGCCCTATAGTTTCGAAATATAGAGAGCTATATCTCGTTAACACCTCCGATCCGCTACCCCCCGCCGTAGCATCGACCAATCGACCGATACCGACTGACGACCCTAGTATAAGTTATAATAAATAGGTTTTAAGAATAGCATAAATAAATTTTATATATAATTAAACCGAAATATAAAAATCTTTTTAATTTGTAACAATCCGCCACATGAACCCTGGGGGTGACCGGCAAGCGTCACCCGAGCGAAACACATTACAGTGGCCGCAGTAAGCGTCACCAAGACTTTTGGCGGCAATGGAGTGAGGAGTACTAGGTCACCCTGCAGACACGCAACATGTGGGAACAACGTGGTCCTCGTGAAACAGGAAAACCTGTCCCCAGCTCATTGGCGGCTGGGTCGAGTCATTGCCGTGCACCCGGGCAGTGGCGGATTAGCTCGCAATGGTACTCTACGCACCAGTTATGGCGAGTGCCACCGGCTGCTACAGAAAATTTGCCGCCTCTGGAAGCATTTCATGCATATATTTCGAACCAAAGGTTCGACCGGGCAGGATGATCCGTTCTGATGTAGTCTGGTGGCATATTTGCTAAGGCAAATACAGTACAAACTCGATTTACGCAACTAATAGAAATTAGGGCAGTTGCAATATCCGAGGTTGTTGCACTTACTGGGTTGTATTTTTTTTGATACAAATTATAGTTGAAATAGCAATATTATGAAAAAACTCTTTTAATTTTTGTAGCAATAAAATCTACTCTTTTGGAATGTTGTTCTCTTCGGCCCATTGCAAACATATGTTTAAGGATCGAACTGCATCTTCTGATTTAACTTTTGATAAAGTGGGGGCCGACTCAGCTTCACCTTAACCTTCATCAGCGCTCTCAATTTCTGCTGGATCGTCACAATTACCAGATGACTCAACGTTTTCGTGAAACCAATCAATGATTTCTTCATTGGAGAGGCTAATGCTGGGAACAATTTCAACAAGCAGACTATAAACGGATGAAATCAATTCTCTTTCCCTTAAGATGTTTGCAGATAGTGTAGATAATGGAAGCTCGTCCTCCTCATCCCAATCACCCTTGGTAGGCATTAAAACATTCCAACATATCTGGATCGTGTAAGGGTCTACTTTTTCTCAGGCATTAGCTAGCAAACAAACTGCATCCCTTATGTTGAAGGCTTTGATTTTAGTTTCTAAGTCCATATCCTCACTTGAAACTAAGTGCCCCAATAAACTTTTTTTTTGTAGTGGACCTTTGTTATGTTGATAACATTTTGATCCATAGGTTGAATGATTGCAGTGCAATTTGCCGGAATTCGTTTTCTTTAGGATGACACGGGGCATTGTCCAAAAGCAGTAGTGGGTTTTAAATTGCGCTTTTATTATTTATTTATTGTTTTTCCGTGTATTTTTTTTAAGTTAATAAATGAGAGTTAATAATCAAAGGGTTTAGTAAATTAATATTCTTAATACTCTCAATCTTAGTATTATTTTTGTAAAAAAAGAAAATTTCCAGAAGAATATAATATTAATGCAACGTCCCATTTCTGAATTATTTCAATTTTGTTTTTATAAAAAAAAATGCAAAATATCAGTCATCTAATAGTGGCAAGCTTTTAGTTCAGTTGTCCACATTGATAAAATGAAGTGATTTGCTTGCTTTGATAATTTTTTAACTTACCACTGCTAATTTGCACCTATTTGCATTGGGTCCACTTACTAGAATACGGCCCTGCCCAGCAAAAATCACATAGATTTGTTATTAACTCCGTCTTATATACATAAAATCCAATTTTCACTTATATTTATTTAGTCTGACTTTTCAATTTATAGAATAAACGAGCTTTGTATTGCCAAGTATAGCGAAGATCAAAAATGGTATCGTGGTCGATGCCTTGAACTTATTGGCGATGGCAATCCGACAATAGTTTTTTTCGATTATGGGAACATTGCTTTGGTGAGCATTCATGATATTCGTCGTTATCCTACGCAATTTTCCTTTCCGGTACTTACAGCTGATTGTGAAATATTTGGTGAGTACAAGAAATCTTGCTAATTTTACTTGCTTACTACTTTGAATCTTCTATTAGGACTTAAGTCCAATATTTATAACTAAATAAATAACTACACATTTTTACTGTTGCAGGTCTTCCTGAAAAAGTGGATGACCAAACAGTAAAGTGCCTTGAGGAACTTATACCAAACGGAAGTGTTATAGAATGCGATCATGTTTACGATTGCCAAGAAGAAAATGTTTACACCATTAAACTGGAAAAAGTATTTCAACAGTTAATAATCAGAGGACTCCTCAAGGATGGATAATTCAATTCTCCTTAGTGATCTCTATTGTTCTTTAATATTTTTTGTCGAATCCATAGCAAAGCAAATGTATAATTAGTTTTTATTCGGAACTTTTTATACAACAGTGTAAAACATGTTAACTAATAAAAATTTATTTTTTTATTAATTTAGTATTGTGCGTAGTAGTCGGTTCTGATCTGAAACCAATTGCAAGCTCGCGTTGAGTTTTTTTTTGTAATTTGTAAGTGTTCATCCAGTTCTGAGCTATGTTGAAAGTTTCAAGTCTCTAGCTCAATGGGAAGTTAGTTTAAAATCAATTACAAAATTCCACCCGACAGACAGACCTACACGAAAGCGAGCTAATTAAAACCTTTTAACATACAACAATTATTAATGATTTATAATATTAAAACTAAGGAACCAGTTTTGTTGCTTTTTAAAAACTTTTATTTATCTTTGGTCTTTGAGGTCGTTTTTAACCACCTTCCACACGACCTAGAGACCTGAAAGTTTGTGAGTGCTAAGTCAAAAATAGCGTTTTATATATGCCGTATGCCGGCTGTCAAGTGTGATGGGTTGAAATTTTTTTTTTCGACTTCTTGAGGTCGTTTTAACCACCTTTAACCACCTTGTAAAAATAAAGCATTTTATTTTAAGTTTTTCTTTATTCCTAGTTGTTTTAATGTTCGTATGTCTTTTGAAACTGCCTATTTATCGTTCATCACACTCTACTCAATACCTCGTAACTGTACTGTGTGTGTGCACGATAAATAGACAGTGCTGTACAGTTTCTCTTCATAACAAAATACTCTTGAATTACTCAGTCTCCCGCTTCGTAATTGTTGTCGCCTCCGGGTCCTCTGACCGTGACTGGAGTGTGGTGCCCTAGGCTCACCTCTAGCTGCGGACAGAGGTTGTGAGTTCCAAAACCTAGGTGCGGAGCGGGTCACGCTAAATGACAAAAAATGGGCTGGATCAAGGTGTGATGCGACCCGAGCCGAGGATCGACCAGGCTGGGGGCCCATAAATAGCCCAGTCTATCGGAGTCATCTAGATACCTGGTAACCTCTAGATGTATCCTACCTTACCCGCGTATTTCGGATCTCTGCGCGGGTGGACCACCCTTTCTCCGACACTCGTGGGACTAAAAATGAAGCGCAATAAAAAACTCTTCTAAAACCGAGACCGGCATAACGGGTCACGCACTATACCGCCGACGAAGAAACGATACCGGGATCGTCGAGCGGCCTTCAAAGTCTTGGAAAAGTTGGCTAGTATCCCTGAGGAGCAGCTAACGAAAAGACAGAAGGAGTCCGTAGCATGGGCAAAGCTGACTGCGGAAGGTGGAAAAAACCCCGCCAAGGACCTAGGGCCGAAAAGGCAAAGGTCTCAGGAAGAGGTTGAAGCCGGAAGCAGCAAGCGAGCTAAGGTGCAAGTGGAGACTCCACCGGTGGCTCTTAAGACGCACAGGACGAAATCGTTTAGTGACATCGTCAAAGAGCACGGGCTGATGCTGGCCGTCATTGACAATAGTCAACAGGATGGGAGCATCACGCCGGGAAATTGAAAGTCGGTGTTCAACGTGTTCCATTTTCCTAAAGGTCTTGAGAGAGAATCTGGGACCTCCCCCTTCCTGCGGGGATGCAGGTTGGCATCAGGGACGCGTCAAGCTGACGGCGTGTTCAGATCAGAGATCGGTTGATCTCTACAAAAAAGCGATTGCCGAAGTGGGTGAGGTGTGGCCAGGAGCAAAGCTTGCGGCCGTAAGTAGGGAAGAAATTCCTAGCAGGCCAAGAGCGCGCGTCTGGCTGCCTACTGAACCTGCCGACGCTAAAGCTGTTGTAGAGATAATCGCAGCCAGCAACCCAGATCTTCCGGCATCAAACTGGAAGATCGTGAAACAGGAGGATGCTAAGGGTAACTTTAGATTATCAACTATAGTAATCAACAATGAATCCCTGGCTCCTCTTGCAAGTACTAAGGGAGTTATCAACTTCTGTTTCGGGTCGATAACTCTCAAGGTCTATAAGGCTGACGACGTCAACAAGGGTAAAGGAGTGGACCATTCCGATCACGGGGGACCCGACTGCCCTGTTGATATCGGACTTGCCTTAGAGACTGAGAGTCGGTGCAGCGAGTCCTCATTGCTATCGAGGATGGGCAACCTCTTTGCCATGGAGTCTGACGAGGAAAACTTGTCGGACTCCATTGAAGAGAGCGCTGTCAACAAAACGGTGATTGAGTCGAAGGGGAACGAGACGGAATGTGCCGGCGGATCATCGGAGACTAAGGTAGCATGAATGCTAACGATGGGGCGAAGGTAAGTATAAATATGTTAAACATAATTCAAATAAACCTTCACCATTCCAAAACTGCTTCGGCAGCTCTTCTACTTAGATTAGCAGAAACGGGAAATGGAGCTAAGATCTGTGGGCTCGGACTTAAAGGATATAAAGTCCTATACTCAAGTAAGACAGAGAAGATCAGATCTTGTATTCTGAGTAAAACTAACCTGAATATATTCCTTTTACCACAATATAGTGACGGTGATATAACTGCGGCCAGCATTGAAGTCGGAAACGAAAAATTCTGGCTGGTTTCTGCATATATGGACCGAGAAAAGCAGACTCCACCAAAAATACTGGAGGAGCTCATCTCTGAGGCAGAGAATAGAAAAATTGGTGCGATTCTAGGATGTGATGCAAATGCTCATCACACAATATGGGGCAGCACCGACGTAAATGAGAGAGGTGAGTCATTTTTTGAATACTTATTAAATACGAACCTAGCTATTTGTAATATTGGGCAATAGCCCACTTTCATAATAAAAAATAGGCGAGAAGTACTCGATGTATCAGACTTTATAGTGTATAAGGTAAGAGCGTATAAGGTAAGAGAATGGAAGGTTGCAAAAGAACACTCATTCTCGGACCATCGCTATTTAATCTTCAAGCTAGACATCAAACCTGCCCTTCGTGAGTCCTTTATAAATAAGAAAAGGACAAACTGGGGTATCTATAGGGAGATGCTAGGGAAACTACTACCGGTGGCTCCAAAGCCACCAGTCACTATAAAGGAGATAGATACAATGGTAGATACTGTAACAGGTGCCATGAATCGCTCCTTCGATGCTGCCTGCCCTATTATAAAACCAATGGGCAAACAAAAGCCAACTTGGTGGTCCGCGGAGTTAGGGACCTATCAGAAGGCAAGCAGGAAAGCTTTCAATAAAGCCAAAAGAACGAGACTGTCTCTGGACTGGGAATCCTACAAAGAACATCTCGGAAACTATAAGAGGGAATTGAGAAAGGCGCAGAGTACGTCTTGGAGGCTCTTCTGTGATAAGATGGAAGGGGCCTCGGAGACCTCTCGTAAACGAAAGATTCTCTCTATGACAAAAACCACTCCAAGTTATTTAATAAAACCGGATGGTTCATGGACGATCTCGATTGAGGAATCGTCGAAACTGCTCATGGAGACTCACTTTCCTGACTCAACTCGGGTATGTGATTCAGAAATGAGCAGGAAACATCTGAAACCTCAATCGGATCAAACGAAGGAGATCGCGAGCAAAACGCGAATCCAGTGGGAAATAAGCGGTTTTAAACCCTTCAAATCAGCTGGCCCAGATGGGATAATCCCTGCGGAAATTCAGAATAACTCGGAGTGTATACTCCCATGGTAAGAGGCAATTTTCACAGGGTGTATAAAGCTGACGTACATTCCTAGGGCTTGGAAGGAAGTCAATGTAGTTTTTATACCGAAGAAGGGTAAAAGCTCACATGGCTACCCAAAAGACCTGAGACCTATAACTCTATCATCCTTTCTTTTGAAAACCCTGGAAAGATTGATAGATGTTCATATAAGGGCTAAGGTAAAATCTAGCAGTTGGGCAAAGTCCCAACATGCTTACTGCAAGGGGAAGTCTGTAGACACAGCCTTACACACCTTAGTAAGCACAATTGAGAAATCAATATACTCCCAGGAGTATACACTAGTAGCATTCTTGGATATCGAGGGTGCGTTCAACAACGTTAAAACAGAGGCAATCTGTAAAGGACTGTCAGACCTAGAGGTGGACTACCCTACAAGCAAACTAATCAATCATATGCTTCTAGGCAGGATTATTAGTGCGAAGCTGTGGGGGTTCCATCTTAAAAAGGCAGGCAGTTAGAGGAACACCGCAAGGAGGTGTATTATCCCCTCTACTCTGGAATATAGTAATCAACAAATTGATGTTGAAACTGGAGGGAGAGGGGATAAAAGAGGTAGCGTATGCTGATGATGTAGCGTTAGCTGTCTCAGGAAAATACATCAGAACGATTAGGTAGGTTACGCAAAATGCCCTTCTAATCGTTAAAGAATGGGCAAATAAAAGCGGTCTGGGCGTCAACCCGAATAAGACAGAGCTTGTCCTCTTCACCAGGACACATAAAATTCCAACAGTTGATCCTCCAACACTAAATGGTACTCCCCTAGTTTTTTCTGATAAAGCAAGATTTCTGGGGACAATCTTGGACAGGAAACTGAGTTGGAAACCTAATATAATAGAAAGACTTATTAAAGCTAACATTGCTTTATACTCGTGCAAGAATGCCATTGGTAAAAAATGGGGTTTGAAACCAAAGCTGGCACACTGGCTTTACACGTCGGTAGTGAGACCAATACTACTGTATGGGGTAAGCGTATGGTGGCCAGCTATGGAAAAAACCACGTTTTTTTTTTTTTTTTTATAATTCGCGCACGCTTCAAGGGGTTCGCACCCTTATAATGCTCGGCTATATGCTTGGCACAGCGTGGGCGTTAAGGAAGAGGAGGAGAAAAGAGGAGATGTCTATGAGCTTGTGTTTTGAATGCCTGTGGATCATAGTGATGTGGGAAGACAGAGCTTGGCAGAGCATTCCACATACGAGTTGTACGGCTGAAGAACGAATCCCTGAATTTAACTGTACGTCCGAAGATGGGCTTAAGGGTAAACTGATGAGCATTTAGAGCGCCACGAGTATTGCGGTTGAATTCAAGGAGAGGTGGCATGCAGCTGGCTATTTCTCTTGAGCACCGCTGGTAGAAGAAGCGATAAAATAGTGACAAGCAAGAAACGTTCCTGCGGTGTTCAAGCGAATCAATCGATTTTGCGAGTTTTTCAGTTTCCTCGATGCAAGTGCCATTCATGGATAATGGCATGGGGTTTAGGATTCGCTTGGACGACAGGAGACAGCATTGGGTTTTGGAAGCGTTAAATTCTACTCGATTGTTTTCTCCCCATTGTATTATGCTGTCAAGGTCAGAATTTAACGTGCTTAACATACGATGTTGTTTGAGTTCCACATCAGAGGTGGATTTATGTGGTGTATTTCAGATTTGAAACCGTCTAAAACAACTTGAATTGATCGGTCCAAAAGATAGCTTCTAATCCATTGAAGCAGTTTATCATCGACACCATAAGCACGCATTATAGACAAAAGAGCTTGATGCCAAACTCTGTCAAACGCCTTTGAAATATCGAGTGCAACAGCTTTGCTTTCTCCAAAATGATGCAAAGATCGGTTCCACTGTTCGGTGAGATAAACCATCAAATCACCAGTAGAACGTTGCCCACGAAACCCATACTGCCGGTCACTAAGGATTACGTTGGTTTCAAGATATTTCTTAAGCTGATAATTGATCAGCGTTTCCATGACCTTGGAAAGAATGGATGTAAGTGCTATGGGTCGGTACGAAGAAGGAGACGACGGTTCGCCTTTTTTGGGTATGGGCTGGACAAATGCTGTTTTCCAACTTCTCGGGAAGAGTCCAGAAGAGTAGGATAGATGGAAAAGCTTACGCAATGGTAATGCCAGCTTGGAAGAACACCTCTTCAGAACTAATGGAGAAATACCATCTGGACCAGCGGATTTGTATGTGTTAAGATCATTTAAAACTCTAGCAACTGCACGAGTACGAAAAAATATCTGTCCCATAGAGTGTTCAATACTCAGAGGTGCAGGAGGCGGCAATGCACAATCTGGAAGCGTAGAGCTAGCTGCGAAATGCGCAGCAAACAGATTGGCCTTGTCCATAGAGCTGACAACTGGAATGTCATTATAAATGAGCGTTGGAATCGACGACGAGGCTGAATTTTTGATTCTTTTCACGAAAGACCAAAAATTTTTACTACCTATGGGACATTGTAGTATTTTTTGCCTTAATTTTCGGTCCTAGGCGAATTTGACTCGCCGAAGATGGGCATTGCAATCATTTCTTGCTCGTTTAAACTTTTTTCGGTTTTCCTCGGAAGGGTTTGCTTTGTAAAACCGAAAGCATACCTCTCTAATCCTAGAAGCCTCTTTACAGCTCAAGTCATACCATCCATCTTCCTTTGATTTGATAGATTTATTCCTAAAAGGGATAAACTTTCTCATAACAATAAGAATGATGTTTGTTATTGCATCAGCGGCGGCATCCACGTTGCTATCGCGAAACAATAGCGACCAGTTATAACGTATACAAGTATATTGGGGAAGGTACAAAGAGTGGCCTGCATGCTTATAAGCGGGGCGCTGAGATCTACACCAACTCGCGCTCTAGAGGTTATGCTCCACCTGATCCCACTAGACATATTTAGCAAACAGAAAGCGGCAATTACGGCTACGCGACTGTTAGCTGTCAATCAGTGGAGAAGTCTTCAGAAAGGACACTCCACCATAACTAAATCGCTAAAGCAGGAGCTGACGAAACTGGATTACATAACACCAATGTTATGCTTTCAAAAAGGTTTTCGGACAACAATACCCACCAGAGAGGACTGAAAGAGTGGATCCGTAACCGATAACGAAACAATACAGTTTTTCACGGATGGCTCTAAGCTAGACGGTAAAGTAGGAGCAGGAGTCTTCTGTGACAAGCTGAAAGTAAGCATCTCAGTCCGTCTACCTGATCGCTGCAGCGTATACCAGGCTGAGGTGATAGCGATTGAAGAGGTAATGAGCTGGCTGAAGCATAATGTATTATCCTCAAAGAAGATCAACATTTATGTGGACAGGCAAGCGGCCATAAAATTGTTGGAAGCGGTCTAACTCAAATCTAAGGTGGCGTTGAGCTGTCATTCCTCTCTTAACGAGATGAGTGAGCAGTTCAATATAAGGATCATATGGGTCCCGGGTCACACGGATGTCGAGGGGAACTGCAGGGTGGACGAGTTAGCTAGACGTGGTACGACTCTCCAGCTGCTACCGGAAAGGGCTGAGGTGGGGAGTCCTATCGCGACACTGAAACTTGAGCTTCGGAAAGAGGCAGAAACAATAACAAATGTAAGGTGGGAAAACACCGACACTTGTAATATTTCAAGACAAGTCTGGCCGAAGCTGGACTTGAAGCGCTCAACTGCGCTTATCTCCTTACAAAGACGTGAATTAAGAACGGTTGTAGGGATAATGACAGGACACTGCCTTCTAGGGAAACACGCGAGAAGGATGGGTGTCGAATATAATGATTTCTGCAGAGGTTGCTTGGACGAGGAGGAGGAAGAGACCATAGAGCATCTTCTCTGCTCATGTCCGGCACTAATGCACAGAAGGCACAAACACTTGGGTATGCGGTTAATGAATAACGTATCAGATCTCGAAAACGGTAAAGTGCGAGATATACTCCGATTCATTAAGAGCACTGAATGGATCCTCTGAAAAGGGGAAAGGTGTAAGATCCTGTGGTAACACAAAGGACCGCGTATGGTCTATGTGAGCATTAGCTGCCACCGCAACCTAACCTAACCTACTCAGTCTCCCAATCGCCGCTGTGGACGGTCGTGCTGCTCTACAGCACACCCGGAAACATACAAAAAAGTGCCGTGTTGTGTGTTTGCGCACAAAAAAAAATCAAAACAATTAAGTGCAAGCAAACGGGTCGCGTTGATCGCCTGTTCAACAAGTGCAAAGTGCAGTGTGTGTGTCGTCTACCCCATCCCCAACAACGCAGCTAAAAAACTTAGTGAGACATAACTGTCGTATGTTTTGCATGCGGCAGTTTGTTTATGATCTTATTCTTTAGCTATTAGAATAACGGATTGTGAGTGTTTGTTTCTTTTAGTGATTTAAATTTAACTCATTTTGTCGTGAAGGCATAACACTGGCGACAATTTGTGTTAATAATCCATTTTGAGACATACTCTTCTCAATTCGGTTAAAAGAAGCGGTAAGTTGTGTTTTGTGTGTTTGTTTTATTTTAGTTATGTGTGATTTCAGAGTGGATCTCAGCAACATACGTGGGCTGAGAACGAATTCTTTCTCAGTGTTCAACCATGTACATGTCCACAGGCCAGCAATTCTGGCACTGAGTGAAACTTAGGTGTTTGATAATTCTAATGCATTGGAATTTAATCTGGCTGTGTATAGCTTGGTGCCATTATTTTTCTCTCGACGCGGACGCGGAAGCAATCTATGTCCGGAGTGATGTTGCGTTTCAGCTTTTGCATCAATTTAGCCAAAGTTCCAATCCGGAATTCAATTTTATTTGGCTCAAAGTACAAGAGCGCAACATCCACTTCTGTTTCCTTTACAGAAGCCCAACTTAGAGAGTGTTTCAACCCAGAGCGGGCGATTTCAATGTACAACACCCTATGGAAGGTGTGTTGAGTTATTCGCCATACCATACCATACTCAGCTTGTAAATGAGCCTACCCGAATACCTGACATTGCATATCATTCCGCAAACACCCTTGACTTGTTCCTTACCTATCGTCCTGATAAATACTCCGTCAATTTATTATCGCCTCTAGGCTCGTCAGACCATTGTGTAGTATCAGCTAATTTCTCGTTAATAAACCACGCAGTTAGAAAAAACTCTCTCAAAAAAACAGTATGGCATTACGCGAAAGCCAATTGGGACGGCCTTAACATCTTATTTTGGAGAATTAACTGGTCGCTATTTTTTCGCGATAGCAACGTGGATGCCGCCGCTGATGCAATCACAAACATCATTCTTATTGGTATGAGAAAGTTTATCCCCTTCAGGAATAAGTCTATCAAACCAAAGGAAGATGTATGGTACGACTCGAGCTGTGAAGAGGCTTCTAGGATTAGAGAGGTGTGCTTTCGGTTTTACAAAGCAAACCCTACAGAGGAAA
Source organism: Nephrocerus scutellatus (assembly GCA_947095585.1). NCBI lineage: Eukaryota > Metazoa > Arthropoda > Insecta > Diptera > Pipunculidae > Nephrocerus > Nephrocerus scutellatus. The sequence goes on along the minus strand of OX352761.1, from coordinate 79,351,034 downwards.
ACCGAACAAATTTTAAACGAGCCAGAAATGATTGCAATGCCCATCTTCGGCGAGTCAAACAACGGTAGTAAAAAATTCTGGTCTTTCGTGAAAAGAATCAAAAATACAGCCTCGTCGTCGATTCCAACGCTCATTTATAATGACATTCCAGTTTTCAGCTCTATAGACAAGGCCAATTTGTTCGCTGCGCATTTCGCAGCTAGCTCCACGCTTTCAGATTGTGAATTGCTGCCTCCTGCACATCAGAGTATTGAACACTCTATGGGACAGATCTTCATTCGTACTCGTGCAGTTGCTAGAGTTTTAAACGATCTCAACATTCACAAATCCGCTGGGCCAGATGGTATTTCCCCATTAGTTCTGAAGAGGTGTTCTTCTAAGCTGGCATTACCAGCTTTTCCATCTATCCTGTTCTTCGCGACTGTTCCCGAGAAGTTTGAAAACAGCCTTTGTCCAGCCCATACCCAAAAATGGTGAGCCGTCGTCTTCTTCTTCGTACCGGCCCATAGCACTTACATCCATTCTTTCTAAGGTCATGGAAACGCTGATCAATTTTCAGCTCATGAAATATCTTGAAACCAATGAAATCCTTAGTGACCGGCAGTACGGATTTCGTGGGCAACGTTTCACTGGTGATTTGATGGTATATCTCACCAAACAGTGGAACCGGTCTTTGCATCAATTTGGTGAAAGCAAAGCTGTTGCACTCGATAAGCATTTGACAGAGTTTGGCATCAAGCTCCTTTGTCAAAAAGGCGTGCTTATGGTGTCGATGATAAACTGGTTCATTGGATTAGAAGCTTTATTTTGGTCCGCTCAATTCAAGTTGTTTTGGACGGTTTCAAGTCTGAAATACACCACATAAATGCTGGCGTTCCCCAGGGCTCTGTTCTGTCCCCAACACTCTTTCTGATTCTTATTAATGATCTCTTATCTGTGACTTCTAATCCAATTCACTCTTTCGCTGACGACAGCACTCTCAGTTCTCATATAAGTTTGTGGAACGTCCCTCCACCTCTCATGTGGAACTCAAACAACTACGCATGTTAAGCACGTTAAATTCTGACCTTGACAGCATAATACAATGGGGAGAAATCAATCGAGTAGAATTTAACGCTTCCAAAACCCAATGCTGTATCCTGTCGTCCAAGCGAAGCCTAAATCCCATGCCATTATCCATGAATGGCACTTGCATCGAGGAAACTGAAAATCTCGCAATTTTTGGTATGTGCGTTATCGATAAGCTTTGTTGGAATGACCACATATTTAATGTCGCCAAAAATGCTGCGAAATGTTTAGGTTTTCTAACCCGGCGCAAGAAATATTTCACTCCCTCTGATCTGGCTACTATCTACAAGGCAAAACATGAAATCGTTATTGCGGGCGATTTCAATGTACAACACCCTATGGAAGGTGTGTTGAGTTATTCGCTGAGTTCAATCACCATACTCAGCTTGTAAATGAGCCTACCCGAATACCTGACATTGCATATCATTCCGCAAACACCCTTGACTTGTTCCTTACCTATCGTCCTGATAAATACTCCGTCAATTTATTATCGCCTCTAGGCTCGTCAGACCATTGTGTAGTATCAGCTAATTTCTCGTTAATAAACCAAGCAGTTAGAAAAAAAAACTCTCAAAAAAACAGTATGGCATTACGCGAAAGCCAATTGGGACGGCCTTAACAACTTATTTTGGAGAATTAACTGGTCGCTATTTTTTCGCGATAGCAACGTGGATGCCGCCGCTGATGCAATCATAAACATCATTCTTATTGGTATGAGAAAGTTTATCCCCTTCAGGAATAAGTCTATCAAACCAAAGGAAGATGTATGGTACGACTCGAGCTGTGAAGAGGCTTCTAGGATTAGAGAGGTGTGCTTTCGGTTTTACAAAGCAAACCCTACAGAGGAAAACCAAACAAATTTTAAACGAGCCAGAAATGATTGCAATGCCCATCTTCGGCGAGTCAAACAACGGTAGTGAAAAATTCTGGTCTTTCGTGAAAAGAATCAAAAATACAGCCTCGTCGTCGATTCCAACGCTTATTTATAATGACATTCCAGTTTTCAGCTCTATAGACAAGGCCAATTTGTTCGCTGCGCATTTCGCAGCTAGCTCCACGCTTTCAGATTGTGAATTGCTGCCTCCTGCACATCAGAGTATTGAACACTCTATGGGACAGATCTTCATTCGTACTCGTGCAGTTGCTAGAGTTTTAAACGATCTCAACATTCACAAATCCGCTGGGCCAGATGGTATTTCCCCATTAGTTCTGAAGAGGTGTTCTTCCAAGCTGGTATTACCAGCTTTTCCATCTATCCTGTTCTTCGCGACTCTTCCAAAACCTAATGCTGTCTCCTGTCGTCCAAGCGAAGCCTAAATCCCATGCCATTATCCATGAAAGGCACTTGCATCGAGGAAACTGAAAATCTCGCAATTCTTGGTATGTGCGTTAACGATAAGCTTTGTTGGAATGACCACATATTTAATGTTGCCAAAAATGCTGCGAAATGTTTAGGTTTTCTAACCCGGCGCAAGAAATATTTCACTCCCTCTGATCTGGCTACTATCTACAAGGCTTTTATTCGCACTAAACTTAAGTACAATTGCCATATCTGGTCTGGTGCTCCTAAGACTACTTTGCATCAGCTAGATAGAATACAAAACCGCGCGATAAAACTTATTGGTGACGAAAATCATTAGATTCGCTTGAACACCGCAGGAACGTTTCTTGCTTGTCACTGTTTTATCGCTTCTTCTACCAGCGGTGCTCAAGAGAAATAGCCAGCTGCATGCCACCTCTCCTTGAATATAACCGCAATACTTGTGGCGCTCTAAATGCTCATCAGTTTACCCTCAAGCCCATCTTCGGACGCCCACGCTGTGCCAAGCATATAGCCGAGCATTATAAGGGTGCGAACCCCTTGAAGCGTGCGCGAATTATAAAAAAAAAAAATTACAACATTTCCTGAACCAAAAAATATTCAGAATGTTCAGTCGTTTTTAGGACTAACACGGTACTTTCGAAAATGTATACAGATTTGTTTCGAAAAGAAATTACATTTCATTTTAGTCTGGAGCAGAGAACAGCGTTTCTAAGATTGAAAGAAATTTTGACGGATTCACCTGTCTTCAAATCTGTAGGCAGAATGCTCTAGCAGAGTTGCATACGGATGCAAAAGAAAGACTTTGGCGCTATACTACTTCCGGTGTACTACATGAGCCGAAAAACATCACCAAACGAAGATAAAATGCATAGCTATTATTTTAAAGTGAATGCTGTTTATATTGCATTAATGAAATTTCGAATTTATCTACTAGATATCCATTTTAAACTGCTAACAGATTGTCAAGCGTTAGTAAGCACAATGAAGAAAAATGATTTGCCTGCAGCCAGATGGGTATTATATTTTCAAGACTATCATTTTGACATACAACATAAAAAATAAACCTATTCGTTACGTTGGCTCCCTCAGCAGATGCTTCACAATTTTTCCGATTGACGATAATGTGTTAGCATGTATTAAAAAGGCACAACATGATGATCAGTGGTTAGAAGCTATAAGAGAAATTCAAAGAACTAAAAGCTACAAAAGTTTTATAAAAAAAGCTGATATCATATGCAAACAGCAAGATGGACGGACATTGGTGGTAGTCCCAAAAAATGTGGAAAATCAAATAATTCAAAGTACCGTATGTTCAACAGACAATAAACAGTAGTTTGATTTCAGCGGGTAATTCAGAGAATGCGGTTCGAGGTTATGTTAGGGGTTAAAAAAAAAACATAAACATACCAGTAAAGATGATTGAATTAGAAAATTAAAACGTATTCGATGGAGAGCGGGACCAATTCCGTTTCGAGACAAAATCATACAAGGTCGGTGACTTAGTAGCAATAAAAAAAACTCAGTTCGGTGTTTGTCAAAAGCTGTCCCAAATTCCTTGGACTTCAGAGTTGGTCGTCATAATTGATATACCATTCAAAAAGTTGCAGATGGTGAGGGGCCACGACAGTAACAAGTGCTTACAATATGAAAGATTGGTATCAACCACAAAGTGGATGTCAGAAGATTAAGAATCGTCGGAGACCGAGCGAATACAGGATGGCCGATTGTAGGAATGGAGTTAACAGTCGAGTAATAGACTTTTTCCCATGCAAATGTTTAATGGAACTGTTCTAATTTTGCAAATCTATACTAATATTATAAATAGGTAATGTTGGTTTGTGTGTAAGAGGTAATATTCGAAAATACTATAACGGTTTCAAAAATTATTTCCCAAATATTTAGAATGTACTTTCAGGGTGAACATATGCTATATGTTATCCCGTTTAAAAAAGGGCCTTTCTTGGCGACCAATTTTGTAACTGAATAACTAAAGTCGGCGGAAAAACGGTTGAGCGAATGCGTTGACTGTGTGCTGCACTGTTCGCTGCTCTGCTTTCTGTGCTGTGTTTTGTACGGACATCTCGCCATATATTTTGTACGTACTTTATCTATCGATATGTAAATGTAAATGTTTTTTGTAAAACATAATTCTCTTAACCTACAGGGTGATTACACAAAAATTTTGAGTGTAAAAAAATGTTTTTAAACAATTTTCAAGATGTTTAATAAAGCAAAAAAATAATATTTTAAAGGAAAAAAAAACAGCCCATAAAAATTAAATTTGTTCTTGTCAATTCTCTAATCGGAGATACACATGTGTATAAATATGAAGAAAGCCCCCCGCCCCGAACACTTACAAATGTTTACAAATGTATTGTCAATTTGGGATACACATTCGTATAAAATTTGAAGAAAATCGGGTCCTTTGTTTCTAAAATTTGTATGGGTGCTTTCAAATTTGTATAAAAAGTGTTTTCCATCGGAGATACACATGCGTAAAATATTTGTATGGAAGCCCCCCGACCTTGACGCACAAGTTTAACCGTCTGACCACTTCGGGATTTTTGCAGATTTACCCATTACCTATCACCTGAGTCAGGAAAGCGAAAAAATATCTCTATCTGTCTGTGTCCACTTTGCAGCCTAGACGGCTGAACTTATGGGGATACAAATTCATATTTAAGCTTTTTACATAAATTGGGAGGGGTCAGTTGATTTTGATCAAGCCGTTTAGTTTAGTTTAGTTTAGACAGACATACATGAAAGCGAGCATATAACAATGTCTTAAAATATTTGCGAGCCCGAAGCGCGAAGCTTATATTCAGAGGACATGAAAATTATTTCAGCGTGCCTGTGCCAGTTTGTTTGTCCACTCGCATATCTCGGCTTCTACCAGTCAGAATTAAATGGGACTTGTTTTACAACAATTGCAACGCGCTTCGCGCGTGTAAAAAAATTAAAAAATTACTATCTTAGCCTATTTTACGCGTATTGACGATAAAAACATGATCTGAGAATATCAAGAAGACTAGGTTAGGTCAGGTTAAGGTAGCTTTCAGTGAAAACCCGAAACACTTAGACAGGTAATGTAATACCACTTGGATCAAGAAAATTTTTCACCTACTCGGTAAACCAATTAGAGCTGCGTATGAAGCGTAGGAGACTGCTAATGTTAATACGGATTAGATTATTAATTTCGCTGTAGAAGAAAACTTTACTATGGAGTTGACGTTTTTGGGAGATGGCTGGACATGTACAGAGAAGATGTAGATCCATGTTAGATCAAACACTTGGAGCGTTTCGAATTCAGCTTTGGCCAGATTTGTTTTTTCATTAGCATCTCGCTTTAATATGAGTTTGCATGTAGCGATTTGTATGCCTAGGGAACCATATCAGGTAAGATGTAGTGTGTTTGTGGTTATTGAACTGCTCCGCCATCTCCATAAGAGCTGATCGGCAGTTAAGGGCTAGAATTGAATTTGTAGAGACTGATTCCAGGGATTTCAGTGCAGCTTGGCTATCCGAGAATATACGGATATCCAAAGCGGATATGAAGTTACTCTTCAGCCAAAAGAAGGCTTCACTGATCGCCATTATTTCAGCCTGGAAAAAACTACAGTGATTAGGAAGACGGAAAGAGAGGCTAAGACTTAGCTTTTTTAAAAAAACACTTCCGCCAACTCCCTCATCAGTTTTCGATGCGTCTGTGTAAAAATGTATGTGTTTATTTTCCAGGTAAGAGTCTTCTTCGCAGCATGATCTGCAGGGGACCTGTAAGTTTTTGTTTAAATGAAGTTGCAGAGTAGTGTAGTATATGTTATCTGGGATCCTGTCTAAATTCAAGATAGAGGAGTGACCGATTTCATTTCTAGGCCACTGGGAGATAGCGTTGAGGAGAATTGCCGAGCTAGCAGCTACTTGCCTGCTGAAAAAGTCGAATGGTAAGGTTGAATAGAAGTCCAGTGCGGCGGAGGGGGTTTTATGAAGTGCTCTACTCATGCATAGACTAGCTGACTATTAGTGTTCGCGCCATCTCGTGGTGAATTAATCATACTAGATGATTGATTGCCGGGATGATGCGAGCAAGCCGCATCCTACTTCACTTGTCTTTGCTATCATCTGCAACCACCGACAGCGAAGTTCATGCTGTCGGTCACTTCCTTTTTGAGCTTCGGCACGTTCGCACGTTTTGTCTTTTTAGTGTTATAGAAGTTTCGTTGTATTCTTTAGAATTTTTGGTGTTAAAATTATCTGAGATAAATATCGGACTTGTAAAAATAACATCAGTCTTTTTTTGTGTTGGAAGTTCAAAAAGTCTTTTCATTGCCATCCGAGCATCACACAAACATTTGGTCCAATTCGAGCTGGATTAAATCGGCAAAAAGGAAAAGGAATCAGCAAACGCAAATTCATACAATTGTGCTACATATTTTTCGGAATTGTGCTGCCATCGCTCTGCCGCAGCAGCAAACGCAAAATTCACACAATTGTGCTACATATTTTTTGGAATTGTGCTGCCTTCGCTCTGCCGCAGCAGCAAACGCAAAATTCATACAATTGTGCTACATATTTTTTGGAATTGTGCTGCCAATGTTCTGCCGCAGCAGCAAACGCAAAATTCATACAATTGTGCTACATTTTTTTTGGAATTGTGCTGCCATCGCTCTGCCGCAGCAGCAAACGCAAAATTCATACAATTGTGCTACATATTTTTTGGAATTGTGCTGCCATCGCTCTGCCGCAGCAGCAAACGCAAATTCATACAATTGTGCTACATATTTTTTGGAATTGTGCTTCCAACGCTCTGCAGCAAACGCACAATTCTGTAATTTGTGCCATCTATATTTTTTGGAATTTCTACCAGTGCATTTGTGCGCAGTTTCTGCCATCGGCCTGCCGCCGCAACAATCAGCGCACCGACGCAACTTGCCGCATCAAACGCATCAACTACCAGTGCGTATTTTTTGGAATTGGGTTGCCATCGCTCTGCAGCAGCAGCAAACGCACAATTCTTTAATTCGTGCCATATCTATTTTTTGGAATTTCTACCAGTTCTTTGTCCGCAGTTTCTGCCATCGGCCTGCCGCCGCAACAATCGGCGCACCGACGCAACTTTCCGCATCAAACGCATCAACTACCAGTGCGTATTTTTTGGAATTGTGTTGCCATCGCTCTGCAGCAGCAGCAAACTGCACAATTCTTTAATTCGTGCCATATATATTTTTTGGAATTCCTACCAGTGCCTTTTGTGCGCAGTTTCTGCATTCGGCCTGCCGCCGCAACAATCAGCGCACCGACGCAAATTGCCGCATCCAAATATAACCACCAGTGCATTTGTGCGCAGTTTCTGCCATCGGCCTGCCGCCGCAACAATCGGCGCACCGACGCAACTTGCCGCATCAAACGCATCAACTACCAGCGCGTATTTTTTGGAATTGTGTTGCCATCGCTCTGCAGCAGCAGCAAACGCACAATTCTGTAATTCGTGCCATCTATATTTTTTGGAATTTCTACCAGTTCATTTGTGCGCAGTTTCTGCCATCGGCCTGCCGCCGCAACAATCGGCGCACCGACGCAACTTGCCGCAGCAAACGCATCAACCACCAGTGCATTTGTGCGCAGTTTCTGCCATCGGCCTGCCGCCGCAACAATCGGCGCACCGACGCAACTTGCCGCATCAACTACCAATGCGTATTTTTTGGAATTGTGTTGCTATCGCTATGCAGCAGCAGCAAACGCACAATTCTGTAATTCGTGCCATCTATATTATTTGGAATTTCTACCAGTGCATTTGTGCGCAATTTCTGCCATCGGCCTGCCGCCGCAACAATCGGCGCACCGACGCAACTTGCCGCAGCAAACGCATCAACCACCAGTGAATTTGTGCGCAGTTTCTGCCATCGGCCTGCCGCCGCAACAATCGGCGCTCCGACGCAACTTGCCGCATCAAACGCATCAACTACCAACGCGTATTTTTTGGAATTGTGTTGCCATCGCTCTGCAGAAGCAGCAAACGAACAATTCTGTAATTCGTGCCATCTATATTTTTTGGAATTTCTACCAGTGCATTTGTGCGCAGTTTCTGCCATCGGCCTGCCGCCGCAACAATCGGCGCACCGACGCAACTTGCCGCAGCAAACGCATCAACCACCAGTGCATTTGTGCGCAGTTTCTGCCATCGGACTGCCGCCGCAACAATCGGCGCACCGACGCAACTTGCCGCATCAACTACCAACGCGTATTTTTTGGAATTGTGTTGCCATCGCTCTGCGGCAGCAGCAAACGCACAATTCTGTAATTCGTGCCATCTATATTTTTTGGAATTTCTACCAGTGCATTTGTGCGCAGTTTCTGCCATCTGCCTGCCGCCGCAACAATCGGCGCACCGACGCAACTTGCCGCAGCAAACGCATCAACCACCAGTGCATTTGTGCGCAGTTTCTGCCATCGGCCTGCCGCCGCAACAATCGGCGCACCGACGCAACTTGCCGCAGCAAATGCATCAACCACCAGTGCATTTGTGCGCAGTTTCTGCCATCGGCCTGCCGCCGCAACAATCGGCGCACCGACGCAACTTGCCGCATCAACTACCAATGCGTATTTTTTGGAATTGTGTTGCTATCGCTATGCAGCAGCAGCAAACGCACAATTCTGTAATTCGTGCCATCTATATTTTTTGGAATTTCTACCAGTGCATTTGTGCGCAGTTTCTGCCATCGGCCTGCCGCCGCAACAATCGGCGCATCGACGCAACTTGCTGCATCAACTACCAACGCGTATTTTTTGGAATTGTGTTGCCATCGCTCTGCAGCAGCAGCAAACGCACAATTCTGTAATTCGTGCCATCTATATTTTTTGGAATTTTTACCAGTGCATTTGTGCGCAGTTTCTGCCATCGGCCTGCCGCCGCAACAATCGGCGCACCGACGCAACTTGCCGCAGCAAACGCATCAACCACCAGTGTATTTGTGCGCAGTTTCTGCCATCGGCCTGCCGCCGCAACAATCGGCGCACCGACGCAACTTTCCGCATCAAACGCATCAACTACCAGTGCGTATTTTTTGGAATTGTGTTGCCATCGCTCTGCAGCAGCAGCAAACGCACAATTCTTTAATTCGTGTCATATCTACTTTTTGGAATTTCTACCAGTGCTTTGTGCGCAGTTTCTGCCATCGGCTTGCCGCCGCAACAATCGGCGCACCGACGCAACTTGCCGCATCAAACGCATCAAGCAACAGTGCATTTGTGCGCAGTTTCTGCCATCGGCCTGCCGCCGCAACAATCGGCGCACCGACGCAACTTGCCGCATCAAACGCATCAACTACCAGCGCGTATTTTTTGGAATTGTGTTGCCATCGCTCTGCAGCAGCAGCAAACGCACAATTCTGTAATTCGTGCCATCTATATTTTTTGGAATTTCTACCAGTGCTTTGTGCGCAGTTTCTGCCATCGGCCTGCCGCCGCAACAATCGGCGCACCGACGCAAATTGCCGCATCGAACGTGTATGCTCAACAGTGTTTTGTGGGCACATAAGTTGTTACCATCAGCTACAAGCCCCAACTTCAATCAATTGTCCAACCATCATTCGGAGTGTTCGCTCCATACTCAGCTATCGCAACATCTTTACAGCAACAGGAGAGACAATATCAAAATACAACCAAGAGTCACAGTCAGAGTAATATCAAAAGCAGGTTCACATTTTTATATAAGCAAATGTTTAAGCAAATTTCTTATTACTTCTTTCCTTTCATTTAAATTACTATTTACTCTTACATTCGTTTAAAGAAAAATTCTACACATCTATCTGCTTAGAATCTACAGAAAGAATATATCTAAGTAAATTGGATTTGAATAGAATCTAATTCACATTTCTATATATTATAGTTTACGCCATAGCAAATTTATCTAGTATTTAATTGACGGAATCATATTTATCAATCAAGCTGTACTGAACGGGCATTCTTCGTTTGCGTTTTTTGTTTTTATGTTAATTTTTGTTTTTTTTGCGTAACACATCACTTACGTATACTTTTATTAGAAAACGAAAATACGTACATATTGGTGTTCGTCAGACTAGTTGTAGGGTGTGCGTACCGGGTCGTATTTCGCTTCGTGTTCTTTTTTAAATTGTCGCGAGTCTTCACAAGATCAGCGGTAACATCCCTGTCTCATTTTCACTTGAGATTCTCCTTGCTCACACCTAATACTCTGATCGGTGTGCTACTTGTCACAACCACCCTCGCATTTGGTATCGGCACTGTGACGTGTTTTGTTTCAGTTTGACATCTCGGTGCGTGAGGTCATAACTCTACAATGTCGCTATTAGACGATTTCATCTTTTCCGCCGATCAGCTGGTAAAATACTTTGCTTCGGCAAAGGAAGTACCTGAGAGCAATCACACGATCCCCCTCCAGAGACAACACAGAGCTTCATCAACTTCTGTACAGCTCAAGGCCAAAAATATATAATCGGATGCGATGCAAACGCACACCACGTAGTCTGGGGAAGCACCAACACTAACATCAGAGGTGAGCAACTCCTTAACTATTGTTCATCTAAAAATATTATGATAAACAACGTGGGGAACGATGCAACCTTCATAAACGCCATACGGAGCGAAGTACTGGATCTTACCCTATCCGATACAAGGACGGCCAGCACGATCCATAAATGGCACGTAATGAAAGAGGCATCATTTTCCGACCACATGTATATTAGATTCAATATTGAAACTCCTAACAGGGCTCAATCCCTTATAAGAACCCCTAAACATACTAATTGGCAAGTCTACTCAGACCAACTCAAATGTAACTTAACTGGTATATGTACCCCAATTAAATCCATCGCTGAACTTGACAACTCAGCAAACGACCTTACCGAGGCAATCATAAACGCCTACCACGCAAGTTCACCTATAATTCGCATCAGGTGCACCAGGGACGTTCCATGGTGGAATCATGACCTCGAGGCTAAACGAAGAGAAGTTCGTAAACTCTTTAACAAAGCCAAGCGTACACACACCTGGACGGCCTATAAAATTGCCCTAACCAGATACAACGTGGCTTTAAGGGACAGCAAAAGAAAAAGCTGGAGAGAGTTTTGCGAAAGTATCGACACACTGCCAACAGCTTGTCGACTACACAAAGCCCTCTCACTTGACCACAATAATCCACTTGGTTCGGTGAAAAAACCAAACGGGGAACTGACATCCTCTAGACAAGAAACCCTTGAGTGTCTGGTTAAGAGTCACTTTCCCAAGTGCATCATACTGGATAATCAAGAAGTATACGAGGATATAAACATGCACCCACACCATATCTCAACTGAAGCCTACAGACGCTCAGCCAGCATCTTCCCACCAGAAAGCATCCGCTGGGCGATAAACTCTTTTGGTCCATACAAGTCTCCAGGTGGAGACGGGCTGTATCCAATCCTCCTGCAGAAAGGCATTAAATTAATAGAACCAGTACTCGTAAAACTCTACAGAGCCAGTCACAGCCTAGAATACGTTCCAAGGTGCTGGAGAGATGTGCGAGTTCTATTCTTACCAAAAGGAGGAAAGAAATCCCCCGAGGATACTAGGTCGTATAGACCTATCAGTCTTACATCCTTCATCCTAAAGTCTATGGAGAAAATAATAGGCCATTACGTAAGATCGAATGCTCTCCAACGAACTCCCTTGAATACCAGCCAACACGCATACCAGACTGGTAAATCGACGGAAACAGCACTACATGAGCTGACAACGGAAATCGAAGACACACTTCGAAGCAAAGAAATGGTATTATGCGCCTTAATCGACATACAAGGCGCTTTTGACAACACAAGCTTCGAAGTAATTCAAACACAATCCAGATCAAGGGGCATCGACTCCTCTACCATAGGATGGGTCATGAGCATGCTAAGAAGCAGGAAGATTCAAGCCTCATTCGGCGAGGAAAGCATCACAATAGCGGCAACCAGAGGCTGCCCACAAGGTGGTGTCCTATCGCCCCTTCTGTGGCTATTAGTGATGGATCAGCTGCTCGCTAGGCTAGAAAACAACGGCCTAACTAATAGTTATTAGCTATGCAGATGACCTAGTCCTAGTAGTTCGCGGCAAATTCGAGAGCACGATAACAGATCGCATGCAGGTTGCTCTCAAACAAGTCAAAGACTGGTGTAAAGAGGTTGGACTAAGCGTCAATCCTGACAAGATAGTTTGCACCCTATTCACCAAAAGACAAAAAATAACGCTACCAGCAATACAATTCCAAGGCAAAACCATTCAATTAATGCCAGAAGCTAAATATTTAGGGTTACTGTTTGACAAAAAACTAACATGGAACCCCCACATATCATATATCACAAACAAAGCTAATAAAGCTTACTTTGCCTGTCAGCGTATGTTTGGCAAAACGTGGGGAATAAACCCGCAAATTACTCTCTGGCTATACCAAAGCATAATCAGACCCAGGATCACATACGCGGCCCTGGTTTGGTGGCCAAAAACAGAGCAATCAACGACACGCTCAAAACTGAACAAAATTCAAAGACTAATATGTCTAAGTGCAACGGGTGCAGCTAAGAGCTGCCCAACGGCAGCGCTGGAAAAACTTCTAGTACTTCCTCCCCTGCACATACACATCAAAAGCGAGGCTGTAGCAAGAGCCACAAAACTAGAAATACTTAAACAAATAAAGACAAACAAACTAGGACACACCAGCATCATAACCAAAATAGACTTGGAATATGTAACTGTCCAACTATCAGACCTAATGATAAAAACTACTAATTTCAACAGGAATTTTTCAATTAAAATACCCGATCGGAATCAAGTTGAAAATATCATAAGTACCATTCCAAACCATGCATCCATCTGGTACACAGACGGATCAAAAACAAACACAGGAACCGGAGCAGGAGTATTCGGACCCAGAATAACCCTACGAATACCCCTAGGAAGATCTCCAACAGTATTCCAGGCAGAAACTATAGCAATAGAAGCCTGCGTACTGGAATGTACTAAAAGAAAGTACAGAAGAACCGAGATCTATGTGATCTCAGACAGTCAAGCAGCATTGCTAGCATTAAAAGGTCCAGTCTTTTACTCTAAAACAACGTGGAGCTGTTTCCGCCACTTAGAAGAACTGGCCAAAAACAACAAAATCACACTTATGTGGTCTCCCGGACACTCAGGCATATCAGGAAACGAGGCAGCAGACCTATGCGCAAGAGAAGGCGCAGAAGGAATTTTCACTGGCCCAGAACCCAGCATTGCCTATTCCAAATGCCATATCAACAGAAAAATTAAAGAGTGGGAAAACGCTACTATCGAAGCAGAATGGAATTCTTCGCCTGGGATGAGACAAGCCAAGAAGCTTCTAAACTACAACATTAGTCATATGGACAGGGCCATCAAACTGGACCGCCATACACTAAGAACACTAATCTGGTATATGACAGGACATGGCCCATTCCGAGACCACCTTTTGAAAATAGGCAAATCCCAATCGGACCGCTGCCGATTCTGTAACGAGGCAAAGGAAACGTCAGAGCATATACTCTTCGTATGCGTAGCCCTCACCCAGAAAAGAATGAAACATCTCAAGGCCTATACGGTTCCATGGCCGAATGCCAGACCAATCGCATTGTCAGACGTGGTGGCATTCACGAAGGAACTGAACAACCACATAATGTGGTAAAACGTCAGGGACGCACAATAGACCTAAAGGTCGCAGTGCTCAGGGCTGTTCGGCCCCACCTAATATAATAATAATAATAATAATAATCACACGATGGCTACTCTTGACGCTCGTAAGGACGTCTTAAAGAGCTTATGGCTAGATCTAAAGAACAATTACATCGCTTGCATTCGAGCCACCCCTGCACCAGAAGAGGAGGCTCTCGATCCAGGAATAATTGAGTCCAAATTTGCAAGCTCCAATGAAACTTACGTTTCTTGCCTGGGACTGTTTTTAGAGCTTCAAACGAAGCTGAGCGATGCTCAACCAACGCCTTGCCTCGCCGCTCCGGTTTTTGAAGGTTCGGGAGTTAGTGCCAAAGCAACGAGAATCACCAGCTCACATTGTTTGAAGCTTCCTCCTTGCGACACTGAGGTATTCCCGGGAGATTATTTGTCCTGGCCCTCGTTCCGTGATATGTTTCAAGCAGTTTACGCAAATCATCCTAACCTTGGAGCCGTTGAGAAGCTTTTCCACCTTCGAGCAAAAACGAGTGGCGAAGCCAATAGGATAGTATGCAGATTTCCTTTGACCAACGCGAGTTTTGAGTTGGCATGGGACGCGCTACGAACGACTTATGAGAACAAGAGAATACTAGTCAACAACCAAATCAAAATCTTATTTAATCTACCTAATGTTAAGGAAGAATCGGCCGCGTCCATAAGAACTCTGCAAAGGAGCATCAATGATTGTAAAGCATCGGTTCAAGCTCATGATATTCGCACAGAAGGCTGGGATCCCATTCTCATTTTCGCGTGTTCTAACCGACTGCATCCCACAAAGCTTGCGTTATGGGAACAATCATTGACCAGGCCGACTGATATACCCAGTTGGGCTGAATTGGATGCTTTTTTATGCAACAGAGTTCAGGTCCTCGAATCTATTGCAGATGCAACCTCGTCTCGATCGGTGGGCCGTCCACCCACGCCGAAATCCAATCCAAATACCTCCTATCGTCCGAGCAATAACCACGTAACACTTTTCCACACCAAATCACAAGAGTTCAGTTGCGAGGCGTGCTCAGGCCAGACCGTTTTGACCTTGTACGAAAAAGAAAGATGTGCTTCAATTGTCTGTCGGTACGTCATATGCTTCCGAACTGCACTAGTAAATACACCTGCAACACCTGTCACAGCGACACCACTCGCTATTGCATTTACCACAAAGAGCGCCAGCGAATCACACGCATTCCAACTCACGTTCTTCAGATCCTGTGAATGTCGGTGAATCCACCACCTTATCCTCACCATTACAGTCCACTTCTCCTCCATTTATACCTAAGGAGGTCCAACACAAATCCTATTTGGTGTACACGCAAAGAAGGATTCTGTTAGCCACTGCTTTAGTAAAGATTCGCGGCCAGGAAAGCAGTCATACCATTCGAGCTTTGATCGACCCAAGCTCAGAGTCGTCGATCATTACTGAAGCTGTTCAAAGGCGTTTGAACTTACCAACTTCAGCATCTGATGTTTCAATTATAGCAATAAGTGACGCTCAAGCAGCAAAATCCAATAAAAAATGTAACTTTACCCTCGTAAATAACGCTTGTCCTGAGGAGCCAATCTCGGTTGAGGCAATCGTGCTGAAGAAATTAACGGGCAGCTTGCCGAACCGGTCATTTACTTTAATCGATCCTCAGGCCCTGGAAGGCATGGAATTAGCAGACCCCACCTTCAATCAAGCGTCCCAGGTACATTTACTCATAGGAGCAGATCTATACCCAAGTGTTATAAGCGAAGGTGTCAAATACATTTCAAGCACCTTATTAGCACAACAAACCATTTTTGGATAGATTCTATCGGGACCCATCCCAAGTTCATATGTGAAAACATTTAGGACTCGCGTGGCTAATCCACAAAGCACCTCGCTAGACCTACAAATTCGAAAGTTTTGGGAGCTGGAAAAGCTTCCAGATCGAAAGCGCCATGCTTCAGAATCAGATCAGCATTGTAAAGATCTGTATGAAAAAAAAACCTACAGGCTTGCAGACGGGAGATATGTCGTCAGACTACCTTTCAAATCAGATCCACGCAATACACTCGGTGATTCGAGAAACAATGCCGTTCAGCAGCTCTATCGAACTGAACGCAATCTTACAAAGAAACCAGAGCTACAATCCCAGTATGATAGAGTTCTTGCCGAGTATCTTACGTTGAACCATATGCGAGAACTGTCTCCGCACGAAATAAACGCTACCACAAAGTTACCCTCGTTTTATCTTCCACACCATGCCGTGATCAAGCCATAAAGCACTTCCACTAAGGTACGCGGGGTATTCAACGCTTCAAGTGCGTCTTCCAGTGGCATTAGTTTGAACGACTGTCTTCATGCCGGCCCAGTACTGCAAGAAGATTTGCTTCACTTCTTATCAGGTGGCGTTTCTTCTGATTTGTCTTTAACGCTGACATCGAAAAGATGTACCAAATTTTAGTCCACCCTGACCACACCAAATATCAACGCATTTTTTTCAGACCATCGCCATGTGAAAGCGTCAAACAGTTTGAACTTCGCACTATTACATTCGGAGTCAAGTGTGCTCCATATCTTGCCATCCGCACTCTTAAGCAATTAGGTAAGGAAGCTCGGTCCAAGTATCCTCTAGCTGGTAAAGCCATAGAGTCCGACTTTTATGTCGATGACCTCCTCTCGGGTGCTCACGATCTTCCAACAGCCAAGAGAATTCAGATTGAAGTTATTGAAGTACTCGAATCAGCGGGTTTCCCTTTGCGTAAGTGGACGTCAAATGCATCACCGCTATTGGATCACCTGCCTCCACAACACATCTTAAGTGAAGAGTTCCTTCAAATAGAGTCGGATAGCACGACCAAAACGTTGGGAATTCGGTGGAATGCCAAGCTCGACGTCTTTTATTTCTCTATCGAACCGCTCAAAATATCGGTGGCTCCCACCAAACGAGAAGTCTTTTCGGAGATTTCACGTCTGTTTGACCCCGCCGGGTGGCTTGCTCCAATCATCGTTTCGGCAATGCTCAACCAACGCCTTGCCTCGCCGCTCCGGTTTTTGAAGGTTCGGGAGTTAGTGCCAAAGCAACGAGAATCACCAGCTCACATTGTTTGAAGCTTCCTCCTTGCGACACTGAGGTATTCCCGGGAGATTATTTGTCCTGGCCCTCGTTCCGTGATATGTTTCAAGCAGTTTACGCAAATCATCCTAACCTTGGAGCCGTTGAGAAGCTTTTCCACCTTCGAGCAAAAACGAGTGGCGAAGCCAATAGGATAGTATGCAGATTTCCTTTGACCAACGCGAGTTTTGAGTTGGCATGGGACGCGCTACGAACGACTTATGAGAACAAGAGAATACTAGTCAACAACCAAATCAAAATCTTATTTAATCTACCTAATGTTAAGGAAGAATCGGCCGCGTCCATAAGAACTCTGCAAAGGAGCATCAATGATTGTAATGCCGTTCAGCAGCTCTATCGAACTGAATGCAATCTTACAAAGAAACCAGAGCTACAATCCCAGTATGATAGAGTTCTTGCCGAGTATCTTACGTTGAACCATATGCGAGAACTGTCTCCGCACGAAATAAACGCTACCACAAAGTTACCCTCGTTTTATCTTCCACACCATGCCGTGATCAAGCCATAAAGCACTTCCACTAAGGTACGCGGGGTATTCAACGCTTCAAGTGCGTCTTCCAGTGGCATTAGTTTGAACGACTGTCTTCATGCCGGCCCAGTACTGCAAGAAGATTTGCTTCACTTCTTATCAGGTGGCGTTTCTTCCGATTTGTCTTTAACGCTGACATCGAAAAGATGTACCAAATTTTAGTCCACCCTGACCACACCAAATATCAACGCATTTTTTTCAGACCATCGCCATGTGAAAGCGTCAAACAGTTTGAACTTCGCACTATTACATTCGGAGTCAAGTGTGCTCCATATCTTGCCATCCGCACTCTTAAGCAATTAGGTAAGGAAGCTCGGTCCAAGTATCCTCTAGCTGGTAAAGCCATAGAGTCCGACTTTTATGTCGATGACCTCCTCTCGGGTGCTCACGATCTTCCAACAGCCAAGAGAATTCAGATTGAAGTTATTGAAGTACTCGAATCAGCGGGTTTCCCTTTGCGTAAGTGGACGTCAAATGCATCACCGCTATTGGATCACCTGCCTCCACAACACATCTTAAGTGAAGAGTTCCTTCAAATAGAGTCGGATAGCACGACCAAAACGTTGGGAATTCGGTGGAATGCCAAGCTCGACGTCTTTTATTTCTCTATCGAACCGCTCAAAATATCGGTGGCTCCCACCAAACGAGAAGTCTTTTCGGAGATTTCACGTCTGTTTGACCCCGCCGGGTGGCTTGCTCCAATCATCGTTTCGGCAAAGATCTTGATGCAACGGATCTGGATTGAGCAAACGAATTGGGATGAACATATCGAACCTTCCACTCTTTTACAATGGAAGGCATTTGCGAACGCTCTTAGCGGAATTGGACTCATCCAAATACCGCGCTGGATTGATTACACCCCAACGTAACAGCTGCAGTTTCATGGGTTTTGCGACGCGTCTGAGAAAGCATACGCAGCGGCGCTGTTTGTAAGGGTGAATTGCCCTGACTTCACGAGCTGTCACTTACTTTGTGCAAAATCCAAAGTAGCACCTATTAAGTCCATTTCATTACCAAGACTGGAACTTTGTGGAGCTGTGCTCCTTTCTAGGCTGATCACGACATATCTCCCTCAATTACCCATTGAATCGTCTCAAATGTTTCTCTGGACGGATTCGTCTATTGTCTTAGCCTGGCTTAAGAAACATCCAGGCACCTGGAAAACTTTCATTGCAAACCGGACCAGTGAAATTATTGAGAACGTGGGTAACAACAACTGGGGTCATGTCAAGTCAGGCGACAATCCAGCTGATCTGGCCCCACGAGGATTGACTCCAGTCGACTTAAGAGATAAGGAACTTTGGTGGAGAGGACCTCCGTGGTTACAGGAACCACTGACGCACTGGCCTATCGGTTGCCCGAGTGCGCCCGAGCGTGAGGACTTAGAAGTCAAACCCATTTCAACATTTAGTACGCTAACCATTCATGATGACCTTTTGATCAGATTTTCATCATTACCGCGCGCGTTACAAGTTCTGTCGTATGCTTATCGTTTTATACGTAGCTCATTAAAGTCCAAAGTTCTGTCGTATGCTTATCGTTTTATACGTAGCTCATTAAAGTCCAAATTTCCGGCACTCACATATGAGTCGCATCTTATTACCCAGGCGGAGATTACATTCATTCAAAATCGCCTTATCTATCTGTGTCAGCTTTCGCATTTTCCTCGAGAATATCAAGCACTCTCACGGAACATAGCCATTCCCTTTAAAAGTACCATTCTATCGTTAAATCCCACTCTGGACACAAATCACCTGATGCGAGTTAATGGCCGATTGGCTAACGCAAATATCCCCTATAATGAACGCAACCCTATCATTTTACCGCACGCAGCTCGTTTTTCGTCGCTTCTAGTGAAGTTCGTTCATGCTTTAACGCTACACGGCGGGAATGCATTACTGATGCGCGTCATTCGCCAAATGTATTGGGTCCCAAAATTAAAAAATCTTGTCAAAGCCTGCATCAACAATTGCAAAACCTGTGTTATCCACAAGAAACAAGTAAGTCAACAATTAATGGCAGCGCTACCATCAGCAAGATGTAATTTTTCCCCTCCCTTCACCCATACGGGAATCGACTTCGCAGGGCCCTTCGTTATCAAGAGCTTCACTGGACGAAACTGTCGCTTGACTAATGGGTATACATGCTTGTTCGTCTGCTTTTCGACGAAAGCTATACATCTTGAGGCAGCCAGCGACTTGTCCTCCGAGGTGTTCTTAGCAGCCTTTGCTCGTTTCGTAGCTCGGAGAGGACTTCCGAAAGAAGTCTACTCAGACCACGGTACTAACTTCGTTGGGGCGGATTCTGTACTCCAGCGGGAATTTAAGAAACTGCTAACATCGTTACCACATTTAACGGCTTCTAAGTACGGTGTCCAAGGTCTGCACTGGAACTTTATACCCCCCGGTGCTCCTCACATGGGCGGCCTATGGGAAGCAGGTGTGAAAAGCTTCAAAACTCACTTTCGCAAATTAGTCTCGCACATACACCTTACCTTTGAAGAGTTTGTTAACCTTCTAGCTCGCATTGAAGCCTGTCTGAACTCTCGTCCAATATCTCCGATGTCCAGTGATCCAGGTGATCTGCTGGCACTAACCCCTGGACACTTCCTCACCGGTAGCCCTTTGATGGCCTTTCCCGAACTCGACACCACGGAAAGATCACTTTCTGTCATCAACCGATGGGAAAAACTCAAATACCTCCAACAAGAGTTCAGTAAACGCTAGAAAAACGAATATTTACAAGAATTGCACAAGAGATCGAAATGGCAACATGCTTTCGATAACATACAGATCAATGATTTTGTCGTTATCAGACAAGAAAACCTCCCATCTACGGAATGGCGTATGGGCCGTGTTATCAAAGTGCATACCGGAACCGACGGAAAGGTTCGAGTGGCTACCATAAAAACCCAGCTCGGCGAAGTTACTCGACCGATAGTAAAACTGTGCCGTCTACCTGTAGAACGCACGACTTCCGATACCGATCTGACAACATAACTATTATGTACCCTCTGATAGTGTGTTTTTTGGCCTTTAGTCAAACGGGCATACCATGCATCTAAGCAATCATCAACCGATCTGAAATCAGACAACGATAAATTTCGTATCGTAGCATCTAAGCAAACAATGCAGTATCTATATATATCTATCTTGAATTGTATAAGTATATCAATTTCGTACTGTAGCATCTAAGCAAACAATGCAGTATCTATATATATCTATCTTGAATTGCATAAGTATATCAATTTCGTACCGTAGCATCTAAGCAAGCAATGCAGTATCTATATATATCTATCTTGAATTGTATAAGTATATCAATTTCGTACCGTAGCATCTAAGCAAACAATGCAGTATCTATATATATCTATCTTGAATTGTATAATTATATCAAATTCGGTCCGTAGTATCTAAGCAAACAATGCAGTATCTATATATTTATATCTATATATTTGAATTGTATAATCCTTGTACCATCCTTGCATTTTGTTGGTACAGTATGCCAAGGGGGCCGGTAATGTTCGCGCCATCTCGTGGTGAATTAATCATACTAGAAGATTGATTGCCGGGATGATGCGAGCAAGCCACATCCTACTTCACTTGTATTTGCTATCATCTGCAACCACCGACAGCGAAGTTCATGTTGTCGGTCACTTCCCTTTTGAGCTTCGGCACGTTCGCACGTTTTGTCTTTTTAGTGTTATAGAAGTTTCGTTGTATTCTTTAGAATTTTTGGTATTAAAATTATCTGAGATAAATATCGGACTTTTCATTGCCATCCGAGCATCACACAAACAATTAGCCTTTGCTTAATTTGAGAAGATTTACTTTCTTATTTAAGGCAGTCCACCTTACAGTCACACCGTATAGATGAGTAGGTCTTACTATTTCTGTATATAGCCAATGACTTATATGGGGTTAAAGACCCCATATGCAACCAATGGCTTTTTTGCAAGAGAAGAGTGCCACCATGGCTTTAGAAACTCTTTCTTGTATATTTGGTTTTCAGCCTAGCTTCCTGTATTACCTAGTGAACAGGACAAGCTCAGTTTTGTGAGAATTTACCCCTAAACCACAGCGATCTGCCCAGCAAGTTAGTTTGTTGAGAGCATTTTGTAAGAGTTCCTTTAAGGTATTCTGGTGTTATCCTGAGACGGCAATAGCAACGTCATCCGCGTAAGCGTAAGGGAATTAGGAGCTCTGAGTCTGAGGGATGGGGGGGGGAGAGCATGTGTCCAGCTCATCCTTCTTGTAGACTCGAAGGGTGATGTCATCCCACCCAAATCATATCACGCCTTTGGGCTCAGCCAGAGGAGCGACGGATTCTTGGTTGATCACAACAACCGCGGATCTGTAGGAACCCGTTTGCTCCTTCAACTTGGCGACTTTCCAGTCGTGAGTCGGATTGCTAATTTTTAGGACCTGGAGTATTTCATCTGCAGAGGAGGGTTCAGTAGGGATCCAGGTGGAAGTTCTCGGTCGGCTTGGGATATTCTCCCTCGCAACGACCTCGAGCTTAGCGCCCGGCCAAACCTCTCCTAGACTGCTATGGCATGTTTATATATTATAACACTTTAGGTCTTTTTGAAACCGAAGCGGTTTTCTTTACCGACCTCTGGCGCTTAGACGTAAAGTAATCGATCGTCCGTTTCTCGTGTTTATCATAAGGGTTGGGCCCATTTTATCTTGGAGACCTGCTTCGGTGTTCTGTTAATCTGTGCCATTGCTACGAGGGCCTTCAGTGTCTGAACCGCATATTGCCGGATTTTGTACGACGATCTAAATAGAATGCTTTGTCGCGAACATTCACCAGATGCGCCTACAAGGTTACTAGCAGCGGAAGGGCCATGAGGTCCACAATCCTAGAACTGCTTGTAGAATCTGTGACCTTACATAGCCCCTACAACTCGAAAAGTTCGACGCTTCGATACATTTTTTGCCTCGCCTCATCCAGCAATCGCCTTGGCATTACAGCAGATAAAGCTGTGCACCTGGAGAATGGACAACGAGCTTTTTTCACGGCAGCAACCCACTACAGAGCAGTGATAAGGCTGGCTCGCGACATGCGCAAGTGATCCATTTGCAAGAACATTGCTTTACTCGGACTGATCTACGCCGAGATATTTCACATGGAACGCAATCAAAATAATTCCAACGTCCGAAATACGAAAGGCCTGTTCCTGGGTACGTGAATGTATATTCAACCGATGCATTGGGGCGCTTTTTTACAGTTCATCCGAGCAATGACGAATGTTTTAACCTGCGTTTGTTATTGGTTAATGTTCGTGAACCGACTTCATTAGAATTTCAATGAACTGTCAATGGTGAGTAGTGTGCAATATATCGAGAAGCCTGTCAGTGTTTACATTTGCTCGAGAGTGACATTCACTGGTATCACACACTCGCTGATGCTCTTATTCCGTCTACTGCGCAACAAATTGGATCATTTTTTGCCATCATCATTTCAACGTGTTTTCTATCGAATCAACTTCAGTTACAAACAAATACAAAGACAATATGGCTGAATACATTTTGCATTGAGTGCATACAACAACAACAACAACAAAGCAAATCCCACACTTGAATTTACCACGGAGATACAAAACGAGGCGTTGATTTCAATAGATTGTCCAGCAAGATGTTGCACGATTTAGGAATGCCAGCGCCGAATCGCCCCATGCATGATGCATTTAATCGAGCATTTGAACGAGGAACGGCAATACGACCGAGAGGCTTCGAGTCAATCAGAACAAACAAAGGTCCCACTCTTAAGCAGCAGAGAATCGTGTACGATACATTGGTGATAGTCTCGATGCACCTTTCTCGATGCACCTTATTCCACAATGAACACATAAAAGGCATATTTTGAAAGTGGTCAGACTCCTGAGTCGAGTCAAAGGGTCTCCATAAGAATTTTGTTCATTGTTTCTACAAATTGGATGTTTTTATGAACCAATCGCGTTCAAACTTTGCGTAGGGGTTTTATACCATAATGGGCACTAAATAAGTAAATAGGTATATTTTGAAAGTGGTCAGACTCCTGGGTCAAGGGGTCACCATTTCACAAATTGCATATTTTTATGAATTTGTCGATTGTACAGTTTTCTTGGTTGGTGAGTTGGTGGGTTGGTCAGTTGGCGGGAGGTCTGTGGGTTAGTGGTCAGATGGCGGGAGGTCAAAGGGCAAGAGGTCAGCGGGCGGGTGTTAACTTGGGTGGGTTCAGTGGGATGGGGAAGCCGGGAAACCCCGGGTATTTCCGCTAGTTTTATATAAAATTATATACGTATGGGAAATTTTTTATAAAACTAGCTTTCCGGGGCGCACTTATTGAAATTCGTTCAACGCACTCATTGCGGTTTAGTTCAAGTTTGACACTGTATATTAGTATGTTTTGTTCTAGTATGACTCGACTGGTTCACTCAAATGTCAGAGTCACTTAATTATCAATAGCTAACAAATAAACACGTATTTCAATTTATTTTCAATACCGGCATTCGTATTTTATTTGTTATCTTCCACAGCGAGCGGACAAAGAATAGTTTACATTCAATAGGTTATGGGCCCAGTCCACGACAAAAAATAAAAAAAATAGAATCGAATTGAAATAATAAAATTTCGGTAATTCGTACGGTAAATTTTTTCGGTGGTCGTTTTTTTTTTTTGTTTTTTCGAGAAGCGTCGTTTTATGCAGTGCGTCGAGAAAAGAACAATAACGTCGTTATTTCGTCATCGTATGAAAGTGGACAATCGGTTCTTTGAGATACAGTAAGTTCGATTGAAAATAAATCAAATATTTTCATCGATTGAATTTTGAATCTTCGATTCGGTAAATTCGGTGCGCAACGACAAAACGAGAATTTTGTGATTTTCTTCTGGAATTTTCGGTACAAATTCAAAGCGAAAAAAAATGGATAGCGATCGAGTGAACATTGAAAAATTGGAAGGTGGCGACAATTGGCTGACATGGAAATTTCTAATGCGCCAAGTGCTAGAGGCCAGTGTAACGAGGTTTTCCCAGCCGGGGTAGAACTCAGTGTGACCAGGGTTCCTTCTATTAGGGTCGTTACAATAAAAAGAATTTGTTTTTAGTTGGGAATGGAATTCAATCGTTCTTTATTTGTTCTTCGCTTAATCTGTACACTTAACATTATCGTTTGTTTAAAGCTATGTATTATTTTACTGTATAAGTTTCAATTATGATTAAAAGAGACCGACGTATCTCCAGGCGGGATGATAGTCTGTTCTCGCGTAGAGCGTGGATTTGAAGGCAAGGACTTCGCTCTTGAACCTCCAATAGTGTGGATAATGTCTAGCGTTAGGCGTGGGCGTGAAGGCAAGGACTTCGCTCTTGAACCTCCAATCTAGCGTAAAGCGTGGGTAATGTCTAGCGTAAAGCGTGGGTAATGTCTAGCGTAAAGCGTGGGCGTGAAGGCAAGGACTTCGCTCTTGAACCTCCAATCTAGCGTAAAGCGTGGATAATGTCTAGCGTAAAGCGTGGGCGTGAAGGCAAGGACTTCGCTCTTGAACCTCCAATCTAGCGAAAAGCGTGGGTAATGTCTAGCGTAAAGCGTGGGCGTGAAGGCAAGGACTTCACTCTTGAACCTCCAATCTATAGGATGACTACTGGCGTAAGTGTAAAGTGAAGGCAAGGACTTCGCTCTTGAACCTCCAATCTAGCGTAAAGCGTGGGTAATGTCTAGCGTAAAGCGTGGGCGTGAAGGCAAGGACTTCGCTCTTGAACCTCCAATCTAGCGTAAAGCGTGGGTAATGTCTAGCGTAAAGCGTGGGCGTGAAGGCAAGGACTTCGCTCTTGAACCTCCAATCTAGCGTAAAGCGTGGGTAATGTCTAGCGTAAAGCGTGGGCGTGAAGGCAAGGACTTCGCTCTTGAACCTCCAATCTAGCGTAAAGCGTGGATAATGTCTAGCGTAAAGCGTGGGCGTGAAGGCAAGGACTTCGCTCTTGAACCTCCAATCTAGCGTAAAGCGTGGGTAATGTCTAGCGTAAAGCGTGGGCGTGAAGGCAAGGACTTCGCTCTTGAACCTCCAATCTATAGGATGACTACTGGCGTAAGTGTAAAGTGAAGGCAAGGACTTCGCTCTTGAACCATTCACTCTGACTTGTTGCCGGGAAGAGGGATTTCTAGGAAAGAAGACCGATTGTTAGGACTGCTGGCCTTTTATAGTCCTCCATCGAGTGTAGAAATCCCGTTGTTGCAACGATCGTGAAATCCGCTAACTCGCCTGATGGTGTGCTGTTGTTGCTGTTTCCTTTGATGTGATATGGTTGTTGTTGTTTTGTCCGGCCGGTCAGTATTGCTGCGCTCGGCGGTCTATTGGTTCGTGATCCCGTTGGTGCAACGATAGGGAAATCCGCTACGTCACATGATCGGTGGGACTTGGTAGTGTTGTTGTTGCCTCTTTGATGTTTGTTAGTTCCAAGATCCCGTTGATGCAACGATAGGGAAATCCGCTACGTCACATGATCGGTGGGACTTGGTAGTGTTGTTGTTGCCTCTTTGATGTTTGTTAGTTCCAAGATCCCGTTGATGCAAAATTAGGGAACTCCGCTACATCGCATGATCGGTGTAGTGTTGTTGTTGGTTTGCCTCGAAAAATGCGTGCTGTCGTACATTGTGTGTTGTTTGTTGTTGTTTTTTTCTTTTGGTTGTCTAATGATGCTGCAGACTTCTGATTGTCCGCTATCATATTTTGCATGCTGTTTGTTGTTGCCTTTTACGTGGGTCTGCGCCGTCTTACACTGCATGCTTTGTTGTTGTTGTTCTCCTTGACTTGTCTGATGCAAAATGTATGCATGTTGTTTGTTGTTGTTTTGAATATTGGTCGGGTATTCTGTGTCTGTGGTGCTGTATGCCTGCTGTTGTTGTTTTCTCCGATGATGCTGTGTGCTTCTGCATGTATTGTGAGTCACGAGCGGGGTATCCCTAGTCTGTGTGGTCTGGTGCTGTATGTGTGTCGTCATTCTCTCACTCAGCTGCTTGATGATGGTGTGCATTGGTTGTGCGTGGTGAATTTACGCGTTGTGAAATATAGAGAACCTGTGTATCATAAGCCGAGAGTAATTTCGGCGAGTAATTTACCACTTAAAAGAGTGGGAAACATGTTGCTAGGTTTAAGAACATTATGGTAAACGTTTCTTTGTAATGTGTATGCAAGTTTTTTTTTTATTAAATTCAAAAGAAAGTGTTGTTTACAAAAAGATGGTTGCGTACCAAAAATAATGTGTGGAAAAAAATTGTGTGGCAAATTTTTCCTTCACACCTCCCCCTTACTTCGACGGATGCTGATCTTTCCCTTCCTGGTGACTAGCACTCCAAGTCGGGTCTTGTCCTGCACATGGAAGAAGTGTATCCTTCGTAGTTCTCCCGCTTGTACTCTCGCCTTTGCCGTGTCTATCTTGGCCTGGAGTTCATGGGATACGGTTTCGCTCATGGTCTCTTCTTTGTGCACTATGTCACTCCCTGTGAGTGACAGGACATCTTCCTGTCGTCGGGTCGTCGCGGTTTTTGGTGGGTTGTTCCTGTCTGGTCCGGGTTCGAGGAGGCCTGTCGGCGGGGTGAAACTTCTTTCCCTCGGTTTGTTGTTGTGGCTGCCACTGCTACTGCTGCTGCTACTACGGTTGCTGCTGTTGCTCCCACTACTGCTGCTGCTGCGGGTGCTGTTGCTACTACTGTCACTGCTGCTGCTACTGCTATCGTGTCTGCTGCGACTGCGGTAGCGGTGGCGAGTGCGGCGCGGAGTTTTTGGCCTGCTGCGGTTGACTCTTTCTCGGATGTTACAGTCTATGTCGTCATCGCCTAATCCGAGATCTGGAAACTTAATTGCTGGGTCGGCGCTTCTTTGGATGAGGTTGGCAAGCATTCTCCGTTTCTTGCTGGCGCTGTCCGGCGACATCCTCTGGCCTGGCGTGTCGGGTCCTGACAGTCCCCTGGTGAGGACTTTCTCCGCTGCTTCCAGTAAAAATGCGCCACATTCCACCCCATTTCGCTGTTGTGGCATCTCCATGTGTCGGCCTGGGTATGAGTCCTGGAACTCTGCCCACGTCCAGTGATGTCCCTTCGATAGGTGCTGTTGCACGACGTAGCCGCGAATTACCTCAATGGCCTCGTTCCTTGGTGTTTTGGCCCACGAATCGTACACATCAATGGTGGCACGGTGAGGTCTCCCCGGGTTGGTAACCACCACGAGGTACCAATGGTTGCCGTCGCAAATGGGCACTAAAACCAGGTCTTTCCTGATGAGGTCCTTGTGCCGGTCCCACCTGCTCACTAGTGCGTGTCGCCTAATGGCCGTTGACTCGGGGCTCTCCTGCTGATCTGGCTGGTACTGCTGCATCCGTGAGAAGAGGAATGTGCTGCAGATCCTGATTCTCTCCCGGTGGCTTTCCTCCATCCTTCTCTCTAACCACCTGAGTCCGACTCCCACCAGAACGTCGTTGAAGTATACCCCTTTCTTTAGTCGGCAGTAGTCGGCCATTCGCACATCGATGCCACCTGGCCCTGGAGGAAAACTTCCGATCACCTGGTTTAACTCGGCGTCTCCGGATGCGTGAATCGTGTTTGTGGCTTCCATGCAGATGCGTTGTATGGCTTCGTTGTCTATCTTGGGTGTCCTCTGGGTATTCATCTTGTAAAAATTTTGTTGGTTTTGGTTTTGTTTACGATGTCTGGATACACTGAGTAATCACTTGAGACTAATTTTTACTTGTTGTGTGTACTTGAAACGAAAACAAGTTGCGGGACCTGTACTCCGTTATTTTCTTCTTCTGGTGTAGTTTACTTCGTTGTTTCAGCATTGGGGTGTCGTGGTGTTACTTTGGATGTGTTGTCTTTTCTTTTTTTTTTCCCAAGTTGATATCATAGTTTCTGCAATTTAACTCTTTTGGTTACAGATGGGATCGTCAAATGCCGTTTCAGTGTCAGTGTGTTGCTGACGTATTGCTCTGGATTTCGATGATGATGCTATTGATCGCTGTCGCATTTTCGTCATGCCCCTGACTTCTCTCTCCCGCTTGTGTTCTTTTGTGTGGTCGTCTTGAGGTTTGTTGCCGATTGTTTTGTCTTGTGGTTTTTAATGGAACGATGTTCTGTTCATGGTTCCCCGTCCCAGACCGCCAGTTGCGCGGGTGATTATACCATTCGTGCTGATGTTTGCTGCCGTGTTGTATCACTGTGGGCTCGTTAGAGTGTTGGGTGTGGGGTGTCACTGTTATTGCGATGCGGTTTGTCTTCTCTGGTTCGGGTGGGGAGTTTCCGTGGAAGTCTTTCAACTCGTTGACGTGGGCTGTGCGCTCCTTGTTTTGCCCATGTTTCCTTAGCCTTACTATGACAGGTGAGACGAAGCTCATTACTAAGTATGGCCCGTCGTATCGTGGTGCTAGTTTACTAGCGAACCCTTCCACTGCCTTTGATAGGTGGTGCTGTTTGACCAGCACCAGATTCCCGATCTCGGGCTTCCAAGGACGTCGTCTGAGGTTGTAGTGGCGGGCTTGATCCTTCGCAGCTCGTTCTAAGTTTCGTCGCACGATCTCGAAGATCTCGTTCATCTGGGTCTTTCGGTCCTCTGGTTTTTTACCTAGTGTACCCGTCCCAGGAGTGATCTCGTCGTACAGCGTGTTCGGGAGGCGGGGTTCTCGGCCCTGTGTCAGGAATGCCGGGCTGTATCCTGTTGAGTCCTGTACGCTTGAATTTATTGCTAGCATAACTTCGGGCAGCTTCTCGTCCCAAGTGCGTTGTTGCGTTCCCGCTAGTTGTGCAATTATTGTTTTAGCGGTGCGGTTGACCCTTTCAGTGGGATTTTCTTGGGGGGTATATGGCGCTGTAAATTGCTGGCGTATGCCCATGGTCTCCAAGAATCGACGAAATGCCCTGCTACTGAATTGCGCCCCGTTGTCTGTTATCAGGATCTTGGGTACGCCGTATCGGGCCAGTATACGTTCGCGAAAAGCCCGTTGAACTCCTTCGGTCGTTGCCCTTCGCATTGGAATCAGTTCGACCCATTTCGAAAACCGATCAAAGAAAACCAGTAACATGGTATTTCCGTGTTTCGACCTAGGGAGTGGCCCAACGAAGTCACTACACAATGAGGCCCATGGTTCGTCGGCCACCTGGGTAAGCATTTTACCTGCTGCTTGCTGTTGGCTGGGTTTGTAGCACTGGCAGCTTTCACATTTCTTTACATACTGACGAATGTCACGAAACATACCCGGCCAATAGTAGCGACCGCATATTCTCGCCGTGGTCTTCCGGATCCCCTGATGCGCTGTCATGGTTTTCCTGCAGTACCCGACTTCGAAGGTTACTCGGCACACACAGTTTCCACGGTGTTGAGTCCTCGTCTCCGGCTCGATGCCCTATGTGTCGATACAGCTGCTGGCCTTCGATCACGTAGTCGGGGAATTTGGCTGGGTTCTCTGTGACCTGCTGGACCTTCTTTTGCAGCCAGTGGCACTTCTGTTGCTCTACGTGTTCCTCGGAGGTTGCCATCAGTGTTTCTTGCGGTTGTCTTGATAGAGCGTCTGCAACGACGTTGAGTTTGCCCCGCCTGTACTGTATGTCGTATGTATACTGCTGTAGTTCTAGCGCCCACCGTGCGATCCGGCCGGACGGGCTGGATATCGAGTTTAGCCATTTGAGCGAGAGGTGGTCTGTTATTACTGTAAACCTATACCCTTCGATGTATGCCCGCATCTTCCTTATTCCCCATACGATGGCCAGGCATTCCTTTTCGGTCGGCGAGTAGTTCTTCTCTGCGGGGTTTAGGTGTCGACTGGCATACGCTATGACCCGTTCACTGTCGTCTATCTCCTGGGTGAGGACTGCTCCTAAACCATAATCGCTAGCATCCGTCTGGAGTGTGAACTTCTTAGAGAAATCGGGGCAGGCCAGGATTGGGGCCTCGGTAAGTTTAACTTTGAGTGCTTCGAATGCTTGCTGCTGCTCTTCTTCCAGTGCTTGCCTTTCTTGAGGAGGCTCGTCATCGGTCGCACGGTCTCGGCGAAATCTGGAACAAATCGGCGGTACCATGAAGCGATGCCCAGGTACCGGCGTACCTCTCGTACATTACTCGGGGGTTGGAGCTCTTTGATGGCCGCTATTTTGTCGGGGTCAGTGTGTATGCCTTTGTTACTGACCACGTGTCCCAAGTACCGTATTTCCGTTTTGCAGAACTCACATTTTTCCGGGTTAATTTTTAGGTTAGCCATCTGCAATCGCCTGAACACCTTGCGCAGATTTCCCATGTGTTCGTCAAACGTTCTCCCGATGACGACTATGTCGTCAAGATATGCAAACGCATGGGGCTCCATCTCTGGTCCGATGACTCGATCGAGCGCTCGCTGGAAGGTCGCAGGGGCCGAATGTAGCCCAAACGGCATCACGCGCCATTGGAACAAGCCACGGCCGGGTACCGTGAAGGCGGTGTACTGCTTACTCTTCTCCTCCATGGGGATTTGCCAATATCCATTTCTCAGGTCCAGACTACTGATGAATTTGGCACCGCGAAGCTTTTCTAGAATGTGTTGGATTCGTGGCAGGGGGTATGCGTCGGGCACTGATCGTGCATTCAGTTCTCGATAGTCGATACATAGTCTCCATTTGCCCGTCTTCTTTCGCACGAGAACTATGGGCGCGCTGTGGGGGCTATGTGAAGGCTCGATACATCCTTTTTCCAACAACTCGTCGATCTCTGTATTTATTATTTCCTGCATGGCTGGATTACGGGGGAAGTAGCGCTGCTTTATTGGGTGTTCGTCGTGCATGATGATTCTGTGTTCCGTGATGTTGGAAACGGCGGGTAGTTGATCAAATTTCTTGAATTCTTGTTGCAGAAACGATGAAAGCTGTTCCTGTTCTGTCCGTGGTGTTTCTTGCGTGGTGGTGCATTGTCGGATGTGTTCTGCGGGCGTTGTTCTGTGCTGTAATTTTATGGTCTGGCCACCGCAGCTTAGACGGGCCTCCACCCGTGACAAAAAGTCCAGACCTAAGATTACTTCATCCATTGCATCTGGGAGAATCAAGAATGGAAACTGTATCTCCCTATTACCTATCTCGACATCTAGCTGTAGGGCCTCTCGGATCAACTTGGGTGTCCCTTCGGCCATCCGTACGGTCACATCCATGGGTAGACTCTTTGTTGTCCCCCTTTTGTCTTCTGCAAAACGTTCGCTCACAAAACTCCTAGTAGCCCCTGTGTCAATCGTAGCTTTTACCGGCGTCCCTCCTAGAGTGATGGTGGCGAGGATCCGGTTGGAATCGTAGGCAAGGAAGTTTACTGGGCCCGGGGTGTCGGTCTTGGGGTTTCCGTCGCACCACGGTTTCGGCGGTCCCCTTGCTCGTTTCCCGGTCGTTCGACGCGTTTCCGGCAGCATTCCACGGTCCGAACATTTCGAAGGCCGCAGTCCCAACAGAAGATGGTTTGGGGGTTACGACAGTCCCGCCTCATGTGTCCGTCCTGGCCACATCGCAGGCAAGCCGTCCTTACATTTATTCGCGCTTCCATATTTTGTGCTACCATGAAATTCCTTTCGGGTTGTCTGGGTCGGGGCGAGGGTTTGATAGGTTCTGCTGCACCAGCGATGCCTTCGAAATCTTCTGCCAGACTGATGAGTTCGTGGAGGTCTCTAAAATCCTTCCTCCGGATATAGTACTGGTACTCTTGGCGACAGTTTCGGAAGATCCTTTCGACCTGTTGTGTACCGGTGTAGTTTGCGTGCCTCATGAGGTTCTGCATTATGATTACGAAATCCTTGAAGCGCTCCTTCGGCTTTTGCTGGCGTTGACGAATTTCGTCTTCTAGATGTTCCCAGTATCTGGAGGGCAGGAAGAACTGTAGAAAATCTGTCGTGAAGGCGTTCCAGGTCTCCCATTTTCGGTTGTAGTTTCGGAACCATAATAACGCGCGGTCACGGAGTAGTTCCGGCATGGTTCTGGGTAGAAGGTCCCTGTTTAAACAGTAGGCATCCGCAAGTTCTTCTAGCCTTTCGATGAATAGGAGAGGCTCCTTACCACCATCGTACTTCACCGACCACTTCCTCACCTGGTCCATTATTTGAGCGTACGACGTAACTGTCGTGTCCGTCCTGCTTCGCGTTGGAACCACTTCCGGTGGTGCCGGAGAGATTGCCCTGATAGTTGCCTTTGGGTCGTCGCGTACCGTGGCTTCAGATGGATTCAAGGTTATAAGGGGCGCTTGTGATGGGCTGCGTCTATGCTTCTCCTCGAGCTCACTTAGGCGTATCTCGTCCTCCGACGTAACGTCTCGTCCCGAAACAAAGCTGGAAAACCTTTTCCTTAAATCTTCCACTGCGCCGTTGCTGTCGATTCGGAACTCGCTCATGTAGCTCTTCAGCTCCTCTTTCGACAGTGTATAAATCCAACTGGTCTTAACCATCGTGGTTATCTAATTGTGTTCTTTCTTTATTGGTATATATTTTTTTTTTCTCTATCAAATTCCAGAGTCCCTGCTCGGGCGCCAATTGTAACGAGGTTTTCCCAGCCGGGGTAGAACTCAGTGTGACCAGGGTTCCTTCTATTAGGGTCGTTACAATAAAAAGAATTTGTTTTTAGTTGGGAATGGAATTCAATCGTTCTTTATTTGTTCTTCGCTTAATCTGTACACTTAACATTATCGTTTGTTTAAAGCTATGTATTATTTTACTGTATAAGTTTCAATTATGATTAAAAGAGACCGACGTATCTCCAGGCGGGATGATAGTCTGTTCTCGCGTAGAGCGTGGATTTGAAGGCAAGGACTTCGCTCTTGAACCTCCAATAGTGTGGATAATGTCTAGCGTTAGGCGTGGGCGTGAAGGCAAGGACTTCGCTCTTGAACCTCCAATCTAGCGTAAAGCGTGGGTAATGTCTAGCGTAAAGCGTGGGTAATGTCTAGCGTAAAGCGTGGGCGTGAAGGCAAGGACTTCGCTCTTGAACCTCCAATCTAGCGTAAAGCGTGGATAATGTCTAGCGTAAAGCGTGGGCGTGAAGGCAAGGACTTCGCTCTTGAACCTCCAATCTAGCGTAAAGCGTGGGTAATGTCTAGCGTAAAGCGTGGGCGTGAAGGCAAGGACTTCGCTCTTGAACCTCCAATCTATAGGATGACTACTGGCGTAAGTGTAAAGTGAAGGCAAGGACTTCGCTCTTGAACCTCCAATCTAGCGTAAAGCGTGGGTAATGTCTAGCGTAAAGCGTGGGCGTGAAGGCAAGGACTTCGCTCTTGAACCTCCAATCTAGCGTAAAGCGTGGGTAATGTCTAGCGTAAAGCGTGGGCGTGAAGGCAAGGACTTCGCTCTTGAACCTCCAATCTAGCGTAAAGCGTGGGTAATGTCTAGCGTAAAGCGTGGGCGTGAAGGCAAGGACTTCGCTCTTGAACCTCCAATCTAGCGTAAAGCGTGGATAATGTCTAGCGTAAAGCGTGGGCGTGAAGGCAAGGACTTCGCTCTTGAACCTCCAATCTAGCGTAAAGCGTGGGTAATGTCTAGCGTAAAGCGTGGGCGTGAAGGCAAGGACTTCGCTCTTGAACCTCCAATCTATAGGATGACTACTGGCGTAAGTGTAAAGTGAAGGCAAGGACTTCGCTCTTGAACCATTCACTCTGACTTGTTGCCGGGAAGAGGGATTTCTAGGAAAGAAGACCGATTGTTAGGACTGCTGGCCTTTTATAGTCCTCCATCGAGTGTAGAAATCCCGTTGTTGCAACGATCGTGAAATCCGCTAACTCGCCTGATGGTGTGCTGTTGTTGCTGTTTCCTTTGATGTGATATGGTTGTTGTTGTTTTGTCCGGCCGGTCAGTATTGCTGCGCTCGGCGGTCTATTGGTTCGTGATCCCGTTGGTGCAACGATAGGGAAATCCGCTACGTCACATGATCGGTGGGACTTGGTAGTGTTGTTGTTGCCTCTTTGATGTTTGTTAGTTCCAAGATCCCGTTGATGCAACGATAGGGAAATCCGCTACGTCACATGATCGGTGGGACTTGGTAGTGTTGTTGTTGCCTCTTTGATGTTTGTTAGTTCCAAGATCCCGTTGATGCAAAATTAGGGAACTCCGCTACATCGCATGATCGGTGTAGTGTTGTTGTTGGTTTGCCTCGAAAAATGCGTGCTGTCGTACATTGTGTGTTGTTTGTTGTTGTTTTTTTCTTTTGGTTGTCTAATGATGCTGCAGACTTCTGATTGTCCGCTATCATATTTTGCATGCTGTTTGTTGTTGCCTTTTACGTGGGTCTGCGCCGTCTTACACTGCATGCTTTGTTGTTGTTGTTCTCCATGACTTGTCTGATGCAAAATGTATGCATGTTGTTTGTTGTTGTTTTGAATATTGGTCGGGTATTCTGTGTCTGTGGTGCTGTATGCCTGCTGTTGTTGTTTTCTCCGATGATGCTGTGTGCTTCTGCATGTATTGTGAGTCACGAGCGGGGTATCCCTAGTCTGTGTGGTCTGGTGCTGTATGTGTGTCGTCATTCTCTCACTCAGCTGCTTGATGATGGCGTGCATTGGTTGTGCGTGGTGAATTTACGCGTTGTGAAATATAGAGAACCTGTGTATCATAAGCCGAGAGTAATTTCGGCGAGTAATTTACCACTTAAAAGAGTGGGAAACATGTTGCTAGGTTTAAGAACATTATGGTAAACGTTTCTTTGTAATGTGTATGCAAGTTTTTTTTTTATTAAATTCAAAAGAAAGTGTTGTTTACAAAAAGATGGTTGCGTACCAAAAATAATGTGTGGAAAAAAATTGTGTGGCAAATTTTTCCTTCACACCAGTGAATTGTTTGATACAGATTCCGAGCCAACAATTGCAGATGAAAAGTATGCAACAAAGATTGTGCCATGGAAAAAGAAAAAGATGCCAAGGCGAGACGTGCAATTTCGACGGCGTGTAAAAAGCAGTCATTGCTGAAAATTATGAATTGTGAAACGGCAAATGAGATGTGGACGACGCTCAAAAGTACATATCAAGCATCGAAATCAAATATTTTGTTTTTACAACAAAAATACTACAGTTTCACAAAGGAGCCGGGCGATGATGTTGCAGCAATTTAAGGACCAAAAGAGAATATTTCCGACACGATGGTTATGACAAAGATTCTAATGTCTTTGCCAGCAGAATATAACCATTTTCACAGTGCGTGGGAATCGACAAGTGTGGAAAATCAAACTATGGCAAATTTGCGTGCGCAATTAATGGCAGAAGAGCTTCGATTGAAATCGCAGGGGCAGGTTGAAAGTGTGGAAGCGTTGATGGCCAAGCGACTTTTTCGAAGAAAAGCAATTTTAATTCAAAAAAGGGTCATTCGTCAGGGCAGAGCAGCAAACAAAAAGGGCAGGCGGAAACAGCAAGTCAAAAGGTGTTTGTTTTTCATGCGGCGAAAGTGGTCATTGGAAGCGCGACTGTACACAGAAAAAGAAGAACAATTCGGACAACAACAAACAAAAAACAGGAAAATGCACCGGTGGATGCATTCGTGTGTCATGGCTAAACATCGACTGGAGACAGAGACTATTGGGTATTGGATTCGGGAGCCAGTGACCACATGTGTCATCGACGTGAATGGTTCGAGAACTTTGTGGAGGCATCGTCACACATAACGATTGGAAATGACGAAAGGATCATGGCTCGAGGAAGGGGCGACATCAATCTTCTTGCGTTTGATGGGAATCAATGGATCCGCAGACGAATGGTGAATGTATTGTATGTGCCAGAAATTCATGTGAATTGATTTTCGTCCGGAAAACCATGGATCGTGGTTATCGATTGCAGTCGAATAACAAGCGCTGCGAATTGCTGAAAGATGAAAACATTTTTGCAGTGGGAGTTCGTCACGAAAGGCTATTTCAAATGCTGTTCAAAGTTGAGGAATCATCGGAAGTCGATGGAGCTATTGCAAATGTGGTGATCAAGAAAATTCCGCTTCGTGCATGGCATGAACGACTCGGACATCAAAACGTTGCACATGTATGGAAATTTCTGCGAAGCAACGACATTGATTTTGTGGATGAGGATTTGGCGTGCGAAGCGTGCATATATGGAAAGCATCATCGGGGAAGCTACAAACTTCGAGAGGAAAAATCATAACGTGCGGAGAAATTATTCATGCGGACGTTTGCGGGCCAATGCCAACGAATACGATTGGCGGTTCGAGGTATTTTTTGCTTTGCATGTTTCCTGAAGCAAAAATCGGAAGTCGTAGCAAAAGTCAAGGAAGCGGTGATGCAAATGCTACAAGAGAATGGACACAAGGTGCGTTATTTTCGATCAAACAATGGAACTGAATTCGTCAATGCTGAGCTGAAGAATTTTTTCGGCAAGATTGGCATTGTACATCAACGAACTGTACCGTACACGCCGGAGCAGAGTGGTTGCGTAGAACGTGATAATCATACAATTATCGAGTCGTATCGAGTTTGGAATCCAGTGTCGAAAACGCGAACGTGACGGATGGTGAATTGGGGGCGGACGATGCGGAAACAGCGCTGGACCAACCAATCGATTATGGTGCAATATGCAATCTTGACAAAAGGAATATTATCGAAAGGCGTTTGCGCGATCGAAACAACATTGTGGCGGCACGACCTCTATCATATGTCGCATCGGCTGATCACGTTGCCATGTTGGCAATTAGCGAGGAGCCAAGAACATACGAGCAGGCAATTAAAAAGACGATCACAAGCAGTGGGAGCAAGCAATGAACGAAGAGTACGATTCACTCATCAAAAATAATACATGGAATTTGGTCAATCCACCGAAAGACCAAAAGGTAATTGATAATCGTTTGGTTTTCAAATTGAAGCAGAATCCAGATGGGAGCATTGATCGTTACAAAGCGCGATTGGTAGTGCGGGGATTCACACAGGAATATGGCGTGTCGATTACCAAGAGACGTTCAGCCCTGTGGTCAAATTTACATCGATTCGGGCGATTTTGGCGCTGGCAGCGTCAAAACGAATGCATTTAAAACGGTTCGATGTGAAGACAGTTTTTCTAAACGGCGATTTAGAAGAAAAAGTTTACATGAGTCAACCGATCGGATACGACGATGGCAGCGGACGAGTTTGCAAGCTGGTTGAGAGCTTGTACGGTTTGAAACAGGCTTCGCGCTGCTGGAACAAGAAATGTACGTCATTCATGGAAAATTCAGTTTTGTGTCCAGTGAATCGGATCCGTGCGTTTTTGTGTGCAATGGGTAAAATGGCGTGATGATACTCGCGATTAATGTCGATGACGGCTTAATCGCAGCAGAGGAAAAAGGAGCCATTTTACCGGTAATTGAGCATATGCGCAAGGAGTTCGAGGTGAAAATGTTCGAGCTCAATTGTTTCTTTGGGCTTGAAATAAATCAGCGATAGGACGGATCGATTCATGTGAATCAGCATGCGTATGCGCAAAAGGTACTAAACCGTTCTGATATGACAAACTGCAATGCTGTAGCAACACCATTGGACGGAGCACAAAGTCCTGGGGATTTTGATGCGGACAGAGACAAATTTTCCGTATCGTGACGCAGTCGGTAGTTTGATGTATTTGGCAGTGGCGACGCGACCAGACATCAGTTTTGCTTTTGGCAACGCAAGTCGACACTTGGAAAAACTGGCGGCGGTGCACATGAATGCGATAAAACGCACCTTGAAATACATCAAGGGAACAACGGACATGGGCATTCGTTTCGAAAGTGGCATCAAATTGGATCTGTGCGGATACAGCGACGCAGATTATGCAGGAGACATCGAAACCAGGCGATCGACGTCCGGATATGTATTCATGTTTTGGCAACAGTATTATCAGTTGGGGCTTGGAGCGTCAAAAGTCAGTGGCGCTATCAACAACGGAGTCCGAATACATGGCGGCGGCTCATGCGATGAAAGAATTGGTGTGGCTGTATCGATTATTGTCCGAAAAATTGTCGACGGATTTGGACAAACCAAAGTTTCTTATGGACAATCAGAGCGTGATTCGACTCGTGAACAATCCGGAATTCCACAAGAGGATAAAGCATATCGACGTACAATATCATTTCATCAGAGAGAAATACGAAGACGGGATCTTCGATCTG
This sequence comes from Nephrocerus scutellatus, assembly GCA_947095585.1. Taxonomy (NCBI): domain Eukaryota; kingdom Metazoa; phylum Arthropoda; class Insecta; order Diptera; family Pipunculidae; genus Nephrocerus; species Nephrocerus scutellatus. Next base: position 79,312,222 of record OX352761.1, on the reverse strand, counting down.
GAATACGTGGCGACGGATGAACAGGCGGTCGACATAATGACGAAGGCTTTGCCAAAGAATAAGCATCAATATTTTCGTAAACTGATTGGTCTTATGCCAAAGACCCTACATCGACTCTAGTGCCTCACAAAGTGTAAAGAAAAAAACAAAACTTAATATGCATTCATTAATAGCACGCTCGGTCCATGAAAATAAAAGAATACACAAATCAATAATATGCTTGGTGCATGAAAACAAAAGCAAACAAAAATAACCCATACGTATTCTTAAATAGCACACTCGGTGCATGAGAACAAAAAATATAAAACATTTCCAATAGCATAATTTATGACCAGCGGTCGTTCGCCTGTGAAAATAAATATGCAATCTAAGCATCATGGGCAAACGAGCGCTGGCCGCTTAGAACGTTAATTACCCTTTCCATGCATTGCGCTGAGTAAGCGGCGCATGGAAATGGTAATGAAATAATGAGGTCGTTCGCTTGTGGAAATAAATGTGTCAACGCAGCAGCACAGGCGAACGAACCCAAAAATACTTGACGCGGCCGGTCATATGCTACATACTTACACACATTATGCTGATCGAGCATTATTTAGGAATATCGATGAATAGGCATGCAAGAGTCGATATATGGTCGAAAACAATACAATATTTTTGTATGAAAGAAGGAATATTTTCTTAATAAAACCAGTCGTAATCTTACAGTAAACCCGATAACTATTCCTCCTATTTTCGGTATCTGACAGCCCCGGCTTTTGGGTATTCGATAAAAAAAAAAAAAAAATATAAAATTTTATATATTTCTTTTAGTTTAGTAATTAGCATTTAAACATTTTTATTAAAAATGGGAAAAACCCAGTCAAAGGTTGAAGAGGTCATTGTAAATAACAATGGTCCTCAAACCAATAAAAGTTACGACACTATGAACTATGGAATGGACATAGTCACAATAATATTACTATTAATAATAATTCTAGGATTTAATTATATACGTAGAATATTAAGCAGGAAAGTAAACAAAGTTATAAAAAAAGAGATTATAAAACAGAATGTAATAGGAAGGCGGTTATCGGTATAATGATTAATTAAATTCAATAACGCAAAAAAAAAATTTTTTTCTCTTTCTTATGGGAGAGCTCGGTTCTTTTATAGAAGATCTTTACACTATCGTGAAAAATCTAAGAAAGGATGGACCAAATAGGAAAAAACCTAGGGAATCATATGAAAAAAAGTTCGAACAAGTTCATGAAATGAAACAACAGCTGCGTTCTTAGGTGCCCTGAAGCATTTCATTGCGAGAAGGGGACGACCTTCGAAAATATTTTTCGAAAATGCAACAATCTTTGTAGGGGCCCGGAACGAACTTCAAGAGCTTCACAAGTTCTTCTATAACGACGAAGCACAAGAAGATATAAAAAAAGGTGCTCAGAAGAGAGGCGAGCCTCTCACCTCAGTTGTCAATCCGTACGCAAACGAAATGCCAACCACTCTTACCAAAAGATGGGAATTAGTTAAACTACTACAAAATCAATTTTGGAAGCGCTGGACAAAAGAATATTTACATGAGCTACAAACCCAAACAGATGACATCAGGAGAATAAAACTATACACCCAGGCACTATAGTGTTATTAATGGAAGACTACATACCTGCCTTGAAGTGGCCATTAGGAAGAATAGTAAAGGAACACAAGGCGGCTGATGGTCTGACCAGAGTTGTGGAAGTGAGGACGGCAAAGGGCACTTTCAGACGAGCTGTTCACAAGGTGTGTTCCTTACCCATAGAAGATAAATCGCCCCAAATCAGCTCACCTACCCAAATCGATAGTAAAGTACTCCTTAGTGGATAGATAAAAAATGCACCACCTTGGTAGCCTCCGAAGAAAGCGCTTGCAAAGTTACCGCAGCAGGCAAATGCACTAAGCATATCTCGTCTGGAAATCCGACATCCAGCACCTCAACGGCCATCAAGGAAACGAAAAATCTTGCACATAAATTCCAACTGGCTACAGAATCCCAAGGCTATGAGGCGTACCAAGCTCAGCAAAGAACAAACATCAGAAAACCGTAATAACACCCATCCCAAGGTGGTATGGTATGTCAGACCTTTGCTATATCACCAGTGGAGATCATCCCTTATAACAAACTAACCGATGCTGAACCATTGCAGCAAATATTGTACCACCATAGCCGATCAATTTCAACAACAAATGAACACAATAAATTACGTTAATGATCTCCTAATAAAGACTCATGGATACCCTGACAGAACCCGTATGAGCCGCTCTCCATTCGACTTCATTGGGACAATAGCCAACAAGACATTTGGCATACCTGACCAGAAATATGCTGATGTAATGGAAAGAACGATAAAAGAATCCAGAACAAACGAACATATTTGCTTCAACTAATAAAGAATCAAACATCAATATTGGACTCAACTGCAAAAAATATGCGAAAGGATAGCGAATTTACCAACAAGCAGTTCCATATAATCGAAAACGTTTTGGATGAGATCAACAATAGAATCCTTGGTACCAACAGAATTGTTGCTGAGCAAAATATTCTCGAAAAATTCAATGCTCTGTCAATCTATACTTCGTTGATCATGTCCAGATATCGCAGAACTCAATCTATAATCCTCGATGTACTAACAGATTGTCGTAATGGGAAGATTAACCCTTTTTTAGTTACACCAGATCAATTAAAGACAAAACTGAATAACATTCGGGACAACCTCCCGATAACACTACGAATACCAGGAGACTCTAATCACTTAAACCTACTACAACTCTACAGCTTAATGACAGCACAGCAGCGTAGTTTTTCTGTTAAAACTACCATTACTAACCAAAGAACCATTTGATGTCTTCAAAGTTGTACCGGTACCAATCAAACATAACAAAGGATTTGTGAGTATAGCATCCCACACTGAGTTTCTTGCCGTAAACTTGCATAGGGATCAATGTTACGATATCTCTTCAAATGACTTAGCTGCATGCACTCCTGCCTTCCAGGGGAAACACATATGCAGGCAAAGACATGCCATTTATCACAAAGACGCTGGCCCCAAGCAATGCGAAATTCAACTATTCAACCGAGTTGACTCGATTGAGAAAAGCTGCGTACTTGATTCAAGAAAGGAAAATCGTTTCTGGATACCGGTATATGATTCTAACGCGTGGATTTATGTATTGGATCAAAGTTACACTCTTAATGTGGTATGTGGCACAACAACCTTTCAAAAAACAATAGCCGAAGGAGCAGTTTTAAGATTTCGGCAGAATTGTGTGATCAAGCATGACACCCTAACTATAAGTGCTCATAACGAGTATAGTAGCAGAATAAATCATTCCTTCCCTAAATATGAGCGAAAACATCATTAACGCTTATATCCAGCAACAAGAAGAAACGATCAAGCCACACATAATAATTACCCAAAATAATTCACACGAAATAACAAATTTGCTGTCGGCAATGAAATGAAATGAACATCAAATGAAAGAACATCAAGAACTTCCGAGGAAATTTGATGCCAGAGACATTCATCATTTTGCAGTTAGTGGCGGCGATCGTGATAATGTTTGCCATACAACGAGGTAGTAAAAAATCCACAACTAAACCTGAACCAGCAAAAAGGTTCCAGTTTCAGACATTTAATGTTGAATGCTTCAACGGGGGGAGTATGTTGCATATTACGATATGCGAATTATTATGCGAATTCAACTATATGCCGATGATTGTCTGATAATTACTCTGCAGAATTACTAGAAGAATTACTTATAAAAATTCAAAATGATTTACAAAAATTGAAACATTGGCTTAATATAAATCATTTAACGCTGAATCATACTAAATCTAAGTATGTATATGATATTTACAAATCGAAAATTGGACGAGGATGTTCTTAACAACCACCCAATTACTTATAGTTTTTTCGTAATTGAAAGAGTTAGCAAGTATATGTTGGTATAATTGTGAACATACCCTAATAAATCGATCATTTTAATCAACAGGTTATGGGCCCAGGACATTCCAATTAATTTAAAAAATATTAAGGATTTGATATTTTGTAAAATTTTCGACTGAGAATTCTCAATTAAAATGACCTCGCTAAAACTCCACATCATAACCTCAAACAATGAGCACAAATATGCTAGGGCGCATGCAACAGTTTAATGGAGAGAACTTTGCTTCTTGGAAGCCACAAATGGAAGCAATCCTCCATAAAGCAAGATTAACTGGCTACGTTCATGTAACAATACAACGACCGCAGGTTGCAGCAAATCAACAGAGCTGGGACGACAAAGACATGGATGCAAGGGCGGAGCTGCTCTTAGCAATAGAGCCAAGTATCGTGTCACTGGTAAAGGACAAAAAATTGTCCAAAGATATGTGGAACTTCCTTTCTGAGACCTATGATCGCAAGGGACCCAGACAAAAGGCAGAGGAGTTCAGGCATCTCATCAACATGAAGATGGAAACAAACCAGAACATGGACGAATTTAAGAGGGCAGTCAACAAACTGCAGGAAATGGAGGCGACACTTGATAAGGATTTATTGGTGGTAGTACTCCTCGACGGATTGTCAGATGATTACAAAGATGTCTAAGCTGCGTTCTATGCCCAAAGCAAGTACCCAGAGGTGGACATTGTGTGTACAAGACTTTTGGAGGTGAGTGAGCGGAAAAAAGATGGAAATGGACAACATAGCACAGCGGTATACACCAAGTGGAAACCATTTAACTGTCGCATATGTGGAAAAAAGGGCCACATGGCAAAAGACTGCTACCAGAATAAAGAAAAGGCGAAAACAGTTCAATCGGGCTCCACAGACGAAGCTGAATATGGTTTCATAGTAACAGAGGAGTCTGCATTTAAAACGTCTGCTGACGATATCGCCTGGTGTATTGACTCCGGAGCTACTTCGCATATGTGCTCGACGAAATCCTCGTTCGAAAGTCTAAAAATGTGCGAACAGGATTCCTATGTTACTTTAGCAAATGGACAGCGAATAAAAATAGTTGGAATCGGAACCGCAGTATTGCCATCGCACCTAAGCAATATTGGGAAGGAAATTAAATTATTTAGCACACTGTATATTCCAAATCTTAAAGAAAACCTCATCTCAGTAAGCAAAGCGACATGTCACAACATAAAGGTCGTATTTGAGGGTGATCACGCAAAATTATATACCAAGACTGACACGTTGTTGATCACAGCTGTTCAAAGACATGGTTTATATATCGTTTCTGGGAACCATAGAGCCCTGATAACAAATGGAAACAATAATTCGCTGAGGCTGTGGCATCGAAGGATGGGTCATCTCAACATAACCTCATTGAAACAACAACTTCAGTCAACAAGAATGGTGACTGGCTTACCAGAGAAGTTCAGATCCGATGAAAGCAGTTGTGTTTCGTGTATTTGTGCTAAACAATCAACCAAACCGTTTAGTGTGTGTGAAAACAAGAAGACGAATAGGAGATTGGAGTTAATACACTCGGATTTGTGTGGTCCAATGCGCACCCAATCGGTGAGCAAAGAACTATACTTTATCACATTCATAGACGATTATTCACGACGCATGTTTGTATACTTCATGCAAAAGAAAAGCGAAGCCCTAGAAAAATGTAAAGTCTTCAAGGCATTCGCAGAAAAACAAACAGGGGAATCGATCAAATTGCTTAGAACTGATAACGGGACGGAGTATACAAATTCAAAATTCTAAGAATTCCTAGAACAAAATGGAAAAGACCATGAATTTTCTGCACCACACACGCCACAACAAAATGGTATAGCAGAGAGAGCCAATCGAACCCTACTGGAAATAACGAGATGTTTGAAGCTGGAAGCAAAATTACCTGACTACCTGTGGGTAGAACTAGTGTGTACAGCAGCTTTTATCCGCAATAGGTGTCCAACAAAGATAAATGACCAAATTACTCCAGAAGAATTGTGGACGGGCAGTAAACCGGACGTGTCATCTTTCAAGTGCATCGGGACAAGGGCATATGCACTGGACAAAGAGAGCAACCTTGGAAAATTCGAGTCGAAAAGTAATGTGCATTTAGTTGTGGGATATAGCAATGAAAATGGCACATATCCCCTGGAACGCGCATTATCATCAGGAGCAGAGATGTACGGTTCTTGGAGGAAGATTCCAACGAAATCGGGAATGCAGAAGGAGTTCTGTCAAATGTCTATGCCTTCGATTTTATCCCGACAGACAGTAAAATTGCCAAAGCGAAGATCCGAAACATCTGCTGCCTAACCAAACTACCAAAAAGGGCAGCTTAGAGGAATCAAATAATGGAGATACTAACAAGACATTAGAGGAATCTAGTGTACAAGTACCATGTAATAAAGAAGAAGCTTACAGCATTGGTGTTGACCCTATGAACATGAAACAGCTGGAAAGCAACGAAAATCAAAACGAATGGTATAAAGCCATGCAAGAAGAGTATGAATCCCTTATTCAAAACGGAACTTGGACGTTGGTGGACAGGCCAACTGATCGGCAAGTAATTAAATCTAAATGGGTGTTTAAAACAAAATATCTTTCAGATGGTACAGTTGAGCGAAGAAAATCCAGACTGGTGGCAAAAGGATTTGACCAAATTCAAGGGGTCGACTATACTGACACGTATTCTCCCGTAGCCAACATCCATTCAATTCGACTTACTTTGGCAATTGCGGCGGAACATACGTCTCCACAGCATTCCTAAATGGTGACCTTGACACCGTCATTTTCATGGAGCAACCAGATATTTTCGCGAAGGACGCTGTAAATAAGTGTGAATGTTAAAAAGGCAATATATCAACTTAAGCGGCCTGACTGCCAGTGGAACCTTAAGTTGGACAAGACTCTAAAGAATCTTGGATATTCGCAGTCGTCTTACGATAAGTGCATCTAATACAAGGTTCTAAAGAAAAACATCACAATCATCACCGTCTATGTCGATGACCTTCTTTTGGCCACAAACGATTCTGAAGACTACTCAATGGTTCATACAGCACTATCGAAGGAGTTCGATATTCATGATTTGGGTGAACCAAAGTTATGCGTAGGCCTTGAAATCACGATGGACAACAAAAAGATCTGCGTAAGACAAATGGGACATATTAACCGTATAATAAAGTCATACAATTTAGACATAGCGAAACCATCACGTTTACCTTCACAAGTTAAACTCAACATTGAAAAGAAACCAACTATCAAATTCGAAAGCGAGCGAGTTGATAATACCGCATATAGGCAACTAATCGGACGCTTGCTTTACCTATCCAATTTCAGCAGGCCAGACATCTCGTACATAGTGAACGTTCTTTCACAACATGTTGAAGATCCAAGGTGCCAACATTGGACCCCAGCACTTAATGTTATAAGATACCTCACTGGAACTAAAGAAGCAAACATCATTTATCGAAAAACTAATAAACAACTCCAAGCTTTTTCGGACTATAATTGGGCCGCCGATACCAACGACAGGAAGTCGCAATCTGGTTTTGTCTTTGTTTATGCCGGCGGAGCGATTCACTGGGGATCTCGAAAACAGAAAATAGTGGCTACATCCAGTACAGAGGCCGAATACATTACATTATCATCCGTGGCGAAGGATGCAGTATACTTCCGTAACATCTTGCTTGAGCTTAGACTACAGGATGGACACATTGACATTTTTTGTGACAACGAAAGCGCAAAACACATCGCAAATGATCAGTCAAACCAAGGAAGATCTAAACACATTGATGTCCGGTACCATTACATTCGAGATGCAGTGGCTGAGCAAATTGTAAACATCAACTTCCTCAAGTCTGAGGATATGATAGCTGACGCATTCACGAAGCAACTACCGTCAACAACACGTTATAAACATTTATCCGACATGGGTATGAAATTCTAAAGTTTAACGTTAAATTAGTAATATGAACATGTATTATTTTGAACTCGAACTTATACAAAGATTGGTTAATTTTTCTTTAACAAGCGGATAGTTGACAATTATTAATTTGAGCGGGGATGTTGGTATAATTGTGAACATACCCTAAAATTACAACTTCATCAATTGTCAAAGTAGAAATGTCAAGACCTTCTGTCTTTCTCTTTTTTGTCCGATCTCAGAAACTAATGTTAATTGTTTTTTCGTAAAACTCTGCCCCAGATTTTTCGTTTCGTTTCGTTTCCCCTTTAAAATGCCTCTACCGTAGAGCTAAAACAGCTCTCGATATTTTGGGAGATTTACCCCTCTTTATACTAACACAACAACAACACATGCAGCAAAAAAATGTAAACAAAAGATTTTCGCCTTTCATGTTCGATTTCCTTTTTGAAAAGTTCTGGGGTCGAGCGCGATTCTGGGGTAGAGTTTTACGAAAAAAAATTTAACATAAGGAAGTAAATTAAAAGCAATCTGTATATATTTAATAAATCGATCGTTTTAATCAACAGTATAACTATCTTGGGTTGGTGATTAATAGCGAGCTGGACTGGTCTAATCAAGTAATATTACCATATGTTTTCGCTATCAATCGATTTAAATATATCCTTCCAAGAAAAACTTTTTGCTAATGTATTTCGCATTCATTCAGTCGAGATTAACTTACATTAATCCGACTGCGAATTAAAAAGTCAAAGAGCTAGAGATTTTGCAAAAACGAGTTCTCAAAAACATTATTAATTTTCCAGTAAGGTATCCAATTAAGAAACTTTTTGATGATTTTCAATCACTAAGGTTTTTAATTGAAAGAGAGCTACTAGTTTTGATATATGCTATATTGCTTTCAACAAAATGAGTTAGATATTTTTTGTGGCTAACGGCTGATTAAAGCAACAGCAAAAACTAACCAAATTTTGGTAAATTTTTTGTTTCATGTTATCCATATATAATTTTTAAAAGTCGACTCTGGTCGATCGTTTTAATCAACAGTATAACTATCTTGGGTTGGTGATTAATAGCGAGCTGGACTGGTCTAATCAAGTAATATTACCATATGTTTTCGCTATCAATCGATTTAAATATATCCTTCCAAGAAAAACTTTTTGCTAATGTATTTCGCATTCATTCAGTCGAGATTAACTTACATTAATCCGACTGCGAATTAAAAAGTCAAAGAGCTAGAGATTTTGCAAAAACGAGTTCTCAAAAACATTATTAATTTTCCAGTAAGGTATCCAATTAAGAAACTTTTTGATGATTTTCAATCACTAAGGTTTTTAATTGAAAGAGAGCTACTAGTTTTGATATATGCTATATTGCTTTAAACAAAATGAGTTAGATATTTTTTGTGTCTAACGGCTGATTAAAGCAAAAGCAAAAACTAACCAAATTTTGGTAAATTTTTTGTTTCATGTTATCCATATATAATTTTTAAAAGTCGACTCTGGTGGTGAGAATTATAAATAAAAATTTGGTTAAATATTCTTAACCAAAATTTTTTTTTTGGTTAACGCTTAACCACTTTCTGGTCTATCCAATGTGTTTGTTGTTGTAATTTTTATTTTTCATCGTTATGAGCACTTTTCTGCGAGTAATGTACGCTATTTTTCACGCGTCCAAACCGTGTTTTCTGCTAAATCGAGAGAGAAGCAGAAATGTGAGAATGTGTGTTCGCTGATCGCTGTGACTGCAGTAAATAACAAAAGACGTTTATATGATAACATAACTATTGTTGTTATGGGCTATTTTCGAAGCTAGTTTATAGCGTATGAAACAGTCACTTTCGTCTATGGGCGTGTGAAAAATAAAATACATAATAACCAAATCAAACACAATTTTGGTTTGATCAAAGCTCAAGATCAGCATGACTATAATACAAAAAAAAATTTTGTTTTTAATTATTTTAGAACAAAGGCTTCAAATAATAATATATTTTATCGAGGACTCTTGAAATATAACTCTGCCTTCGGAGCTTAAGAACATTACAAACTCAACAAATTAAAAAAAAAAAAACTGAATACCTTAAAACGTACGAAAATTGTGAATTGCTAAAATGAGGAAAATTGGGTATTTAAAATTTACTTTGCGAAAATAACAAGAAATTGAATAGTGTAAGTAACTTATTAAATAAGATTGTCTTTTGTGTAAGTATTTATATATTTTTAAAATTAAATTTATCATTGTTAAAATGAAGTTTAAGTATACAGTAAAACCTGTCAAATTGGACCACCCTTGGGAGCCAAAGATTGTGGTCCGATTATAGAGTGTCCCGATTGGCAGGTTTTACTGTATAGCTAAGTTAGCATATAATACTAAAAAGTTGTGTTAAAACCTTATTAAGTTCGAGCAACTGACTGAAATTGTTAAATTTATTATATTTAATCTAGTAAAATTGTTGTCTAAATAAAAAAAAATTAAGCAATTATGCATTACTTTGCATTATACCGCGAATAGCATTATCGGATGTGGCAACAGCAACAAACTCATCGAAAACAATGATCCAATTCTGCATTTCTCTGTGCATTTATGTATTACACATGTTTTATTGTCAATTAAACACTTTAACATTATTGGCAATAATGATCTACAAACGCACTTTATTACAATATGTCAATTACACACTTTTTACTATAACCTACATACGCTTCTTTGTCAATTTAGCACTTTAGTTTAAACCTCGTTATTTACCAATTAAACCCCTTTGCATGAACTTTAATTTAAGTATAAAAGAGAGTGATATTTGTTATATAAAATGAGTAACATTCAGATAGCATTCAGCGTTGTTTTGTTTTAATTCCACAAGCAGTTCGCTATACAAAACACCATGAGAGAATTCGGCATCCCAAATTAACTGACACGACTATGTAGGTTGACCATGACCATTGTTATAAGCCAAGTAAAAATATCCGGATCACTATCAAGCCCATTCAAAAGCTATAACGGGCTCCGACAAGGGGATGGACTTGCCTGCGTCCTCTTCAAGAGGAACAATTCTCTATAAGTCCATTCAGATACTGGCTTACGCAGACGATATTGACATCGTTGGTAGAAACCGAAGAGCTGTACATAAAGCTTTTATTCAGATAGAGCAGGCGGCACGAAATCTGGGGCTGCACATAAATGAGAGCAAAACAAAGTACATATTGGCCACGTCTGCGAGTAGAAGATCCAACATTGGTCCCTCAATTCATATAGTGGAGCGCGAATTTGAAGTAGTGCAACCTTTAACTATCTCGAGTCAACTGTAGCAGCCAATAACAGCATGAAACCAGAAATACGCGCACGTTTGCTTAAAGCCAACAAAGCCTACTATAGTCTGTCAAGATTATTCAAAGCCAAGAACTTAACCATAACATCCAAGCTGGGTGTATATAAGACAATGGTCATACCAGTACTTACATATGGATCCGAGACTTGGGTGCTTAGCAAAAAGCATTCTGACCTCTTAGCCGCGTTCGAGAGAAAAGTCTTACGGAGAATTGTTGGCCCCGTATGTGAGGAAGGACGATTCCGGAGACTCTATAATGATGAGATCTACAAGCGTTACCGCGATGTCGACATCGTGAAGAAAATTAAGCTCGGTAGGCTCCGGTGGGCAGGACACCTAGCTCGGAAAGTCCTTTGCGGTAGGATTTATGGAACACGACAGCGAGGCCAGCCAAGCCTACGCTGGAAGGATGGCGTAGACCAGGACGCCTAGAGTTAGGGATGCCAAACTGGATGACATCGGCTCGAAATCAGGACCGGTGGAGAGATTTTTTGCGGGAGGCCAGGACCGGACCCCGGTTGTAGAGCCAAATATGATGATGATGAAATTCCCGTTAACCAATATTAGTGACATTTACGACATGGTAGGAGGAGCAGTATATTTTTCATGTATTGATTTTAACCAAGGATACTACCAAATGGAACTGGAACCAAAAAGTAGACCTATGACAGCATTTCAATGTAGGACGGTCACTATCAGCTAAAACGACTACCAATGGGACTAAAAATCTCACCAAGCAAATTCTCAAGAATGATGTCAATAGCGATGGCCGGACTTACGTACTCACGCTGTTTTGTTTACTTTGATGACTTAATAGTGTTTGGTAAGAACCTTATAGATCATAATTAAAATTTGATAGACGTGTTCAAACGACTTAGGGAAGTAAACCTAAAAATTCTTCCAGGAAAGTGTACCTTCCTACGAAAAGAAGTATTGTATCTAAGGCACATTATTTCCGAAAAGGGGATTCACCCAGATTCGACAAAATCAGTAGCAATGAACAATTATCCTACCTCAACAAATGCAGACAATGTAAGAAGATTCGTAGCATTTGCTAATTACTACCGTAAATTTATTCCAAACTTTGCCACAATAGCCATCCCACTCAACAAATTACTTAGAAAAAACGTAGAATTCAATTTTAATCAAAACTCTAAAAAGTCTTTTCAACTACTTAAAACAATCCTACCTAGTCCCCAATTTCTTCAATTCCCAAATTTCGACAAAGAATTCATTTTACGGACATACGCCTCAGGTTTTGTACTAGGGGCTGTATTGTCCAATTTCGATGTCAAACCCATTGCTTATGCGAGTAAGACTCTGAATAGTGCCGAGAAGAATTACAGCACTATCGAAAAGGAGCTACTGACAATAGTATGGGCGATAAAACACTACCGACCATATTTGTTTGGACGAAAATTCAAAATTATGACAGATCACAGACCATTAGTTTACCCTTTTTCCCTTAAAGAACCATCAAGTAGATTAACAAAATTCAGATTGCTACTAGAAGAATCTAATTTTCACATTGAATATACACCCGGAAAAGATAATTGCACAGCTGACGCTTTAAGTCGCATTAAATGGGATTCGACCAACTTAAAGAACTACACGTATGTGTCATAACAAGGTCTAAAAAACAAGCGGAGAAATCAATACAGAAAAATCTAACGGACAAACAGGAAACCGAAGCAGAAGAAAATAATCGTATAATTACAGAGCTACTCAAGCCACCAGAGCATTGAAATAAAATAACTGAGCTAAAAATATGAACCAGCTCCGAGGACGAGGAATATCAAATCAAAGATATGGATATAATCCTGGGACCCAACAAAGTTTTGACGTACGTCCCAGTGAAGAATTGTATACTCCTAAGATGGAACAAGGATGGCACTACAGCCCGATCGACATCATTTTGCGATTTGTTGTCGAGGGACGTGCATCGCATCTGCGGACCATTATCAATTAATAAATTATACATTACAAAAGAAGAAATTAAGAAACTCGAAGACGGCCGTCGAGAATACAATATTCGCGAGTTGCAAAAAATCTTAGGAGATATGTTCAAGAAAAGTAATGTAAAGGTGCACCTAATAAATAAATGTATAGAAATTACCGATCCTCTTAAAAAAAATATTGCTCAACGATTATCATATATTACCAACAAGTGGACATGCAAGCATAAACCGCATGATGAAAACGATTAAACAAAAATACTTCTGGACTGAAATGCAGAACGACATAGCTACATATGTAAAGCATTGTACAATATGTCAGAAGAATAAACATATTACACCCAAGAAACAGCCAATGGAAATAACTTCAACTGCAGAATCAAGTTTCGACAAAATATTGTTACGAAATTCAGGCTTTCGAGTTCGTAAAGGATTTTGCAATTAAAACACAACACAAGTTAATTAATTTAAAAATAACAACTTTAATGAACAACAATAAAATTAAGACAAGTTCACAATTTATAATGGTGGTTACTTTAAATGTACACAAGAAGACTTATGATACTAGTACTTCATAGTAATTCTCTTAGCTTATAGCTTTATCACTTTCAAGAACTTGTACAACTGCACTGGTTAAATTCCAAACAACTAATCCCTCTTACTTCGGCTTAATGCCTCTATTTATACTCAATCATAAACATCCAGAAACTTCTAGTGTTGCAGACAGATATATCCAGAAAATTGTAGCCTTATCCACTTATTTACAACTAACGATACTTATATGTAATGAGTCATCTACTAAAAATAGACTACATGTTCAATCATGATCTTTTACAAAAACCGGGCAAACCGCACAAACCGGTTTGACTACTTGTTTGACCAGTACACAATGATTCAAACTTGCAGACGGTTACTTTTCAAATTTCAAATAATCTTATATTCTTAGCCTAAAAGTATGCAACTAATTTAGCACTTATTTTTGGTATGCAGTATTTACATTGGTATTTATCTTAGGATTCTAATTTTACTATATGCGATTCTAACTACTTTTCGTAACAATATATTAATATAAACAAACTAGTTTTGAAGTAGGTAGTTTAGTTTTGTTGAGAAACGAAAATAGAAAAAAACTGGATCCTATTTACCATATGAAGTGTTATCTGAAGACGGAGTAACTGCGTAATCAAATACGAGGGCAAGAAAACGAAGGTCCATAAAAACCGATTGAAGAAATTTTATGTGTATATATTAAAACAATTTTTATTCAGTTTAGACTAAAATATTTTTTTTTCTCTTCTCAAAAAAAAAAAAAAAATAAAAAAATAAAAGGAAGGAGAGAAATGAAGAAACCGGTTAAGAATAAGTATTAGAATTAATAATAGAATAATAGAATTTTAACAATTTAAGTACTAGGATATCTCCAGAACAATTAATAAAATAGATAACGTTAGGAATAAGTACTAGGATTATAGACGAGAATAATATAGAACAAATTACTTTAAAATGCCCTACTAATTCAAAAGTATTATTTATACTAAGCAAAACCATTTATTAATACCATTATTAAAAAAAAATTGTTTTTGTCTCTTCTAATAAAAATAAAATAATATTCGGCGCGACAGACAATTGCGGTCTAAGGCCTTGCTTCTCGCAACCATTTGTGTTGAGCGTGTATATTTTTTGCACACAAATGGAGGGGACCTACAATTTAATGCCTGATCCTAACGGCGAATTAAGAAGCATTCCTTGACAAGTTATTACTCTCGAAGGGTTTGTCACCCATTCGCGAGAGGTGGGACACCGTGAAAAAAACTTTTGGTGTTACTGGGATTCGAACAACGAACCCCCTCAGAAGTCCATGCTCTTATCCACAGAGCCACGGCGCCCTCTAATAAAAATAATGTAAGTTAATTGTTCGTAGTAAACATTAAATAATAAACTTGAATTTATTTAAAATTAAGACATTGGTTAATCAAAGTAAAAATCTTACAACAAAATTATAATTATGCATAGTAAATTAAATAATTATTCATAGTAAATAAAAACCAAGTTAATAATTATTCATAGCAAACATAACATTTTGAAATAACATAACATTTTGAAATAACAAAAAAATGTGTCAAAACATTCAAAAACTACATTGTAAATTTTTTTGAAATCCCTAATTGTATAAGTGACGCGGAAAAGAAGAAATCGAGATATGTCATGATTTCCCTTTTGACGTGACAACGTCTCACTACAAGGTATATGGGGTGCTTTTTCAAAAAGCCGAATGTTAAATGGAACGTTCTTAACAGATGTTAAGTTACGTTTTTAACAGATGTTAGGGAACGTTTTTAACAGATGTTAAGTAACGTTTTTTAATATCCAATGGGATTTGTTTAACAGATGTTAGGGAACGTTTTTAACAGATGTAAAGTAACGTTTTTTAATATCCAATGGGATTTGGCCATGAGGAACTAGAAATTTTTGAACTAAGCAATTTCTCAATCGATTCGTATGAAATTCGGAATGCAGGACTAAGATGCGACTGCAAGACTTGTTTCTATGGAAAATATGATCATTATTGTCTGGAATTTCTGGAACAAAGCAATTTCTCAAGCGATTCACATAAAATTCGGAAGGTAGGACTAAGATGCGACTATTAGACTTCTTCCTATGGAAATTCTAGAATATGATCATTATTGTCTGGAATTTCTGGAACAAAGCAATTTCTCAAGCGAATCGCATGAAATTAGGAATGTAGGACTAATATGCGACTATAAGATTTGTTCCTATGGAAATTCTGGGATCTGGCCAATAGGGTCTGGGATTTTTGGAACCAAGCCATTTCTCAAGCGACTCGTATGAAACTCGGAATGTAGGACGAATATGCGACTATAAGATCTGTTCCTATGGAAATTCTGGGATCTGGCCATTGGGGTCTGGAATTTTGGGAACCAAGCCATTTCTCAAGCGATTCGTATGAAACTCGGAATGTAGGACTAATATGCGACTATAAGATCTGTTCCTATGGAAATTCTGGGATCTGGCCAATAGGGTCTGGAATTTTGGGAACAAAGCCATTTCTCAAGGGATTCGTATGAAACTCGGAATGTAGGACTAATATGCGACTATAAGATCTGTTCCTATGGAAATTCTGGGATCTGGCCAATAGGGTCTGGAATTTTTGGAACCAAGCCATTTCTCAAGGGATTCGTATGAAACTCGGAATGTAGGACTAATATGTGACTATAAGATTTGTTCCTATGGAAATTCTGGGATCTGGCCAATTGGGTCTGGAATTTTTGGAACCAAGCCATTTCTCAAGCGATTCGTATGAAACTCGGAATGTAGGACTAATATGCGACTATAAGATCTGTTCCTATGGAAATTCTGGGATCTGGCCAATAGGGTCTGGGATTTTTGGAACCAAGCCATTTCTCAAGGGATTCGTATGAAACTCGGAATGTAGGACTAATATGCGACTAAAAGATCTGTTCCTATGGAAATTCTGGGATCTGGCCAATGGGGTCTGGAATTTTGGGAACCAAGTAATTTCTCAAGCGATTCGTATGAAACTCGGAATGTAGGACTAATATGCGACTATAAGATCTGTTCCTATGGAAATTCTGGGGGATCTGGCCAATAGGGTCTGGGATTTTTGGAACCAAGCCATTTCTCAAGGGATTCGTATGAAACTTGGAATGTAGGACTAATATATGACTATAAGATTTGTTCCTATGGAAAATATGATCATTATTGTCTGGAATTTCTGGAACAAAGAAATTTCTCAAGCGATTCGTATAAAATTCGGAATGTAGGACTAAGATGCGACTATTAGACTTCTTCCTATGGAAATTCTAGAATATGATCATTATTGTCTGGAATTTCTGGAACAAAGCAATTTCTCAAGCGATTCGCATGAAATTAGGAATGTAGGACTAATATGCGACTATAAGATTTGTTCCTATGGAAATTCTGGTATCTGGCCAATACACGTGCCACACACTACACGCGACACGCGTCATACATGCAATGTAAAAAATACTTTTTTGGACTTAGACACTTACAAAATTTCAGCTCTCTAGGTCGTGTTGGAGGGTGGTTAAAAAGTGCCTCAAATTAGTCGAAAATACAGACCAAAAGGGGTTAAGTCTAGTTAAATAAAAGTTTTTAAAAAGTCTACAATTTATGAAAATAAGTTTTAAAAATATTAAAAATATAAAAAAAAACAGGGAGCTGCCTGACTAATGTGGTCGGACACATTCCAAAATAAGGCGATTCTTGTGGTTTTAAAATACCAAACAGATGTGCAAAATTGCATAACGCTACTATTAAAAAATTCTGAACAATTAATAAAAACATGAGACTTGTAAAAATTCGTATGGTGACCTTTTAAAATATGCCTATTAACTTTAACTGCCAATGGTGTTACTGGTATAAAAAAGCCTTCACAAAATTTGATTGGGATCGATTGAAGGGCTTGGCAGTCCATAACATACATGCATAAATACAAACATACAGAGTTTGTACTGTTATTTTCTGTCGTGTTCGTTATGCATAAAAGATTTTGTAAACAATAGTCATTAGTTATTTTCTAACCCCCGTATTAATTAACACCGAATAGCAATTGTTTAGCACTAGCACATCTGGTAACTTGTAATTTTAAATGCTTTTATATTAACTTGCCTGTGACTGTGTGTTGGTTCATATGTCATTCTGTCACAAATCTAGTAACAAGTCTTAAAGTCGCATTTTAGTCCCACATACCGAATTTCATAGAAATCACTTGAGAAATGGCTTAGATCCCAAAATTCCAGTCCCTTACGACCGTATCCCAGAATTTCCATAGAAACAAGTCTTAAAGTCGCATTTTAGTCCCACATACCGAATTTCATAGAAATGACTTGAGAAATGACTTAGATCCCAAAATTCCAGTCCCTTACGACCGTATCCCAGAATTTCCATAGGAACAAGTCTTATAGTCGCATATTGGAGCTACATTCCGAATTTTATAGAAATCACTTGAGGAATGGCTTAGATCACGAAATTCCAGCCCCTAATGACCGTATCCTAGAATTTCCATAGGAACAACTCTTATAGTCGCATCTTAGTCCTACATAGTGAATTTCATAGAAATCGCTTGAGAAATGGCTTAGTTCCCGAAATCCCAGAAATGGTTCCCGAAATTCCAGTTCCTAATGACCGTATCCCAGAATTTCAATAGGAACGAGGCTTATAGTCGCATCTTAGTCCTACATACCGAATTTCATAGAATTCGTTTGAGAAATGGCTTAGATCCTTTAATTCCAGTCCTTAATGACCGTATCCCAGAATTTCCATATGAACAAGTCTCATAGTCGTATATTACTCCTACATACAGAAGGTTATTTAAAATAATGATGATTATTTTCTCTTGCAATTGTTAATTTTTTAATATTTTTTGCAGACATAAATTTTTCACATGTAACCAGTTTACCAACAAAGAAAGAAGCGAGAGAACAAAAATATGTCAAAAGTATCAAATAAATAAAAAAAGTACTAGCCACAAAACAAAGTACTAAGGTACTGCTAAATTCTTTTTACTTATTTTCTCTGACATCTTCTGGACGCTGTAAGCAGTAATAATTTTTTTACATTAATCAAATGTGTATGACATTCATATGTTGGGTTTGACATTTGAAATCTTAACCCAAAATAAAACATATACTTAATTTAAATGGATCACGAAATCACCGGCCGCCTTAGTTGGTCCTGAGCGAATAAATACAAGTTGCAAATTATCGTGATCAATTTAAATTTACAAATGATTTTGTCGAAACATTCAAAAACTACATTGTAAATTTTTTTGAGATCCCTAATTGTATAAGTGACGCGGAAAAGAAGAAATCGAGATATGTCATGATTTCCCTTTTGACGTGACAACGTCTCACTACAAGGTATATGGGGTGCTTTTTCAAAAAGCCGAATGTTAAATGGAACGTTTTTAACAGATGTTAAGTTACGTTTTTAACAGATGTTAGGGAACGTTTTTAACAGATGTTAAGTAACGTTTTTTAATATCCAATGGGATTTGTTTAACAGATGTTAGGGAACGTTTTTAACAGATGTAAAGTAACGTTTTTTAATATCCAATGGGATTTGGTCATGAGGAACTAGAAATTTTTGAACTAAGCAATTTCTCAATCGATTCGTATGAAATTCGGAATGCAGGACTAAGATGCGACTGCAAGACTTGTTCCTATGGAAAATATGATCATTATTGTCTGGAATTTCTGGAACAAAGCAATTTCTCAAGCGATTCGCATAAAATTCGGAATGTAGGACTAAGATGCGACTATTAGACTTCTTCCTATGGAAATTCTAGAATATGATCATTATTGTCTGGAATTTCTGGAACAAAGAAATTTCTCAAGCGATTCGCATGAAATTAGGAATGTAGGACTAATATGCGACTATAAGATCTGTTCCTATAGAAATTCTGGGATCTGGCCAATAGGGTCTGGGATTTTTGGAACCAAGCCATTTCTCAAGGGATTCGTATGAAACTCGGAATGTAGGATTAATATGCGACTATAAGATCTGTTCCTATGGAAATTCTGGGATCTGGCCAATGGGGTCTGGAATTTTGGGAACCAAGCCATTTCTCAAGGGATTCGTATGAAACTCGGAATGTAGGACTAATATGTGACTATAAGATTTGTTCCTATGGAAATTCTGGGATCTGGCCAATTGGGTCTGGAATTTTTGGAACCAAGCCATTTCTCAAGCGATTCGTATGAAACTCGGAATGTAGGACTAATATGCGACTATAAGATCTGTTCCTATGGAAATTCTGGGATCTGGCCAATAGGGTCTGGGATTTTTGGAACCAAGCCATTTCTCAAGGGATTCGTATGAAACTCGGAATGTAGGACTAATATGCGACTAAAAGATCTGTTCCTATGGAAATTCTGGGATCTGGCCAATGGGGTCTGGAATTTTGGGAACCAAGTAATTTCTCAAGCGATTCGTATGAAACTCGGAATGTAGGACTAATATGCGACTATAAGATCTGTTCCTATGGAAATTCTGGGGGATCTGGCCAATAGGGTCTGGGATTTTTGGAACCAAGCCATTTCTCAAGGGATTCGTATGAAACTCGGAATGTAGGAATAATATGTGACTATAAGACTTGTTCTTATGGAAATTCTGCGATCTGGCCAATAGAATAGAACACGCACATATTTTTGACGTGACAACGTCTCACTGCAAGGGGTGCATGTTCAAAAAGTCAAATGTTAAATTACCACTGTTGTGATCAACAGAATGTGCCACTGAGTTGTGATCAACAGAATGCTCACACTGTTGTGGTCACTGTTAATGTTTTAATATCAAGTAGGCGTACCGTACTTGAAAATTTGAGAATCGCCTAGAGAAGACTATATTTAGAAATTTTCATTTTAGTGTCGTTTGGCATTTTGTGCATAAAAGTTTGAATGGTTTTTGCATTTTTTAATTTTATAAAAAGTATTACAGTAATTTATTTTTTGTTATTTACATTAAACAATATTTCCTTGTATTGCAGAAATTAGCTTTAATATATTTAAGTAATAATCTTCTACAAAAAATCATTTTAAACACAGATTTTCACAAAACGAAATCCCATCTTTCCGAATTATAATAGTTTAATTCATATTATCTATATATATTAACTATAAACATCCCTTTTTACTGATAGTTTACTATGTATAAAAAAAATAAATATAAAAGATACTTTTTAACAGCTCTTACTTCTCCTACTACTATCGACGTAACTGCATTACTATGTTTGTGCAGTGATATGATATATTTAATATGTACCCACATCACAATAAATTGTTATGAACATTTAAATCAGCTTATAAATTATTTATTCTGTTGTATTTGATATGATTGATGATCATGTATGTGGTTTCAATAACATACAATCAAGCAGAGCAGAACGAAAAAAACATATGCAGTAGTAGGCTGCGGTCAAGAATTCAGCCGCTGCGCAGTTTATGCTGCATTTTGGTCAAAAATTCAATTTTCAGCCAATGCATTAAAGAAAAATCGACTGCGCAGTTACGCAGCTACTTAAAATTGGATGCAAATAGCAAAATGTAAATGTCAAATTGTCGCCCTACAAGCAGACTGTTAGTCGGTTCAAAATATAGCCGCAATTTCGTGCATACCGACTGCCTGACATTTTTTGTGCAGCATAAGCTGCGAAGCTACTTAATTCTTCACCGCAGCCGTAGTGATCTTTAATTTTCTATCAGTGCTCTGCTCTGCTCTTTCTATCAACATTGCATAAATGATACAGTGCTCTGTGAGAGAGAAAAAAAATACAAATTTTGTTGCTGCTATTTCCTTTTCTTTTGGCTTATCTTATCCTTAGTCATGTATACAGTAAGTTCGATTGCTGGTTTGATTTTTTAATATCAAGAAAGCGTACTGTATTCGAAAATTTGAGAATCGCCTAGAGAAGACTATATTTAGAAATTTTCATTTCAGTGTCGTTTGGCATTTTGTGCACAAAAGTTTGAATGGTTTTTGCATTTTTTAATTATTATAAAAAGTATAACAGTAATTTATTTTTTGTTATTTACATTAAACAATATTTCCTTGTATTGCAGATATTAGCTTTAATATATTTAAGTAATAATCTTCTACAAAAAATCATTTTAAACACAGATTTTTTTTTTTTTAAAATAAAGCTAAATTTAACATTATAAAAATGCCAGTCTCTCAGTCAAAGAAGAGATGTTCGATCGTAAGTTGGATGTCTGCCACTGAACAATGAATCTACCATCGACCATTGAGTCAACCATCAAATATCATGCATGGCATTAAGCATCGGTTCAAAATAACTATTCGATCATTTACAGAAATAAGAGAACAATGCAAAAGAAATTAAATGAGAAATAATTGGCCTGCGTGTTTCAAAGTGACATTCTTACCATACCATTTCGAAGCATGGGCAGCACTCTACTCACTACTTTTCTCTTCTAATTTAATTTAAAACTACTCAAATTTTTTATGAGTTGAAACCAAAAGCTCCATTACTGTGTTTAGGCAGTAATATGCAATATGCAGCAACTTCAAAGTTAGTGGTTATGAACATTAAAATTCGCTTATAAATAATTTATATATAATGTGATGTGATGATGATGTATGCGATGAGCTACGGTGCAAGTCGTAGGACTTGTTTTTAGTATAGAAAATATATATTTTTAATATATCCGTTCGTGTTTATGTCCCACAGACAACAAGATCTTTGTTTTCTTTTTTTCGTCCCGGACAGACGTTGTCACGTTCAAAACCCACTCTTTTTTACCCCAGGAGGGGTGGTGTGAGGGATCACACCAGCAATCACATGAATAACATGCCTAAAAGCCTACAACGCTTTCGACCATACATCGACTCTAGTGCCTCACAAAGTGTAAAGCAAAATACAAAACTTAATATGCATTCATTAATAGCACGCTTGGTGCATGAAAACAAAAGCAAACAAAAATAACCCATTCGTATTCTTTAATAGCACACTCGGTGCATGAGAACAAAAAATAAAAAATTTCCAATAGTATAATTAATGACCAGCGGTCGTTCGCCTATGAAAATAAATATGCAATCTAAGCATCATGGGCAAACGAGCGCTGGCAGCTTAGAATGTTAATTACCCTTTCCATGCATTGCGCTGAGTAAGCGGCGCATGTCCAACAAGAAAATGACACGATTTAAACCCATTACACGTGCCACACACTACACGCGACACGCGTCATACATGCAATGTAAAAAATACTTTTTTGGACTTAGACACTTACAAAATTTCAGCTCTCTAGGTCGTGTTGGAGGGTGGTTAAAAAGTGCCTCAAATTAGTCGAAAATACAGACCAAAAGGGGTTAAGTCTAGTTAAATAAATCAGGGAGCTGCCTGACTAATGTGGTCGGACACATTCCAAAATAAGGCGATTCTTGTGGTTTTAAAATACCAAACAGATGTGCAAAATTGCATAACGCTACTATTAAAAAATTCTGAACAATTAATAAAAACATGAGACTTGTAAAAATTCGTATGGTGACCTTTTAAAATATGCCTATTAACTTTAACTGCCCATGGTGTTACTGGTATAAAAAAGCCTTCACAAAATTTGATTGGGATCGATTGAAGGGCTTGGCAGTCCATAACATACATGCATAAATACAAACATACAGAGTTTGTACTGTTATTTTCTGTCTTGTTCGTTTTGTAAACAATAGTCATTAGTTATTTTCTAACCCCCGTATTAATTAACACCGAATAGCAATTGTTTAGCACTAGCACATCTGGTAACTTGTAATTTTAAATGCTTTTATATTAACTTGCCTGTGACTGTGTGTTGGTTTATATGTCATTCTGTCACAAATCTAGTAACAAGTCTTAAAGTCGCATTTTAGTCCCACATACCGAATTTCATAGAAATCACTTGAGAAATGGCTTAGATCCCAAAATTCCAGTCCCTTACGACCGTATCCCAGAATTTCCATAGAAACAAGTCTTAAAGTCGCATTTTAGTCCCACATACCGAATTTCATAGAAATGACTTGAGAAATGGCTTAGATCCCAACATTCCAGTCCCTTACGACCGTATCCCAGAATTTCCATAGGAACAAGTCTTATAGTCGCATATTGGAGCTACATTCCGAATTTTATAGAAATCACTTGAGGAATGGCTTAGATCACGAAATTCCAGCCCCTAATGACCGTATCCTAGAATTTCCATAGGAACAACTCTTATAGTCGCATCTTAGTCCTACATACCGAATTTCATAGAAATCGCTTGAGAAATGGCTTAGTTCCCGAAATCCCAGAAATGGTTCCCGAAATTCCAGTTCCTAATGACCGTATCCCAGAATTTCCATAGGAACGAGGCTTATAGTCGCATCTTAGTCCTACATACCGAATTTCATAGAATTCGTTTGAGAAATGGCTTAGATCCTTTAATTCCAGTCCTTAATGACCGTATCCCAGAATTTCCATATGAACAAGTCTCATAGTCGTATATTACTCCTACATACAGAAGGTTATTTAAAATAATGATGATTATTTTCTCTTGCAATTGTTAATTTTTTAATATTTATTGCAGACATAAATTTTTCACATGTAACCAGTTTACCAACAAAGAAAGAAGCGAGAGAACAAAAATATGTCAAAAGTATCAAATAAATAAAAAAAGTACTAGCCACAAAACAAAGTACTAAGGTACTGCTAAATTCTTTTTACTTATTTTCTCCGACATCTTCTGGACGCTGTAAGCAGTAATAATTCTTTTTACATTAATCAAATGTGTATGACATTCATATGTTGGGTTTGACGTTTGAAATCTTAACCCAAAATAAAACATATACTTAATTTAAATGGATCACGAAATCACCGGCCGCCTTAGTTGGTCCTGAGCGAATAAATACAAGTTGCAAATTATCGTGATCAATTTAAATTTACAAATGATTTTGTCGAAACAGAAAGTTTCCAATTGTCCACAATACTAATGGAGTGATAAAAATAGTTGATATTGTTAGAAAATATGCAAATTAATTATTCATCAGAAATTGGAAATGGACACAATTTGTGAATAATGCGGTCCAAGGCCTTGCTTTTTGCAAACATTTGTGTGGAGCATGTATATTTTTGCACACAAATGGAGGAGACCTACAATTTAATGCCGGATCCGAACGGCGAATTGAGAAGCTTTCCGTGACAAGTTATTACTCTCGGACGTTTGTCAGACTTTCGCGAGAGGTGGGACACCGTGAAAAATATTTTTTGGTGTTACTGGGATTTGAACCACGAATCTGAAGTACATGCTCTTATCTACTGAGCCACGGCGCCCACATTACTTACTCCATGCTGTGTTTTAATACTTGCGACTCTGGTGGTGTTATCTTTCCCGGGATGTAATTCGATGATTTTTCACACATTTCACTTGAGAGGAGGATGATTTTCTTCTTGGATAAGAACGATTAAACTAACGTCAATTGGAATTTTGGTGGAGTTCTTCATTGGTCGATTTTGAAATTGATGAAGATAGTCCTTTGACCAACGTTGCCAAAAATGTTAAAACATTTGATATGTTCTTTGCCAACGGGACAATCGATTCATTTTGTGTGTTGTCAAATCAGGTTCTAGAATTGCCATTAAAGAGTCCCCGAAGAGAAAAAAATTGCTTGTGATGTGATTTAAAACCAAAAATAGTGTGTTGAACTTGCGATGAGGATTGATTAATTCCAATAACTGACGTTGAATTTTTGTGCCGCTAAAGTCGTAGCAACTGACACATATGGTCTGATGGGCGATGCGTCAATCCTGAGCGACGATTTAGCCTTTGACGAGCGTAAATCCTGAGCGATGCGTTAGCCTTTGATGAGCATAACTCCTGAGCGATGCGTTAGCCTTTGACGGGCGTTAATCCTGAGCGATGTGTGGGCGTGATACAGTCGAGACTCCTAAGCTATGTGTGAGCGTAGGACAGTCGAGACTCCTGAGCGATGTGTGAGCAGGATAGTCGAGACTCCTGAGCGATGCGTGAGCGTTAAACTGAGATGAGTGTGACTCCTGAGCGATGCTTGAGCGTTAGCCTAAGACGATCGCGACTCCTGAGTGATGCGAGAGCGTTAGTCTGAGATGAGCGTGACTCCTGAGTGATGCGTGAGCGTTAGTCTGTGATGAGCGTGACTCCTGAGCGATGCGTGGGCGTGAGACGGTCGAGACTCCTAAGCTATGCGTGAGCGTAGGACAGTCGAGACCCCTGAGCGATGTATGAGCGTGATACAGTCGAGACTCCTGAGCGATGCGTAAGCGTGGGACAGTCGAGACTCCTCAGCTATGTGTGAGCGTAGGACAGTCGAGACTCCTGAGCGATGCGTGAGCGTTAAACTGAGATGAGTGTGACTCCTGAGCGATGCTTGAGCGTTAGCCTAAGACGAACGTGCAACCTGGGTGATGCGTGAGCGTTAGTCTGAGATGAGCGTGACTTCTGAGCGATGCATGGGCGTGAGCCTGACGATCGCGACTCCTGAGCGATGCGAGAGCGTTAGTCTGAGATGAGCGTGACTCCTGAGTGATGCGTGAGCGTTAGTCTGTGATGAGCGTGACTCCTGAGCGATGCATGGGCGTGAGACGGTCGAGACTCCTAAGCTATGTGTGAGCGTAGGACAGTCGAGACCCCTGAGCGGTGTATGAGCGTGATACAGTCGAGACTCCTGAGCGATGTGTAAGCGTGAGACGGTCGAGACTCCTAAGCTATACGTGAGCATAGGACAGTCGAGACTCCTGAGCGATGCGTGAGCGTTAGACGGTCGAGACTCCTAAGCTATGCGTGAGCGTAGGACATTCAAGACCCCTGAGCGATGTATGAGCGTGATACAGTCGAGACTCCTGAGCGATGTGTAAGCGTGGGACAGTCGAGACTCCTAAGCTATGTGTGAGCGTAGGACAGTCGAGACTCCTGAGCGATGTGTGAGTGTTAGACTGAGATGAGTGTGACTCCTGAGCGATGCTTGAGCTTTAGCCTAAGACGAGTGTGCAACCTGGGTGATGCTTGAGCGTTAGTCTGAGATGAGCGTGACTCCTGAGCGATGTGTGAGCAGGATAGTCGAGACTCCTGAGCGATGCTTGAGCGTTAGCCTAAGACGAGCGTGCAACCTGGGTGATGCGTGAGCGTTAGTCTGTGATGAGCGTGACTCCTGACTAATGCGTGGGCGTGAGACGGTCGAGACTCCTAAGCTATGCGTGACCGTAGGACAGTCGAGACCCCTGAGCGATGTATGGGCGTGATACAGTCGAGACTCCTAAGCTATGTGTGAGCGTAGGACAGTCGAGACTCCTGAGCGATGTGTGAGCAGGATAGTCGAGACTCCTGAGCGATGCGTAAGCGTGAGACAGTCGAGACTCCTAAGCTATGCGTGAGCGTAGGACAGTCGAGACTCCTGAGCGACGAAGTGACGCGAGTGACGTGAGAGCTTCGCTAAAGTGACGTGGGTACTGCCTTGACGAAGTGACGTGAATGGTGACGAGCCTTGACGTTAGTGGCGACGAGCGACGAAGTGACGTGAGCGACGTAAGTGACGACGGGCCTTGACTGAGTGACGACGAGAGCCTCGACAGGAGGACGTGAGTATGCGAGAGCTTTGATGAACTGTCGTGGGTAACGTGCGTAATGCAAAGGCTTTGATGAGCTGTCGTGCGTAACGTGAGTCTTGACGTGAGGACAGTAGCGAATGCAGGGAGAGTCGTCAGCAGCGATATGCTGGATGTACCGGCGCAACAATCCGTAGGGAATCCACACAGCGATGTTGCGTCGTACGAATGACGGAAGCAGAGGAAGACGTCGGCAGCGATATGCTGGATGTACCGGCGCAACAACCCGTAGGGAATCCACACAGTGAAGTTGCGTCGTACGAATGACGGAAGCAGAGAAAACGCGCAACAACCCGTAGGGAATCCACACAGCGATGTTGCGTCGTACGAATGACGGAAGCAGAGGAAGACGTCGGCAGCGATATGCTGGATGTACCGGCGCAACAACCCGTAGGGAATCCACACAGTGAAGTTGCGTCGTACGAATGACGGAAGCAGAGAAAAACGTCGGCAGCGTTGTGCTGGATGTACCGGCGCAACAACCCGTAGGGAATCCACACAGCGATGTTGCGTCGTACGAATGACGGAGCAGAGAAAAACGTCGGCAGCGTTATGCTGACGACTGACGAATGTCAGTGAAATAGTTTTATTAATAATGACTTACCACCGCGTGATCCGAACAGCACAAAAAGGAGACTAAGAGACCGACTGACTGCATGCTCGCCTTTTTATACCTTTTTGTGTGGCAAAAATTCTAAATAGCGTGCTGCGCTGTGATTGGTCAGTCCGGTGGCGTGATGTTGTTTTGGCTGTTTTATTTTCATATGCGTTTGGTGGTTGCACTGCGTGGGTGCAGGGTGCACCCGAATTTGGGAAAAAACTATATGGTATGTTTTGTGTGAACAAAATTCGGCCACAAGAATTTTGTTCCTCACAGGTGAGAGATTAAAAATAATTAAAAATCAACTCCAATTGACTCATTTAAACAACGAGAAAAAGAGAGCAATAGAAAAATATGCCGTGAATACAATCATTTGTTCTTTCTCGAAGGAGACCCTCTATCCTCCACGACCGGAATCACACATCCAATAAAAACAAAGCCAAAAGGAAAATCAGAAGTGGAGAGTAATAGTGGACTACAGAAAACTTAATGAAGTAACTATCGCGGACGCTTATGCAATACCAAATATCGAAGACATCCTCGGACAACTAGGTGACTCCAAATATTTTACCACACTAGACGTAGCTAATGGATTCCATCAGACTGAAGTGGCTGAAGAAGACGACAAAGAAAAGACAGCTTTCAGTACACCAAACGGACATTTCGAGTTTAAAGAATGCCATTTGGCTTGGGAAATGCACCCCCCCCCCACTTTTCAGAGGCTGATGAACAAAGTTCTAACTGGGTTACAAGAAATAAAATGCCAGGTATATCTAGACGATATAATGATTTATGGAAAAAACTTAGATAATCATAATACAAAAAATAATAGAAGTGTTCGAAGCGTTAGATAGTTAGAATTTAAAAATCCAATTAGATAAGTGTACATTTTTGGAAAAAGAAGTTATGTATTTAGGTCACAACATCACACAATCAAGAGTAAAACCGGATCGAGGAAAGATCTCAGCCAACAAAATATAGACCCCAAAGACACAGAATAAATAAAAATAATTAAAAAAACTTCTCAAAAATAACAAACCCTCTAAATAAACCTCTACGTAAGGAAGTCTCCTTTAAATGGGACGCATTCTGTGACGAATCATTTAAACAATTAAAATAAGCAATCATTAAGCCCCCCATCTTAAAATACCCAAACTTTAACAAAACCCTTTTTTTAAATTTTGAAATTATGCATAGAATAGAGCTAACGTCGAGTGAAGGGAAATCTCTGGTAATTCAGTGTTCTCACAACACCAAATTAAATTTGGAACAAAGTAGAAAAATAAAAAATAAATCAAATAATTTCTTAATTAATTCTATGTATATTTAGACGAAGAATTCCGAACGCAAGTGTGTGAAAGTTCCATGAATAAAGATGAAGAGGAGGAAGAGGATTTTGTGCTAAACATGCCAACAACATCGTCGCAGGCACTGGGAACGGATTTCGTCCCTTTGCCATCGACTTCAGCACAGGCATTAGAAAAAGCAGTTTGGCTGGAAAATGATGTAAAACTTCTGATCTCCATAAAATTGTATTTTTAATTATTCCTTCCATAACTTGTTTTAATTTTTGTTTAATTTGTTTTCTTTTTTTTAACATCTGACGTATGACGTTTTTGCTTGAACTTGCTCTGACAGTTTTCATGAACCTGCACTGCTCTACACTGATATTTTTGTGGTTGAACACAACTAATAACACTTGTGTTGTTTGACGTTCCTTTTCTGACAGATGACAATTGACTTGGTTCATTTGCTTGTTATGTCACTGGTGAATTAATTTGATCTACCGATAAAGCGTTCATCGTAAGATTTTGTAAAATTTCTTGACATGTAATTGTTTCATTTCCGCTTTGTTTTGATTTTTTAGTACCTGTATTGAAAGGATGTGCATCTTGTCTTTCGAGATGTAATAATGTGTTGCGGTGTTTGTTGCAATGTTTACAGATACCAGATGTGCAGTGATAATGTCTATGAAAAGGACAGAAGCAATTTAAGCACAGATTCAGGTTTCTTCCATGAATATTTTTAACAAAAAAAAACAAAATTTATATAATTTTACTTTCTTTTTCATTGAAAAGGAAGTATAGTAATCATGAACATTTTCGAACTCGGGTTTTTTGTATACTCATTACCGCATCTCCTGCGTCGGAAAAAGCGAAAAAAATCTCTGTCTGTCTGTTTGTCTGTGTCCACTCTACGGCCCAGACGGATGAACTTATGGGAATGAAAATTCATATTTAAGGTTTTTACATTAATTGTGAAGTGACAGTTTACTTGGACCGTTTTTCGAGTTTTTGCAAATATAGCTCAAAAAGCACTTAGCACTTATAAGAAATCTGTTAAGTGCAAAAGAAATTTAAAAAAAAATTAATATACATTTACTAAGGATTCCGGCCCGTCCGTAAAAGAAAGTCGTGTTGTGCAAATTTTTTATTAATAAATGTGTGTTAGCTTTAACTGGCGTGGCAACGATTTTGCGTTTAGGGAACGAATAGGTTTTTAACATACATTTTATATGAAGGTCGTTTTGGATTCGTATATATAACAGTATTAAATGCCAATGACAAGGATGTCACCCTACAAAACTTGAACTAAGAGTTCGTAGAAATAAATGATTATCATGTCCATAAAGTGAACTTGTTGAGAACAAAACCAATGATAGGTGTGTAACGGAGTTTTCCCAGCCGGGGTAAACTCAGCGTGACCAGGGTTCTGAGGCAAGGGGTCGTTACAATAAATTTCTATTTTGGGACTTTTCGAAGTATTTTCTTTATTTCTAAATTTCTTATAACCTATAATTTAATCCTGGGCGATGCGTCAATCCTGAGCGACGAGTTAGCCTTTGACGAGCGTAAATCCTGAGCGATGCGTTAGCCTTTGATGAGCATAACTCCTGAGCGATGCGTTAGCCTTTGACGGGCGTGAATCCTGAGCGATGTGTGGGCGTGATACAGTCGAGACTCCTAAGCTATGTGTGAGCGTAGGACAGTCGAGACTCCTGAGCGATGTGTGAGCAGGATAGTCGAGACTCCTGAGCGATGCGTGAGCGTTAAACTGAGATGAGTGTGACTCCTGAGCGATGCTTGAGCGTTAGCCTAAGACGATCGCGACTCCTGAGCGATGCGAGAGCGTTAGTCTGAGATGAGCGTGACTCCTGAGTGATGCGTGAGCGTTAGTCTGTGATGAGCGTGACTCCTGAGCGATGCGTGGGCGTGAGACGGTCGAGACTCCTAAGCTATGCGTGAGCGTAGGACAGTCGAGACCCCTGAGCGATGTATGAGCGTGATACAGTCGAGACTCCTGAGCGATGCGTAAGCGTGGGACAGTCGAGACTCCTAAGCTATGTGTGAGCGTAGGACAGTCGAGACTCCTGAGCGATGCGTGAGCGTTAAACTGAGATGAGTGTGACTCCTGAGCGATGCTTGAGCGTTAGCCTAAGACGAACGTGCAACCTGGGTGATGCGTGAGAGTTAGTCTGAGATGAGCGTGACTTCTGAGCGATGCGTGGGCGTGAGCCTGACGATCGCGACTCCTGAGCGATGCGAGAGCGTTAGTCTGAGATGAGCGTGACTCCTGAGTGATGCGTGAGCGTTAGTCTGTGATGAGCGTGACTCCTGAGCGATGCATGGGCGTGAGACGGTCGAGACTCCTAAGCTATGCGTGAGCGTAGGACAGTCGAGACCCCTGAGCGGTGTATGAGCGTGATACAGTCGAGACTCCTGAGCGATGTGTAAGCGTGAGACGGTCGAGACTCCTAAGCTATGCGTGAGCATAGGACAGTCGAGACTCCTGAGCGATGTATGAGCGTGATACAGTCGAGACTCCTGAGCGATGTGTAAGCGTGGGACAGTCGAGACTCCTAAGCTATGTGTGAGCGTAGGACAGTCGAGACTCCTGAGCGATGTGTAAGCGTGGGACAGTCGAGACTCCTAAGCTATGTGTGAGCGTAGGACAGTCGAGACTCCTGAGCGATGTGTGAGTGTTAGACTGAGATGAGTGTGACTCCTGAGCGATGCTTGAGCTTTAGCCTAAGACGAGTGTGCAACCTGGGTGATGCTTGAGCGTTAGTCTGAGATGAGCGTGACTCCTGAGCGATGTGTGAGCAGGATAGTCGAGACTCCTGAGCGATGCTTGAGCGTTAGCCTAAGACGAGCGTGCAACCTGGGTGATGCGTGAGCGCTAGTCTGTGATGAGCGTGACTCCTGACTAATGCGTGGGCGTGAGACGGTCGAGACTCCTAAGCTATGCGTGACCGTAGGACAGTCGAGACCCCTGAGCGATGTATGGGCGTGATACAGTCGAGACTCCTAAGCTATGTGTGAGCGTAGGACAGTCGAGACTCCTGAGCGATGTGTGAGCAGGATAGTCGAGACTCCTGAGCGATGCGTAAGCGTGAGACAGTCGAGACTCCTAAGCTATGCGTGAGCGTAGGACAGTCGAGACTCCTGAGCGACGAAGTGACGCGAGTGACGTGAGAGCTTCGCTAAAGTGACGTGGGTACTGCCTTGACGAAGTGACGTGAATGGTGACGAGCCTTGACGTTAGTGGCGACGAGCGACGAAGTGACGACGAGAGCCTCGACAGGAGGACGTGAGTATGCGAGAGCTTTGATGAACTGTCGTGGGTAACGTGCGTAATGCAAAGGCTTTGATGAGCTGTCGTGCGTAACGTGAGTCTTGACGTGAGGACAGTAGCGAATGCAGGGAGAGTCGTCAGCAGCGATATGCTGGATGTACCGGCGCAACAACCCGTAGGGAATCCACACAGCGATGTTGCGTCGTACGAATGACGGAAGCAGAGGAAGACGTCGGCAGCGATATGCTGGATGTACCGGCGCAACAACCCGTAGGGAATCCACACAGCGAAGTTGCGTCGTACGAATGACGGAAGCAGAGAAAAACGTCGGCAGCGTTGTGCTGGATGTACCGGCGCAACAACCCGTAGGGAATCCACACAGCGATGTTGCGTCGTACGAATGACGGAAGCAGAGGAAGACGTCGACAGCGATATGCTGGATGTACCGGCGTAACAACCCGTAGGGAATCCACACAGCGATGTTACGTCGTACGAATGACGGAGCAGAGAAAAACGTCGGCAGCGTTATGCTGGATGTACCGGCGCAACAACCCGTAGGGAATCCACACAGCGATGTTGCGTCGTACGAATGACGGAAGCAGAGGAAGACGTCGGCAGCGATATGCTGGATGTACCAGCGCAACAACCCGTAGGGAATCCACACAGCGATGTTACGTCGTACGAATGACGGAGCAGAGAAAAACGTCGGCAGCGATATGCTGGATGTACCGGCGTAACAACCCGTAGGGAATCCACACAGCGATGTTACGCCGTACGAATGACGTTGGCAGCGAATGTCAGTGAAATAGTTTTATTAATAATGACTTACCACCGCGTGATCCGAACAGCACAAAAAGGAGACTAAGAGACCGACTGACTGCATGCTCGCCTTTTTATACCTTTTTGTGTGGCAAAAATTCTAAGTAGCGTGCTGCGCTGTGATTGGTCAGTCCGGTGGCGTGATGTTGTTTTGGCTGTTTTATTTTCATATGCGTTTGGTGGTTGCACTGCGTGGGTGAAGGGTGCACCCGAATTTGGGAAAAAACTATATGGTGTGTTTTGTGTGAACAAAATTCGGCCACAAGAATTTTGTTCCTCACAGGTGAGAGATTAAAAATAATTAAAAATCAACTCCAATTGACTCATTTAAACAACGAGAAAAAGAGAGCAATAGAAAAATATGCCGTGAATACAATCATTTGTTCTTTCTCGAAGGAGACACTCTATCCTCCACGACCGGAATCACACATCCAATAAAAACAAAGCCAAACATACCAAGTCAATATTCGACCATATCATTTGGCACAGGTTCACACACAGGAAATAAAAAATCAAGTCAACAAAATGCTGCAGGAATAAATAATAAGGCCCAGTTCCAGTCCATGGAATGATCCTTTACTGGTTGTTCCAAAAAGGAAAAACAGAAGTGGAGAGTAATAGTGGACTACAGAAAACTTAATGAAGTAACTATCGCGGACGCTTATGCAATACCAAATATCGAAGACATCCTCGGACAACTAGGTGACTCCAAATATTTTACCACACTAGACGTAGCTAATGGATTCCATCAGACTGAAGTGGCTGAAGAAGACGACAAAGAAAAGACAGCTTTCAGTACACCAAACGGACATTTCGAGTTTAAAGAATGCCATTTGGCTTGGGAAATGCAGCCCCCCCCCCACTTTTCAGAGGCTGATGAACAAAGTTCTAACTGGGTTACAAGAAATAAAATGCCAGGTATATCTAGACGATATAATGATTTATGGAAAAAACTTAGATAATCATAATAAAAAAAATAATAGAAGTGTTCGAAGCGTTAGATAGTTAGAATTTAAAAATCCAATTAGATAAGTGTACATTTTTGGAAAAAGAAGTTATGTATTTAGGTCACAACATCACACAATCAAGAGTAAAACCGGATCCAGGAAAGTTCTCAGCCAACAAAATATAGACCCCAAAGACACAGAATAAATAAAAATAATTAAAAAAAACTTCTCAAAAATAACAAACCCTCTAAATAAACCTCTATGTAAGGAAGTCTCCTTTAAATGGGACGCATTCTGTGACGAATCATTTAAACAATTAAAATAAGCAATCATTAAGCCCCCCATCTTAAAATACCCAAACTTTAACAAAACCCTTTTTTTAAATTTTGAAATTATGCATAGAATAGAGCTAACGTCGAGTGAAGGGAAATCTCTGGTAATTCAGTGTTCTCACAACACCAAATTAAATTTGGAACAAAGTAGAAAAATAAAAAATAAATATTATTCAAATAATTTCTTAATTAATTCTATGTATATTTAGACGAAGAATTCCGAACGCAAGTGTGTGAAAGTTCCATGAATAAAGATGAAGAGGAGGAAGAGGATTTTGTGCTAAACATGCCAACAACATCGTCGCAGGCACTAGGAACGGATTTCGTCCCTTTGCCATCGACTTCAGCACAGGCATTAGAAAAAGCAGTTTGGCTGGAAAATGATGTAAAACTTCTGATCTCCATAAAATTGTATTTTTAATTATTCCTTCCATAACTTGTTTTAATTTTTGTTTAATTTGTTTTCTTTTTTTTAACATCTGACGTATGACGTTTTTGCTTGAACTTGCTCTGACAGTTTTCATGAACCTGCACTGCTCTACACTGATATTTTTGTGGTTGAACACAACTAATAACACTTGTGTTGTTTGACGTTCCTTTTCTGACAGATGACAATTGACTTGGTTCATTTGCTTGTTATGTCACTGGTGAATTAATTTGATCTACCGATAAAGCGTTCATCGTAAGATTTTGTAAAATTTCTTGACATGTAATTGTTTCATTTCCGCTTTGTTTTGATTTTTTAGTACCTGTATTGAAAGGATGTGCATCTTGTCTTTCGAGATGTAATAATGTGTTGCGGTGTTTGTTGCAATGTTTACAGATACCAGATGTGCAGTGATAATGTCTATGAAAAGGACAGAAGCAATTTAATCACAGATTCAGGTTTCTTCCATGAATATTTTTAACAAAAAAAAACAAAATTTATATAATTTTACTTTCTTTTTCATTGAAAAGGAAGTATAGTAATCATGAACATTTTCGAACTCGGGTTTTTTGTATACTCATTACCGCATCTCCTGCGTCGGAAAAAGCGAAAAAAATCTCTGTCTGTCTGTTTGTCTGTCTGTCTGTGTCCACTCTACGGCCCAGACGGATGAACTTATGGGAATGAAAATTCATATTTAAGGTTTTTACATTAATTGTGAAGTGACAGTTTACTTGGACCGTTTTTCGAGTTTTTGCAAATATAGCTCAAAAAGCACTTAGCACTTATAAGAAATCTGTTAAGTGCAAAAGAAATTTAAAAAAAAATTAATATACATTTACTAAGGATTCCGGCCCGTCCGTAAAAGAAAGTCGTGTTGTGCAAATTTTTTATTAATAAATGATAGGTGGGAGATTAAAAATAATTAAAAATCAACTCCAATTGACTCATTTAAACAACGAGAAAAAGAGAGCAATAGAAAAATATGTCGTGAATACAATCATTTGTTCTTTCTCGAAGGAGACACTCTATCCTCCACGACCGGAATCACACATCCAATAAAAACAAAGCCAAACATACCAAGTCAATATTCGACCATATCATTTGGCACAGGTTCACACACAGGAAATAAAAAATCAAGTCAACAAAATGCTGCAGGAAGAAATAATAAGGCCCAGTTCCAGTCCATGGAATGATCCTTTACTGGTTGTTCCAAAAAGGAAAATCAGAAGTGGAGAGTAATAGTGGACTACAGAAAACTTAATGAAGTAACTATCGCGGACGCTTATGCAATACCAAATATCGAAGACATCCTCGGACAACTAGGTGACTCCAAATATTTTACCACACTAGACGTAGCTAATGGATTCCATCAGACTGAAGTGGCTGAAGAAGACGACAAAGAAAAGACAGCTTTCAGTACACCAAACGGACATTTCGAGTTTAAAGAATGCCATTTGGCTTGGGAAATGCACCCCCCCACTTTTCAGAGGCTGATGAACAAAGTTCTAACTGGGTTACAAGAAATAAAATGCCTAGTATATCTAGACGATATAATGATATATGGAAAAAACTTAGATAATCATAATAAAAAAATAATAGAAGTGTTCGAAGCGTTAGATAGTTAGAGATTAAAAATCCAATTAGATAAGTGTACATTTTTGGAAAAAGAAGTTATGTATTTAGGTCACAACATCACACAATCAAGAGTAAAACCGGATCCAGTAAAGTTCTCAGCCAACAAAATATAGACCCCAAAGACACAGAATAAATAAAAATAATTAAAAAAACTTCTCAAAAATAACAAACCCTCTAAATAAACCTCTACGTAAGGAAGTCTCCTTTAAATGGGACGCATTCTGTGACGAATCATTTAAACAATTAAAATAAGCAATCATTAAGCCCCCCATCTTAAAATACCCAAACTTTAACAAAACCCTTTTTTATTATATTTTTTATAATTTATTTATGCCCTCTATCCCCTTGTGGGTGCTAGGGCATCTACTACGCCTACGCGCCATCGCGTGCGTTTCCTGGCAATGAGCTTCAGCTCTATCCAACTCTTCCCCAGTTGCCAGTACCTCCTCAACTGTTCTGCACCATGCATTTCTCGGACGATCCGATCTTCTACCATCCTGAGATAACGGATTCCATTTC
The DNA here is from genome assembly GCA_947095585.1 of Nephrocerus scutellatus. NCBI lineage: Eukaryota > Metazoa > Arthropoda > Insecta > Diptera > Pipunculidae > Nephrocerus > Nephrocerus scutellatus. The sequence continues at coordinate 79,275,042 of OX352761.1, read as the reverse complement.
ATTACGTAGTTTGCTATGGAAATGTCGCCTTTTTGTGGTGTATTTCCAATTCACTGCCACTTCCGTCACTGATGGTTGTGCCTATTAGTTCCTGACCCGTTCTCTGGTAAAGATGTTCTTTAGAGATACGGTTAGTCTAGAAAACATTTAAGATGTTCCGTAGGCACCTATTTACGAACGTTTGTAATCTTTTTGTGACAGTAGAGGTCACCTTCCAAGTGCTGCACCCATAGAACAGCACAGATTCAACATTTGAACGGAACAGTCGCAACTTGGTGTTCAAGCTGATCGCATTGCTTCGCCATATCATGGACATCATTCCAAACACTGATTTTGCTTTGCCGATTTGGTTGACAATGTCCTGTTTGTTGACAATACTACCAAGATATTGAAAACTCTCTACTCTCTCTACCGGTTGTCCAGCAATTTTAACTCCTGTCAGCTTTACTCTATGCTAGCAACGAAGCAATAGGCGCAGTAATCTCACAAAAAGGACCAAATGGAAATTATCTACCAATAGCATTTGCGAGTAGGATATTAAATTCTGCAGAAAAGAATTATCTACTATAGAAAAAGAATCTCTAGCTGTCGTCTGGGCGGTGACACACTTCAGACCATATGTTTATGGGCGACACTTTGAAGTAGTTACCGACCACAAGCCTCTGGTATGGATGTTTAATTTAAAAGATCCGTCTTCAAGAATAATGCGCTGGCGCATTAAGCTCGAATAGTAAGATTTTACGGTTTTCATAAAGCCAGATATCTGAATACAAATGCAGATGCCTTGTTACGTTTAAAAGTAGCAGAAGTCAAAGTAGTAACCCGTAGCCAAAATAAAATAATGCCGGGACAGCCGAAAGAGAACGAAAATTTGATCGAAGTTTCAGATCAAAATAAAATTCGACAAATAATATACGAGTTCCATGACGGACGGGCGAACACCTAGTTGTAAAGCGCACCCTAAAAAGAATTAAAAAGGGGTACAAATGGAAAAATATGTACACAGATATAAACAGTTATATTCTGTCTTGCGAGTCGTGTCAAAAGAACAAATTGTATGTACGCAATAAAATCCCAATGGTCATCACTTCAACAGCAAAAGCTCATTTCGAAAGAATAGCTCTTGATATAGTGGGACCACCCCCAATGACGGAAAATTTAAACAAATACATACTCACATTCATTCAAGCTGTAGCCATTCCAAACCAAGAAGCCCAAACTGTGGCGGAACTATTAGTAAAATAAACGATCTGTACATTTGGAATTCCACAAACCATCCTCACAGATCAAGGAAATTTTACCAGCGATATATTTAAAAACGTTTGTAAACTCCTGAAAATACAAAAAACCCAAACAAGCCCATACCATCCACATTCGAACGGAGTTCTTGAACGATCACACAGGACGTTAGGTGTTTATTTGATAAACTACGCAAGTAATGACCAAACTAATTGGGACAAGTACATCAATTATGCAGTGTTTTGCTATAACACTACAGAAAACGCAACTACTAACTACAGTCCTTTTGAAGCAATTTTGGATTAAAACCACCAATCCCCTCTATTCTAAACAGATAACCAAGGTACAATTACGATGACTACTTCAGTGAGATTAAAACTAAATTACAAACAGATTATGAAATCATAAGAAAAAATCAAATAAAGGTTAAGGAAAAGTCGAAACAGTACTATGATCGAAAATCAATACAAGTTAAATACAACGTCGACGACAAAGTCTGGGTAGATTCAAAAAACAGATCAAACAAAAAACTTACCACTATCTATGAAGGACCCTTCGAAATTGTAGAAATCATATTCCCAGAAAACTCTAAAGTAAGAATAGGCAGAAATATATTTCGGCAACAATTTTTTCAAGCTAGCACCTGCACGCGCATCCGCTCCAGATATTTTGCAGCGCAAGCGTTTACTTGGAACCACAACAACAATAACTGCAGTTGCGACATAGGTAAAAAGGAATCAAATCGCGCTTTGTGCAACAACAACAGCAGCAATTTCAACAGAATTGCAGACAGGGTAGAACACCGGCAGAGCAGAGAAATATTTTTAAGGTATAATCAGTTATCAAATTTGTTTGTAAAAAGTTAGTCTTAATTGTGTTAATAAAGAATAAACATCAGAGTTCGCTCTAATGGTCTTTTTTAGAAAGAAATCTAATAATACATTTATTTAACTGGCGCCCGAGCAAATGATATAAAAAGTGTCGCAAAAGCGTTTTGTTTGAGGATAGCCAGTACACTTAAGTGTTAATCCTAAGCCAGGGTCCTTAAGAAAAACCCGCGCTTCAGCAAAAAATAATAAAAAAGTAAACGTTCTCAATAAGCACATCTATTCATCTGGAGTTTTTTTGTTAAGAAAATCAGTGTTGGAGAAAAAGCTCCCAAGTAGCGATTTTTCTCGCAAAAAGGAAACGGAATAAACAAACGTTAGCTGCTCCACTCTAACCAGATAATGACCACTCCGAAAAATTTCATCATGCTGTTCATCATTAATTTTGTACGTTATTGTTAAGTTTATAAAAAATTTCGTAAAACTTGCTATTTTTATTCATTCAATATATTGAGATTTATAAATCAAGTGGAGAAATATTTAATATTTACTGAAGAAATATTTAAAATTAAAACAGAATAACATTCAATTTTAAGCTAAGCAAATTGAAAAAAAGTTACGTTAATTTCAAGTAATAAAAATTAATACAAATTGAGTTAAGAAAAAATATAAATTAATCATAAGTAACCCAAACAATCTAATAAAACCGGTCTTAAACGCTCATAATCCCATAAATCCTTCAAATAGTCTCCAACATAATATTGCTGGTTTGAGCGAATTGATTACAATGTTCTCAGAACAATTTTATAGGTGTAGATCAGAGCATTAGATCAGAATTTGCAAACAATTTAACAGATATAGACAAAATACCCGAGATCGTAAGGTCAATTGGAGAATTTTCAGGAAAACCTGTTCCTGGAGAAAAAGCGTTTAGAGAATTTTAAAATTATACGAATCTATGTACTACGGAATACGTAATAAAATCATAAGTAACGCAAATGCGGTTCTCGAATCATATAACACCCCTTTAGACTAGAGGGCAATTTCGCGTTGACTTACTCTACACTACGCCGATAAGAGAGATCTTGGAACCCTAGAATACCAGATGACTTCGCTAGTTCAGAGCCGAGCCACTATTCAAGACTTCTATCAGCAAGTTTACTCTAATATATCCTTAATATTTAATAAAGTATCTTGCAGTATGTGAGCAGAATCTCTTCGAATTCTTACAGGAACTTATCGCGCTAAGGCACTTGACACATTTATCAGAGGAATAAATGTAGACTTTCCCAAACTATTAGGTATCAAAGAGCCAGTAGACCTTCCCCAAGCCCTACACCTATGTCTCAAGTTAGAAAATCAAACATTCCGTTCAAACTACGCCCACACCAGTAGCTACAATAATAAAAAACATAATTTTCAACCACAAAACAATACTCCACTACGAAAATATAACCTCCCTCCCATCCAGCCACAGTGCCCAAAATCCTAGATCCCCACATCAACCACGACAAATGACATTTTATCCACATCTCGCCTTATGCCTCAAGCTCCATATCCCTAACATAAACCAAATAATTACCAACATCCAGAGAACTATATTAATAATAGAGTAGCACCTCCTACTAACCAACCACAACGTAAAATACAAAGAACTTTCCATCTAGACAATGAATTTTATAATCACTCAGAGGCACTCGATCTGGAAAACAATCAACACGACGTAACACTCGACGATTATTTGGCTCCAACTCAAGAGCAAACCACTAGTGATATTCAGCCACTACAATTTAGTGACAACCATTTTTTAGAATGAATAGTTCTTCGCTGCCATATTTCAAATGCAAGACGAGGAGCGAAAATATCTTTAAATTCTTAATCGACACCGGTTCTAGTAAAAACTGTATTCAGTCCTATCTTGTGAAAAATCCCATTCCGAATAAGGACATTTTCTTCACTTAATCGGTAGCCGGAGATGTTAAGATTGAAAAACATACATACATAAGCTTGTTTGGTATTGACAAAAAATTTTTTCTTAATGCCAACCTTAAATTCATTAAATGGAATTTTAGACACGGTAAAGGTAAAGGAAGTTAACGCAGTTATACACACAAAACAAAATGTTATGCAAATCCAAAATAGCCTAAAAATAAAAATTCACCAACTATTCTCAGAATCGGTAAATTCAATAGCATTAAGAAATAGTCACATAACAGCTTCTCAAAAACAAGAAATTAACCCAATAGTTCAGCGGTATTCCAAAAACTACCAAACCAATACGATCATTCCTTGGCCTTTCCGCATCAGCATCCATTTCAATCTCTATTCCAGTAAATTCTGAAGCTGCTGAGGCATTTTAAAAACTAAAATATTCCTTGGTATCGAAAGAAATTATTTTAGCTTATCCTGATTTCAATAAAGACCTAGAACTCACCACCAATGCCTCAAAGTTTGCACTAGGTGCAGTCCTTTCGCAAGATAACAAGCCCATCGCATTTCTATCACGTACTCTAAATAAGGCAGAAGAGTATTACGCGGCGAACGAATAGGAGTTACTAGCAATAATTTGGGCACTAAATTCCCGTCGAAATTATCTGTACGGATCTGTAAAAGTTAGAATTTTTACTGATCACCAACCTTTAATATACGCACTAAGTAACAAAAACAATAATAGATTCTAGGGGAGTACAATCATGAGCTTCTTTATAAACAAGGTACAGCGAATGAAGTCGCCGATGCACTTTCAAGAATACCCCCAGAAACTGCAGTTAAGTCCTTATCCACTGCAACGAACAGTGATGAGAGCTCCAATTTAATTACGCACGTAGACGCACCTTTCAAAAATCAACTTTTCATAAACGTGAACTCCGTTTCAAACTATAAATTCGAAAAAGTCTTTCCCACTTACCATAAATACGATTGATGAACCAAATTACAACACACCAAATTTAGTTGCCATTCTAAAAAGATATTTTATCCCTCAGTTTTAAATTGCATTAAAACAATCAAAAAAATAGATGTTCCTGGGCGCTTTTCTACCCGCAGACATGAACCCACGTCTTTCTCCTACCATCGCGTGGTAGGGGGTGTACTATAACTTATAACCATAGAGTAATACCCACTGAGCACATAGTCTTAGACTTTTCTATGTGCAGCCATAGTACGTAAAAAACCGAGCACAGAAAGCAGCGCGGCGAACAGTGCAGCACACAGTCAACGCATTCGCTCGACCGTGAAAGTTTATTCTAAATACTGGTGAAAATATTTTGAAATCCGTCCAGTAGTTTCGAAGATTACCTCCTAGATAGAAATCAACATTACTTCTTTATATCTTTATAAATTTTATTTTTAATTTTGCGTCCTACGATGTATTCTTGCGCGTGCTGTAATGAAACTAGATAAATGTCAAAAATAGCGGTATTACCAACTACTATCTTGAAAACAGCGCCACCTATCGGGTCTAAATTTCACAAAAACCCAAATAGTAACGAAACAAACGTATGGTTAAAATCTGTAGTTCCTAAGATGTTTCGTTACTAAGAAACAGAAAAACCGTTATATCTTGGAAACAGCGCCACTTAGCGAGTTCAAACCTAAACAAAAACCCAAACCGCTAAGATCAGCTTCCTGCGATGTCTGGTTCCTGAAAAAGGCTATCCCAATCATTACAGACACCATTTTTATATATTGGATATCATATACGTTTTTCAAATTGCCAAGATCATCATTATATGTGGCTCTACAACCGAGGTCCGGTCCTGGCCTCCCGCAAAAAATCTCTCCACCGGTCCAAATTTCGAGCCGATGTCACCCAGTTTGGCATCCCTAAAATCTGGGCGTCCTGGTCTAAGCCATCCTTCCAGCGTAGGCTTGGCCGGCCTCGCTGTCGTGTTGCATAAATCCTACCGCAAAGGACTTTCCGAGCAGGATCCTCTTCGCTCATGCGAGCAAGGTGTCCTGTCCACCGGAGCCTACCGAGCTTAATTTTCTTCACGATGTCGACATCGCGGTAACGCTCGTAGATCTCATCATTATAGAGTCTCCGGAATCGTCCTTGCTCACATACGGGGAGTAAGACTTTTCTCTCGAACGCGGCTAAGAGGTCAAAATACTTTTTGCTAAGCACCCAAGTCTCGGATCCATATGTAAGTACCGGTATGACCTTTGTCTTATATATCAGCAGCTTGGATGTTATGGTTAAGTTCCTGGATTTGAAGAGTCTTGACAGGCTATAGTAGGCTTTGTTGGCTTTAAGCAACCGTGCGCGAATTTCTGGTTCCATGCTGTTGTCGGCTGCTATAGTTGACCCGAGATAGTTAAAGGATGGCACTACTTCAAATTCGCGCTCCACTATCTGAATTGAGGGACCAATGTTGGATATTCTACTCGCAGACGTGGCTACCATGTACTTTGTTTTGCTCTCATTTATGTGCAGCCCCAGATTTCGTGCCGCCTGCTCTATCTGGATGAAAGCTTCCTGTACAGCTCTTTGGTTTCTACCAACGATGTCAATATCGTCTGCGTAAGCCAGTATCTCAATGGACTTATAGAGGATTGTTCATCTCGCCGTTACGTCAGAGTCTCGGATCACTTTCTCCAACACCAGGTTGAAGAGGACGCAGGCCAGTCCATCCCCTTGTCGGAGCCCGTTTTAGATGTTAAATGGTGATCCGGATATTTTTACTTATAACATTGGTCATGGCCAACCTACATAGTTGTGTCAGTTTATTTGGAATGCCGAATTCTCTCATGGCTTTATATAGTTCTACTCTGGCTATGCTATCTTAGGCGGCTTTAAAGTCTATAAAAAGATGGTGTAGTGAGTTTTGGAACTCTAGACATTCTTCCATCACCTGCCTTAGGGTGTAAATCTGATCAGTTGTTGATTTGCCTGGGATGAAGCCACACTGGTATGGGCCAATGATGACTTTAGCGTATGGGGCTATCCTGTCTTGAAGGATAGAGGAGAAAATCTTATACGCGGTACTCAACAACGCTATACCACGATAATTGCTGCATTTTGTGATATCTCCCTTCTTATGTATGGGTCACAGGATGCCTCTTCGCCAGTCTTCTGGCATAACTTCTTCTTCCCATACTTGCAATATTATTTCATGAATTGCGCGGACCCGGTAGACCTTTTGGTAGAACTTCCGCGCCTGGTGCGGTCCTCGCTCTCTGTACATGCACAGTGTGTAAAGAGAATAAGAACAATCGACACCCTATCCCGGTCAGATTCTCCACGTCCGCGACATTAATTTCCGCTTCTATTTCTTTTATGCTAAAAGATCTGTTAGGAATCGAAATATAAACCGAAAATAGTTTATAAAAGTAACATAGGAAATTAAATAATATTGGAAATCATAAGAAACAAAAAAAAATTAAAGTAAGTACTAAGCACCAATAACAACAAACCACAAATACGTCCATTTCAGAATCTTCCTACTCCATCATCCCTTTTCCATGGCCGATCGTAAAATCCTTAACTAAACCATGACATGTAACAGACAACAATGGTATGGCGAAAATACAAGACGGTACTTTCAAAATAGTACACGTTATGAAGCTGAATAAATACCAACATTTTTTTAAATGAGGTACAAACATTTGTAAACAATAGCCTACCCAAGCATAGTGTATTCTTTCCTTTCACAACTCATGAAGCTAATCAATTGTCGGAAATGTTAAAACTCTATTTACCGTTTGAAAAAACAAGACAAATAAAAACAACCCATAAAAAAAAATTTCATGTAAATTCTCTAATAACCAAAAGTATACTGAATTCCACTATAAATGCTGAAATACAAAAACACTTGCAAAGCACTGCAACCCAACAACAAAACAACCCAAATCGTAAAGCAAGCAGCGCTGCCCAGTGATCACAGCGCACTACGTACAACGCACACAGAACACAGTCATTATAGTATGAAATGATCTGATGCCGGGAAAATTTTTTTTATGAGAACCCCGATTACACTCAAATTTTAAAATTTTAAAGTATTGTCACCGGAAATATAAATGTGTGCAAAAGTTCAATAAAATCGTGCTTTAGGAAGTGTGTTAAAAATTGATCACAAGATTCTGCCCACCAGCCATCCAGCCAGCCAGAAAGCCACGGGCACGCGATGTTAATATAGCAAATTTAAAAAGAGCTATTTACAGCGTGGAAATTTATCGTTGGCTCACCAGACCACGATGATTTTGAAATGATGGAAAATAATCTAAATTCCTTAAATAGAAACAATGACAAACAAGTGATAATTAATGAAATGTTAGCTGTATTTTAATTGGAATCCGAATCCGAATTCGAATGTCAAAACCAGCCAAACAGTAGGTTTTCAAATTCCAAAGAAGGAATTCGAATTCGACAGTGCAATTGTATATGTGCTGTGTTGTTTTGGCAAAGCCGGCTTAGCTTTACAAAGCAACAGCTTTTGGATTTACGCATCATCTGCTCCAGATATTTTGCAGCGCAAGCGTCTACTAGGAACCACAACAACAATAACTGCAGTTGCGACATAGGCAAAAGGGAATCAAATCGCGCTTTGCGCAACAACAGCTGCGATCACGGATGCGCTGTCGAATTTGGTGGTGAGCGTCTCACTGTGTGAACTGATTGATCTACTACTCACAAGAAGGATCATAAATTTTAAACTTGGTTTGTCGTCTGCCAAAAGATTTGTCAGCAGAGGCACCCCGCAAGGAGGTGTCCTCCCCACTTCTTTGGAACCTGGCGGTGAATGAGCTGCTGGTTCGTCTGAGGGGGGAGGGCTGCGGAGTGATCGGCAATGCGGACGACGTTGCCATAGCCGTCTCAGGAAAGCACCCACACACCTTCAAAGAACTTCTGCAGAATGCTCTAAATAAGCTAATAAGCTAGGCCGATCATTGTGGTCTAGAGGTAAGCCCCAAAAACCCGAACTTGTCCTCTTTACAAAATCCCACCTGTCAACCCTCCGTCCATCAAGGGCACAATCGGAGCGCTTCGTACAACTCCATCTGCTCCACTGGACATTCTGCTCAACCTTGCTCCACCCGACATCTTCGGCAGACAACTGGCTGCTAGCGCGGCTACTCGCCTCAGAGCAATCTCTCAGTGGACCACTCTTCTATACTGAATTCAGTCAGGACTCCACTTGTCAACTTAGACTTCCTGATCACTGTATTGTTTTCCAGAAATCATGGTTATTAAGGAAGTCTTGTCTTGGCTGAAGAGTAAGTCATATCTGTTAAGGATATCCACATTTTCTCGGATAGTCAGGCTGCGCCATGGAATCAGTCTCCACTAATTCAATTCTGGCCCGGAATTGCCAATCGTCTCTTGAGGAGATGGCGGAGCAATTCAACATTCACCTGTGCTGGGTGCCGGGGCATAGAGACATTCCTGGTAACTGTATGGCCGATGAACTCGCCAAACATGGAACCACACTACCCCTTTTGCCTGAATATGGCTCACTAGGCATGCAAACTCATGTTTAAACGGGATGCTATAATAAAAACTAATTATAGATGGTCAAACGGTACAACTTGCATAGCAACGAGGCAGATCTGGTCCAAGCTACATCCGAAACGCTCCAAGTGTTTGATCTCTCAAAACAGACGGCACATTAGTGCCATTATAGGTGTCATAACTGGTCACTGTCTCATAGGCAAGCATGCAGAAAGACTAGTAGTCTTTTCTAACGATTTCTGCAGAAGCTGCATGGATGAGGAGGAGGAGGAAACCACTCTCCATCTACTTTGTACGTGCCCAACCCTCTCGAATAGGCGGAAGCTCCATCTGGGTGCGTTCTTTTTCAACGATCTCAACGATCTAAACCAAATTGACATTAATAGTCTATTGCGCTTCATACGAAGCTCTAACTGGAGTAGGCGTGGAATTGTCTAGATCCTTGTGGTATCACAACGGACCTTCATGGTCTAAGTGCTTCGGTCTTGACTGACGGTCACTTCAACCTAACCTAACCTAACCTAATATACTTCCCCGCGGTGAATGGGGTTCCGTTCAACTTAGAAGCCGGAAATAATAATTTATCTATATCAGAGCTGTCAGAGTTGAAAGCCGGGTTGTCGCAATTATAACCCCCGGCAACATAGACGGCGATGGAGAGACGGCAGAATTTGGTTTGGATAGGTCAACCACTGTTTTATCCGACGTGGTGCCAGCGCGAGGAGGACTACTGAATCTGGAAACCAAAATTCAACGGAAACCACACGCTTCCTCATGCACACAAACCGGATAAATCCAAACAAAATTATTTTGAACGGATTATTTAGCTTAAAAAAATTAGATGTAATGGAAAGGATTGCAAAAGCGAAAGAGGAAGATTGACATATATACAGATATTATATAAATAATGTATATATTTAGGTTAATTTTTTAATATTAAATATATGAAATGAAATAACTGAGATTAATGTATATAATGTGTATATAATCCAAAAATAATAACATTATAAAGTAAAAAGTAAAACAATGAAAGTATTTTACTACAATTTTTCAGGAATGTTCTTATTTATAAAGTTAAAAATAATTTCTAACAATAATTTCGTTCCCTTGGTTAAAAATTCTAACGGGATCTACATCTTCTGGCTGCACTTCTGTTTCCAGTTCGTCCATCCTGTCTCATCGTTCTTTGATAAGATCCTGTCACAAAATTAAAATTTTATTTGATACGTCTCTGCAATTTTCTTTTAAAGAAATGTGAACCATTTGCAAAAAAATTTATGCAGCAAAGTGTATCCTTCGTGCATATGTTGAACAAGTTTGCCAACAATTATCTGCTTCATGCGTTTATTAAGCCGAAATATTCGTGCAAATTGAGGTTCCGTCATGCAGTTGAATGGGTCGCTAACATCTCTCAGATAGCGTTTAATATTTGCCAGTTTTCTGAAATCAAATTAACAATGAAATTGGTCAAAATTATAAATCGAATAACAAAAACATTTAAGTTTTTTTTAAAAAAAAGAGCGGGGTAGGCTGTGTCGTCTACACAGCCGTGAGGGTTTTGAGCGTGACAACGGTTACAAACATTTACTGACAATGCACTTTTTATTTTTAATTTTTTTATTTAATTTTATCTAATTTTTATGTATGTACATTTAACTTAAATTAAAGTGTATATCTAGTTTTCCAGTTTATGTTGTTATAAAATAATTTCCGAGTTTAAACCTTTTAATTCAAGTCAATTAGTAATGTAATGTGAGTTGAGCAGAGAACCAACCAACAGAGACTATACTACACTACTACTTCTCTAGAGAGGGTTTTGGTTTACGGGCTCACATGGTCTATAGTGACGTTGTTATAAAATAATTTCCGAGTTTAAACCTTTTAATTCAATTCAATTAGTAATGTAATGTGAGTTGAGCAGAGAACCAACCAACAGAGACTATACTACACTACTACTTCTCTAGAGAGGGTTTTGGTTTACGGGCTCACATGGTCTATAGTGACGTTTAGACGGCATACGAGTATATTTCAGAGGGTGCAGCTTTATTGTCCAAAAACAATTGGGTTAAATACTAATTGTATTGCATGGTAATTTCAATATAAACTTTGCCAAGCCATAATCACATGTATTTTAAATGACTGAATGTCATACACATGCGGAAATACCACATTCATTCCACAAAATTTTTGAGCGGCTAAAGAAGAAATGTTTGAATTGATCGGTACATCCAAAGATAGGTCTAAAGCTGTTTTCGTTTCTTGATGACAGTGCTACGATGTGCACCGTAGCTCATCACATACATCATTATCAAATCACATTAAATGAAATAAATAATTTATAAGCGAATTTAAATGTTCATAACCAGTAACTGTGAAGTGGCTGCATATTGCATATTGGATTTTGCATATTACTGCCCAACACCGTAATGCAGTTTTTGGTTTCAATTCATAAAAAATTTGAGCAGTTTTAAATTAAATTTGAAGAGACAAGAAGTGAGCAGCAATAACCCATGAATCGATATGGTATGCAAGAATGTCGCTTTGAAACATGCAGGCCAATTATTTATCATTAAATTTCTTTTGCATTGTTCTCTTATTTCTTTAATTGATCGAATAGTTATTTTGAACCAATGTTTAATGCCTTGTATGATGTTTGATGGTTGACTCAATTGTCGATGGTAGATTCGTTGTTCAATGTTTAATGGCAGACATCCAACTTACCATAGAACATCAAACCATGAAATATCAAACCAGTAATCGAACACCACTCTAATTACTGTATACATGAGTAAGGATAAGATAAGCCAAAAGAAAAGAAAAAAACAGCAATAGCAACGTTACTTGCAACCTGTAAATTGCATTGCCTCGTTTTTGTAACATTTGTATTTTTTTTCTCTATCACAAAGCACTGTATCATTTTATGCAATGTTAATAGAACAATAAGAGCAGAGCACCGATAGAACACCACGAACAGAGACTATACTATCACTACTACTGCACATGTTTGCTTCATTCTTTTCTATTGGCAAATATTAATATTATAATTTTGAAATACGATTAAATTAAGTCTATAATTAAGCAATACGATTAAATAAAAAAATTTATTAAAGGACTTAAAATTAATAATAATAAATATTGATTAAATTAAAAGGCGTACGTCGCAAAAGAAATTGATTAGTTCCAGAAATTCCAGTTCCTAATAACCATATCCCAGAATTTCCATGGAAACAAGTTTTACAGTCTTAGTCCAACATACTGAATTTCATGCGAATCACTTGAGAAATTACTTAGGTCCTGAAATTCATTGATGCTGTTCACGGACACGGAACCAAGGAATTCCGAATAAGTTAATTTTTCGATTAGCTACATATCACTCAGCGTACTCTTCAATCCCATTCAACTTGATGACACATGGAAAACTTCCAAGCAGCGGAAGTTCATCTCCGGATGCGCTTTCTGCTGGGTTTGAGATACTCTGAAGGGTTGGCTTTCCAAAGCGGCTCCAGTTTCTTTTCGTTATGGCTGAAGCTGTGTCGAGTTGTGTAGCTTAACGTTCGCGCCGGTAATCTTTGGATCAACAAAAATCCTTGCGCGGCATTGTTGAGTTCGCTGACTTGATTGTGGCCTATTCTTGAGCATATTTGTGGGCTCTCTCGACCTGTTGCTTTATAAAATATTTATAACTTTGACAGTGAACAGCTTTATGATTCAAGCTCTTGCATTTTTCGCAAGTCTTCGCTTTGTAAGGACAATTAATATTTTGGTGCTAATTACCGCACGCTGAAGGGGTTCGAGCTTTCTTTTGAAAAGTTCTGCCAGATGGTGCTTTCTTTTTCTCCTGGGCCACTTTGACTTCGAACTGTTCGACGACTTTGATTTTGTCGCGCTTCAGACAAACGATTCTTTGGCCACAATACAGAATTTCCATAGAAACAAGGGTTGTAGTCGCATCTTAGTCCTACATACCGAATTTCATGCGAATCGCTTGAGAAATTGATTTCCTCCAGAAATTCCAGACCATATTGATCATATTCCAGAATTTCACTAGGAAGAAGTCTTATAGTCGCATCTTAGTCCTACATTCCGAATTTCATGCGAATCGCTTGGGAAATGGCTTAGTTCCAAAAGTACTGACATTTAAAAGTGCCTCATTTAACAGTGTGACGCTTAACAGTGATCACAACAGTGTCTCACTTAACGTTTTACTTTTTGGACATGTACCCCCGTAAACCTTGTAGTGAGACGTTGCACGTCAAAACAGAATCAAATTATTTATATACGATAAATATAGTACATCACAGATTTTTGTTTTTATAGAACACCATCTGAACGAATGTGTACTGATTCCAAGTATTAATTTCTGAAGAAAAAAAAAGAATTAACAAAAAAAACGTATATTTTATTGAAAAAATTAATGAAGCTACTCTGCGGTCAATAAGTAAGTGAAAAAGAACAAAGAAAAAACACATTACATTATCATGAGTGTAAATGACAATTCTAAAATGTCAGAGAATAGCTGCGTTCATTGAACATTTTTAGGTATATAATTGATGTGACAAAATTCATAAAAATAAATGCATATTACCTAATTTACAATTTTATCTATTCTAGGAAAATATTGGAAAACAGCTGTAATTGATAATAATATGGCTAAAACCACAAAATCATTAAGGGGAATTCAATTGTATTAATTAATAATTTTTATTTCAGCTTCTGATCCTGAACATCCCGCGCCGCGCTCACCAGAGCCAGTAGGTAGAATACATATTTTTGAAACTGGCCTTTTAATTTCACCCAGTTTTGTTTTGATGATGACAACTGTAATTAAACCATCCTGACCTGGAAGCACCGATATAATTGTGAGGAACAAAACTCTGCAATAGAATTTTGCCCACACAAAACTACACAAAAATTAATATTTTGGTGCTAATTACCGCACGCTGAAGGGGTTCGAGCTTTCTTTTGAAAAGTTCTGCCAGATGGTGCTTTCTTTTTCTCCTGGGCCACTTTGACTTCGAACTGTTCGACGACTTTGATTTTGTCGCGCTTCAGACAAACGATTCTTTGGCCACAATACAGAATTTCCATAGAAACAAGGGTTGTAGTCGCATCTTAGTCCTACATACCGAATTTCATGCGAATCGCTTGAGAAATTGATTTCCTCCAGAAATTCCAGACCATATTGATCATATTCCAGAATTTCACTAGGAAGAAGTCTTATAGTCGCATCTTAGTCCTACATTCCGAATTTCATGCGAATCATTTGGGAAATGGCTTAGTTCCAAAAGTACTGACATTTAAAAGTGCCTCATTTAACAGTGTGACGCTTAACAGTGATCACAACAGTGTCTCACTTAACGTTTTACTTTTTGGACATGTACCCCCGTAAACCATGTAGTGAGACGTTGCACGTCAAAACAGAATCAAATTATTTATATACGATAAATATAGTACATCACAGATTTTTGTTTTTATAGAACACCATCTGAACGAATGTGTACTGATTCCAAGTATTAATTTCTGAAGAAAAAAAAGAATTAACAAACAAAACGTATATTTTATTGAAAAAATTAATGAAGCTACTATGCGGTCAATAAGTAAGTGAAAAAGAACAAAGAAAAAACACATTACATTATCATGAGTGTAAATGACAATTCTAAAATGTCAGAGAATAGCTGCGTTCATTGAACATTTTTAGGTATATAATTGATGTGACAAAATTCATAAAAATAAATGCATATTACCTAATTTACAATTTTATCTATTCTAGGAAAATATTGGAAAACAGCTGTAATTGATAATAATATGGCTAAAACCACAAAATCATTAAGGGGAATTCAATTGTATTAATTAATAATTTTTATTTCAGCTTCTGATCCTGAACATCCCGCGCCGCGCTCACCAGAGCCAGTAGGTTTAATACATATTTTTGAAACTGGCCTTTTAATTTCACCCAGTTTTGTTTTGATGATGACAACTGTAATTAAACCATCCTGACCTGGAAGCACCGATATAATTGTGAGGAACAAAACTCTGCAATAGAATTTTGCCCACACAAAACTACACAAAAATCACTCAATATAAAAGAAGAGTGGAAATGGTAGTCAATAAAGCACCTAACACAACACAAAAAAATGACTCAATATCCACCATTCTCGTTTTCTCATAAAAGCAGGCAAGCACTCAAAGGACAACCAACCTTAGGCGGTTAATCTAACCACCACCGGAGTCGAGCGAAACTGCAGTGACCAATCCGACGCAACTGATCTAGCATGAGTCATAGGCGAACAGAAAATTCCAAAAGAGAAAGAAATATTAAGCACAAAAACGAGAACAGCAGCGAATTCGCCCAAAAATACGGCTGTCCCACTCACACCCAGGCGGCAGCGGACTCTTACACACCGATCGGAACCCAATGCACACTAACTTCAGACAAACGGCTGATGGGGTCGATGACCGAAACTTTTCAAAACACAAACCGTTTTCAAAACCAAATGTGTAAATGACGTAAGCAGAGATCAAACAAACACACTACATACATGCATATGGTAGAGAATGCGTATAGAGCATGCGTATAATAAAGTCAAAACGTGTATATTTCATGTTATTGCAATACAACAAAACATGTATATTGCATGTAAGTTAAGGTATTTGAGTCGCGCAGCTCCAAAAAAAATACAACACGTCCAGTTAGAGGTCGAATCAGAACTACCGATAATTTATTTATTGCGTATATTTATAATTTTACAAATTTGCTTTCAATAATACTTATTCTAGGAATTACAAATTATGCTTATGCTATTGTTTTCGTTTTAATAATTCTTATTCTAAGAATTATTAAATCAAGAATATTACTTCTGCAAATTATGCTTACTCTACAGTCTACATAAGCTAATAGCAAAACAATATTGCAACACGGGAAATTGGGTGTCTGGGCAGGTGAAATATTATGCAGTGTCATCGGTAAAAGGAATTATGTGGAAACGCAGTGTGGGATTGTGTAAAGGGCAACGACCGATATTTGTGTTAACTCCCCCCTTCTTAAGTATCAGCGTCCCGCTGATCAAAAGTTTATTTTAATGGGTTCTAGATTTGAAATTTTAAAAGTGGCATCAAGGGGTTCGTTTTGTTTTTTAAATTTCGAACAAAAGATTAGAATAAGATTTAGCAGTATACTAATTAATAGGATGGTTATATTTGAGCCTATTAAGAGAGCCGTATAAGATGAAAAATGGGATAATTTTTTAACGTTGTCCAAATGAAGTTTGTGAAGATATTCTTCCCGTTCCTTGTTTCACTGCAATGAGAGGGCTATTGTACTCGTAGACGTTTAGACGTAGAGGATTAATCTGAAATGGGAGGTTTGTTTTTGAGGTGAGACTTATGTACTCGTTTTCCATTGGTTGTTGTTACTGTAACGGTGTTATCTAATCCTACAGTTTCTTTATGATATATGGGTTTTTCTTTTCCCTTTATTTGTTTATTTCTTTTATATACTGTTTCACCAGGATTGTAGTTTCTTGGTGGAGACCTTTTTTGATTGTGTCTGTTGATCTGATTCCTTTGATTACGTAAAATTTCGTATCTTAAATCAGTGTTAATTATGTTTTTAAAATCTGTTAAATTCTGATAATTTATTCTCTGACTTCTTCCAAAGAAGATATCGGCAGGTTTCTTTTTTGTTACCGAGTGGATTGTATTGTTATATCTGTCTACTGCTATATTAATTATTTCTTTTATCGAATAGTCTGGGAATTCTCTTTGAAGACATCTTATTATTTCAATAATAGTTGAGTGTACTCTTTCCACAGCTCCATTGACCTCACTTTTTTGCGGGGGGGCTAGGTAGAGAGTTACTCCGAGACCTTCTATATAATTAAGGATGATTGGGCTTATAAAACTACTTTCATTGTCAGTTACCAGTATCTTTGGGACAGTAAAGAAATGCAATAATTTTATTATTCTGTTTCTAACGTGTAAAACTGATTTATTTTTAATGTGAAAAAATTTTGTGAATTTTGAAAATTTGTCCACACATGTTATGAATTTTTCTCTTTTAATTTCGATGATGTCCATATGTAATATCTCGGTTGGATATGATGGAATTGGAGTTGGTTGCAATTCAGGTTTTGGTGGATGTCTGTCATATTTGTTAGAACAACAAACATCACAAGAGGTATACTTTTTTATTAGTTTGTTCATTTGAGGGAAATAGTATTTTTCTAAAATTTGTTCCCTGTTTTCCTTATGATTCCGGTGTGCGCGTTTGTGCTGAATTATTGTCTTGAATTATTTTCAGTTTATTTTCCTCATTTGCGATATCCGTAACTACTCTTTGCGTGATTCTAATTTTGAAGTGAGAAAAAAACTCTCTATATACTTCTCCTAACAATGGAATAATGTGTTCTGGTATTTTAATTCCATTCAGTATATTTGGATTTAGTTTTTCTTTTAAAATTTGAGCTAGGTTGACTTTATCGAAAGATTGTAATCTTATATAATGCCTGTGGAATTTAGGATGTGGTTGTTCATAGCAAATCATATCGTTTCCTTCAGAAAAAATTAACTTGTTTCTAAAGACGTTAATCGGTGCCTCGCAGTGTGGTATGAGGTCAGTGCTATCTTCTTCTGCACTGTGTTGTGTTCCAGAAGAAGTTAGAACGTTTAATTCCGTTGGAAGTCTTGAGAGGGCATCCGCTACAACATTTGTTCTACCTGGTTTATATATAAGGGAATAATTAAACTCTTCAATTTTTGCCTTCCACCTTTTGAGTTTTGCATTATTATTGCGGTTACTCAAGGCAAATGTTAAAGGCTGATGATCTGTTAAGATTTTTATGCACTTGGCTCCATAAAGGTACGTCCTAAGCTTATCGAGTGACCAAACGATTGCTAGTAATTCCTTCTCGATTACTGAATAGTTTTCTTCAACTTTGGTTAGTGACCTGGATATAAATGTGATAGGTCTATCCTTGCCCATTTCTCCTTGGGATAGAACGGCTCCAATTGCAAAATTAGAGGCATCCGTTGTTAGAATGAATGGCATTTCAAAGTTTGGGAAAATTAAAATGTCTGAGGACACGAGCATTTCCTTAAGGTTTGTAAATGCTTTCAAAGCTTGATCGTCAAGGTGTACTTCCTTTTTTCTTGATTGATTTGCCTTTATTTGAGCATTCAATCCCCTAGTTAGGTTTGTCAAAGGCTTAGCTATTTTTGCAAAGTCTTTAATAAACTTTCGATAGTACGATGCTAGACCAAGAAAGCTCTTTAGGTCTTTAAGATTTTGTGGTGCTGGAATTTTTTGGATTGCAGCAATTTTTTTCGGGTCTGCACGTATTCCTTCCTGAGTAATTATGTACCCTAAGAAATCCACTTCGGATCTCAAAAATTTAGATTTTTCTAAATTTACTCTTAAGTTGGCTTTTCCCAGAAATGAAAAAACCTCGTCAAGATTTCTATTATGCTCGTCCCGGTTCTTTCCGAAGACGATTATATCGTCTATATAGACGTAGCACATCTTCCCGATAAGTGGTTTTAACACATCATTGATCATACGCTGAAAAATTGCAGGAGCATTTTTTAAACCAAACGGGAGTCGAGTAAACTCGTATTTTCCGTTTGCCGTGGAAAATGCAGTTTTTGGAATGTCACTAGTATTCATTTTTATTTGATGAAAACCAGAAGTTAGGTCAAGAGTTGTGAAGAATTTGCATTCTCCAAGACTTGCTAGGGTGTTCGTAATGTCCGGGATAGGGTATGCGTCTGGGATAGTAATTGCGTTAAGACGCTTAAAATCTATAACTAGCCTGTATTGTTTTTCTCCTGCTGAATTAGCCTTCTTCGGGACAATCCAGAGAGGAGAGTTGTACGGGCTTTTGGATGGTCTAATAATACCATCTGCAAGCATTTTCTCAATTTGATTTTCTACTTCTGACCTCAAATTAGCTGGATAGGGGTACGACTTTGTGTAGACCGGTTCAGACGTTGTAGTTTTTATTTCCGCACGGACACTTGTATCGATTGCTCCACAATCAGCAATGGTACCAAAAAGTTTGTCATGTTTTTTCAGGATGTTCTGAATTTCATTTTCAATGTCAGTGTTTGTTTGTACGCTGTTGACTTGTTTGGAATATTTTGCCTTTAGTTTTATTTTTATGTTAGGACTTATGTGCAAGATACTGTTTTTCCTATCAATTACAGCCTCCAAATTCCTCAAAGTATCGTCTCCTATTATTCCGTCAAACGATTTTAAGCCAGGGAGAACGAAGAAATCTAGTATACTGTTATTACCTAGGCTTCTGAAAAAGGGACCACTTATTTTGTGGGTGATCTCAAGCTGTCCCGCAGCTGATTGTATTTTAAACGGTGTTTTAATAGGTTTGGAATTTGTTGCAATTCTACTTGACACAAAGTTTTTGTTAGCTCCTGTGTCGATTAGGATTTTTAACGTTTTACCATCTCTGGTAACATACTCTAGGTAGGGTACGCTAGAGAGGCTTCCGTCATAAAATTTATTTCAGGAGTTTCGTCTACGATTTCCTCGTAGTCGAACTCTTCATCTGTTTGATATGTGTTATCATCCGGATCTATCTGCTTAAGATCTGAATTTTCAACAGTGTTTGTAGCAAAAAGCCGTTGCTGCTTTCGGGGCAAGTTTGATGACTCATTCGATCTTCTGGGGAGAGGGTTGTTTGCAGGTCTATTTATGTAATTTACACGATGTGTTTGAATAGACTGATCGATTTCCATAGGTTGTGGGGGTTTTTGTTGTGTTGGTCTTGGGGGTGGATTATTATATTGGTTGGGGTAGTATTCCGCATATCGAGGTGTATTATAAATCATATTTTTTTCGATTGGAGTTATTTGTCTAGGTGGCATTCTTGGCCTATACTGTGATTTATTGGGGAACATTTGATTTATGGGTGCGGATATAGTACTGTTTATGCCTCTGTTGTAGATCGGAAGGCTTCTGAAATTAAGATTCTGAAACTCGAGGCATGAGGTGTATGCCTCTGGTAAAGTCTTGGGTTTCTGGATGACAAGCATCCTTGAAACATCACCATTTAGACCTCTGATAAATATATCTAAAGCCCTGTTCCTATAGTTTTCTGTTAGAGCACAAATAGTCTCTTGAGAGTAGTCTTCGGTTTTTAATTTATTTATTAACAAGGAAAGTTGATGATTGACTCTTGCATAGAACTCGTCTATACTTTGTCTTCCTTGATTCATTGAATTGAGCTCGTGTTCAAGGGTACGAACGTTACGTTTATCTGCGTAATGCAGGGATAAACATTTTTTAATTTTTGACCAATCGTCGTCAAAAATATTGTATGAAATAAGGGCAGTACCGGCTGGGCCTCTAATTTTCTGTCTTATATGTTGTATGATTGCCCTGTAAATGGGCTTAAGTTTGACTATCTCGTAGTCTTTTAATATGGATTCAACGCTGTGGATCCATGAAATATAGTGAACTGGATTTCCGTCAAAAATTTGCAAGTCTCTAACGCAGTCAGGGAGTTTCCTAATATCTATAAGGTCTTGCTCACTTTTTGGAAGAGCTAGGGTTGCAGGAGGGGTTTGGGAAGTATTTTGAGGAGGGCTGACTCTGCATTCGAGTTGTTGCAAACGGGTATTAATTAGCTTGATTTGCTCCACTTGAGCATTTACAGCCCCAGTTAGCTGGGTTATTAAATCTTTCACTTGTTCCATTTTTTCAAATTAATAACTTGGTTTGTTGTAATAACTCTAACTTTTTTCACTTTATAAAATATATTATTTTGAAATAATGATTGTATATATTTTAATATCAAGGTTTATATAACTTGGTTTGTTGCTTCTTTTATACTTGTATAATAATTCTTACTCTTTTCAATCTATATAGTATTTAGTATATAAATATATTTGGTGTATTTAAATATCAAGGTTTATATATTTTTATTTTGAAAAATTTGAAATTTATTTTACATTCTTGTGGCTAAAATAATAAATAAAATTAAAATAATCGCTTACAGCAAACATACAGCCAACAGCATCTTGTTTAAATCCTTTTGGGCAGTCCGTTTTGTCCTTTTTAGCGTTGCTTACTTGGGAACGGGATGTGTCACGTTGGATCCGGTTATCTGGTTATCTCTGATGATCCTGTAATGGTCCTCTGATGTTTCTTCGATGGCTCTCTGATGATTTTCGGGTGGTTCTCCGATGGTTATCTGCTGGTTTTCTTTGGTTCTATGATGATTCTTTGATGAGTTGGTCTTAGGCCTCTGGACACTGGTAAAAAAATTTTTCCTGGGCTTTCCAAAAGTGTTGTAACAAGGTCACCTTTCGCCTTTAATTAGTAGGGCCTTTATTGCCACTTCACACTGTTAATATAGCAAGGGTATATAATAACCACTTCACTTTTTTAATAGGCAGGGTGTTTGTATTACGGGTGTTTTTACCACTTCACACTTTTTTATGATATCAATTTATCAATTTTAAAAGTAGGGAACACTTAGCACTATACACGACTTTTACTTTTTAATTTTTCGGGTTTAAGGACTTTTGTTTGCTCGGGCGCCAGTTAAGGTATTTGAGTCGCGCAGCTCCAAAAAAAATACAACACGTCCAGTTAGAGGTCGAATCAGAACTACCGATAATTTATTTATTGCGTATATTTATAATTTTACAAATTTGCTTTCAATAATACTTATTCTAGGGATTACAAATTATGCTTATGCTATTGTTTTCGTTTTAATAATTCTTATTCTAAGAATTATTAAATCAAGAATATTACTTCTGCAAATTATGCTTACTCTACAGTCTACATAAGCTAATAGCAAAACAATATTGCAACACGGGAAATTGGGTGTCTGGGCAGGTGAAATATTATGCAGTGTCATCGGTAAAAGGAATTATGTGGAAACGCAGTGTGGGATTGTGTAAAGGGCAACGACCGATATTTGTGTTAACTTGTATATTGAAATACGACAAAACATGTATATTAGAATAAATTTGAAACATGTATGCAAAACACGTCGATCATGTATATTGCCAACAATATATGGCAATATGCATCAGACTATAGAGGGAAAACCGAAGAAAACAACAACAAAACACAAGGAAGACGACAAACAAACGAAAAACCACCCTGTATGACAACGGAAAAGTATAAAAGGAACACGCAGCTCGACAGAAGGGCAGTCTTCATGAGTTCCTTTTGGAATCGACATTAGTGGCTTAAGAGTACTTACCTTGCCATTACCGCTGAAGCTTAACGCTGCAACGCTGACTGAATCCTCACATTAGTGGCTTAAGAGTACTTACCTTGCCATTACCGCTGAAGCTAAACGCGGCAACGCTGACTGAATCCTCACATTAGTGGCTTAAGAGTACTTACCTTGCCATTACCGCTGAAAGCTAAACGCTGCAACGCTAACTGAATCCTCACATTAGTGGCTTAAGAGTACTTACCTTGCCATTACCGCTGAAGCTAAACGCTGCAACGCTGACTGAATCCTCACATTAGTGGCTTAAGAGTACTTACCTTGCCATTACCGCTGAAAGCTAAACGCTGCAACGCTAACTGAATCCTCACATTAGTGGCTTAAGAGTACTTACCTTGCCATTACCGCTGAAGCTAAACGCTGCAACGCTAACTGAATCCTCACATTAGTGGCTTAAGAGTACTTACCTTGCCATTACCGCTGAAGCTAAACGCTGCAACGCTGACTGAATCCTCACATTAGTGGCTTAAGAGTACTTACCTTGCCATTACCGCTGAAGCTAAACGCTGCAACGCTAACTGAATCCTCACATTAGTGGCTTAAGAGTACTTACCTTGCCATTACCGCTGAAGCTAAACGCTGCAACGCTAACTGAATCCTCACATTAGTGGCTTAAGAGTACTTACCTTGCCATTACCGCTGAAGCTAAACGCTGCAACGCTGACTGAATCCTCACATTAGTGGCTTAAGAGTACTTACCTTGCCATAACCGCTGAGGCTACACGCTGTGAACTCATCCGCCATCAAAGCATTATATCAAACTTTATATAAAATAAACAACTAACTTCCTAACCTCTTTTTCACAGGAGAATTATCAAACTTTATATAAAATAAACATTAATTTCCTAATATCTTCTCACAGGAAAATTATCAAACTTTATATAAAATAAACACTAATTTCCTAATATCTTCTCACAGGAAAACTTTATATAAAATAACTATTAATGTCATAAAATCTTTGTCACAGGAAAAATTATCACTACATGCCTCAAGGGGCCACAAATATCCTTTGTATAAATTAATATTGAATATACTTGAACTAAATAAAGATAAAATTCCAAAAACCCTAAACAAACAAATCTTATCATTGTAACGACCAAATTTAAAATAGAACCCTGGTCACACTGAGTTCTACCCCGGCTGGGAAACTCCGTTACAATTGGCGCCCGAGCAGGGACCCTGGAATTTTAAAACCAAATTTAATAAAACAATAACCCAATAACACCAGAATACAGCCAAAATGGTCAGAACGAGCTGGGTGTATAACCTATCGAAGGATGAACTAAAAAATTATATGAACGAATTCAGACTGGATACCAACGGTTCGGTAGAAGAACTGAGAAAACGTTTTTCAAACTATATTACAGGGCGAGACGTCACGTCAGAGGACGAAACTCGCCTCATCGAGTTGGAAAAGAAGCATACCCCCGCCATATCACCGCTGCCTCAAATATCCCTAAACCCTACGTATTCACAGGATTACACGGAACCAAATGCAGTCGTAAGCAGGACGACGTCCCCAGTACCAAGGGAAACAATTGCCATATGAAACCCAACAGAGGCACCAGGGGCATCGTACCCAATGGTTATCGACCAGGTGCGTAAATGGTCAGTGCGGTACGACGGTGGCAAAGAGCCTCTTCTGTTTATCGAGAGATTGGAAGAGCTCGCGGATGCATACTCGTTGAGTAGAAATCTGCTTCCCCGGACTATGCCGGAGTTGGTTCGCGACAGAGCCTTGCTGTGGTTCCGTAGCAACAACCAGAGGTGGCAGGACTGGAGTGACTTCAAGACGGACTTTTTGCAATTCTTCCTGCCCACCAGATACTGGGAACGTCTGGACGATGAAATCCGCCAAAGATGCCAGAAGCCGCAGGAACAATTCAAAGACTACGTAATTACGATGCAGAACCTGATGAGGCATGCGAATTATCCAGAAGAGGAGCAGGTGGAAAGAATCTTCCGGAACTGCCGTCAGGAATACCAATATTATATCCGGCGGAAAGATTTCTGTAACCTCCGTGAACTCATCGGACTCGCGGAAGATTTCG
This sequence comes from Nephrocerus scutellatus, assembly GCA_947095585.1. Taxonomy (NCBI): domain Eukaryota; kingdom Metazoa; phylum Arthropoda; class Insecta; order Diptera; family Pipunculidae; genus Nephrocerus; species Nephrocerus scutellatus. The sequence continues at coordinate 79,250,213 of OX352761.1, read as the reverse complement.
AGAGCATAGCAGAGGACTGCGTTAGTATCCAAGCAAACCAGGACAGCACAACGACGACACATCGAAGAAGGCCACAGGAGAGGCATTGTATGGTGAGTCAGCCTGAAGAAGGACCATATAATCCTCGAACGACTTGTCGATGGTGCAGACAGGAAGGCCACTTTCAAAAGGAATGCACTAACCCTCGGGTGATTTTCTGCTGGGATTGTGGCCAACAGAATATCAGGACAATTGACTGCTGCCGTCAACGCAATTTACACGCTGAGCATCGTCATTTGCTCCTGTCCACCGAGAAGTCAGCCCTGATCCAGGAACGACACCGAATTCTCGCTCACATTATCATAAACCGCGAACCCGTTCAGGCCACTATTGACACCGGAGCATCCCGCAGTTTCGTCAGCGAAGCTTTGGCAGAAAGGGTAAGAAATGAAGACAACACCAACCCCGTGCACATCCCAATACAAATGGCTAACGGAAGTCAGATAACAGTCCGTCAAGAGTTGAACATCAACCTTCAGTTTGGGGAATCCTTAAGTTCCCTGCGCTTGCTGGTGTTGCCGAACACCGCTGATGACCTTACATTTGGAATGGACTTCCTTACAAGAAATAGGGCCACTTTTAGTCTCAGAGGTGAGTGCTTAACACTACAAACTGGACCAGCACGGCCGGTTAAACGTCTGACGTGCAACACACTCCAAGAACTAGAGCAACCACAAGTGTCAAAGACCCAACAGCCGTTAAAGACACACTTGCCAGTAGTCACACCGTCCAGCAGAAGACGTCGCAGCCACCAAAAACCCTTACAGATGCCAAACGACAAAATATCTTCACTTTCAGGACATCAAAAGTCATCGCAGCCTAGTTACCTCTGTCCAAAACAACAGAGCCATAGAATCGGCGAGAGACACCATACCGTATCACCACATCCGTTTAAACATACAGTCAGGACTCTCGCCAAAGATTGCCACAGACGTCTAAGCAGAAGGCATTACCAGAAGTCATCTACAACAGCTAAACAATCATCATTGTTGAGGAGAACATCCGTCACTCCAAACCACCAGAAGCCGGAAAAACCTTCGCCACGAACCATTTCGGCTTTTAGGATCACCATCACGCATCACCGTCGCCACAGCCACAGCCACAGCCACCAACCCAACACAAAACCGTCAAAGTCGCCACAGCCGTCACAGCCGTCACAGTCGCAACAGCCAGAAGATCCATCGCCATTAACAATTAACTCTTCATCTGTTTGATATGTGTTATCATCCGGATCTATCTGCTTAAGATCTGAATTTTCAACAGTGTTTGTAGCAAAAAGCCGTTGCTGCTTTCGGGGCAAGTTTGATGACTCATTCGATCTTCTGGGGAGAGGGTTGTTTGCAGGTCTATTTATGTAATTTACACGATGTGTTTGAATAGACTGATCGATTTCCATAGGTTGTGGGGGTTTTTGTTGTGTTGGTCTTGGGGGTGGATTATTATATTGGTTGGGGTAGTATTCCGCATATCGAGGTGTATTATAAATCATATTTTTTTCGATTGGAGTTATTTGTCTAGGTGGCATTCTTGGCCTATACTGTGATTTATTGGGGAACATTTGATTTATGGGTGCGGATATAGTACTGTTTATGCCTCTGTTGTAGATCGGAAGGCTTCTGAAATTAAGATTCTGAAACTCGAGGCATGAGGTGTATGCCTCTGGTAAAGTCTTGGGTTTCTGGATGACAAGCATCCTTGAAACATCACCATTTAGACCTCTGATAAATATATCTAAAGCCCTGTTCCTATAGTTTTCTGTTAGAGCACAAATAGTCTCTTGAGAGTAGTCTTCGGTTTTTAATTTATTTATTAACAAGGAAAGTTGATGATTGACTCTTGCATAGAACTCGTCTATACTTTGTCTTCCTTGATTCATTGAATTGAGCTCGTGTTCAAGGGTACGAACGTTACGTTTATCTGCGTAATGCAGGGATAAACATTTTTTAATTTTTGACCAATCGTCGTCAAAAATATTGTATGAAATAAGGGCAGTACCGGCTGGGCCTCTAATTTTCTGTCTTATATGTTGTATGATTGCCCTGTAAATGGGCTTAAGTTTGACTATCTCGTAGTCTTTTAATATGGATTCAACGCTGTGGATCCATGAAATATAGTGAACTGGATTTCCGTCAAAAATTTGCAAGTCTCTAACGCAGTCAGGGAGTTTCCTAATATCTATAAGGTCTTGCTCACTTTTTGGAAGAGCTAGGGTTGCAGGAGGGGTTTGGGAAGTATTTTGAGGAGGGCTGACTCTGCATTCGAGTTGTTGCAAACGGGTATTAATTAGCTTGATTTGCTCCACTTGAGCATTTACAGCCCCAGTTAGCTGGGTTATTAAATCTTTCACTTGTTCCATTTTTTCAAATTAATAACTTGGTTTGTTGTAATAACTCTAACTTTTTTCACTTTATAAAATATATTATTTTGAAATAATGATTGTATATATTTTAATATCAAGGTTTATATAACTTGGTTTGTTGCTTCTTTTATACTTGTATAATAATTCTTACTCTTTTCAATCTATATAGTATTTAGTATATAAATATATTTGGTGTATTTAAATATCAAGGTTTATATATTTTTATTTTGAAAAATTTGAAATTTATTTTACATTCTTGTGGCTAAAATAATAAATAAAATTAAAATAATCGCTTACAGCAAACATACAGCCAACAGCATCTTGTTTAAATCCTTTTGGGCAGTCCGTTTTGTCCTTTTTAGCGTTGCTTACTTGGGAACGGGATGTGTCACGTTGGATCCGGTTATCTGGTTATCTCTGATGATCCTGTAATGGTCCTCTGATGTTTCTTCGATGGCTCTCTGATGATTTTCGGGTGGTTCTCCGATGGTTATCTGCTGGTTTTCTTTGGTTCTATGATGATTCTTTGATGAGTTGGTCTTAGGCCTCTGGACACTGGTAAAAAAATTTTTCCTGGGCTTTCCAAAAGTGTTGTAACAAGGTCACCTTTCGCCTTTAATTAGTAGGGCCTTTATTGCCACTTCACACTGTTAATATAGCAAGGGTATATAATAACCACTTCACTTTTTTAATAGGCAGGGTGTTTGTATTACGGGTGTTTTTACCACTTCACACTTTTTTATGATATCAATTTATCAATTTTAAAAGTAGGGAACACTTAGCACTATACACGACTTTTACTTTTTAATTTTTCGGGTTTAAGGACTTTTGTTTGCTCGGGCGCCAGTTAAGGTATTTGAGTCGCGCAGCTCCAAAAAAAATACAACACGTCCAGTTAGAGGTCGAATCAGAACTACCGATAATTTATTTATTGCGTATATTTATAATTTTACAAATTTGCTTTCAATAATACTTATTCTAGGAATTACAAATTATGCTTATGCTATTGTTTTCGTTTTAATAATTCTTATTCTAAGAATTATTAAATCAAGAATATTACTTCTGCAAATTATGCTTACTCTACAGTCTACATAAGCTAATAGCAAAACAATATTGCAACACGGGAAATTGGGTGTCTGGGCAGGTGAAATATTATGCAGTGTCATCGGTAAAAGGAATTATGTGGAAACGCAGTGTGGGATTGTGTAAAGGGCAACGACCGATATTTGTGTTAACTTGTATATTGAAATACGACAAAACATGTATATTAGAATAAATTTGAAACATGTATGCAAAACACGTCGATCATGTATATTGCCAACAATATATGGCAATATGCATCAGACTATAGAGGGAAAACCGAAGAAAACAACAACAAAACACAAGGAAGACGACAAACAAACGAAAAACCACCCTGTATGACAACGGAAAAGTATAAAAGGAACACGCAGCTCGACAGAAGGGCAGTCTTCATGAGTTCCTTTTGGAATCGACATTAGTGGCTTAAGAGTACTTACCTTGCCATTACCGCTGAAGCTTAACGCTGCAACGCTGACTGAATCCTCACATTAGTGGCTTAAGAGTACTTACCTTGCCATTACCGCTGAAGCTAAACGCGGCAACGCTGACTGAATCCTCACATTAGTGGCTTAAGAGTACTTACCTTGCCATTACCGCTGAAAGCTAAACGCTGCAACGCTAACTGAATCCTCACATTAGTGGCTTAAGAGTACTTACCTTGCCATTACCGCTGAAGCTAAACGCTGCAACGCTGACTGAATCCTCACATTAGTGGCTTAAGAGTACTTACCTTGCCATTACCGCTGAAAGCTAAACGCTGCAACGCTAACTGAATCCTCACATTAGTGGCTTAAGAGTACTTACCTTGCCATTACCGCTGAAGCTAAACGCTGCAACGCTAACTGAATCCTCACATTAGTGGCTTAAGAGTACTTACCTTGCCATTACCGCTGAAGCTAAACGCTGCAACGCTGACTGAATCCTCACATTAGTGGCTTAAGAGTACTTACCTTGCCATTACCGCTGAAGCTAAACGCTGCAACGCTAACTGAATCCTCACATTAGTGGCTTAAGAGTACTTACCTTGCCATTACCGCTGAAGCTAAACGCTGCAACGCTAACTGAATCCTCACATTAGTGGCTTAAGAGTACTTACCTTGCCATTACCGCTGAAGCTAAACGCTGCAACGCTGACTGAATCCTCACATTAGTGGCTTAAGAGTACTTACCTTGCCATAACCGCTGAGGCTACACGCTGTGAACTCATCCGCCATCAAAGCATTATATCAAACTTTATATAAAATAAACAACTAACTTCCTAACCTCTTTTTCACAGGAGAATTATCAAACTTTATATAAAATAAACATTAATTTCCTAATATCTTCTCACAGGAAAATTATCAAACTTTATATAAAATAAACACTAATTTCCTAATATCTTCTCACAGGAAAACTTTATATAAAATAACTATTAATGTCATAAAATCTTTGTCACAGGAAAAATTATCACTACATGCCTCAAGGGGCCACAAATATCCTTTGTATAAATTAATATTGAATATACTTGAACTAAATAAAGATAAAATTCCAAAAACCCTAAACAAACAAATCTTATCATTGTAACGACCAAATTTAAAATAGAACCCTGGTCACACTGAGTTCTACCCCGGCTGGGAAACTCCGTTACAATTGGCGCCCGAGCAGGGACCCTGGAATTTTAAAACCAAATTTAATAAAACAATAACCCAATAACACCAGAATACAGCCAAAATGGTCAGAACGAGCTGGGTGTATAACCTATCGAAGGATGAACTAAAAAATTATATGAACGAATTCAGACTGGATACCAACGGTTCGGTAGAAGAACTGAGAAAACGTTTTTCAAACTATATTACAGGGCGAGACGTCACGTCAGAGGACGAAACTCGCCTCATCGAGTTGGAAAAGAAGCATACCCCCGCCATATCACCGCTGCCTCAAATATCCCTAAACCCTACGTATTCACAGGATTACACGGAACCAAATGCAGTCGTAAGCAGGACGACGTCCCCAGTACCAAGGGAAACAATTGCCATATGAAACCCAACAGAGGCACCAGGGGCATCGTACCCAATGGTTATCGACCAGGTGCGTAAATGGTCAGTGCGGTACGACGGTGGCAAAGAGCCTCTTCTGTTTATCGAGAGATTGGAAGAGCTCGCGGATGCATACTCGTTGAGTAGAAATCTGCTTCCCCGGACTATGCCGGAGTTGGTTCGCGACAGAGCCTTGCTGTGGTTCCGTAGCAACAACCAGAGGTGGCAGGACTGGAGTGACTTCAAGACGGACTTTTTGCAATTCTTCCTGCCCACCAGATACTGGGAACGTCTGGACGATGAAATCCGCCAAAGACGCCAGAAGCCGCAGGAACAATTCAAAGACTACGTAATTACGATGCAGAACCTGATGAGGCATGCGAATTATCCAGAAGAGGAGCAGGTGGAAAGAATCTTCCGGAACTGCCGTCAGGAATACCAATATTATATCCGGCGGAAAGATTTCTGTAACCTCCGTGAACTCATCGGACTCGCGGAAGATTTCGAGAGCATAGCAGAGGACTGCGTTAGTATCCAAGCAAACCAGGACAGCACAACGACGACACATCGAAGAAGGCCACAGGAGAGGCATTGTATGGTGAGTCAGCCTGAAGAAGGACCATATAATCCTCGAACGACTTGTCGATGGTGCAGACAGGAAGGCCACTTTCAAAAGGAATGCACTAACCCTCGGGTGATTTTCTGCTGGGATTGTGGCCAACAGAATATCAGGACAATTGACTGCTGCCGTCAACGCAATTTACACGCTGAGCATCGTCATTTGCTCCTGTCCACCGAGAAGTCAGCCCTGATCCAGGAACGACACCGAATTCTCGCTCACATTATCATAAACCGCGAACCCGTTCAGGCCACTATTGACACCGGAGCATCCCGCAGTTTCGTCAGCGAAGCTTTGGCAGAAAGGGTAAGAAATGAAGACAACACCAACCCCGTGCACATCCCAATACAAATGGCTAACGGAAGTCAGATAACAGTCCGTCAAGAGTTGAACATCAACCTTCAGTTTGGGGAATCCTTAAGTTCCCTGCGCTTGCTGGTGTTGCCGAACACCGCTGATGACCTTACATTTGGAATGGACTTCCTTACAAGAAATAGGGCCACTTTTAGTCTCAGAGGTGAGTGCTTAACACTACAAACTGGACCAGCACGGCCGGTTAAACGTCTGACGTGCAACACACTCCAAGAACTAGAGCAACCACAAGTGTCAAAGACCCAACAGCCGTTAAAGACACACTTGCCAGTAGTCACACCGTCCAGCAGAAGACGTCGCAGCCACCAAAAACCCTTACAGATGCCAAACGACAAAATATCTTCACTTTCAGGACATCAAAAGTCATCGCAGCCTAGTTACCTCTGTCCAAAACAACAGAGCCATAGAATCGGCGAGAGACACCATACCGTATCACCACATCCGTTTAAACATACAGTCAGGACTCTCGCCAAAGATTGCCACAGACGTCTAAGCAGAAGGCATTACCAGAAGTCATCTACAACAGCTAAACAATCATCATTGTTGAGGAGAACATCCGTCACTCCAAACCACCAGAAGCCGGAAAAACCTTCGCCACGAACCATTTCGGCTTTTAGGATCACCATCACGCATCACCGTCGCCACAGCCACAGCCACAGCCACCAACCCAACACAAAACCGTCAAAGTCGCCACAGCCGTCACAGCCGTCACAGTCGCAACAGCCAGAAGATCCATCGCCATTAACCAAAGCAGCTTTTAGAAATTATCACCGTCGCCAAAGCCACCAACTTTATCGAAAGCTATTAAGGTCGCCGCAACCGCCACAGCTACCGATGTCACATTCGTCACATACGCCACAGCAGTCACAGTCGCCACATTTGTCACAGTCACCACAGCAGTCACAGTCGCCACAGTCATCTGGAACCTTTCAGTACCTACCGCCGCCAATAATTAACGCAGTCACCAAAACAGAAAGGAACCGCATGCCAATCACAACCTGGTTTCGTTCACTTCCAAGAGGGCTGCCGTATTATTGGGAAGGGTAAGTGCTTGTCCACCGAAGCAACGGGGGAGTGTGAGGAACAAAACTCTGCAGTAGAATTTTTCCCACACAAAACTACACAAAAATCACTCAATATAAAAGAAGAGTGGAAATGGTAGTCAATAAAGCACCTAACACAACACAAAAAAATGACTCAATATCCACCATTCTCGTTTTCTCATAAAAGCAGGCAAGCACTCAAAGGACAACCAACCACAGGCGGTTAATCTAACCACCACCGAAGTCGAGCGAAACTGCAGTGACCAATCCGACGCAACTGATCTAGCATGATTCATAGGCGAACAGAAAATTCCAAAAGAGAAAGAAATATTAAGCACAAAAACGAGAACAGCAGCGAATTCGCCCAAAAATACGGCTGTCCCACTCACACCCAGGCGGCAGCGGACTCTTACGCACCGATCGGAACCCAATGCACACTAACTTCAGACAAACGGCTGATGGGGTCGATGACCGAAACTTTTCAAAACACAAACCGTTTTCAAAACCAAATGTGTAAATGACGTAAGCGTATAGTGCATGCGTATAATAAAGTCAAAACGTGTATATTTCATGTTATTGCAATACAACAAAACATGTATATTGCATGTATATTGAAATACGACATGTATATTAGAATAAATTTGAAACATGTATGCAAAACACGTCGATCATGTATATTGCCAACAATATATGGCAATATGCATCAGACTATAGAGGGAAAACCGAAGAAAACAACAACAAAACACAAGGAAGACGACAAACAAACGAAAAACCACCCTGTATGACAACGGAAAAGTATAAAAGGAACACGCAGCTCGACAGAAGGGCAGTCTTCATGAGTTCCTTTTGGAATCGACATTAGTGGCTTAAGAGTACTTACCTTGCCATTACCGCTGAAGCTTAACGCTGCAACGCTGACTGAATCCTCACATTAGTGGCTTAAGAGTACTTACCTTGCCATTACCGCTGAAGCTAAACGCGGCAACGCTGACTGAATCCTCACATTAGTGGCTTAAGAGTACTTACCTTGCCATTACCGCTGAAAGCTAAACGCTGCAACGCTAACTGAATCCTCACATTAGTGGCTTAAGAGTACTTACCTTGCCATTACCGCTGAAGCTAAACGCTGCAACGCTGACTGAATCCTCACATTAGTGGCTTAAGAGTACTTACCTTGCCATTACCGCTGAAAGCTAAACGCTGCAACGCTAACTGAATCCTCACATTAGTGGCTTAAGAGTACTTACCTTGCCATTACCGCTGAAGCTAAACGCTGCAACGCTAACTGAATCCTCACATTAGTGGCTTAAGAGTACTTACCTTGCCATTACCGCTGAAGCTAAACGCTGCAACGCTGACTGAATCCTCACATTAGTGGCTTAAGAGTACTTACCTTGCCATTACCGCTGAAGCTAAACGCTGCAACGCTAACTGAATCCTCACATTAGTGGCTTAAGAGTACTTACCTTGCCATTACCGCTGAAGCTAAACGCTGCAACGCTAACTGAATCCTCACATTAGTGGCTTAAGAGTACTTACCTTGCCATTACCGCTGAAGCTAAACGCTGCAACGCTGACTGAATCCTCACATTAGTGGCTTAAGAGTACTTACCTTGCCATAACCGCTGAGGCTACACGCTGTGAACTCATCCGCCATCAAAGCATTATATCAAACTTTATATAAAATAAACAACTAACTTCCTAACCTCTTTTTCACAGGAGAATTATCAAACTTTATATAAAATAAACATTAATTTCCTAATATCTTCTCACAGGAAAATTATCAAACTTTATATAAAATAAACACTAATTTCCTAATATCTTCTCACAGGAAAACTTTATATAAAATAACTATTAATGTCATAAAATCTTTGTCACAGGAAAAATTATCACTACATGCCTCAAGGGGCCACAAATATCCTTTGTATAAATTAATATTGAATATACTTGAACTAAATAAAGATAAAATTCCAAAAACCCTAAACAAACAAATCTTATCATTGTAACGACCAAATTTAAAATAGAACCCTGGTCACACTGAGTTCTACCCCGGCTGGGAAACTCCGTTACAATTGGCGCCCGAGCAGGGACCCTGGAATTTTAAAACCAAATTTAATAAAACAATAACCCAATAACACCAGAATACAGCCAAAATGGTCAGAACGAGCTGGGTGTATAACCTATCGAAGGATGAACTAAAAAATTATATGAACGAATTCAGACTGGATACCAACGGTTCGGTAGAAGAACTGAGAAAACGTTTTTCAAACTATATTACAGGGCGAGACGTCACGTCAGAGGACGAAACTCGCCTCATCGAGTTGGAAAAGAAGCATACCCCCGCCATATCACCGCTGCCTCAAATATCCCTAAACCCTACGTATTCACAGGATTACACGGAACCAAATGCAGTCGTAAGCAGGACGACGTCCCCAGTACCAAGGGAAACAATTGCCATATGAAACCCAACAGAGGCACCAGGGGCATCGTACCCAATGGTTATCGACCAGGTGCGTAAATGGTCAGTGCGGTACGACGGTGGCAAAGAGCCTCTTCTGTTTATCGAGAGATTGGAAGAGCTCGCGGATGCATACTCGTTGAGTAGAAATCTGCTTCCCCGGACTATGCCGGAGTTGGTTCGCGACAGAGCCTTGCTGTGGTTCCGTAGCAACAACCAGAGGTGGCAGGACTGGAGTGACTTCAAGACGGACTTTTTGCAATTCTTCCTGCCCACCAGATACTGGGAACGTCTGGACGATGAAATCCGCCAAAGACGCCAGAAGCCGCAGGAACAATTCAAAGACTACGTAATTACGATGCAGAACCTGATGAGGCATGCGAATTATCCAGAAGAGGAGCAGGTGGAAAGAATCTTCCGGAACTGCCGTCAGGAATACCAATATTATATCCGGCGGAAAGATTTCTGTAACCTCCGTGAACTCATCGGACTCGCGGAAGATTTCGAGAGCATAGCAGAGGACTGCGTTAGTATCCAAGCAAACCAGGACAGCACAACGACGACACATCGAAGAAGGCCACAGGAGAGGCATTGTATGGTGAGTCAGCCTGAAGAAGGACCATATAATCCTCGAACGACTTGTCGATGGTGCAGACAGGAAGGCCACTTTCAAAAGGAATGCACTAACCCTCGGGTGATTTTCTGCTGGGATTGTGGCCAACAGAATATCAGGACAATTGACTGCTGCCGTCAACGCAATTTACACGCTGAGCATCGTCATTTGCTCCTGTCCACCGAGAAGTCAGCCCTGATCCAGGAACGACACCGAATTCTCGCTCACATTATCATAAACCGCGAACCCGTTCAGGCCACTATTGACACCGGAGCATCCCGCAGTTTCGTCAGCGAAGCTTTGGCAGAAAGGGTAAGAAATGAAGACAACACCAACCCCGTGCACATCCCAATACAAATGGCTAACGGAAGTCAGATAACAGTCCGTCAAGAGTTGAACATCAACCTTCAGTTTGGGGAATCCTTAAGTTCCCTGCGCTTGCTGGTGTTGCCGAACACCGCTGATGACCTTACATTTGGAATGGACTTCCTTACAAGAAATAGGGCCACTTTTAGTCTCAGAGGTGAGTGCTTAACACTACAAACTGGACCAGCACGGCCGGTTAAACGTCTGACGTGCAACACACTCCAAGAACTAGAGCAACCACAAGTGTCAAAGACCCAACAGCCGTTAAAGACACACTTGCCAGTAGTCACACCGTCCAGCAGAAGACGTCGCAGCCACCAAAAACCCTTACAGATGCCAAACGACAAAATATCTTCACTTTCAGGACATCAAAAGTCATCGCAGCCTAGTTACCTCTGTCCAAAACAACAGAGCCATAGAATCGGCGAGAGACACCATACCGTATCACCACATCCGTTTAAACATACAGTCAGGACTCTCGCCAAAGATTGCCACAGACGTCTAAGCAGAAGGCATTACCAGAAGTCATCTACAACAGCTAAACAATCATCATTGTTGAGGAGAACATCCGTCACTCCAAACCACCAGAAGCCGGAAAAACCTTCGCCACGAACCATTTCGGCTTTTAGGATCACCATCACGCATCACCGTCGCCACAGCCACAGCCACAGCCACCAACCCAACACAAAACCGTCAAAGTCGCCACAGCCGTCACAGCCGTCACAGTCGCAACAGCCAGAAGATCCATCGCCATTAACCAAAGCAGCTTTTAGAAATTATCACCGTCGCCAAAGCCACCAACTTTATCGAAAGCTATTAAGGTCGCCGCAACCGCCACAGCTACCGATGTCACATTCGTCACATACGCCACAGCAGTCACAGTCGCCACATTTGTCACAGTCACCACAGCAGTCACAGTCGCCACAGTCATCTGGAACCTTTCAGTACCTACCGCCGCCAATAATTAACGCAGTCACCAAAACAGAAAGGAACCGCATGCCAATCACAACCTGGTTTCGTTCACTTCCAAGAGGGCTGCCGTATTATTGGGAAGGGTAAGTGCTTGTCCACCGAAGCAACGGGGGAGTGTGAGGAACAAAACTCTGCAGTAGAATTTTTCCCACACAAAACTACACAAAAATCACTCAATATAAAAGAAGAGTGGAAATGGTAGTCAATAAAGCACCTAACACAACACAAAAAAATGACTCAATATCCACCATTCTCGTTTTCTCATAAAAGCAGGCAAGCACTCAAAGGACAACCAACCACAGGCGGTTAATCTAACCACCACCGAAGTCGAGCGAAACTGCAGTGACCAATCCGACGCAACTGATCTAGCATGATTCATAGGCGAACAGAAAATTCCAAAAGAGAAAGAAATATTAAGCACAAAAACGAGAACAGCAGCGAATTCGCCCAAAAATACGGCTGTCCCACTCACACCCAGGCGGCAGCGGACTCTTACGCACCGATCGGAACCCAATGCACACTAACTTCAGACAAACGGCTGATGGGGTCGATGACCGAAACTTTTCAAAACACAAACCGTTTTCAAAACCAAATGTGTAAATGACGTAAGCGTATAGTGCATGCGTATAATAAAGTCAAAACGTGTATATTTCATGTTATTGCAATACAACAAAACATGTATATTGCATGTATATTGAAATACGACATGTATATTAGAATAAATTTGAAACATGTATGCAAAACACGTCGATCATGTATATTGCCAACAATATATGGCAATATGCATCAGACTATAGAGGGAAAACCGAAGAAAACAACAACAAAACACAAGGAAGACGACAAACAAACGAAAAACCACCCTGTATGACAACGGAAAAGTATAAAAGGAACACGCAGCTCGACAGAAGGGCAGTCTTCATGAGTTCCTTTTGGAATCGACATTAGTGGCTTAAGAGTACTTACCTTGCCATTACCGCTGAAGCTTAACGCTGCAACGCTGACTGAATCCTCACATTAGTGGCTTAAGAGTACTTACCTTGCCATTACCGCTGAAGCTAAACGCGGCAACGCTGACTGAATCCTCACATAAGTGGCTTAAGAGTACTTACCTTGCCATTACCGCTGAAAGCTAAACGCTGCAACGCTAACTGAATCCTCACATTAGTGGCTTAAGAGTACTTACCTTGCCATTACCGCTGAAGCTAAACGCTGCAACGCTGACTGAATCCTCACATTAGTGGCTTAAGAGTACTTACCTTGCCATTACCGCTGAAAGCTAAACGCTGCAACGCTAACTGAATCCTCACATTAGTGGCTTAAGAGTACTTACCTTGCCATTACCGCTGAAGCTAAACGCTGCAACGCTAACTGAATCCTCACATTAGTGGCTTAAGAGTACTTACCTTGCCATTACCGCTGAAGCTAAACGCTGCAACGCTGACTGAATCCTCACATTAGTGGCTTAAGAGTACTTACCTTGCCATTACCGCTGAAGCTAAACGCTGCAACGCTAACTGAATCCTCACATTAGTGGCTTAAGAGTACCTACCTTGCCATTACCGCTGAAGCTAAACGCTGCAACGCTAACTGAATCCTCACATTAGTGGCTTAAGAGTACTTACCTTGCCATTACCGCTGAAGCTAAACGCTGCAACGCTGACTGAATCCTCACATTAGTGGCTTAAGAGTACTTACCTTGCCATAACCGCTGAGGCTACACGCTGAGAACTCATCCGCCATCAAAGCATTATATCAAACTTTATATAAAATAAACAACTAACTTCCTAACCTCTTTTTCACAGGAGAATTATCAAACTTTATATAAAATAAACACTAATTTCCTAATATCTTCTCACAGGAAAACTTTATATAAAATAACTATTAATGTCATAAAATCTTTGTCACAGGAAAAATTATCACTACATGCCTCAAGGGGCCACAAATATCCTTTGTATAAATTAATATTGAATATACTTGAACTAAATAAAGATAAAATTCCAAAAACCCTAAACAAACAAATCTTATCATTGTAACGACCAAATTTAAAATAGAACCCTGGTCACATTGAGTTCTACCCCGGCTGGGAAACTCCGTTACATAATACGTCCCATGAGCCATTTTGTTGGTGGAACATCATTATCCATTACTACCACCAGATTTCCAATGCTTTGATTTATTATGGGATACTTCCATTTATGGCGTTGCTGTAATGTTAATAAATATTCTTTGTGCCTTCTCTGCCAAAAATGCTGGACCATCCTTTGAATGTGCTGCCAACGTGATAACCGGTTCTCTTTTAAGGGTAATAGATTGGGTTCCGGTATCAGATTAATAGGATGCCCGATTAAAAAATGACCTGGTGTGAGGGGATCCACTTCATCAGCTGACCTCTCACACAGTGGTCGTGAATTCAGTATGGCTTCTATTTCGATTAACAATGTCACCATTTCTTCATAGGTAAGCCGTGATTCTCCAAGTACCCGCTTCAGGTAGAATTTCGCTGATTTAATGGCTGCCTCCCATAAACCACCAAAGTTAGGAGCAGCTGGAGGAATAAAATGCCATTCGATGTTGTTTAGATACCATTTCTAAATTTCGTTGTAGCTCCCTTTGGGCACCTATAAAATTCGTCCCGTTGTCACTATATATGTGACTGCAAATGCCGCGGCGAGAATGGAACCGTCGTAGAGCCGCCAAAAACGTTTCCGTCGTCATATCGCCGACTAATTCCAAATGTACAGCCTTGGTCGCCATACAAACAAAAAGTGCCAGATATGCTTTGATTAATTTGGCACCTCGCAATATGGACGCTTTGATAAGCAGAGGCCCTGCAAAATCCACACCCGTGGACATGAATGGACGATGTAATGTGACTCTGCATTGCGGTAATTGACCCATCAGTTGATGTTGTTGTTTCGCCTTCAACCGGACACATTTGACGCATCGCCCAATGACTGCTCGAATTTGATCCTTGCATCTAAGTATGTGAAATTTCTGCTTGAGTGTTGACATTAAATAGGTTTGGGCTGCATGGAACTGCCTAAGATGCCCTGCTGGTAAGATAATCGGATGCTTCTGGTCATATGTAACCTTCGCATTAGACAATCTGCCTCCAACTCGTAATAAACTAATTTTGTCTAGAAATGGAAAGAGAGAGGTTAGTTTTGAATTTTTACAAATTGGTTTTTTATTGGTGAGAGCATTTATTTCTGATGGAAAACTGTTCAATTGTTTTCGTCGGATTACGAAATTTAACGCATCAGTCTTGGCCTCGTTCTCAAATCGCGACAACTCGAGCCTCTCAGTTGCTCTGCTCTTTGCTTTTCTTCTAAACTGCATCAGAATTCTAGTTATGGTAAATACTACTTTCGAGAATCTCGAACAGCGGTCAATGAGTCTAGATACCCAATCGTTTCTATCATCTTCAATTGTTGTGCTCAACACCACTGAATTAATCTTTTGCTCCCGTAGTGCGGCTTCTGATAGATCAGTATTTAGCTTCGTTTGACTTGGCCACTTCTCTTCGACTTTCTTCTACCAATACGGACCATTCCACCATAACTTGTGATTCAGCAACTCCTCCGGAAATAAACCTCTTGACGCGCAGTCAGCCGGGTTATCGTTTGAGGATACATGGCTCCATTGACTTCGGTTTGTATGCTCCAGGATGAATGATACTCTATTTGCCACGTACGTCTGCCATCTCCTTGGACATGATGGTTATCATGAGTTACGATGAGTACAATCGTGGTGTCAGTCCACAAACGATAAGTTGTAACGACGTTGCTCTTAAATATTTCCAGGACGGACAATAATAATTTTGTCAGCAATGTAGCGGCACATAGTTAAAGACGTTGAATGCTGAGCGATTTAATTGGTGCCACCTTTGTTTTCGCAGTAACTATGTTGGTCTTGTATCCATCTTTGGTCTTCACCCTGCTATAAATTACGACAGCGTAGGCTAGTTTGGAGGCATCCGCAAATCCGTGCAATTCTATTTCTCCCTCTGTTTACAACCACCTATTGATTCTGATGTCCTCTAGTCGCTTCTAATTGATCCTAATTGCCTCGTACTTTTGATAAACTGGGTCCGGTAGGAGTTCATCCCAATCGATTCCTATTGGCTACAATTTCTGGAAAATGATCTTGATTTTAATTACTGTTGGTGATAACCAACCTATAGGGTCAAAAATCTTCGACGCCTCAGATAACATATATCGTTTCGTTAGCTTCTGATCTTCTAATTTGACTTTAAATTGGAAACAATCCTTTTTGGTCGAGTATCTCACTCCAAGTATCGAAATAGCTTGTGACCCATCTTGAATATCCAAAATTGTGGTGGCTCGGTTTGTTTCAGGAATGGCACGCATGAGTTCTTCACAATTAGATGCCCACTTCCGAAGATTGAATCCTCCTTTATTCATTATGCTTATTAGATCCTGAACTATGACTTTAGCATCCTTTAGGCTGTTCGTCCCCGACATTAGATCATCGACGTAGAAATCTCGTTCTACTATTTTCGCAGCTTCTGGATATTCTTCCTTATAATCCAACGCAAGTTGATTTAGCGTTTGCGTGGCTAAAAAAGGAGCTGATGACGTACCATACGTTACAGTAAGTAGCTTGTACACGTGCAATTCTTCAAAGGGCTTCTTTCTCCATACAATTTTTTGGTAGTCGCTATCTCTTCGGTTGACCAAGATCTGCCGATACATCTTTTCGATGTCGGCCGTAATGATAATTTTGTGAGTGCGAAATCTTAATAAGTGCACAAATAAACTTGATTGCACCTGCGGTCCTACTGCTAGTTGGTCATTCAGTGAGCTCCCTTGCAATGTCTTGACTGACCCATCAAATACAACCCGCAGCTTCGTGGTCGTACTGCTTTCCTTAATCACCCCATGATGCGGTAAAAAATACTGTTGGCTACCAATGTCTCTTGACATCTCCATATGACCCAACTGGCGATATTCATCCATGAATTCGATGTATTGCCGTTTAAATTCAGAGTCGCGAGTGAATTTTTTCTCTGTCTGGTTCATGCGTTTTACTGCCATTATTTTTGAACTGCCCAGATTAGGTAAACCTGCCTTGAACGGCAAACTTACTATATATTTTCCATCTGTTGCCCTTTGAATCGTATTTTGATAGTGCTCTATACAAAATTTCTCTTCATCGGTGTACGGAATAGTATTCTTGATTTCTTCGAGCTCCCAAAATTTTCGAAGAGTCGAGTCAATATCCATATGTAGGTTTACCGGAAATGCTTTGACACTATCACTCTGCATTGGCGTTCCTGCTATGACCCACCCCAACTTCGTATTCTGTGCTATTAGCCTGGAATTGGGAATGTACCTCTTTCCATCATAAAGTAGCTCGAAAAACACATCACTGCCTAATAGGATATATATTCTTCTGTTCTTGTAGAACTTTGGATCCGCGAGTTTCAAATTGTCCAAGCTTCGTAGATCGCCCAATCCTGTCATCGATGGTTGATATGAAGATATCTTTGGTACTATAAGCACTTTTGCTGTGGTCCTATAGTTATCATTCTGGCATCTGGATTTAATGCGTATGCTTGAAATGCCCTTTGAAATTCCTGACGTAACATCGTTTAATCCTTGAATCCAAATTCGACCATTTTCCTTTTTTAAACCGAGACGTTGAAAACAGTCCTCGGTTACAAAAGATATTTGTGACCCGGAATCCAGCAGCGCACGACAGTGTTCCCAGTCTCCATTATGACGTTCTATTTCCAATTGTACTGTGGGAAGAATCGTATTATTCACTAAATTGGCATGACTACACGTAGTTTTCTCCGAAGTGGTTACAGAGGCTTCCAAATGTAAAATGTCATGATGCTTTTTCTGGCACAAGTTGCATCTTCGCCTCGATTTGCATTGAAATACCAAGTGGTGTTTTTTGAGACAGTTGTAACATAGTGAATTTTTCTTCACGTAGTCTCTTCGTTCCTGGATCTCAAGGGCTACAAATTTAGTGCACTCAGTTAAATTGTGGTCTTTACCACAAAATGCACAATTTATTGCGACTGCAGTGTGCTTTGTCTGTAAGTGCTGCGATTGTCTCATAGATGATCGGTTTCCACGGTTTTCTTGCTTGATTCCTTGTAGAGCATCCATTCGTTTCATTAAAACTGATAGCAAATTGTCGATTGTAGGATATTCCAGCTCCGTTGTTTCCAATTTCCACATTCGCCTCGTTTCGGGATCCATCTTCTGGGTAGCTATGTAGATGAGCCATGGATCTCGACTCTCTGCTTCCGTACCAAGTGCCTTAAGTCCACGTATCACTTCATCGCACGTATCGTGTAAGCGTGCAATAGATTGTGCTGTTGCGTGATTCACATTTGGTTGATCGAAAAATGTTTGAACAAATGACTCAACAATATATCGTTTTTTATCGTACCTTTTACACCATTTTTGATATGCCTCAATGTAATTAGCATCATTTATTGGGAAATGCCGAATAAGTGCTAACGCTTCGTCTTTTAAATGTCCCTTAAGTAGCTGGAATTTGTGGCAGGGGACAGGTTTGGGTTCTCATGCACCGTCGAACCAAACAGGTCAAAAAACGATTGCCATTCCTTAAAATTCCCATTAAAGGGAGGAATAGTAATACGTGGTAGACGGAAATCGCTTGACGCCGAGTGGGTCGTATTTAGCGTTTGGTCTAAGTTTGGCACGAGTGGAAACACATTCCTTTTACGTATAGCAGTTTATAATTTAGGAATGATGCTATAGTATTGAGCATCGACGGTTTCGATTTCAGTCTGCACTACATCCGAAATATCAATCATTTGATGTTCGATGTCAACGAAATCTTTATATAACTGATGCATTTTCTCTAATCTGACCGTTTATTCCTCTACACTCATGTCGTCCTTAATTGTACGAACAAACTTTTCGAGTCTGGTAATTTGTCCCTTAACATAGGTTCTTTTTCCTTAAAATGGCTGATGCACTACCGAGAGAGCACAATAACACGTGGGAATAAGAAAGAACGATTGAGAATTCAACTAATAGCTCTATTGAGTTAATCAAATTAGCAATATGGTTATGATTTTCACTTGCACACAAGCAATTATAGTTCACGCGGATTTAGGAAAGTTCGCTCAATATGCGATGTAACTAGTAGAATTTCACTAAATGATTTGCACGATCAATGCGTTTTTCTTTTCTGGATGCTTCCATTCCATGTGCTTTTGTCTGTATTTTCTTCAATTCTGGATCTTAAACAGCTATCCGTCTCGAAGGACCAAAAAATGAACGAATGTGTACTGATTCCAAGTATTAATTTCTGAAGAAAAAAAAAGAATTAACAAAAAAAACGTATATTTTATTGAAAAAATTAATGAAGCTACTCTGCGGTCCATAAGTAAGTGAAAAAGAACAAAGAAAAAAATTTTCTACATTATCATGAGTGTAAATGACAATTCTAAAATGTCAGAGAATAGCTGCGTTCATTGAACATTTTTAGGTATATAATTGATGTGACAAAATTCATAAATATAAATGCATATTACCTAATTTACAATTTTATCTATTCTAGGAAAATATTGGAAAACAGCTGGCTAAACATGGCTAAAACCACAAAATCATTAAAGGGAATTCAATTGTATTAATTAATAATTTTCATTTCAGCTTCTGATCCTGAATAACATCGAATTACATATCAACAAATGTAGTATACTACATTTTTGGAATATAATTTTATTTATAAAACACACAAAATACATAGATGTACAATAGCACTTACTTATTTGATTACGTCTTAACATTCTATTTAACAAATACGCATCCATTTTAAAAACCAATTAAGTTTAACCAAATTTTCTTTTATTAACAACACACAACGCAAGCGCTTGATGCAAAATTAGAAATTGTAATATGACGAATCATTGACTTCTCTTCGTAAGCACGTTCTGTTTATGTTACCGCGTTGAATGGGGTTCCGTTCAACTGAGAGTTTATGTTACGTTGACTTCGTGTGATGCTCCTAGTTGTCGAGGTTGTGGACCAGGAATGGAGGCTGTGTTTCTTCGGCTTCGAAGTCTGCAGATAGTGACAATTATTCCCAAGGTTATTGATAGAATAAGAGCCAAATAACTGATAATGTGATGATGTGTATTCTTCACAAGGGACGTATTATACAGTTTTATGAGATCTTGATTTTGCACGGAAGAAAGTTGAGTCTGAAGCGTTGTTAGTGATTCAAGGTGAGTGCTGTTAAATTTTGGAATTAGCCTTAGTGCTTCTTGAACATCATCGCGTTTTGCGATTGTTGAATTATTACTAAAACTGATGTAAGAGGAATGCAGAGTGCTGGTCGTCATCGGATCTCCTTGAATGGAGATTAAATTGTTTCTTATTACGCAGTTATGTTCCAGTGAAAGGAGCCCAGATCCTTTAAGTTCAATCTGAAGTGTTTCTGTTCTACACACAGCGGTGAGTTGAACGTCCTTCAGAGTACCCAGTGATTTTTGTTTGTTTAGCTGTGTCCACATTAGATTATTACTTTGTGGACGGAGTCATCAAAAGGGAGCTTGTAAAGTAAGAAGTTGGACATGTTTTAAGTGTGGAGAGAGAGGGTACATAGCAACTAAGTGCTGGAATAATCAAGTGAAAAAAAAGGTTTTATTAACTTGCAATCTGTAACTGTGTTATTATTGAAAAGGTTGAACTCGCACTTACATGCCCGAGAACCAGCATGGTATTTTGCCTTTTTATTGGAGCAAAAGTAGCGCATGTCCGTGGCCTTCTAGCAATCTTTTAGTTCGGATGCCGTCAGTGAGAAGTATTGATCCCGATGACGATTTATGGCCAGAATTTCAATTGCCGGGTTTATGATCAGCAACGTGTTATTGATGATCGAAGGAAAAGTTATAAGTCGATACAAATTAAAAGATGCTTGTTCGATTAGAGGAATTTTGATGACGAACATAAGGTGTTTGTCAGTAGCTCCTCCCATCGCTGTTAAGATTTTGTAGAAGTGAAGCAAATCCTCTTGTTCGAATGGTAATGCTTGTGACTAGGGCAGGTGGTTTTTGATGTTGATGATCTCTGCCTTTAATTGACTTGTTGATAGCAAGAGTGGACTGATGGTACCATAGTGAGCGTCCGTTAAGGTGTGAGCGTTTTCAATTCTTTTTTTAACATAGTCAATACGTGGGCTTCATTGTTGTTTACTTGATCGATGGTTTTAAAAATCTCTTTTGCGTAGTCGGAATCAAGGAGTCCAAATAATGAATGCGCTATATTACCGACAATGTTAATTGCTGCCCGAGGAACTCGGTGTTTTGTGATTAAATTTGTATCTGCTTATAAACTGTTTCTAGTGTTGATGAAGTACATTACTAGAGCATTACAAGATAATTTTTGTTTAAGTTCATTACATAGATGTTGGAGCGCCACTGTTCCACTGTCAAATGCGTCTAACTCTGATCGGATTGGTGCCAAGTCCTAGTAAACGATAATTTTTCACTCATTCGCAATTAAATTTGTGGATCTAAGAGGTTCGAAGTAGATTCCTGGATTATTGATGAACTTTGTGACGTTGATTGGCGATGCGCAGATTACTGGCAAAAGCAGCAAATATAACACAACCGTTGTAAATAATAAAAAAATAATAATAATGTAATGGTTGTGCTTCTGGTGCGAAGCTGGCTTCTCTGATTCAACTGTTATTGGATCAGTATAATCAGGTTCCTTAAATAATGGAGCTAAACGATATTCCTGATTGCTGCCATATTCCTGACCATAAGAGGTTCGAAGTAGATTCCTGGATTATTGATGAACTTTGTGACGTTGATTGGCGATGCGCAGATTAATGGCAAAAGCAGCAATTATAACACAACCGTTGTAAATAATGTATTATATGACAACCTTCGTCGTTTTAGTTGTGCTTCTGGTGCGAAGCTGGCTTCTCTTATTCAACTGTTATTGGATCAGTATTATCAGGTTCCTTAAATAATGGAGCTAAACGATATTCCTGATCGCTTCCATATTCCTGATCTGGTTTTAACGTTGACTACACGAACGATGTTATCGACGACTCTTCCCAAAGGCCATTGTAGCGGTGGCGTGTTGTCTTCTTTAATAATAACCATGTCGCCAACCTTTATGTTCTTATTTTGGTGTTTCCATTTATGTCGATGCTGCAACTCGTTTAGGTAGTCGTTTGACCATCTTCTCCAAAATTCGTGTTTTAAATTATAGATCGATTTCCATCGCGACTTCAGATTAAATTTGCTGGAACGGTATCAATATTGACTTGTGCTACCAATGGTTTACCAATTAGGAAGTGTCCTGGTGTTAATGCCGATAGGTCATTTGGATCGGACGAGAGAGGTGTAATTGGCATCGAATTCAAAATAGCTTCAATTTCGATGAATACGGTTTCCAATTCTTCGTGTGTAAGTGAGGCAGTTCAAATGGTTTTTTACCAAGAGGTGCTTGACTGATTTCACTGCTGCCTCCCATAAACCCCCAAAGTGAGGAGCTCTAGGTGGGATGAACTTGAATGTTATGCCCTTATCGCTGCTTGCCTTAAAGATGGTACCTTGTGGGTCTCCTTCCTATTATTTTGTAATGTACCCATAGTGGTCCGCAAAAATCTACACCGGAAATTATGGATGGCCTATTTGGTGTGAGGCAATCTGCTGGAAGGTTCCCCATCACTTGAGTCATGAGCTGTGGTGTGACTCTGGCGCATAGTATGCAGTTGTATACTGTGTGCAACGCCAGGACCTTTCCGTTGATAGGCGAAAATTGTTGTCTCAAAATGGATTACAACGTTTGTAGTCCACAATGAGCGTTTTCATCAAGATTCATTTTAAATAACAATTTGGTTAAAGATTCATTGTATGGAATCAATATCGGGTGTTTTTCATCGAAAGAAATCGATGCGGCTTCTAAGCGGCCTCTAACTCGTAAAATCCCCCTCTCATCTAAAAATGGTGCTAAGCTGGTCAATGAGCTAGATCTGCACAAGCTCTTGTGACTCTTAAGATCCTGTATTTCCTTGTATATGTTGTATTTATCGTACAATTACCATTAGGGCTTATTGAGTTCCTGAGGTGACAATGCTGTTTGCCTTACTGGCCTTGTATCGATTCTCCTGGTTGTTCGAATGAATCGCAGAACGTAACCAATCGTACGTTGTAGAAATGAGAATGAGTTGCGATGTTTTATTTGATCAATTATTTGTGTGGAACTTTGTGTTAGGGCTACAGCGACGATATGTTTCCTTTTTCTTTTTAATTCGGATGGTGTTTCTAGCTCCTTTGCGAATGGTCGGGGCTATGATGACTCATTTCCATACAGAAAGAATGGTCCATAAAGCCACATACTACATAACATAAAGCTAGCCGATGATATTCCTCGTGATAGTAGGTCAGCTGAATTCTCCTTGGATGAGACGCTATGCCATTGGGTTGCCTAGAAAAATTCTTGAATTTTTGCAATTCGATTTGCAACGAACGTATGGAAAGATGGCGATGCTGAAAGTACGATTTGTGAATCCGTCCAGAAATTTGTTGGAATGTCTTGGAATCTTGGAATCTTAACTCTTTGACTCTGGTTGTGAGTTTAGCTCCTAACACTGCAGTGCACAGTTCAAGTCGCGGAACAGTCTGCTTTTTTACCGGAGCTATGCGTGATTTAGCGCAGAGTAGTCTTATAACTATCGTTCGATCCTTATATGTTGTTCCGATGCGTCCACAAAGGTGAAGATATGTCAAGAGTCACTTGCATGCTTCAGTGTTGATATGCTGTTCCTAATGTTGTCCATTCTTTACTTAGTTGTTTGAGTAATTCGTCGCCCCAATCAAGTTTTAGGTGCCAGAGCTGCTGCATAAATATTTTCGCCTTAACGACCGCTGGGCTAAAGATTCCTAGTGGGTCAAAGATACGTGCAAGATCTGAACTGACTGATCGTTTCGTTATTAAGGCAACTTTTGGGCTCTTCCCCACAATTGGTTGGATTTTGGTTGCCAAATCAGACCTAAAGTTTTGATTGTGCAGTAAGCATGGATTCGCTAAAATCAAGACTGATCTCTTGGTCCGCAGCAGGAATATCTTTAAGCAATGATGGATGGTTTGCACACCACTTGCGAAGTTTGAATCCGGCACCGTTTAGCAATGAAGTCACTTGTTTTTAAGCTTCAATTGCCAGGGGAAGGCTATCCGCTCCGCTAATGCAGTCATCTACATAGAAATCGTTTTGAAGAATAAGAGCCCCATGCGGCTGTGTTATTTTATTTTTGGTTGCTAAGTATTGTAAGCATTTGGTTGCAAAGTATGGCGCTATCGATGTTCCATAGGTAAGGGTTTTTATTTGAAGCATTTCATCTCCTCTGTTGCCTTTTCCACATGATCAGTTGATACCCTTGGTCTTCTTCATGGATCATTATCTGCCTGTACATCTTCTCGATATCAGCTGTGAAGACGTACTTGTGTAGACGAAATCGAAGTAGCATTGAGAATAATTCGCTTTGTACCGTAGGTCCCACGTGCAGTATGTCATTAAGTGATAAACCGGATGATATCTTTGCAGAAGCATCGAAAACCACACGTAGTGTTGTTGTACTACTAACTGGCTTGAATGCGCAGTGGTGCAGAATGAAGAAGTGTGGGCCTTCAATGGTGTCCAGTTTTATCTCATCCATGTGCTTGAGAGATTCATGTTCGCCCATAAACTTAACATAATCATCTCGCAGTCTAGGGTTCTTGTAATGACGTCTTTCCAATGATAGAAAACGATTCATAGCTAATTGCCTGGAATCTCCTTTGCTAAGCCATTTTCGCGCAATGGTAGTCTGACGATGACACGGCCAGTATCAGTTTTTGACACGTTTTGAGCGAAGTGAGTCTCGCAGAACTTTTCTGCTGAGATCATTTGACTTGGTGCAATATCGAAATTGTCGATCCTCCAGAATCTTTCGATGAGTTCATTTGTTGGTTCTTCGCAAAATATGCCACATGTTGCCGAGTTGTATGATGCATTTCCAATTTTTCCCGCCACTACCCAGCCAAACACCGTGTTTTGAAGAGTTGGCATTTTGCCCCCAATTTGTATTTGTTCGGGTCGAATGAAATCATGGTAGAATTCCGCTCCGAGTAATACGTCAACCTTTTCGGATCGGTGGAAGTTGGGATCTGCTAGG
Source organism: Nephrocerus scutellatus (assembly GCA_947095585.1). Lineage (NCBI taxonomy): Eukaryota > Metazoa > Arthropoda > Insecta > Diptera > Pipunculidae > Nephrocerus > Nephrocerus scutellatus. The sequence continues at coordinate 79,225,094 of OX352761.1, read as the reverse complement.
TTGATATTTTCAGGTATAAAGCAGGCTTCGGTATTCAGGTTTTTTGTCGGCTGAAGTAAATCAATGTTAGGGAGAATAAATGCTTCCAGCCTGCATGTGAAATTTCCCACTCTTGATTGTAGTTTAATGTTGATTCGTTGCGTTGTGTTTCTTGCGCTTCTAACAATGCCCTCAATACGAAGTGATGATGGTGTGAAACGGCTAATCGTCGAAGAAGCCTCTCTGTTATTAAATTGATCTCAGAGCCAGAATCTAAAATAGCCCAAGCTTCACATGTTTTCCCGTTTATTGCTTTGATTATAACCTTGGCTGTGGCTAGAAGAACGTATCCTTAGTTGATTAACGGTAGCAATCGTTGTCGGTAGAGGGCTCTCATGTGGAGAATTCTCATTTGATTGTTTTGATTTTCCTTCAGTCATCTGGAGACTTCCTATCCTGCGACGATTCAATTGGTTTTCCTAGATGCAATAAGGAATTATGTTTTCCTGAACATTTAGTACAACATCGTCCTGGGCATGATTTTGCAGTGTGATCTGCCTTAAAACAATTGACGCATACGTTTTGTTTTTGAATCTATTTGAGCCCTTCAGCTGCTGACATTTAAAGGAATTTTGCGCAGTAGTAGAGTGGATGACCTCTTATTTCACATGCCTTAGAGCCTTCACTAGTTTCAGATGTCGCCACGGAGGTTACTACCTTGATTTTGTCCTTTCCTCCGACTGCTTCTAATGCCTCAAATCGATTCTTCAAAAATCCTTAGAATTCATTTATTAATTGTAGTTCTCGTGGATTTTGAAGTGGCTGTTCATAAAGCAGGTGGATTTGTCGATCCAATTTTTTAATTAAAATATGTATCAGTAGAGGATCCCAGTTTAAATTCTTTGATATGGCCAATAGGGTCTGGAATATTTGGAATAAAGTCAGTTCTTAAGCGATTTGTATGAAATTCGGTAAGTAGAACGAAGATGCGACTATAAGTCTTGCTCCCATGAAAATTCAGGGATATGGCCAATCGGGTCTGGAATATTAGGAACCAAGCCATTTCTCAAGCGATTCGTATGAAATTCAGTATGTAGGACTAAGATGCGACTGTAAGACTTGTTCCTATGGAAATTCTGTGATATGGCCAATAGGGTCTGAAATATTGGGAACTAAGTAATTTCTCAAGCGATTTATATGAAATTCGGTACGTAGGACTAAGATGCGACTATAAGTCTTCCTCCTATAGAAATTTTTGGATATGGCCAATCGGGTCTGGAATATTAGGAACTAAGAAATTTTTCAAAGCTATTTTTGTGAAATTCTGTATTTAGGAATATTTTTACCTTTTCATTTAATCGTAATATCGGCCACTAGGTCAAGGAAGTTTAACTTCAACCGCGGGTAAAGTTTATACACTCATCTTTTTTTTTCTTCAAATAAACGAAATCAACTTGCCCAATTTAACTTTCACGCACTCGATTTACAAGTTAAATTGTGCAAGTTGAATTGTGCTAAGTGGAATTTTGCCAAGTGGAATTGTGTCAAGTGGAATTGTGCTTGTAGAATTGTGTCCAGTGGAGTTTTGTCTAGTGGAATAGGCCTAAAAAACAATTAATTTCTCTGAGTTTTTTTCACTTCGATAATTCTCGGATATGATATTCTTATATAAAAATGTACTGAACATTTTTTCACATGAGACATATCGACTACTATGGATTAATCAGGTGAAAAATAAAAATTTTCTATGCTACTAAGAAACACAGCAGATAATTTATTGGATCTGAGAGATATCAGAGACAAAATTTATTGGCTTTATCGGATATCTCCGAACACGTATTTCTCTGTTAGCTCAGATTACTCCGTAAAAAAAGACTTCAGTTTTTCGAAAACAATGCACAATTGATGACAGAAAACAAATCAATAAAATTAAGCGTGTTCGATTAGACTGAAAGTGGATTTTTTTTTTATAATTCGCACCCTTATAATGCTCGGCTACATGCTTGGCACAGCGTGACAAACGCAGGAAAAGGAGGAGAAAAGAGGAGATGACTATGAGCTTGTGTTTTGAATGCCTGTGGATCATAGTGATGTGGAAGACTGAGCTTGGCAGAGCATTCCACATTCGTGTTGTACGGCTGAAGATCGAATCCCTGAATTTACTTGTACGGCCAAAGATGGGCTTGAGGGTAAACTGATGAGCATTTACAGCGGCACGAGTATTGCGGTTGAATTCAAGGAGAGATGGCATGCAGCTGGTTATTTCTCTTGAGCACCGCTGGTAGAAGAAGCGATAAAACAGTGACAAGCAGGAAATGTTCATGGGGTGTTCGAGCGAATCTATTGATTTCGCTATATTTGCGTCGCCGATAAGTTTTATCGCGCGGTTTTGTATTCCATCTAGCTGATGCAAGGTAGTTTTAGGCGCACTAGACCAGATATGACAATTGCACTTAAGTTTAGGGCGAATAAAAGCCTTATAGATAGTAGCCAGATCAGAGCGAGTAAAATATTTCTTGCACCGGGCTAGAAAACCTAAGCATTTCGCATTATTTTTGGCGACGGTGATTATGTAGTCATTCCAACGAAGCTTGTCGTTAACGCACATACCGAGTATTGCGAGATTTTCAGTTTCCTCGATGCAAGTGCCATTCATGGATAATGGCATGGGAATTAGTATTCGCGTAGACGACAGGAGACAGCATTGGATTTTGGAAGCGTTAAATTCTACTCCATTGTTTTCTCCCCATTGTATTATGCTGTCTAGGCCAGAATTTAACGTGCTTAACATACGTAGTTGTTTGATTTCCACATGAGAAGCTGAGAGTGCTGTAGTCAGCGAAAGAGTGAATAAGATTAGAAGTCACAGATAAGAGATCATTAATAAAAATATGAAAGAGTGTCGGGGACAAAACAGGGCCCTGGGGAACGCCAGCATTTAAGTAATGCACTTTGGACTTGAAACCATCCAATACAACTTGAATTGAGTGGTCAAAAAGATAGCTTCTAAACCAGTGAAGCAGCTTATCATCGATTCCATAAGCAAACATTTTGGACAAAAGAGCTTGATCCCAAACTCTGTCATATGGCTTAGAAATATCGAGTGCAACAGCTTTGCTTTCTTCAAATTGATCCAAAGACTTGTTCCACTGTTCAGTAAGATATATCATCAAATCACCAGTAGACCGTTGCCCACGAAATCCATACTGCCGGTCACTAAAGATTTCGTTGGTTTCAAGATATTTCTTGAGCTGAAAATTTATCAGCGTTTCCATGACCTTGGAAAGAATGGATGTAAGTGCTATGGGTCGGTACGAAGAAGGAGACGACGGCTCGTCTTTTTGGGTATGGGCTGGACAAACACTGTTTTCCAACTTCTCGGGAAGAGTCCAGAAGAATAGGATAGATGGAAAAGCTTACGCAATGGTAATGCCAGCTTGGAAGAGCACCTCTTCAGAACAATTGGGGAAATACCATCTGGCCCTGCGGATTTGTGAGTGTTGAGATCGTTTAAAACTCTAACAACTGCACGAGTACGAATAAATATCTGTCCCATAGAGTGTTCAATACTCTGAGGTGCACGAGGCGGCAATGCTCAATATGGAAGCGTAGAGCTAGTTGCGAAATGCCCAGCAAACAGATTGGCCTTGTCTATAGAGCTGACAACTGGAATGTCATTATAAATGAGCGTTGGAATCGACGACGAGGCTGTATTTTTGATTCTTTTCACGAATGACCAAAAATTTTTACTACCTTTGGGACATTATAGTAATTTTTCTTTCAATTTTTGGTCATAGGCGAATTTGGACTCGCCGAAGATGGGCATTGCAATCATTTCTGGCTCGTTTAAAATTTGCTCGGTTTTTCTCAGTAGGGTTTGCTTTGTAAAATCAAAAGCATACCTCTCTAATCCTAGAAGCCTCTTCACAGATCGAGTCATAAAATTCATCTTCATTTGGTTTAACAGACTTATTCCTGGTAGGGATAAAGTCTCTCATACCAATAAAGATGATGTTTGTTATTGCATCAGCGGCGGCATCCATGTTGCTATCGCGAAACAATAGCGACCAGTTAATTCTCCCAAAGAAGTTGTTAAGGCCGTCCCAATTGGCTTGCTCGTAGTGCCATACTGTTATTGAGAGTTTTTTCTCTAACGACGTGTTAACGAGAAATTATCTAATACTACACAATGGTCTGACGAGCCTAGAGGCGAGAGATGGCAGATTAAATTCCGATATATCGGAATCGGATCGGAAGCGAATCGGCACCTGAGTTTCGCTTATTGCCAGAATTGCTGGCCTGTGGTCATGTACATACGTAAAAACAGAGAAAAAAATTCGTTCTCAGCCCACGTAATCACATATAACTACAAAAAACAAATACACAAAACACAACTTACCGCTTCTTTTAACCGAATTTGTGTAGTGAGTGTCTCACAATGGATTATCAACACTAATTGTCATCAGTGTTATACCTTCACGACAAAATGAGTTAAATCACCGAATTTGTGTAGTGAGTGTCTCACAATGGATTATCAACACTAATTGTCATCAGTGTTATACATTTACGACAAAATGAGTTAAATCACCAGAAGAAACAAACACTCACAATCCGTTATTCTATTGCTAAAGAATTAGATCATCAACAAACTGCCGCATGCAAAACATACGACAGTTTTGTTTCACCAAATTCTTTAGCTGCGCTGTTGAGGATGGGTCAAACGGACACCACACACTTCACTTTAGACTCAAGGAGTGCAAGAAGTGCAAGCGGGCCGATTATAGTTAAACTGAAGTTGTGGTAAGCCATGCGAGATGATACTACGAGAATGTTAAAGTTATTTTATATATTCAGGGGAAAAAATATTAGTTGAATTATGGTAACATTGGAAAATAATTTACGATAGTATTTTTTTATGGTAATTTTTTCTGTTTTCTCTCTTGACACAGCCTTTCTGTTATTTGCCATAAATTCGCAGACCATTCGTCATTTAGCAGGTTCGCACTTTCGGAGTTATGTGTGGGAAACTGTTTTGCGCACGCTAAAAGATACATATAATGTCATTACTGCGTTGTAATTGTATTATCATCATCGTATAAGTCGAAGTAATGAATAATGATGTTTGAAATTATGTTAATAGGGATTTTCTTATATCGTTCATCATAAATGTCAGTAGTTATTAAACGCATGTGATTGGTTTTTTATTGGAAATCATAATGTGATATTAATTTTAAATTATTTTTATACGTTTTAGTTAGTTTTAAAAACGTGGTATATAAAAAATTTTTTTTTATTCAAATATTTATTTATTCAATAATTATTTAATTATTGGTCTCGTCGTGAATACAGGTGAATATTCCTAGAATCATTACAAATCACTGGCAAAAACATTAAAGGTCATATTTGTAGTCGTAGTTTTATACGTTTTAGTTATTTTTAAAAACGTGGTATATAAAAAATTTATTTTTATTCAAATATTTATTTATTCAATAATTATTTGTTAATTGGTCTCGTCGTGAATACAGGTGAATATTCCTAGAATCATTAGAAATCACTGACAAAAATATTAAGGGTCATATTTGTAGTCGTGGATATAGCCACTGTATTCGAAAATAACCTCAGCCACTCTTTTAGCTACCGATATCAATGTATAAATCTGTAGTGCCTACATGACTTCTATCTCTTTTTTTTTTATCGAAAACAAGTTATTATGGCACTACCAATTACACAAACTATAAATTATTTAATTTAATTAGCATAACATCTCAGAACAATAGTATTCTGACTTGTTTTAATTTGCAGACAGGCAATGAATTTGAAGATTTTAACCTTCCGTAAACAAGTCAAAATACTATTGTGAATTTGCAGACAACCAAAAAAGAAAGGAAAATATGAAATAACTTCCTTCTTATTTTTGGACGTCAAAGAGACAAGTTGTATACTCTCTTACAACGAATTTATAAGTCCGCAAACATAAGCTAATTTATTAATAATAAATTATAAAAAAATATTAGATAAATAATAAAAAACCAAAGATAAAATTATATCAATATTAATTACCACAAAAAAGAAATTGGTGACCCCGACGTGGGTAATAAATTCAATATAATTATTATCAAAATAACTAAAATATTACAAATAAATCATTATTACAAACAGTTCACTGGTGCAGCAAGAATAAGGAACCCCGATAAAATTCTTTCGCTTGACTAAAAAATAAAAGTGGTGTGACGCCGCAAAGATAATTGTTGCACGAAAGTATTTAGTGTGGAGCAGTTTACAAATAAATTCGCAACTCTACATCATCATATTCTTCAGTACTTGCGAAATTCCGAGGGCAACCTACTCTTTCCATTAGATACAGCCAACAGCAGGCTGCAGCTAGTTCTATATATATTTTCTGCCACGTGACGTTTGCAAATCCGACGCAGCTGGCAGAGCCACTTGTCTTTTAGCAACGGCAACAGCAGCAATTTCTACTAAAATGTCAAGCATCCTCAGCATCTTCATCATATACATATACAGCAATAACAAACAGCTTCAGCAGCTTTACATTCAGCATAGAATAAACAGGGACCCTCGAAATTGTCGTCATCACATCATCATCATCCATATCAACAACAGCATAAACATTATCATCATCTAGCAGCAACATCAAACAGCTTAAGCAGTTTCAATTTTAGCATAGTATCATCATCTACACGGCCCATCAACATTGTCGTCATCACAATATCATCATCATCATCATAGCAGCAGCATTATTATACTCATCCAAATCAACAGCAACAATTTCTAAATTTGTAAGGTATGTGTAATATTTTGGTGCCATAATTTTTTCGTATCAACATTGATACGAGTATTTCATTTCGAATTTTTAACTATTAATTACATTAAAAGTTAGTGCTTGAGAATTTAATAACTTTTTGATTGATTTCAATTTGATTTCTCTCTCGTTGTTTCTGTGATGCCAATCGCCGAACGAGTTACAAAAAATGTAAATAAAGTACTTTGTTGAATTCATACATTTCTTCAGGTTCAGGGTTTTTTTTTTTTTTTGTATATAGAGACTTATTGTCAAGGGAGGACTCCCTGAATTTTATTTATTAAAATTCAAAATAAAATAAAAATCGAAGGAATGTGATTTACAATATATCACATTCGTCACGTTTGTAGCCGGTTTCCATTTATTTTCTCAGAATTCTCTCTGATTCATTGAAAAAGCAATGCGAAAAAACGAACACGAAACTAAAACGACGCGAGTCCAAATGCTTTAATCAATGGATCATGGTCAGGGAAAACTACAAAAAACCTTGACCAAGAAAATATTACAGGGTTAGTCTGGTGTATGGTGGTGAATGCGGATAAGGGTCGCTTGTAGCTTGAGGTGATTTCTGGTCTTGTGATGCTGTTACTGCTGGTGGTCGGGGTGCTGTCGTCCACTTCCCATGGTTTTGCCTCTGCTTTTGTAGTTGTCTCGGCTGGTGCTTTGATGTTTGGCTTTGCTGGACCTTCAGCTGGGGTTGTGGGCAAAGCTTTGGTAGCTGCCTTCGCTGGTATTCTCGCGTCTGGACATCGTATGGGTGCTCGATTGCTTCATTGCACTGGGCGGCACTGCGGTAGGTGTGCGACCCTAATTTTGGTAGCGGTTCGGGCGGTTGTGGTGGTCCGGTGGTACGGGAGTTGCGGGGGCATCGTGGTCTTGACTGGAGCTTCTGTTTCGTTGAGCTTTGGTAGTGGGGGCATCTTGACTGGAGCTTCGGTTTCTTCGGGCTTCGGTAGTGGGGGGTAGGAAGCGTGGTGGTTGTTTGGGTAGTGTCTGTCGGCTTTCAACAAATGGGATGGGGGTTGCGGCGGTACTTACATCTCGGGGTACGATTTTGCACAGCTGAGTTAGCTCGTTGCTGAAGAGTGGTCGCTTGGGTGGTAGTGGCATTTTTTTTCCACATCTGCTTCCGGACGTGGTGCTGGGTGGTGGTTGTCTTCGGCTGTGGTGCTAGCACGGGACGTGACTTGGTACGTCGATGGGTTCCTGGTGCTACGGTGGCTTCGGTGTATTTTGCGAGGTGATGTTGTTGGCTGGACATCCTGTGTAACACTGATTCGGTTGTGGTACGATTGTCAATACCTACGATATGAGTATTGCTGGTGTCGGGTGGGTCGTTGGTTTTCTTGCAATCCTTTATGTGGGCGATTATTGTTTTCTGTTGGTCTCCTTCTAGGATGAAGATTACTGGTGAAATCTTTTTTTTGATTCGGTATGGTCCGATATATCTAGGTGCTAGCTAGCAGCGAATTGTTGTGCTGCCGAAGAGAGTGGTCGGTAGCGGTAGTATACCATCTCTCCTATGGTAGGAATCCATGGTCGGCGACGGAGGTCGTAGTAGCGTTTCTGTATTCCAAATGCTTTAGCTAGGTTGAATCGGACAAGATTCAGGACTTCGTTTAGTATTTTTATGCGTTCTTTTGTTTCAGGTTCAGCGATTAATGCTATATCAGGAATAGACGGTAAGCGTAGTTCACGGCCGAAGTTCAGGTAGGCAGCGGAGTACCCAGTCGTTTCGTTGCTACTTGTGTTCATGGCCAGCATGAGTTCCTGTAGGTACACGTCCCACGTTCTATGGTCCTTTTTCACATATTGTGCAACCATGGTTTTTATGACACGTTTCATACGCTCTGTCGGGTTTGCTTGGGGTGTATAAGGGGGTGTAAATCGCTGATTGATCTGGAGATGTGCTAGTAGCTCCTGGAATTGTTAACTCCGATACTGCGTTCCATTGTCGGTGATTAAGACTTTTGGGCATCCATACCGGCTGAGGATGCGCTCTTTAAATTGGGGGGTGGTTGCATCTCGGAGAGCTACAAACTCCGTCCATTTAGAAAACTTATCATGGAATACCAATATTATGGTGTTTCCTTTCGTCGATCGTGGAAGTGGGCCGATGAAGTTGGAAATGGCGATTTCCCAAGGATAGTTGGCGACATTCATATGCATTTTGTATTCCATGCAATTGGGGCATTGGCGGACAAATCGGGCGGTCTCGCGAAATAGTCCAGGCCAGTATTACGTCTTGGCTATTCTAGCAATCGTCTTCGCGATCAAGCAAGACCTGATGGCATAGCGTCTTCGGAACCCAGACTTTCCAGGCGGTCGGAGCAGTTTCGGTGTGGCAGGTCGTCGATCGTACCACTGCTAAACATTCTCTCTCTGTAACAGAATAGTTTCGCTCGGCGTCTGTAAGAGTTAGGCTGGCATAGGCGACTACTCGTTCTTGATTGTCGATACTCTGGGAAAGGACTGCTCCGAGCCCATTGGCACTGGCGTCGGTTTGTAGCAAGAAAGGTCGGGTGAAATCAGGACAGGCGAGAACAGGTGCCTCGGTTAATTTGGTTTTGAGTGTCTGGAAAGCCTCTTCTTGGGTATTTCCCCATGTCCACTTCTTTTTCAATAATCTGGTCAGCAGTGATATTATTGCGTGTCTAAGAATTTTTCCAGTTGTTGTTTTTCGGTTAAGACATTTCGGACGGCTAGAGGGCTAGATTCGGTTCGTGCAGTGATGCAGTCTTTTCCACGGTTGATGGTGAAGTCATGTTTTCGTAAGAAGTCGGTTCCAATTAAAAATTCATCCATTAATTTTGGAATATACATGAATTCTTCGTTAAAGTTCCATTCTCCCCAGCTGAATTTTAGAGTTTATGCTTGGCGTGCGGTGACGGTTGAATTATCCGCCAGCGCGAACATCATTGCGATAGTTCGGTCGGGTATATTGGGTGATACAAAGTTGCCGAATGGTTTTTCCGATACAGGATCTTCCGGCACCGGTGTCGATGACAGCGTTGTACGAGCGGCGTAAAAATTTTCTTGGTAGGGTGTACGAGGCGTGGCTGAGAGTGGTATTAATAGGGGCGTCTAATGGCTCATGAGATTGGACGGCCTGCACTGACAATGACGGCTTTGTATGCCTGGTGTACCGCAGTACAAGCAGAACAGTTGGCGGTTCTGATGGCAACTTCGGCGGGTGTGACCAGGCTGGCCGCAGGTCCAACAGCAGGTCTGACTGTCGTATGCATCGGTTGCTGGTGGACGAGCTAATAAAGACTGATTTAATTTTGGTGGGGGCAATTGCCCCCATTTATTCGGCTTATTACAAGCTAAAACCTAATGCTAACATGATTGAGAACTTAAAACTAAGACTTAAAACTAAGACTAAAAACTTAGACTTATAGCTAACATATAAAGCTAGGGGGATGGCTGAGGAGATCAAGTTTAAGGCAGGGAGTGATGCGGTTAAAATCGGAAACGGTAAGGTTTAAGTTAACCTTACGCAGCATATGGGAGATTGGTTCGTTGGAGCCGTACATAGTGCGGTGTGTCGGTAGATAGAAGAGAGGCGGGCAACGTAGATTACGGGGGTTAGTATTAAAGAAAATTGAATTGTGTAGAGCCGCGCAATCGACGGAGCCTGAGAGGAGACGATGTATGAAAAGAATGTCAGCTATGTCTCTGCGTTCTTCTAGGGTTTTCAAGCTTATGAGGTTGAGGCGGTCTTGGTAGGGAGGCAGTATAAGATGATTGTCCCAAGGTAGCCCTCGAAGAGCAAAACGGAGAAATCGACGTTGGATACTCTCGATTCTAGACACATGAACTTGATGATATGGGGACCACGCTTGACTAGCGTACTCGAGGAGGGGACGGACAAATGTAATGTAGAGGGATCTGGTCACGTAAGGGTTGGAAAATTCTTTGGACCACCGTTTGACGAAGCCAAGTGATGAGTTGGCTTTGAGAATTATTTCACCAATATGAGAACGGAAGTTTAGTTCCGAGTCGCACAATATGCCGAGGTCTCGAAAAGATTGCACGCGGGATATGGGTTGACCGTGGAGAAGGTAATGTCTGGGAGGGGGCTTGTTGCACTTACGTGATAGGGTAATACATTGGCAGTTGGAGATATTGAGATCCAAGCAATTTTTTAGGCACCATTTGGAAAAATTGTCTAGGTCTTGTTGAAGGAGATAGGAGTCTTGTGGGGAAGTAATGGGTTTGAAGAACTTGGTATCGTCAGCGTAAATTGAGATGGCGGAATGTTTGATGACGCTATCGAGATCATTTATAGTCAAAATGAAAAGAAGGGGACCTAGATGGCTGCCTTGTGGGACCCCTGAGGTTGCCAAAAATGTGGACGATAAGACGGACCTGAAGCGAACACTATAAAGACGGTTTTCCAGATATGAAGATATCCATTTTAACAATATGGGTTCAAAGCCAAGGGAAGACAATTTAAAGAGGATTAGTTGATGAGATATCTTATCAAAAGCCTTACTGAAGTCAGTTGCAACAACGTCGACTTCGTTGCCACTCTCTAAGGCTTAAAGGGCGGAGGAGATGAATTCAACAAGATTAGTGGTGGTTGATCTACCTTTCAGAAAGCCATGTTGGCTGGGAGAGATAAGAGACTTGCAGTGGAAACTTAAGGCTTCGTATAAAATACTTTCGAAGAGTTTGGGTAAATGGAAAAGTTTAGCAATGGGGCGATAATTAGTTACATCATTCTTTGATCCTTTTTTGTGTATCGGGGTTATGAAAGAGGTCTTCCAGATCTGAGGAAATTCTCCTTGTGAAAGGGATAGGCAAAAGAGGTGAGAAAGTGGAAGGGAGATGCTGGAAGAACATTTTTTAAGAAATATAGCGGGGATGCCATCTGGGCCGGGTGAGTATTCATCAATAAGTTTTTGTAACTTATTTTCGATAACAGTAGGGTCAACAGTTTTGGAGAGAAAGGGGCCATTGGAGAAGTTGAGTAGGTAATTGAAATAGGAGGGGTCCGGTACGAAGGAGTTGTCGACGAAAGATTTTTTGAAAAAGGTAGCAAAAAAATTGGCAATGATATGCGGATCGGTTGAAGATGTATTATTGTAAGAGAGTGATGGAGGGTAGCCGTCAGACTTTCTTTTATAGTTGACGAATTGAAAAAACGACTTAGGGTCATTTATTAGATTGGCTTGTGCATTATTGAGGTAGCGCTGATAAAGAGAATTATAAAGCTGGGTAAATTGCAGGTAAATACCGAGATAGTTGGAATAGTCAGAAAAAGAATAAGTTCGAAGGAAAGTCGCCCATAACTTGTTTCTCTTGTTTCGTAAGGAGCGAAGCCTTCGATTATACCAAGGAGGAGATGTAGATGAGGTTTTATGGCGTGTGAAAGGGACATAAAGAGATATAGAATTAAATATTTGTTTGTAGAAAGTGGAGATGGCATCATTTAAAGATAGATTGTCAAACCTAAAGGAAGACCTGTTAAGAAAGTCATTAATTTTGCGGAAATTAGCTTTATGAAAGTCGTAAGAAGTGAGAACTATGGGATGAGGTGACTGTAGTGGAGAGTTGTGGAAAAACGAATGGAAAAGAGGGGGGTGAATATTATCAATAGTCGATAGGGATAGTTGACATAGCGAGACAGAGGAGTTAATGGGGTCAGTTGTGAAAATAAGGTCTAATTGCCTACCCATGTAGTTGGGAACGCCACTAACTTGGCATAGACTTGAGTCTGTAAGCCGATCTACGAAGAGACATTCCTTTGTTGAGTTGGGATTTGAAGAGATGAAAAAGGATTCATCATCCGATGGAGTCCAACGCAGTTGAGGCAAATTAAAGTCGCCGAAGATAAGGATGTCATCAAGGGAGTCAGATGAGTCGATTATTTGGTCAAGCAAGTTGGTAGGATTCGATAGGTTGGGCCGGTTGAATGTAACAACACATAATGTACAGGGACCTACAGGGGAGTGTTATTTTTATTGAAACGAAATCAAGTTTAGAGGACGAAGAAATAGCGATGAGAGACGAGTCGAGGTCGTTGTGGATGGCTTGCAAGACTCCACGACAGGGAGAGTCTAACGTAGGGCGGGTAAGATCGTCATCTCGAAAAACATTAAAATTAGGAGGGAATAACTCTTGGTTTCTTATGTCCGGGATTAGATTGGTTTCAGTCAGGGCATATATATCAAATGGGAGGGCATGAGATTGGCGCAGAACATCACGGGTTTTCGAGCGTAGGCCTCTTACGTTCTGGTAGTAAAAGATAAGTGGAATGTTATGATGAGGTGGTTTAATTGTTGTCAACGGTGGTAAATTAGGGACGAAAAAATTTACTATGGTCAACGCGGCTCCGTTGGAGGTGTGAGATTCTTTTAGAATGTACATAGTTACCGAAAACGCCAAGGTCGTCTGCCACTTTTTTAGGTGACATATTGAAAATCCCGTGGTACCTGATGAAAATGCTCCTGAGAATGGTTAGATTTGTAGGGAGACCTTCCTGCTGAATGGACACCATGACACTTGCTTTGGTTTTACCTTCATAGCAGACAGAGTCAGATTTGTCATGCAGATAAGCAAGAAATAGTCGTATATTCTCGTATACATTTTTTTTCTCTAAGCCTAGAGAGTGCATACCGACATTCAGGAGTGTCTATGGTTTGCTGGGTTAGTTGAACAGTGGGTGGCAGAAGGGGATCAAGAAAGGGGGTATTAGATGCAGTGTGTGAGGAGGAAGGGGTATTTGAAGTAGGTTTATATGAGGGGTTAGTATCCCTTGGTCTGGCGGGCGGTACGTGTTGGCGGTATGTTCCGCTGCTTGCGTAGGCTGGACGGACGTCTGGGGCATGGTACTGATGTGTTACTTCGATGGTGCTCCGTAGGTTGGGAGGTATGACTGGTCGGGCGGACTGAATCGGTAAGTTATATGCAGGTTGGTTTGTTGGTACGGTGTGATGCATTGGCAGGTCGAAATAGCGGTGCGGACGCCCGAAACGATAGTGGTATGGTAGGGCGTGATGGCGGCTGTCGGACTGGGTTTGGAGCTGGTCTAGCGAGCGGTCGTTCATTTGTGAGACTTTCGAAGTCTTCGATGAGTGTCTTAAGGTCGGATAGTGTAGAGAATTCCCTTCGCTTGATGTAATGACGATAGTCCGGTCGGAGGTTCTCATATATTCTATCTAACTTTTCATCAGTGGTGAGCGTGACATGCCACCGCATTAGTGCTTGGATGGACGTCATATAATCCTTGCCATTTTCTTGGATGTTTTGTGTTCGGTTCCGAATGCGGTCAGCGAGTGACTCGCAAAGCGTGGAGGTAGAAAGAAACGACGCAGTTCCTTGCTGAAGTTCTCCCAACTACCTAAGTACTCCTTATTATTTCTGTACCATACTACATAATGCATTGTGGGCGCCGTTGCTCAGTGGAAATGAGCATGGCTGCTGAGCAGGGGCTTCGCGGTTCGAATCCCAGTCACACCTAAAGTTTTTTTTTTCACGGTATCCCACCTCTCGCGAATGGGTGACAAACGTTTCGAGAGTAATAACTTGTCACGGAAAGTATCTAAATTCGCCGTTGGATCCTTCCATTTGTGTGCAAAAACATACATGCTCAACACAAATGGTTGCGAGAAGCTAGGCCTTGGACCGCAATGGTCTGTCGCGCCGAATATTATTATAATTATTATTATTATTATACTAATGCATTGCCTTTTAAAAGTTCGCGACTTTACTATCTAGGGGTAGTTGATAGCACTCAGCTAGCTCCTCTACTCGCTCTAAAAACTCTAGCGAATTGTTGTTTCCATCGAACGTTCAATTTACGGACCTTGTCCACGACGTCGGCATCGGTCAGTCAGTTGGTACTCGGAAAGAGGTTTCTTCTACCTGCGAGTAGGTGATGGAAGGTAGTTTTTCGGTTGTGAGTGGTACTTCTACTTGCGAGTAGGTAATTGTAGGTAGTTTTTTGGTGGTAAGCGGTACTTCTACTCCTCGCAGATCACCACATGACCAGTGTTTCTTCAGCTCGGTAGATATCCGTTTGCGGAGTTCGTCCATGCTACCACTGTAGTCGAGACCACGACGACTCAACTCGGTTGTTAGTTCGTCTTTCCTAAGTGGGTATATCCCAGAGACACTTAGTGAGGTTTCCTCGGTTGACATATTGAGAATTCGGTAATTTTTGTCGTGCTTTTTGTTTTGTTTTTTTTTTTGCTAAAGAAATCGTGAACACTTCCCCGTTGGTGTCCAAATTGTTAATGGCGACGCATTCACCAGTTATACTCTTTTGGTTGTTAGCTTTGCTAACGTTCGTTGCTGGTGCTTTGTACCAGCCCAACAGACTATTTTGATCGGCGTGGAGTTAGCCGATGTAAAAATATAACTTTCAGATTTTTTGTCTTCTGGTAGCTGTCTCGGTCGGTGATACGGCTTAAATAGCCGTCCCTACTCGGGCGCCAAATTTGTAACGTTGTACGCTCGGGTGACGCTCGCCGGTCACCCAGGGTTCTCTTTTCCCTCCTGTGTTACAAATTAAAAGTTCTTTTATTTATTTTAATTAGCTCTACAACGTCGGTACTATATGTATACTTATATACTTAATACAATATAGAATTACAACTATTAATACGCATACGTAGCAGGCCTAGCAGGACACTGAACGCTTGTACTGACCGCCCAGCAGATCAAAGCTGTGACGTCAGCAAGGTACACTATTCAGGTCGTTGTCCGTATAGACACTTGTAGTGAACGCCCAGCAAATCAAAACTGTGACTTCAGCAAGATATACTGTTCTGGTCGTTGTCCGTATGGACACTTGTACTGAACGTCCAGCAAATCAAAACGGTGACGTCAGCAAGGTACACTATTCTGGTCGTTGTCCGTATGATATGTGACGTCAGCAATGTATACTAAAAGAATGGTTCGTGCAGGACCGAATTTATTGTTCCGTAGAAACAGAGGTGTTTAGCATGATGGCCTACCAGCGAAGAGCCATTACTACGGACACAAATGGAAGGGACCTACAATTTAAGGCCGGATCCGAACGGCGAATTGAGAAGCTTTCCATGACAAGTTATTACTCTCGGAACGTTTGTCACCCATTCGCAAGAGGTGGGAAACCGTGAAAAAACGTTTGGTGTTACTCGAACCATCATCATATTCTTCAGTACTTGCGAAATTCCGAGGGCAACCTACTCTTTCCATTAGATACAGCCAACAGCAGGCTGCAGCTAGTTCTATATATATTTTCTGCCACGTGAAGTTTGCAAATCCGACGCAGCTGGCAGAGCCACTTGTCTTTTAGCAACGGAAACAGCAGCAATTTCTACTAAAATGTCAAGCATCCTCAGCATCTTCATCATATACATATACAGCAATAACAAACAGCTTCAGCAGCTTTACATTCAGCATAGAATCAACAGGGACCCTCGAAATTGTCGTCATCACATCATCATCATCCATATCAACAACAGCATAAACATTATCATCATCTAGCAGCAACATCAAACAGCTTAAGCAGTTTCAATTTTAGCATAGTATCATCATCTACACGGCCCATCAACATTGTCGTCATCACAATATCATCATCATCATCATAGCAGCAGCATTATTATACTCATCCAAATCAACAGCAACAATTTCTAAATTTGTAAGGTATGTGTAATATTTTGGTGCCATAATTTTTTCGTATCAACATTGATACGAGTATTTCATTTCGAATTTTTAACTATTAATTACATTAAAAGTAAGTGCTTCAGAATTTAATAACTTTTTCATTGATTTCAATTTGATTTCTCTCTCGTTGTTTCTGTGGTGCCAATCGCCGAACGAGTTACAAAAAATGTAAATAAAGTACTTTGTTGAATTCTTACATTTCTTCAGGTTCAGGGTTTTTTTTTTTTGTATATAGAGACTTATTGTCAAGGTAGGACTCCCTGAATGACTTGTGTCACGGCAATAAGTTGAGCTAAGCCCTTTATTAAAATTCAAAATAAAATAAAAATCGAAGGAATGTGATTTACAATATATCACATTCCTCACGTTTGTAGCCGGTTTCAATTTATTTTCTCAGAATTCTCTCTGATTCATTGAAAAAGCAATGCGAAAAAACGAACACGAGACTAAAACGACGCGAGTCCAAATGCTTTAATCAATGGATCATTGGTAGCGGTTCGGGCGGTTGTGGTGGTCCGGTGGTACGGAAGTTGCGGGGGCATCGTGGTCTTGACTGGAGCTTCTGTTTCGTTGAGCTTTGGTAGTGTGGGCATCTTGACTGGAGCTTCGGTTTCTTCGGGCTTCGGTAGTGGGGGGTAGGAAGCGTGGTGGTGGTTTGGGTAGTGTCTGTCGGCTTTCAACAAATGGGATGGGGGTTGCGGCGGTACTTACATCTCGGGGTACGATTTTGCACAGCTGAGTTAGCTCGTTGCTGGTGAGTGGTCGCTTGGGTGGTAGTGGCATTTTCCACATCTGGTTCCGGACGTGGTGCTGGGTGGTGGTCGTCTTCGGCTGTGGTGCTAGCACGGGACGTGGCTTGGTACGTCGATGGGTTCCTGGTGCTACGGTGGCTTCGGTGTATTTTGCGAGGTGATGTTGTTGGCTGAACATCCTGTGTAACACTGATTCGGTTGTGGTGCGATTGTCAATACCTACGATATGAGTATTGCTGGTGTCGGGTGGGTCGTTGGTTTTCTTGCAATCCTTTATGTGGGCGATTATTGTATTCTGTTGGTCTCCTTCTAGGATGAAGATTACTGGTGAAATCTTTTTTTTTGATTCGGTATGGTCCGATATATCTAGGTGCTAGCTAGCAGCGAATTGTTGTGCTGCCGAAGAGAGTGGTCGGTAGCGGTAGTATACCATCTCTCCTATGGTAGGAATCCATGGTCGGCGACGGAGGTCGTAGTAGCGTTTCTGTATTCCAAATGCTTTAGCTAGGTTGAATCGGACAGGACTTCGTTTAGTATTTTTATGCGTTCTTTTGTTTCAGGTTCAGCGATTAATGCTATATCAGGAGTAGACGGTAAGCGTAGTTCACGGCCGAAGTTCAGGTAGGCAGCGGAGTACCCAGTCGTTTCGTTGCTACTTGTGTTCATGGCCAGCATGAGTTCCTGTAGGTACACGTCCCACGTTCTATGGTCCTTTTTCAGATATTGTGCAACCATGGTTTTTATGACCCGTTTCATACGCTCTGTCGGGTTTGCTTGGGGTGTATAAGGGGGTGTAAATCGCTGATTGATCTGGAGATGTACTAGTAGCTCCTGGAATTGTTTACTCCGATACTGCGTTCCATTGTCGGTGATTAAGACTTTTGGGCATCCATACCGGCTGAGGATGCGCTCTTTAAATTGGGGGGTGGTTGCATCTCGGAGAGCTACAAACTCCGTCCTTTTAGAAAACTTATCATGGAATACCAATATTATGGTGTTTCCTTTCGTCGATCGGGGAAGTGGGCCGATGAAGTCGGAAATGGCGATTTCCCAAGGATAGTTGGCGACATTCATATGCATTTTGTATTCCATGCAATTGGGGCATTGGCGGACAAATCGGGCGGTGTCGCGAAATAGTCCAGGCCAGTAGTACGTCTTGGCTATTCTGGCAATCGTCTTCGCGATCAAGCAAGACCTGATGGCATAGCGTCTTCGGAACCCAAACTTTCCAGGCGGTCGGAGCAGTTTCGGTGTGGCAGGTCGGGTTGTAAATATGCTGATATAGAGCTCCATCTACTACTTGATATTCGGAATTTTCTTCGGGGTTGGATTTTACCATTTGCGTTTTGGCCTGATACCATGAACAGATTTCAGTAATCGGAAGTAATAGTTTGATTGGTGGTTCGACAATCGGGTGCCTCGATAATACGTCTGCTACGGTGTTGGTTTAGCCTTTTCGGTAACGGATTTCGTAGTCGTACTGTTGCAGTTCGATTGCCCGACGCGCCAGACGTCCAGATGGATTGTCTTTGCCGTGTAGCCATTTTAGCGACTGGTAATCTGTGTGGACGAGGAAGAGGTAGCCCTCCAGGTAGGGTCGCATTTTGCGAATACCCCATACCACTGCTAAACATTCTCTCTCTGTAACAGAATAGTTTCGCTCGGCGTCTGTAAGAGTTCGGCTGGCATAGGCGACTACTCGTTCTTGATTGTCGATACTCTGGGAAAGGACTGCTCCGAGCCCATCGGCACTGGCGTCGGTTTGTAACAAGAAAGGTCGGGTGAAATCAGGACAGGCGAGAACAGGTGCCTCGGTTAATTTGGTTTTGAGTGTCTGGAAAGCTTCTTCTTGGGTATTTTCCCATGTCCACTTCTGTTTCTTTTTCAATAATCTGGTCAGCGGTGATATTGGGTGATACAAAGTTGCCGAATGGTTTTTCCGATACAGGATCTTCCGGCACCGGTGTCGATGACAGCGTTGTACGAGCGGCATAAAAATCTTATTGGTAGGGTGTACGAGGCGTGGCTGAGAGTGGTATTAATAGGGGCGTCTAATGGCTCATGAGATTGGACGGCCAGCACTGACAATGACGGCTTTGTATGCCAGGTGTACCGCAGTACAAGCAGAACAGTTGGCGGTTCTGATGGCAACTTCGGCGGGTGTGACCAGGCTGGCCGCAGGTCCAACAGCAGGTCTGACTGTCGTATGCATCGGTTGCTGGTGGACGAGCTAATAAAGACTGATTTAATTTTGGTGGGGGCAATTGCCCCCATTTATTCGGCTTATTACAAGCTAAAACCTAATGCTAACATGATTGAGAACTTAAAACTAAGACTTAAAACTAAGACTAAAAACTTAGACTTATAGCTAACATATAAAGCTAGGGGGGATGGCTGAGGAGATCAAGTTTAAGGCAGGGAGTGCTGCGGTTAAAATCGAAAACGGTAAGGTTTAAGTTAACCTTACGCAGCATACGGGAAATTGGTTCGTTGGAGCCGTACATAGTGCGGTGTGTCGGTAGATAGAAGAGAGGCGGCCACGTAGATTACGGGGGTTAGTATTAAAGAAAATTGAATTGTGTAGAGACGCGCAATCGACGGAGCCTGAGAGGAGACGAAGTATGAAAAGAATGTCAGCTATGTCTCTACGTTCTTCTAGGGTTTTCAAGCTTATGAGGTTGAGGCGGTCTTGGTAGGGAGGCAGTATAAGATGATTGTCCCAAGGTAGCCCTCGAAGAGCAAAACGGAGAAATCGACGTTGGATACTCTCGATTCTAGACACATGAACTTGATGATATGGGGACCACGCTTGACTAGCGTACTCGA
The DNA here is from genome assembly GCA_947095585.1 of Nephrocerus scutellatus. NCBI lineage: Eukaryota > Metazoa > Arthropoda > Insecta > Diptera > Pipunculidae > Nephrocerus > Nephrocerus scutellatus. Next base: position 79,205,054 of record OX352761.1, on the reverse strand, counting down.
GGAGGGGACGGACAAATGTAATGTAGAGGGATCTGGTCACGTAAGGGTTGGAAGATTCTTTGGACCACCGTTTGACGAAGCCAAGTGATGAGTTGGCTTTGAGAATTATTTCACCAATATGAGAACGGAAGTTTAGTTCCGAGTCGCACAATATGCCGAGGTCTCGAAAAGATTTCACGCGGGATATGGGTTGACCGTGGAGAAGGTAATGTCTGGGAGGGGGCTTGTTGCACTTACGTGATAGGGTAATAGATTGGCATTTGGAGATATTGAGATCCAAGCAATTTTTTAGGCACCATGTGGAAAAATTGTCTAGGTCTTGTTGAAGGAGATAGGAGTCTTGTGGGGAAGAAATGGGTTTGAAGAACTTGGTATCGTCAGCGTAAATTGAGATGGCGGAATGTTTGATGACGCTATCGAGATCATTTATAGTCAAAATGAAAAGAAGGGGGCCTAGTTGGCTGCCTTGTGGGACCCCTGAGGTTGCCAAAAATGTGGACGATAAGACGGACCTGAAGCGAACACTATAAAGACGGTTTTCCAGATATGAAGATATCCATTTTAACAATATGGGTTCAAAGCCAAGGGAAGACAATTTAAAGAGGATTAGTTGATGAGATATCTTATCAAAAGCCTTACTGAAGTCAGTTGCAACAACGTCGACTTCGTTGCCACTCTCTAAGGCTGAAAGGGCGGAGGAGATGAATTCAACAAGATTAGTGGTGGTTGATCTACCTTTCAGAAAGCCATGTTGGCTGGGAGAGATAAGAGACTTGCAGTGGAAACTTAAGGCTTCGTATAAAATACTTTCGAAGAGTTTGGGTATATGGGAAAGTTTAGCAATGGGGCGATAATTAGTTACATCATTCTTTGATCCTTTTTTGTGTATCGGGGTTATGAAAGAGGTCTTCCAGATCTGAGGAAATTCTGCTTGTGAAAGGGATAGGCAAAAGAGGTGAGAAAGTGGAAGGGAGATGCTGGAAGAACATTTTTTAAGAAATATAGCGGGGATGCCATCTGGGCCGGGTGAGTATTCATCAATAAGTTTTTGTAACTTATTTTCGATAACAGTAGGGTCAACAGTTTTGGAGAGAAAGGGGCCATTGGAGAAGTTGAGTAGGTAATTGAAATAGGAGGGGTCCGGTACGAAGGAGTTGTCGACGAAAGATTTTTTGAAAAAGGTAGCAAAAAAATTGGCAATGATATGCGGATCGGTTGATGATGTATTATTGTAAGAGAGTGATGGAGGGTAGCCGTCAGACTTTCTTTTATAGTTGACGAATTGAAAAAACGACTTAGGGTCATTTATTAGATTGGCTTGTGCATTATTGAGGTAGGGCTGATAAAGAGAATTATAAAGCTGGGTAAATTGCAGGTAAATACCGAGATAGTTGGAATAGTCAGAAAAATAATAAGTTCGAAGGAAAGTCGCCCATAACTTGTTTCTCTTGTTTCGTAAGGAGCGAAGCCTTCGATTATACCAAGGAGGAGATGTAGATGAGGTTTTATGGCGTGTGAAAGGGACATAAAGAGATATAGAATTAAATATTTGTTTGTAGAAAGTGGAGATGGCATCATTTAAAGATAGATTGTCAAACCTAAAGGAAGACCTGTTAAGAAAGTCATTAATTTTGCGGAAATTAGCTTTATGAAAGTCGTAAGAAGTGAGAACTATGGGATGAGGTGACTGTAGTGGAGAGTTGTGGAAAAACGAATGGAAAAGAGGGGGGTGAAAATTATCAATAGTCGATAGGGATAGTTGACATAGCGAGACAGAGGAGTTAATGGGGTCAGTTGTGAAAATAAGGTCTAATTGCCTACCCATGTAGTTGGGGACGCCACTAACTTGGCATAGACTTGAGTCTGTAAGCCGATCTACGAAGAGACATTCCTTTGTTGAGTTGGGATTTGAAGCGATGAAAAAGGATTCATCATCCGATGAAGTCCAATGCAGTTGAGGCAAATTAAAGTCGCCGAAGATAAGGATGTCATCAAGGGAGTCAGATGAGTCGATTATTTGGTCAAGCAAGTTGGTAGGATTCGATAGGTTGGGCCGGTTGAATGTAACAACACATAATGTACAGGGACCTACAGGGGAGTGTTATTTTTATTGAAACGAAATCAAGTTTAGAGGACGAAGAAATAGCGATGAGAGACGAGTCGAGGTCGTTGTGGATGGCTAGCAAGACTCCACGACAGGGAGAGTCTAACGTAGGGCGGGTAAGATCGTCATCTCGAAAAACATTAAAATTAGGAGGGAATAACTCTTGGTTTCTTATGTCCGGGATTAGATTGGTTTCAGTCAGGGCATATATATCAAATGGGAGGGCATGAGATTCGTGCAGAACATCACGGGTTTTCGAGCGTAGGCCTCTTACGTTCTGGTAGTAAAAGATAAGTGGAATGTTATGATGAGGTGTAGGGGAGGGTGGTTTAATTGTTGTCAACGGTGGTAAATTAGGGACGAAAAAATTTACTATGGTCAACGCGGCTCCGTTGAGATTCTTTAAGAATGTACATAGTTACCGAAAACGCCTTTTTTTTAGGTGACATATTGAAAATCTCGTGGTACCTGATGTAAATGCTCCTGAGACTGGTTAGATTTGTAGGGAGACCTTCCTGCTGAATGGACACCATGACACTTGCTTTGGTTTTACCTTCATAGCAGACAGAGTCAGATTTGTCATGCAGATAAGCAAGAAATAGTCGTATATTCTCGTATACATTTTTTTTCTCTAAGCCTAGAGAGTGCATACCGACATTCAGGAGTGTCTATGGTTTGCTGGGATAGTTTAACAGTAAGTGGCAGAAGCGGATCAAGAAAGGGGGTATTAGATGCAGTGTGTTAGGAGGAAGGGGTATTTGAAGTAGGTTTATATGAGGGGTTGGTATCCATTGGTCTGGCGGGCGGTACGTGTTGGCGGTATGTTCCGCTGCTTGCGTAGGCTGGACGGACGTCTGGGGCATGGTACTGATGTGTTACTTCGATGGTGCTCCGTAGGTTGGGCGGTATGACTGGTCGGGCGGACTGAATCGGTAAGTTATATGCAGGTTGGTTTGTTGGTACGGTGTGATGCATTGGTGGTGCGGCAGGTCGAAATAGCGGTGCGGACGCCCGAAACGATAGTGGTATGGTAGGGCGTGATGGCGGCTGTCGGACTGGGTTTGGAGCTGGTCTAGCGAGCGGTCGTTCATTTGTGAGACTTTCGAAGTCTTCGATGAGTGTCTTAAGGTCGGATAGTGTAGAGAATTCCATTCGCTTGATGTAATGACGATAGTCCGGTCGGAGGTTCTCATATATTCTATCTAACTTTTCATCAGTGGTGAGCGTGACATGCCACCGCATTAGTGCTTGGATGGACGTAATATAATCCTTGCCATTTTCTCGGATATTTTGTGTTCGGTTCCGAATGCGGTCAGCGAGTGACTCGCAAAGCGTGGAGGTAGAAAGAAACGACGCAGTTCCTTGCTGAAGTTCTCCCAACTACCTAAGTACTCCTTATTATTTCTATTTCGGTGACGCTCGCCGGTCACCCAGGGTTCTCTTTTCCTTCCTGTGTTACAAATTAAAAGTTCTTTTATTTATTTTAATTAGGTCTACAACTTCGGTACTATATGTATACTTATATACTTAATACAATATAGAATTACAACTATTAATACGCATACGTAGCAGGACACTGAACGCTTGTACTGACCGCCCAGCAGATCAAAACTGTGACGTCAGCAAGGTACACTATTCAGGTCGTTGTCCGTATAGACACTTGTAGTGAACGCCCAGCAAATCAAAACTGTGACTTCAGCAAGATATACTGTTCTGGTCGTTGTCCGTATGGACACTTGTACTGAACGTCCAGCAAATCAAAACGGTGACGTCAGCAAGGCACACTATTCTGGTCGTTGTCCGTATGATATGTGACGTCAGCAATGTATACTAAAAGAATGGTTCGTGCAGGACCGAATTTATTGTTCCGTAGAAACAGAGGTGTTTAGCATGATGGCCTACCAGCGAAGAGCCATTACTACGGACACAAATGGAAGGGACCTACAATTTAAGGCCGGATCCGAACGGCGAATTGAGAAGCTTTCCGTGACAAGTTATTACTCTCGGAACGTTTGTCACCCATTCACAAGAGGTGGGAAACCGTGAAAAAACGTTTGGTGTTACTGGGATTCGAAACCACGAACCATCATCATATTCTTCAGTACTTGCGAAATTCCGATGGCAACCTACTATTTCCATTAGATACAGCCAACAGCAGGCTGCAGCTAGTTCTATATATATTTTCTGCCACGTGACGTTTGCTGGCAGCTGGCAGAGCCACAGAGCAGAGTCTTTTAGCAACGGCAACAGCAGCAATTTCTACTAAAATGTCAAGCATCCTCAGCATCTTCATCATATACATATACAGCAATAACAAACAGCTTCAGCAGCTTTACATTCAGCATAGAATCAACAGGGACCCTCGAAATTGTCGTCATCACATCATCATCATCCATATCAACAACAGCATAAACATTATCATCATCTAGCAGCAACATCAAACAGCTTAAGCAGTTTCAATTTTAGCATAGTATCATCATCTACACGGCCCATCAGCATAGCATAGCATAGCAGCAGCATTATTATACTCATCCAAATCAACAGCAACAATTTCTTAATTTGTAAGGTATGTGTAATATTTTGGTGCCATAATTTTTTCGTATCAACATTGATACGAGTATTTCATTTCGAATTTTTAACTATTAATTACATTAAAAGTTAGTGCTTGAGAATTTAATAACTTTTTCATTGATTTCAATTTGATTTCTCTCTCGTTGTTTCTGTGGTGCCAATCGCCGAACGAGTTACAAAAAATGTAAATAAAGTACTTTGTTGAATTCATACATTTCTTCAGGTTCAGGGTTTTTTTTTGTATATAGAGACTTATTGTCAAGGGAGGACTCCCTGAATGACTTGTGTCACGGCAATAAGTTGGGCTAAGCCCTTTATTAAAATTCAAAATGAAATAAAAATCGAAGGAATGTGATTTACAATATATCACATTCGTCACGTTTGTAGCCGGTTTCCATTTATTTTCTCAGAATTCTCTCTGATTCATTGAAAAAGCAATGCGAAAAAACGAACACGAAACTAAAACGACGCGAGTCCAAATGCTTTAATCAATGGATCATGGTCAGGGACAACTACAAAAAACCTTGACCAAGAAAATATTACAGGGTTAGTCTGGTGTATGATGGTGAATGCGGATAAGGGTCGCTTGTAGCTTGAGGTGACTTCTGGTCTTGTGATGCTGTTACTGCTGGTGGTTGGGGTGCTGTCGTCCACTTCCCATGGTTTTGCCTCTGCTTTTGTAGGTGTCTCGGCTGGTGCTTTGATGTTTGGCTTTGCTGGACCTTCAGCTGGGGTTGTGGGCAAAGCTTTGGTAGCTGCCTTCGCTGGTATTCTCGCGTCTGGACATCGTATGGGTGCTCGATTGCTTTATTGCAATGGGCGGCACTGCGGTAGGTGTGCGACCCTAGTTTTGGTAGCGGTTCGGGCGGTTGTGGTGGTCCGGTGGTACGGGAGTTGCGGGGGCATCGTGGTCTTGACTGGAGCTTCTGTTTCGTTGAGCTTTGGTAGTGGGGGCATCTTGACTGGAGCTTCGGTTTCTTCGGGCTTCGGTAGTGGGGGGTAGGAAGCGTGGTGGTTGTTTGGAAAGTGTCTGTCGGCTTTCAACAAATGGGATGGGGGTTGCCGCGGTACTTACATCTCGGGGTACGATTTTGCACAGCTGAGTTAGCTCGTTGCTGGTGAGTGAGTGAGTGGTGAGTTGGGTGGTGGTGGCATTTTTTTCCACATCTGGTTCCGGACGTGGTGCTGGGTGGTGGTCGTCTTTGGCTGTGGTGCTAGCACGGGACGTGGCTTGGTACGTCGATGGGTTTCTGGTGCTACGGTGGCTTCGGTGTATTTTGCGAGGTGATGTTGTTGGCTGGACATCCTGTGTAACACTGATTCGGTTGTGGTGCGATTGTCAATACCTACGATATGAGTATTGCTGGTGTCGGGTGGGTCGTTGGTTTTCTTGCAATCCTTTATGTGGGCGATTATTGTTTTCTGTTGGTCTCCTTCTAGGATGAAGATTACTGGTGAAATCTTTTTTTTGATTCGGTATGGTCCGATATATCTAGGTGCTAGCTAGCAGCGAATTGTTGTGCTGCCGAAGAGAGTGGTCGGTAGCGGTAGTATACCATCTCTCCTATGGTAGGAATCCATGGTCGGCGACGGAGGTCGTAGTAGCGTTTCTGTATTCTAAATGCTTTAGCTAGGTTGAATCGGACAAGATTCAGGACTTCGTTTAGTATTTTTATGGGTTCTTTTGTTTCAGGTTCAGCGATTAATGCTATATTAGGAGTAGACTGTAAGCGTAGTTCACGGCCGAAGTTTAGGTAGGCAGCGGAGTACCCGGTCATTTCGTTGCTACTTGTGTTCATGGCCAGCATGAGTTCCTGTAGGTACACGTCCCACGTTCTATGGTACTTTTTCACATATTGGGCAACCATGGTTTTTATGACACGTTTCATACGCTCTGTCGGGTTTGCTTGGGGTGTATAAGGGGGTGTAAATCGCTGTTTGATCTGGAGATGTGCTAGTAGCTCCTGGAATTGTTTACTCCGATACTGCGTTCCATTGTCGGTGATTAAGACTTTTGGGCATCCATACCGGCTGAGGATGCGCTCTTTAAATTGGGGGGTGGTTGCATCTCGGAGAGCTACAGCTTCTGTCCATTTAGAAAACTTATCATGGAATACCAATATTATGGTGTTTCCTTTCGTCGATCGTGGAAGTGGGCCGATGAAGTCGGAAATGGCGATTTCGCAAGGATAGTTGGCGACATTCATATGCATTTTGTATTCCATGCAATTGGGGCATTGGCGGAAAAATCGGGCGGTGTCGCGAAAAAGTCCAGGCCAGTAGTACGTCTTGGCTATTCTGGCAATCGTCTTCGCGATCAAGCAAGATCTGATGGCATAGCGTCTTCGGAACCCAGACTTTCCAGGCGGTCGGAGCAGTTTCGGTGTGGCAGGTCGGGTTGTAAATATGCTGATATAGAGTTCCATCTACTACTTGATATTCGGAATTTTCTTCGGGGTTGGATTTTACCATTTGCGTTTTGGCCTGATACCATGAACAAGTTTCAGTAATCGGAAGTAATAGTTTGATTGGTGGTTCGACAATCGGGTGCCTCGATAACACGTCTGCTACGGTGTTGGTTTAGCCTTTTCGGTAACGGATTTCGTAGTCGTACTGTTGCAGTTCGATTGCCTGACGCGCCAGATGTCCAGATGGATTGTCTATGCCGTGTAGCCATTTTAGCGACTGGTGATCTGTGTGGACGAGGAAGAGGTAGCCCTCCAGGTAGGGTCGCATTTTGCGGATACCCCATACCACTGCTAAACATTCTCTCTCTGTAACAGAATAGTTTCGCTCAGCGTCTGTAAGAGTTCGGCTGGCATAGGCGACTACTCGTTCTTGATTGTCGATACTCTGGGAAAGGACTGCTCCGTGTTTATGCTTGGCGTGCGGTGACGGTTGAATTATCCACCAGCGCGAACATCATTGCGATAGTTCGGGCGGGTATATTGGGTGATACAAAGTTGCCGAATGGTTTTTCCGATACAGGATCTTCCGGCACCGGTGTCGATGACAGCGTTGTACGAGCGGCATAAAAATTTTATTGGTAGGGTGTACGAGGCGTGGCTGAGAGTGGTATTAATAGAGGCGTCTAATGGCTCATGAGATTGGACGGCCTGCACTGACAATGACGGCTTTGTATGCCAGGTGTACCGCAGTACAAGCAGAACAGTTGGCGGTTCTGATGGCAACTTCGGCGGGTGTGACCAGGCTGGCCGCAGGTCCAACAGCAGGTCTGACTGTCGTATGCATCGGTTGCTGGTGGACGAGCTAATAAAGACTGATGCGGTTCCATCGGTGGCCATTGGCATAGGAAACTGTGCGTGATGCGTATGCCCTACCTCGCTGGGATGCGGTACATCTGGTGGGAATTAATGAGGATAATATATTCCTTCATTAGTATCCCTTGGTCTGGCGGGCTGGTACGTGTTGGGGTATGTTCCGCTGTCCGCATTAGTGTTTGGATGGACGTCATATAATCCTTGCCATTTTCTCGGATATTTTGTGTTTGGTTCCGAATGCGGTCAGCGAGTGACTCGCAAAGCGTGGAGGTAGAAAGAAACGACGCAGTTCCTTGCTGAAGTTCTCCCAACTACCTAAGTACTCCTTATTATTTCTGTACCATACTACATAATGCATTGTGGGCGCCGTTGCTCAGTGGAAATGAGCATGGATGCTGAGCCCAGTCACACCTAAAGTTTTTTTTCACGGTATCCCACCTCTCGCAAATGGGTGACAAACGTTTCGAGAGTAATAACTTGTCACGGAAAGCATCTAAATTCGCCGTTCGGATCCGGCCTTAAATTGTAGGTCCCTTCCATCTGTGTGCAAAAACATACATGCTCAACACAAATGGTTGCGAGAAGCTAGGCCTTGGACCGCAATGTTCTGTCGCGCCGAATATTATTATAATTAATATTATTATTCGCGACTATACTATCTAGGGGTAGTTGATAGCACTCAGCTAGCTCCTCTACTCGCTCTAAAAACTCTAGCGAATTGTTGTTTCCATCGAACGTTAAATTTACGGACCTTGTCCATGACGTCAGCATCGGTCAGTCAGTTGGTACTCGGAAATAGGTTTCTTCTACCTGCGAGTAGGTGATGGAAGGTAGTTTTTCGGTTGTGAGTGGTACTTCTACTTGCGAGTAGGTAATTGTAGGTAGTTTTTTGGTGGTAAGCGGTACTTCTACTCCTCGCAGATTGAGAATTCGGTAATTTTTGTCGTGCTTTTTGTTTTGTTTTTTTTTGCCAAAGAAATCGTGAACACTTCCCCGTTGGTGTCCAAATTGTTAATGGCGACGCATTCACCAGTTATACTCTTTTGGTTGTTAGCTTTGCTAACGTTCGTTGCTGGTGCTTCGTACCAGCCCAACAGACTATTTTGATCGGCGTGGAGTTAGCCGATGTAAAAATATAACTTTCAGATTTTTTGTCTTCTGGTAGCTGTCTCGGTCGGTGATACGACTTAAATAGCCATCCCTACTCGGGTGCCAAATTTGTAACGTTGTACGCTCGGGTGACGCTCGCCGGTCACCCAGGGTTCTCTTTTCCCTCCTGTGTTACAAATTAAAAGTTCTTTTATTTATTTTAATTAGGTCTACAACGTCGGTACTATATGTATACTTACATATTTAATACAATATAGAATTACAACTATTAGCAGGCCTAGCAGGACACTGAACGCTTGTACTGACCGCCCAGCAGATCAAAACTGTGACGTCAGCAAGGTACACTATTCAGGTCGTTGTCCGTATAGACACTTGTAGTGGACGCCCAGCAAATCAAAACTGTGACTTCAGCAAGATATACTGTTCTGGTCGTTGTCCGTATGGACACTTGTACTGAACGTCCAGCAAATCAAAACGGTGACGTCAGCAAGGTACACTATTCTGGTTGTTGTCCATACCATACGGACAACGACCTTGCTGACGTCACCCATTCGCAAGAGGTGGGAAACTGTGAAAAAACGTTTGGTGGTACTGGGATTCGTACCACGAACCCCCTGTTCAGTAGTCATTTCCACTGAGCCATGGCGTCCAATGTGATTCAATGGCCGAGAAAAATCCCTATGTCTGATTGTTCATTAAAAAAAACAAGTTTTTCAGCCAAAGGTCTTACCCATCGCGCCATTGTGATACATGTCTGCTGTCGGTATTTTACGTTATACGTCGTTTGGTCTATTTACTATGCATATGGTGTGTAACGTAGCGAGTTTACCGCATGCGTTAAACTAACTTCGTTATAATATTTCAATGATATCCGACCCCATAACAGTAGCATCTAAAGGTAACAAGACACCATATTTAAATATTCACGATGATTCGCTTTTACATTCAATCACAAAATTACAAAGAAGTGTTGCTGAGATTCAAAAAGAAATGAGTCAAAATAGCGAAGGCTCATCGACCCAATTTCGAACCAATCAGACCCCATTGTTAATATCGCGGCCGAAAGCCTATTCAAACATCGCATTCACGTAATAGGTCCCAACCAAGATCACCATCACGTGCAAGAACAGAATCATATTATATTACAAAAGATAAGGATAAAGCAACGAATTGTTCATCCACAAGATGTGAATTTACGTCTAATTTAAAACAAGGTCGTTGGAAAAGTAATTATATGGACCAGGGAAACCGATAATACCTTATATTATGACGACAAATATTGGGTTCTTTCCGAGTCGTCTAATTAATTTTTGTAGAAAAACTAATTTAAAGTTCTTAATAGATACTGAGGCCGACGTCTCAGTTGTTCCGCAATTTCATTTTGGAACATTTTTAAAAAGCACTTCAGCATTTTTAACAGCTGCTAATGGTTCAAACATTCCAACATATGATACAAAATTATTGAACATCGATCTAGGACTTCGTCGCGAGTTCGAATATTTGTTTACAATCGCTAATGTTACACGTCCTATAATCGGCGCAGATTTTTTAATCAAATTTGAATTGTGTGTTGACCTGAAAAATCAAAGATTAATAGATAATCAAACTTTACTTCAGGTGACCGCGATCCAAGTTAAGGAAGATGTTCCAACACCTTAAAAATTTAATGTTAAAGAAATTTATGGCGATTTGCTTGAAGATTTTTCAACACTCGTACAAGAACCCAAATATGACATACCCGTTAAGCATAGCGTGAAACATAAAATCGAAACAAGTGGTGCTCTTCCTTACTGTAAACCAAGGCGTTTAGATCCAAACAAGTTTACAATTGTCTATGCCGTGTAGCCATTTTAGCGACTGATGATCTGTGTGGACGAGGAAGGGGTAGCCCTCCAGGTAGGGTCGCATTTTGCGGATACCCCATCTAATTAATTTTTGTAGAAAAACTAATTTAAAGTTCTTAATAGATACTGAGGCCGATGTCTTAGTTGTTCCGCAATTTCATTTTGGAACATTTTTAAAAACCACTTCAGCATTTTTAACAGCTGCTAATGGTTCAAACATTCCAACATATGATACAAAATTATTGAACATCGATCTAGGACTTCGTCGCGAGTTCGAACATTTGTTTACAATCGCTAATGTTACACGTCCTATAATCGGCGCAGATTTTTTAATCAAATTTGAATTGTGTGTTGACCTGAAAAATCAAAGATTAATAGATAATCAAACTTTACTTCAGGTGACCGCGATCCAAGTTAAGGAAGATGTTCCAACACCTTTAAAATTTAATGTTAAAGAAATTTATGGCGATTTGCTTGAAGATTTTGCAACACTCGTACAAGAACCCAAATATGACATACCCGTTAAGCATAGCGTGAAACATAAAATCGAAACAAGTGGTGCTTTTCCTTACTGTAAACCAAGGCGTTTAGATCCAAACAAGTTTAAAATTGCGAGGAATGAATTTAATATATGATTCAACAAGGTTTATGTAGACCATCAAAATCTTCCACATGTTCTCCCCTACACCTCGTACCCAAAAAAGGTTCAGATGATTGGCGTCCTTGCGGCGACTATAGGCAGCTTAACCTGGTTACAATTGGCGATCGATATCCATTGCCACATATACAGGATTTTACGAATAATTTGCATGGTTCTACCATTTTTAGTAAAGTAGACTTAGTTAGAGCATTTAACCATATTCCGGTAGCCGAAGAGGATATTTTTAAAACAGCTATTACCACGCCCTTCGGTATGTACGAATTCACTCGAATGCCCTATGATTTACGCAACGCGGCGCAATCATTCCAGAGATTTATGGACGAAGTTACACAAGGATTACAATTTGTATATGTTTACGTTAATGATATATTGGTAGCAAGTCGCAATCAAATAGAACATCTAACACATCTTCGAACATTATTCGATCGTTTAAGTAGTTACGGTATTAACATTAAATGTGTTAATGTGTGTTTGGCTAGATAAGCTAGATTTTTTAAGTCATGAGATCACAAAATACGGCATATTACCATCTAAAGACAGAATAGAAGCAATCCAAGCATACCCATCACCCCTATCTTTAAAAGCCACTCAGCGTTTTGTTGTCATGGTAAACTATTATCGCCGCTTTATACCCAATTTAGCTTCTACAATGGCACCATTGCACACATTAATTGCGGAATACATGAAAAAACCTAAGAAATCTAAATTTGATTGGCCTTCCGATTGTGAAGTTGCATTTCATCGTCATATTTGGCTCTACAAACGGGGTCTGGTCCTGGCCTCCCGCAAAAAGTCTCTCCACCGGTACCGAGTCTTGACAGACTATAGTAGGCTATGTTAGCTTTAAGCAACCGTGCGCGTATTTCTGGCTCCATGCTGTTATCGGCTGCTACAGTTGACCCGAGATAGTTAAAGGATTGCACTACTTCAAATTCGCGCTTCATTATTTGATTGTGGGACCAATGTTGGATCTTCTACTCGCAGACGGGGCCATCATGTACTTTGTTTTGCTCTCATTTTTGTGCAGCCCAAGATCAGTTGGGGGGTACGATGCCTCTTCGCCAGTCTTCTGGCACAGCTTCTTCCTCCCATAATTGCACTATTATTTCAAGAATTGCTTGGTGTAATATCAGTTCCGCTGGAATGCCATCAGATCCCGGAGCCTTTTTATTTTTGAGCCGATTTATCGCTAACTTCGTCTATGCTTGGTGGCGGCTGCATAGTGTGGTCTTCGGTCATTGGTGGAGCCTCCAATGCCTCAGTTAGCTGGCCATTAAGCAACTCATGAAAGTGCTCTTCCCATCGCTCTAAGATGCCTTTGAGATCGGCGATCAGATTACCCTCTTTGTCCTTGCAGTATGTGCAACGCGATGTATATTGCGTCATACCGCGGACCCTTTGGTAGAACTTCCGCGCCTGGTGCGGTCCTCGCTCTCTATACTGTTCTAGTTCACGGACGATATTCTTCTCCAAGGCTGCTTTCTTTCGCCGGTGAACTGTTTTTTCATATCTTCTGAGCTCTTTATATTTATCTTCGCGTACCTGCGTTCTATGAGATTGTTGCATTGCTCGGTACGCAACATTCTTACGTTCAGTCGCTAGCTTACATTCGCCATCGAACCAGTCGTTCCGATCTCTACGACTACTACCTAAGATGGAGTCAGCAGTACTAATGACAGTATTCTTAAGGCGTGTCCATTTCTCTTCAATGCCCTACGTCTCAGCCCCAGGACTTACTCTTCCTGCATTTAGGGCGAGTTCTTTTTTTTTCATCATCTGGGGAATCATCTGTAGGTTCGTGAACGTTTTTGAGGCTTATGTTTTCAAATCTGCCCCGCACGCTAAAAGTGCATAGCCGTTCATTTACTGCTTTAAAGCCGATAACGGTGGGTTTCATTCTTTTGCTGACTAGAAACCCCACCCCGAGCACATGATGTCTTGCATGACAGCTGTAATATATGTCATATTCTGATTTTTGTAAGACACCATTCCCCGTCAACCGCATCTCCTGGATTGCTGTTATGTCAGCCTTATATTAACACAGGGTATCGGCCAGCTGATGTGCTGCTCGAGCTCTATACAGTGAGCGTACGTTCCATGAGAAAATTCTTAAATCGTTTAGCCGTTTTCGTTGCCGTGGTCATCGTCGTTCATCAGTGTATCCGAGGCTGATTTTGAGTTCCCCAATATGATTTTTTACAGGCAAGGTTATTAGCCTCGCGCCAACCTTACTTTTAAGGGACTAGCCCGATCATTTCGCTTTTCCTGTACTGGAGGAAAATTACCAGCGGCCACCACGTGGAGATTTTATCGCACTTCCACCAGTAAGAGATAGTTGCGGCCACATACATTTCTGAAGCATTCTGTGTTATTCGCCCTAGTCTGCTGATGGCTGATCGCCGAAGTTGTATTTACAAATATTAAAAGCGCAATGTGTAATTCGGTATTATTAAATTTTCCCTGCAATAATGCTGATTTCATTTTAACTACAGATGCATCAAGTATGGCGATATGTGGTGTTTTGGAGCAAATAGTAAACGGTAAAAGACAACCATTGTCATATTTTTGATGAAAACTTTCCAACACTGAGAAAAACTATTCGACATTCGGGCGTGAGCTGTTAGCGGTTTTCGCTTCAATTAAACATTTCGAATATTTTCTTAAAGGTCGTGAGTTTACGATCCTTACGGATCACAAGCCATTAACCAGTGCACTGTACACAAAAACTAATCGTAAACTAGTCGAAACACGACAATTAGAATATATCGCTCAATTTATGTGCAAAATTCAATACATAACAGGCTTCAGCAACGTAATCGCGGATGCCCTATCTAGTTTGGACTTGTAAGTAGTTGACGACATCTAAATGTTACAATATATTAACATTAACATGAAACAGTTTGTGGGTTCTCAAGCTAACGATCAAGTGTTACAACTCATCTTAAATGCAATAAGCAAAAAGAACTCTAAAGTTCGGCTTAAAGAAATTCTTGATAGCAAGACCAATTTATATGTCTGGTGTGAAGTATCAAAAACTAATGCAAGACCCTATATACCCATGGAATTTAGAAAACAAATATTTAGTGACTTTCATAATTTATCCCATAGTGGATCAAAGTCTACAAAAAAAACATAACAAACAAAATATTTCTGGCCTCGAATGGCAAGTAACATTAACGAATGGGTTAAAAATTGTACTGGTTGTTAAACTTCAAAAGTAACACGCCATACAAAATCACAATTCCAACAAATAGCTCCGATAAACGAAAGGTTTAAACATATTCATATAGATTTAGTAGGCCCCTTGCCTCCTTCAAAAGGTTGTACATATATCTTAACAACCGTTGATCGTTTCACCAGATGGCCCGAAGCCCATTCCAGATATGAAAACCACTACGGTAATTTCATTGACAACTATATTGCTAGATTCGGCGTTCCTTCCGAAATAACCACTGATTATGGCCGCCAGTTTTAAAGCGACTTTTTCTCGGAATTTATTAATTTACTAGAAACCTTCCGCATACGTATCACTGCATATCATCCTCAGTCGAACGGAATGGTTGAACGATTTCATCGCACTCTTAAGGCAGCTTTATTAGCACGTCAGAACGCTAGAAGTTGGGTTGATGAGCTCCCGTTTATTTTATTGGGTGTTCGCACATCAATTTGATCCGATTTTGATTGTTCATCAGCCGAATTGGTCTAACGACAAAATCTACGTATCCCAAAAGAGTTGATAGTCGAAAACTCTCAAGGAAAATCTAATACAGAACCCCTTTCGTTCTTAAATAAATTACACAACGCCATGGCAAATGTCAAAGCAGTCGAACCAAGAGTTAGAATCCAAAATTATTTGTTCACTCCAAATGATTTGAATACATGTAAATTCATTCATTATTACGTAAAGATGCAGTAAAAATGGGCCTGACACCGCCATATGAAGGACCATATGAGGTTATCAAAAGATTAAGGAAACAATTAATCATTAATAAAAACGGAAAAAATGTTTCTGTTTCAATCGATCGTGTTAAGCCAGCATTTCTATCAAATGTATAGTCACAATCATTCATGTGCATAATCGTAAAGTTATACTTAATTTTATTAATTTTTTTTGGAAGGGGAGTAATGTAGTGCCTACATGACTTCTATCTCTTTTTTATCGAAAACAAATTATTATGGCACTACCATTTACACCAACTATAAATTATTTAATTTAATTAGCAAAAAATCTCAGAACAATAGTATTCAGACTTGTTTTAATTTGCAGACAGGCAATGAATTTGAAGATTTTCACCTTCCGTGTAAACAAGTCAAAATACTATTGTGAATTTGCAGACAACCAAAAAAGAAAGGAAATTGCCAGAAAATATGAAATAACTTCCTTCTTAATTTTGGACGTCAAAGAGACAAGTTGTATACTCTTTTACAACGAATTTATAAATCCGTAAACATAAGCTTATTTATTAATAATAAATTATAAAATTATAATATAACTTATAAAAAATATTAGATAAATAATAAAAAACCAAAGATAAAATTATATCAATATTTATTACCACAAAAAAGAAGTTTTATTAACCTACAAATCCAAGGATACATTTTATAATCTGGCCCTAGAGGCCGTGATTAAGTCCATTGCTGGCCAAAGAAAAACCGCATCCAAGCAACTATGTCTTCTCCTTTTCACCAATATTTTGTAAATTTATAAATGTCTTGTTTTTTTCGATTAAAATAAAAAATTAGCTGGATTAATTTGGTACTGAGAATTTTAATTTTAATTATTTAAAATTAATTTGTTCTAGTCAAAAAAGTTAGGCATATTGTGCAGTGTGAAGAATAAACTTGTGTATCGTAAGATACTGTGCTCAGTGGAGTTTTTGCCTTTGAATTTAAGTAGCACAATAATGGAATGTTCTAATAACGCTATAATTTTACTAAATTGTACTCTTGATATTTATTTTTGTGTGCGTCTCTTAGAATGTTCATAAATCGAACTTCCTCATAATTTTCTCATTTGTATCTGCATTTCTTTCGTTCTGTCATTTTTTCTAACATTTTTTTCAATGTAAAAGTGGATTTAAACAATAGCCGTGCGAGAAAAAATGGGCGGGCGGACAATAGTTAAATTAAAGTTGCGGTTAGCCAGAAGAGATGGACACTACATGAATTGTATATTTATTTTATATCTGCAGGGGAAAAATATCTAAAGCACTATGGTAACATTGAAAAATACTCTCCTTCTCTCGTCTGGGTTACCACAATTTCTAATTAAAAGCCGTCCTGCTTATTTTTTCTCGCACGGCCTAAATGTAAATCAAGCATAATGCTTAATTGAAATTGTAGTTAGTTAGATATATATATTTATACTATAAAATAATTATAACATTCACGTAGTGGTAGATAATTTCATGCAAGACATCTTGTGCTCGGGTTGGGTTTCTAGTCAGCAAAAGAATAAAACCCACCGTTATCGGCTTTAAAGCAGTAAATTAACGGCTATGCACCCTTCGCGTGCGGGGCAGATTTAAAAACATAAGCCTCATAAACGTTCACGTACCTACAGAGGATTCCCCAGATGATGAAAAATTAGAATTCTTTGAATCAGTCGAACGGGAAATCCATGCCTGTCCATGTATGACGTAAAACTCATTCCGGGAATATGCATGCCAAAATAGGTTGGAAGCCAGTATTCAGGCAGTACATTGGCACCCATAGCTTACACGAGAACACTAATGACAATGGACAACGAGTCATAGAGATGGCATCAAGCAATAATTTGGTCGTTGTAAGTACAAGGTTTGCGCGTAAAAATATCCACAAATTCACCTGGGTATATCCTGATGGAGCCACTCGCAACCAGATAATCCACATGTTGATAGACCGCCGCCACCAATCGAACCTGATGACAGTACGAACGTGCCAACGTCGACTCGTGTAACACACGGCTGCTTCGCAATGAAGACACCAGAAACAACTACGATGAAGCGATAGGACTCGCTCTTAGTGCAGGGAGTGTAAGTCCTGGGGCTGAGATGTCGGGCGTATAAGAGAAATGGACACGCCTAAAGAATACTGTCATTAGTACTGCTGACTCCATCTTAGGCAGTAGTCGTAGAGATCGGAACGACTGGTTCGATGACGAATGTAAGCAACCGATTGAACGTAAGAATGTTGCGTACCAAGCAATGCAACACTCTCATAGAACGCGGACATGCGAAGATGAATATAAAGAGCTCAGAAGATATGAAAAAAACAGTTCACCGGCGAAAGAAAGCAGCCTTGGAGAAGAATCTCGTCCGTGAACTAGAACAGTACAGAGAGCGAGGACCGCACTAGGCGTGGAAGTTCTATCAAAGAGTCCGCGGTATGACGCAATATACACAGCGTTGCACATATTGCAACAACAAAGAGGGCGATATGATCGCCGATCTCAGAGGCATATTAGAGCGATGGGAAGAGCACTTTCATGAGTTGCTAAATGGCCAGCTAACTAAGGAATTGGACGCTGCACCAATGACTAAAGACCGCACTATACTGCCGCCACCAAGCATGACGAAGTTAGCAGAGCGATAAATCGGCTCACAAATAAAAAGGCCCTGGGATCAGATGGGATCCCAGCTGAGCTAATGGATCTTTGTAGACTGGCAGGATCTTTGTAGACTGGCAGTATTTTTGTAGACTGGCAGGATCTTTGTGGAATAATTGGATTTTCTTTCCAAATGAGCCCCGATGTTCCTTTATTGGTCTCCACTAGTCCTGGCTATTACGCCTTCGACTTAAACCTTTGGCAGCAGTCTGCCCTAAGGTGTGATTCCAATAAGGTTGATCCAAGAAATACCTCAGGGTTTAAGGCTCGCAAAACTCAGTTGGTATTGGTCGGATGTCTAATATTGAATTGGTCCGGCTCGAAGGACCACTGTTTGTAGAAAGTGCTCCTTGCAGTTGGAATAAAAAATAGTCACCTTACCTTGGGTAGGGGGATAACTAATTGATTATATGTAATTGAAAACAATACTTTTGAATTGGTAATTTGTTCTGATTTTAGTATGCAAATTTCCTAACTATTTATACAATTTATTTTGCTTACTTAATTACTAATAATTTACTTAAGCTAGGCTAAATTGTTATTGTGCAATTTATGCTTACTAAGAATAAATGCTAAATCATTGTGCAACTTAAACGTCCGATGCAATTTATGCTTACTAATAATAAATGCTAAATTAATATGCAACTTATGCTAATAAATTATTTCGGGGTAAACGTCCGATCGACGGTGACCTATATTCGCTGCGTAGTATGTAGTATGTACACATTAATTGAATATTATTGTGCAACTTATGCTAATAAATTATTTTGGGGTAAACGCCCGATCGACGATGACCCATATTCGCTGCGTAGTATGTGGTATGTACACAACAATTGAAAAAATGCTTACTACTTTTTTTTTTTGTTTTTTTTCGGTTTTATTTTTTGTTGCCATAAACAATTATCAATGATCAGATATACACCCTTTGGTAGTTGATGGAAAAATTCATATAGGTTCAAACTTTACGAGACCACCTTTTTCTAGACTATAAAGCCGCTTATGATAGCATAGCCAGAGTAGAACTTTATAAAGCCATTAGAGAATTTGGCATCCCAAATAAACTGACACGAGTATGTAGGTTGACCATGACCAATGTTATAAGCCAAGTAAAAATGTCTGGATAGAGATCAAGCCCATTCAAGATCTATAACGGGCTCCGACAAGGGGATGGACTGGCCTGCGTCCTCTTAAAAATGGAGTTGGAGAAAGTAATCTGAGACTCTGACGTAACGGCGAGAGAAACATCCTCTATAAGTCCATGCAGATACTGGCATACGCAGACGACATTGGAATCGTTGGTAGAAACCAACGGGCTGGTCCCTCAATTAAAATAGTGGAGCGCGAATTTGAAGTAGTGCATTCCTTTAATTATCTCGGGTCGACTGTAGCAGCTGATAAAAGCATTAAACCAGAAATACGCGCACGGTTTCTTAGAGCCAACAGAGCCTACTATAGTCTGTCAAGACTCTTCAAATCCACGAACTTAACCATAACATTCAAGCTGCAGGTATATAAGACAATGGTCATACCAGTACTTACATATGGATCCGAGACTTGGGTGCTTAGAAAAAAGCATTCGACCCTTAGCCGCGTTCGAGAGAAAAATCTTACGGAGAATTTTTTGCCCTATATGTGAGGAAGGACGATTCCGGAGACTCTATAATGATGAGATCTACGAGCGTTACTACGATGTCGACATCGTGAAGAGAATTAAGCTCGTTAGGTTCCGGTGGGCAAGACACCTAGCTCACATGTAAGAAGAGGATCCTGCTCGGAAAGTCCTTTGCGGTAGGAACACGACAGCGAGGCCGGCTAAGCCTACGTGGGAAGGATGGCGTAGACCAGGACGCCCAAAGCTTAGGGATGCCAAACTGGATGACATCGGCTCGAAATCGGGACCGGTATAGAGATTTTTTGTGGGAGTCCAGGACCGGACACCGGGATGTATCTCCAGTATAGGTTCAACGGTATTTTTGCTGGATTAATTTGTATTTGGTTTATGTGCAATTTCATATAATTGAGTGTTATTTCATATAATTAAGTTTTTCCCATACAAAAACAGGTATTATATGGCAAACTACAGTATAGGTTTTCGGAGATTTGGGCTTTCGGACACACCTCCCATGAAAACCCCAACTGAGCAGATCGCCATCTTGTTTTCGGGGGGCGTTAAGGTGGGATAGGCATCTAAAGTTTTGGTTTTTTTTCAGACCTAATTATCATCTTTCATTTGAAACCAATACTTAGGACCCGCCCACTTTTACGAACTCCCCTTTTGTGCTTCTACGGAAAAAACAGTTTTTTGGCTCTACTGCTGGCAAGGATGGTTCGATTGATCCTATTTTTTTTTATTGATACTTACCTATATTACCTTTCACTTGTTACCAATTAACCCCTAAAGCATCTTCAAATAATTTAGAAAAATGAGTTTTTCTGAAAAAAAATCGAAACTTTGGATGCCCCTCTCTCATAAACAAGATTGTGATTTTCAAAATCTGCTCAATAAGAGCTTTCATGTGAGGGGTATCAGAAGGTCAAAATCTCCAAAAACCTATACTGTAGTTTGCCATATAACACCTGTAATTGTATGGGAAAAACTCAATTATATGAAATTGCAGATAAACCAAATATAAATTAATCCATATGCAATCTAAATATAAACTAGAGCGCATTGTATTTTACAGTGTGTCCATAATATAGAAAAACTCATTTTAAAAGAAAAAACTCCTGTTTTAATATAAATTAATTGGGCGCACTGTATTTTACAGTGTGTCAATAATTTACAAAAGAGCCTTTTAAAAGGAAAAGATCCTATCTAAATATGAATTAATTGAGCGCACTGCTTTGAACAGTGTGTCCATTATTTACAAAAAACGCATATCTAAATATAAATTAATTGAGCGCACAATATCTTACAGTGTCCATAATATTTGAACACGATTTTAAAAGAAAAAACTCATTTCTGAATATAAACTAATTGAGCAGTGGAATCCCATCATCGTATCTTTTTGTATGAAAAAACTCAATTATATGAAGTGAGTATATGTTGACCTACCTTCCGTTTAAATTGGACCACGCTCATAAAAATGACATGGCTGTTTAGACCTAATTTTCACCTTTTATTTGGCTGGCTAAAGTGCGTTTTAGGGAAAATAGAGTTACGGCTTTTAGACCCCCCCCCCCCCCCCGATCTGAAAGCCCTTATTGAGCAGACTTCAAAAACAGCAATCTTGTTTCTCGGAAATTCCCCCTCAAGGAGAGAGGGGGTTTTAATGCTTTGAGCACTTTTTTGAAAAATGCATTTTTCTAAGTGGTTTGATGGATGTTAGGGGGTTAATTTGTATCATATAAAAGGAAATAAAAATACCTTCCTTCCTATAAAAAATTTGATCCTATCCAACCCCCCTCGACAGAGTTAGAGCCAAAAAATGACTTTCACATTAAAGTTCTGCAGGGGGCGTGTTCAAAAGTGGGCGGGCCCAAATATTGGTATGAAATAAAAGGTGGTAATTACTTCTACACGCCCGTACTTTTTTATGGGCGTACGCCAGCTAAAACGGAAGTTTGATCATCATTCAAAATCCTTAAATTCCTTAAAACACATATTTGACAAAACCTATATACTACCTATATTCCTACTTTAGAGTCTAAATCTAAAGTAACTGCAAGAGCAAAATATCTTTTCAATTAATTTGTTTATTTGTTGCTAACAATAATTGAAAAGATAATTTGCTCTTGTAGTTACTTTAGAGCGTGGCTTCACGATCATGGGAATGAAAGTCACGTCGAGCGAAACAGGTAGGTTTTCAGTGAGTCAGTGAGTGAGTTCAGCACATAACAGTTTTTTGTTGGGGTGTGTAGCTAGAAAAGTTTGCTCGGTCAAAAAACCATGAATATTAATGTCGTTTTTTTTTAAAAAAAATTTGGTTCAGATTGATTTTTTGGCTGTCAAGTTGTTCGTTTTTTCTACGGTAGATCAACAAAACAATGTAAACAAAAGATTCTCGGCTTTCGTGTTCGTTTATTCGAAAAATTTGAGCATGAGCGCAGATTTCTAAAACAAAAAAAAATACTACATAAATTTTACCCTGGAACTGCACTTATTGCATTATATTAAATCAAACGAACAAAACGAATGCAATTTTGTGACATTCAGTGTTGTTTTTTTCACTTGTGATTATTTTTTCATCAAACGAAAGTCCCATTAATTAAATGTAGACGACTGTTTTGAAATAGTGAATTTTTGAAATATTAATGTTAAATTTTTTTTCGTAAAACTCTGCCCCAGATTTTTTTTGGCTTTCAAGTTGTTCGTTTTCCTTCAAAACGTTTCTACCGTAGAGCTTAAACAGCTCTTGATATTTTGGGAGATTTACTACTCTTTATACTAGCACAACAACAACACATGCAACAAAAAAATGTGTTCGTGTTCGATTTCCTTTTTGAAAAGTTCTGCGGTCGAGTGTGAATCTATGGTATAGTTTTACGAAAAAAAAAATTAACATAAGTATAAGCGAACAATGCTATTGTGACATTTATATTTTCCTGTCAGTTGAGATTAAAAGCTATAGTTTTCCAGTGAAAGTTCAATACTTCAATGTTCAATCGATGTGATTCATAAATTTATTTCTTGCAGAATTATGTTTGCTGCTATTATTCGACGAGCTTCAGTATTCAAATTTATTAAAACTGCAAATTTGCGGATCACCAGGCATGCGTAAGTAGAACTCGCTGAAGTGATTGGTTGATAAAATTGTTAAAATAAAATAATAAAATTAGCACAACGAAATTTTCACAAAATTTATTATATAAGAAGTACTG
Organism: Nephrocerus scutellatus; assembly: GCA_947095585.1. NCBI lineage: Eukaryota > Metazoa > Arthropoda > Insecta > Diptera > Pipunculidae > Nephrocerus > Nephrocerus scutellatus. Next base: position 79,182,076 of record OX352761.1, on the reverse strand, counting down.
AATTGATTAATTAGTTGAGTTATGTTGTAGGCAGCTTGCTTTTCCACAGAAAGAAACTAAAAAATTCGCAACCATCTAATTTGAAGAATAACAACGGGTACTAAGTCAATTATTTGGCAGCATTTAAAAAACAGTTGAACGCTGATTTTATTCGCAAAAAGGGTACCCACATTCAAATAGAATAACCAAAAAGGCTTTTTTGTTTCATACATATTTTTTAACTAATTTTTGGCCTTTTGTGGTAATATTTTTTCTCTCAGCATGTTGGTGAGCAAGCAGACTTATTTCTCATTTTGTTGGTCTTGTCAAATTTGGTTTTGGTTTAGCGTTCTATTTGCAAAGCATTCATCACGAAAACGACTATACGTGGTAGTGGTAATGGATAACTATCCTTCTTGGTGACATCATTCAGTTTTCCAGTTTTCGATAGTCCACACAAAATCTTGTTGAACCATCTTTCTTTTCGACAAGTACCACGGGAGAGCTCCATGGGCTTTTGGCTTTCCTTCTAACACACCACTACAACCAAGCTGTTGTTGTCCTTTCCAACTTTCCATCGCCTGCCTTAGGGTGTAAATTTGATCAGTTGTTGATTTGCCTGGGATAAAGCCACACTGGTGGACCAATGATGACTTTAGCGTATGGGGCTATCCTGTCTTGAAGGATAGAGGAGAAAATCTTATACGCGGTACTCAACAACGTTATACCACGATAATTGCTGCATCTCTCTTCTTATGTATAGGGCACAGGATGCCTCTTCGCCAGTCTTCTGGCATAGCTTCTTCCTCTTCCCATACTTGCACTATAATTTCATGAATTGCTTGGTGTAATGTTGGTCCTCCTATTTTTATCAGTTCCGCTGGGATCCCATCAGATCCCGGGGCCTTATTATTTTTAAGCCGATTTATCGCTCTGCCAACTTTTTCTATGTTCGGTGGCGGCAGCATAGTGTGGTCTTCGGTAATTGGAGAAGTCTCCATTTTCTCAGTTAGCTGGCTATTTAGCAACTAATGAAAGTGCTCTGCCCATCGCTCTAAGAGTCCCCGCACACTAGAGACTTTTTTATCGGCCGATAGTGGTCGTGTTGGGCTGCTAGTGCGCACACTGTGCCGATTAAACAGTCGGGTTGGTGGTGAGTGCGCACACTGGCAACAGTCGGTCGTCTATTCTCAAACGGTGTGCTATTTATGTCGTTTTTGTTTTCCTTTCGCTCGAGCGCGCTCTGGGGTAGAGTTTTTATGAAAAAAAATTTTAAAATTAATATTCGACCGAGCGAGTAAAGTTACCCGGAGTACACCGAGTGAATAAAAGAATAGACCAAATGTCGCTGAAGGGTGTTTGTGTTTCAGGCATTACTGAATTATTGAGTCGGCCGACTAAAAAATCGCAAGTGTGCGCGCGTGGTAGAGCGCCATACTGATTAAGCAGTTAGCGATAGTTTGCCGATACTTTAGTTTGACAAAGTTGAAACGCAATTGTGTCGCACATTCAACTTATTTATCGGCCGATACCAAATCGTTGTGTCTGCGCACTTGCATACATGTTCATACTCATTCAAACTATCGGCCGACAGAAAGTCTCTAGTGTGCGGGGACTCTAAGAAGCCTTTGAGATCGGTGATTTGATTACCCTCTTTGTGTTAGCAGTATGTGCAACGCGGTGTATATTGCATCATACCGTGGACTCTTTGGTAGAACTTCCGCGCCTGGTGCAGTCCTCGCTCTCTGTACTGTTCTAGTTCACGGACGATATTCTTCTTCCAGACTGCTTCGCCGGTGAACTGTTTTTTTCATATATTCTAAGCTCTTTATATTCGGTACGCAACATTCTTACTTTCAGTCGCTAGCTTACATTCGTCATCAAACCAGTCGTTTCGATCTGTACGACTAATGCCTAAGATGATGTCAGTAGAACTAATGTTGACAACTCTCTATCTCAACTTCAGTTAAAAATTGAGCAACTAAATTAACTGAAGAGATATATTACTCCTGTAGATACTTCAGATGATTTTTTTTTCTTTTTTGAATCATAACAAAACCAAAAACTAAAAATATTTAAAAAAATATATTGATAAAAATTAAAAACTTAATGTATGAAGATAAGTATGTCCTTTATACGTTTCCATACTGTTCATTTGATAGCGTTCAAACTTTGCATAGAGATTTTATACAGAAACAAGGTTTCGTCAAATGTTGGAAAAATTTTTGCTGAATGGGAAACCTCCTCTTTTTTGATCAACTGGAAACTAAAGCTAATACAAATTAAGCCAATATTTCCTGGCGAAACTAGTTGCACAATGCAGCTGTGTGGAGTTTGTGGAATTTCGTCTGGTACGTAGGCCTATGACTTGGAAAGAACAATGGCGTTACGTGGTTTTCTCAGATGAAAAACGTTCTTCTTTTTTTATGTCATAAAAATAATAGTGAAATCATCAGGTCCATCAAAATTGAACTTCTTGAGAACGTTAATTATCATATGGCTCAAAATATAATTATAGGAGCGTAACATACACATCCTTTACAAAAGCCCTAACTCAGATGTCAATACGAGAAAGTCAATTAGGACGGCATTAACTGGTCACTATTATTTCGCAATCACAAACATCATCCTAATAGGTATGAGAGACTTTATCCACTCTAGGAATAAGTCTGTCAAACCAAAGGGGGATGTATCGTATGATTCGAGCTGTAAAGATGCTTCTAGGATTAGAGAGGTATGCTTTCGGTTTTACAAAGCAAACCCTACTGAGGAATACCGAACAAATTTTAAACGATTTAGAAATGATTGCACTGCCTATCTTCGGCGAGTCAAATTCGCATACGATCAAAAACTGAGGCAAAAAATACTACAATGTCTCAACCTTTCTACGACGATCGGTTCTATGCAACGAAAGGACTCCAGTGTTTCACACACTGGACCAAAAGTCATCAACTCAGCAACAGGTTTAACAGACCTGCAGGAGCTACTACAACAACAACAATGTGCCAAAGGTAGTAAACATTTTTGGTCATTCGTGAAAAGAATCAAAAATACAGCCTTGTCGTCAATTCCAACGCTCATTTATAATGACATACCAGTTGTCAGCTCTATAGACAAGGCTTATCTGTTTGCTGCCGTCTGCACCACAGATATTCATTCGTATCCGTGCAGTTCCTAGAGTTTTAAACGATGTCAACACTCACAAATCCGCTGGGCCAGATGGTATTTCCCCATTAGTTCTGAAGGGGTGTTCTTCCAACCTGGCATTACCAGCTTTTCCATCTATCCTGTTCTTCGCGACTCTTTCCGAGAAGTTTGAAAACAGCCTTTGTCCAGCCCATACCCAAAAAAGGAGAGCCATCGTCTCCTTCTTCGTACCGACCCATAGCTTACATCATTCATTCTTTCTAAAGTCATGGAAACGCTGATCAATTTTCAGCTCATGAAATATCTTGAAACCAAAGAAATTCTTAGTGACCAGCAGTACGGATTTCGTGGGCAACGTTCTACTGGTGAGTTGATGGTATATCTCACCGAACAGTGGAACCGGTCTTTGGATCAATTTGGCGAAAGAAAAGCTGTTGCACTCGATATTTCTTAGGCATTTGACAGAGTTCGGCATCAAGCTCTTTTGTCCAAAATGCCTTGGATTAGAAGCTATCTTTTGGACGGTTTCATGTCTAAAGTACATCTCTTAAATGCTGGCGTTCCCTAGGGCTCTGTTTTGTACCCAACACTCTTTCTCATTTTTATTAATGATCTCTTATCTGTGACTTCTGACCGGTGCAAGAAATATTTCACATTAAAGGGATATTTCACAACGGTGTAACAAGAAAAAAATGACTGATTTGTTGGGACAACAAGGACAAGGACGAACCCGTTACGTTTCACTGTTGAATGGTTGGTTTGTTAAAATTCTTGTTATCGTTATTATTTTAAATTTTTGATTTTATTTTATTCTCATTTTAAAATTCATTTCACAAATATTCGTGGCTTCAAAGGAAATTTTAACATCTTGATGCGAATAAACCTGCCGTTCTTAGTTTAAGTGAAACACAGGTTTCTTATATGGGCACCCCAAATGATTTTCAATGTCCGGGGTATTCTCGTGTCGACTAATTGGTTCCGCATCGAGCGATTATTCTTTTCTTTCGAGATGATATCTGTTGGTTTTCTAATTTTATTGTTCCTAACAGTAATCCCCTTTTCAATACGTTATGGATTGAAATTCAAATTTCAAACCATTTCATGTTTATTTATTCCCTATATCGTAGTCCTAATTTGTCACCTGATGACCGTAGTAATGAATTTGACTATTTATCGGAAACGATAGACAAGATTTACCATCGGATATCGGAATTGGTAGTCTTAAGCGATTTCAATGTCCACAATGATACTTGGTTGACCTTTTCGAATGGAAGAGATCGAACACGTGAAACCGCAGAACTATTTTCAAATATTAATCTTCTTACTCAACTCGTCGATAAGCCAACTAGGTATCCTGATATTACCGTTCATTCACCTCACCTTCTAGATTTATTTCTAACTGCTATGCCAGAGAAATATTCAACTGATTTATCTGCTCCATTAGGACTTTCCGGCCACGCTCTGGTTACAGTCAAATTTTCAGTTACCCCAGCACTTCTAGAGCCTAATTGTAAAGGTTTTCTCTTGCACTTCAAAAATGCTAACTGGGACCTGCTGAATCAATTTTATAGCTCGTTTGTTTGGTCAACCTGTTTTTCCAACAATAATGCTGATGAAGCATCTAAACTTATCACGTCAACCATTTTGCTAGGAATGAAAAATTTAATTCCTTCCTCCTTTAGGAATAGCAATATTCATAAGAATAAGTGGTCTAATAAAAATTGCAGATCAGCTGTCTAAAATTCAGCTGTTTAAAATACAGCCCATTTGAACTACGTTAATTGCCCTTCCGAGGAAAACCTAGTTAAGTTTAGAATATCCAGAAACAGAGCAAACGCCATAATAAACTGGTCCAAAATAATAAATGACCAAAAGATGCGGGATAGCATGTGAAATTTTTTAGATTCAGATTCAAACAGTCGAAGCTTTTGGTCGTTTGCTGCCTTAGTTAAAAGAAACTTTGCAGACAAGACTACTTCTCTTCCTTCTTTATTCCATAATGGTATTCATTATTAAACAGATATTGAGAAAGTTAAGCTCTTAGCTTCACATTTTGATGGTGCGTCTACCCTTCTTTTAACTAACCAAAGCCCATCAATTCTCCCGAATCTAGGCCCAGGTATGTCTTAAATCTATTTCCGGCCACGGGTTGTTTCAAAAATTCTTAAAGAACTTGACCCCAATAAAGCGAATGGGTTCGACGGTATACCGCCATTTCGAAAAAGGTGATAAATCTGCACCAACTAACTACCGCCCGATTGCTTTGTTGTCGGTTCAATCGAAGGTAATGGAATCTATCTTTAATTTCTGACTAATGAGCTATCTAGATATGAATGCTCTTTTATCCGCATGCAGTATAGATTTCGCAAAAATCGCTCTTCAGGTGAACTCATGACGTGAATGACATGATTGTCTTAATAATAAGATTCGTGCGCTCAACTTACACTCCTCTCTCATTGCATAGATTGAAGATTATTTATGGAACCGTAAAATAAAAGTTGTATTGAACGGTATATCTTTAGCTTCACATGGTATCAATGCTGGCGTGACTCAAGAGTCATCCTTGTCGCCTACGCTCTTCATATATTTCAATGACCTGTTGTCTTCTACAACCTGTCTTATCCATTTATTTGCTGATGATACAAAATCACAAGCGGTGTTCAAACGAAATATCCAGATGCATCCGTAATACCAGTGCCTCAACTCGAGCCCATGGGTCGACCATTAAGCCTATCTTCGGACGTACAAACCAATTCATAGATTTCTTCTTTAGCCGCAAATATTTGTGTGGAATGCATGCCTGATTCTGTGTTTCCGCATTTGTATGATCTGCAGTCATTTAAGACATACGTGCATAGACATCTCTTCTTTTCCTCTCCTTTATTAACTAACGCTATGCTAAGCATTTTAAGGGTGCAAATCCCTTTATCGTGTGTACATTATATAAAAAATACAATGTTATCGGCTTCCATTGAGTTTATTAATCAAAAATATTGCAATTCTCGCTTGATTGATTCGTGTGAATAAATGAACACGACAATTCGGTTTAATTTTGATTGGGGCAGTTCTAATAGGGTGGAATTTAACCCAAATAAATTCCAGACTTGTCTTTTTTTCTCAGAATACAGTTCAACATTACGTGCCACCAGCAATTAATGGTGCCACTATTGCGAGATCAGACTCACTTAAGATGTAAGGTTTGAAAGTTTCAAGTGAACTTTCCTGGAAAGAACATATTTTTGGAATTTAAAAAAAAAACGAGCCATTGTGTTTGGGTTTCATTAGACATTGTAACTTCTACTTCACCCCCTCTGAAGTATTAATATTATATAAGACTTATGTTTTTTAGAATTTAATTCATATATGTGGGGCGGGGCTCCAAAATCGCATTTGATTTATCTTGATGAAATTCAGAATAGAGTTATTCGTTTGATAAATTACGTAACCATTACTTCATCCCGTGATTCTTTGGAGCATAGACGAAATGTAGGAGCTTTAACTGTTTTCTACAAATCTTACAACAGTAGATGTTCTTCAGAAAACCGTTCTCTAGTTCCAGGTTCTTTTGTTAGCAACTTTAACACTCGTTTCAGGTTTACTCAACATAGATTTGACTAAAACCGTTTTCATGTAGAACCAAACACTTCAAATCTTTCTTTTATCAAAAAGTGGCTTCGATGTGGAATCAATTGTTCGACTCAGATTGTTTTCTAAATCTTTTAATTTACAGGCCTTCAAAATAGCCGTCAACAACTTCCTGAAGGACCGTACCGTACGTTCATTAGATGATTAGATTTTATTAAAAAAAATGTTTCTATTATCTATAATATTTGTTGATAAATTTGTAATATTTTCTTGGTCAATCATTTGGCCTCGCGTTTAGTTTCGTGTTTGTTTTTTTCCTATTTCTTGTTCAATGAATCAGAGAGAATTCTGAGAAAATAAATTGAAACCGGCTACAAACGTGAGGTATATTGTAAGTTGTCCCTTGGCAATGAGAGTATGTACAAAAAAAAACCCCACTCTGATCTGGCTTTTATCTACAATCTACTATCTTCGCCCAAAACTTGAGTATAATTGTCATATCTGGTCTGGTGCGCCTAAAACTACCTTGTACCGCTAGATAGAATATAAAACCGTGCGATAAAACTTATCGGTGACGAAAACATTGCGAAATCAATAGATTCGCTTGAACACTGCAGGAACGTTTCTTGCTTGTCACTGTTTTATCACTTCTTCCACAACCGGTACTCAAGAGAAATAGTCTTTTGAATGCCACCTCTCCTTGAATTTAACCGCAATACTCGCTCTAAATGCTCATCAATTTACTCTCAAGCCCATCTTCTGAAGTACAGTTAAGTTTAGAGATATGTTCTTCAGGCGTACAAGACGTACACACGCATTCAAAACACAAGCTCATAGACACCTCCTCTTCCCTCCTAATTTTCCTTAACGCCCTTGCTGTGCCAAGCATGTAGCCGAACATTATAAGGGTGCGATAAACGGTGATGATGATACGATTATAGACAGTCATGTCCTTAGCCTCTCGCATCACAGCTCCTGTCTTATGCGTCCACGTCGCGGCACTGTAAACTCGGGGCCAATTCAAGTGAACGATTTCGGTACCCAATCCGATTTGTATTAGCTTGGTTCGGGGCTAAATACAAGGGACTTGCCTTAGTCGGCCGCGCTTTATGTGCATTCATTAGATCAACTACGGAAGAGTGACATCGTTTTTTGATTGGTGACCTTAACGCAAAAGTAGGCAGCGACAACAGTGATTGGGAACATGTCATGGAAAAGCATGGCCTTGGTTCTATGAATGACAACAGAGAACAGAGCCTCTCGCATCACAGCTCCTGTCTTATGCGTCCACGTCGCGGCACTGTAAACTCGGGGCCAATTCAAGTGAACGATTTCGGTACCCAATCGGATTTGTATTAGCTTGGGTCGGGGCTAAATACAAGGGACTTGCCTTAGTCGGCCGCGCTTTATGTGCTTTCATTAGATCAACTACGGAAGAGTGACATCGTTTTTTTGATTGGTGACCTTAACGCAAAAGTAGGCAGCGACAACAGTGATTGGGAACATGTCATGGAAAAGCATGACCTTGGTTCTATGAATGACAACAGAGAAAGTCTTGCTGATCTATGTTCTGATCGCAACCTAATCATTGGATGCACAATTTTTCCCACAAAAACATTCACAAAGCCACCTCTCCTAATCACATGTACAACAACCACATTGATCACATCGCTATACAAGTGGCGAGCATTGGTGCTGTACGTTAGAGCCCAAAGAGCAGTCGACGTCTACAGCGACCACCATCTTGGTGCTGGCAGTGTGCGATTGAAGCTCGTGGTCCGCTCAACCACACGAAGTGAAACGAGAAAGCTAGCTGTAGCAGCACTGAAAGACCCAGATGGTAAACTGCAATATTTATCCCGCATACAAGAGTCCCTTTCTGAGATACAGCCTCAAACCCTAGCGTCTAAATGGGAGAAAACAGTAAATGCGTATACGGAAGCAGCCTCAACCATTTTATGTTATCCCGACAAAACTAGAAAATAATGGATATCAGATAGCACATGGAACACCATTCGTGAACGCTAATCCATCAGCAGAGTTAAACGCGGCCTCGGGTACCGAGCGAAGCGCATTGGTGCGGAAGTATAGGGATCTGGACCGGCAAGTTGGTCGTTCAGCTAGGAATGACAAACGAGCATGGTTAAACGACATCGCAACACAAGCACAGCAAGCCGCTGATAGTAGACAATACAGCACAGTCGACCAGCTCGCTCGTAAGCTCGCCAACAAGAAACACCACATCCACTACCTTTTTAAAGGAACGGCTCTTTGATCCTTATGGAGGAATAAAAATTAACCCGTTGGACAGAACATTTTAAGAATGTTTTGAATTGTACTTCGCCAGGCACGTCCATCAACCCACATATGCCCCCTAATAGGCTACTTAATATCAGCGTCGCTACTCCTTCGTTGGATGAGATAAGGACAACAATTCGTTCACTGCAATCAGGAAGTCGAGTTAACTACGCGAACATTGCATGCAATATATTAAGGTATCTGGGAATTTAAAACCATTCCAACAACGCTAAAATAAGGCTTATTAGTCAAACTCCCCAAGGAAGGTGATTTGAGCAATAGCGAGAACTGGAGAGGAATTACCCTGCTAAACACCATAAACAAAGTGATCTCCTCTAGAATAGCTTGGCGCTTACGGCATGCGTCAGAGCCAATTTCATTTCAGGTGTATCATCGGCAATACCTTACGTAATGGAGACGCGCTTTTGATAGCGTAGGCCGAAACAGGATGTGGCAGATTTTGTCTAGCTATGGTGTTCCGGAAAAACTCATTAGCATAATTAAGGAGCTGTACCGCGACTCAACATGCCGCGTCATTCATAACGGTCATCTTGGCTTACCTTTCAACATCTACTCGGAAGTCAAGCAAGGTTGCACCATCTCACCATTTCTTTTCACAATTGTCATCGACTGGGTGATGAAAATAGTAACCCGTACTCTATCGGGTTTGCAATGTTTTCCACCGCCTAGAAGATGCCGATGATATCTGTTTCCTATCACAATCTTTAGGTGACATGGAGCGAAAATTAAACACACTAGAACTCCACGCTAACAAAGTGGTTTTAAAAATTAAATAAAAAAACAAAACTACTTCGCGTTAACGCCAGTGGAACATGTGATTCGGATTCTCGTGTAAACGTCGTATAGAAGGCGCGACACTCCTATAGTATGCTAAATAATATCTGGAACTCCTCACAAATCTCCCTGAAGCTAACGATCTTCAGATCTAACATTCTCTCAGTAGTCTTGTATGGCTGGCTGCAAAACGTGGAACGTCACGGAGTCAATTGCGACGCGCCTCCAAGTCTTCGTCAATAAGATGGCCGGACATTATCACCAATCAAGACTTGTGGAGAGTAACGCAGCAGGAAGCAATCGCGATCACCATCAGACGACGAAAATGGAGCTGGATTGGCCACACTTCGAGAAAGCCAGCGGACGATATTACGAAACTGGCGCTCTACTGAAATCCACAAGGAAGCCGTCGAGTTGGCCGACCTAGCAAGACATGGAAATTGACAATAGAAGAGGAAGCAAGATCCCAGGGGACAGAATGGCGACTCTTGAAACCTCAGGCGATAAATCGAGTTCGTTGGCTGGCGTTTGAAGAAGCCCTATGCTCCCCCACGGAGTAAAGGAAAGAATGAAGAAAGAAGAACAAGGGTGCGAACCCAAATTATAAAAAAAAAATATCTCTGCTTCTACCAGTCAGAATTTGATGGACTTGTGTTAAAACAATTGTTTAGCACTCGACTTACGATCTGGCCCCAGTAAGTGTTTAGATAGCTTAAAACGCTAGCAAATGTACGAGTACGAAAGTGGATCTGTTACATAGAGTTCAATCAATCTGTTACATATCATATCTGTTACAAAGATTTAAATACTTGTTTTTTTTGCAAGATATGGATAACGGATTTCATTTGCTCTCTGCAATAGAGGACAGTACTTCAGTGTACTCTGTTCATTGCAATAATACGAACTAGTTTACACTGAAAAGGAGTACCCATTTCTTTGAAACAAACAACATGTACAACATTCAACCAACAGAAAGAAACCAAAACGAATATACTGTTTGATTCCTCTTTTGCATACAAATAGCCTACAAAAGCCTACGACAGCACTTTCAGCTTCTCTTATAAGTTTGAGGAACGTCCCTCCACATCTTATTCTATGCACGTTAAATTCAGACCTAGAAAGCATAATAAAATGGGGAGAAAACAATCGGGTAGAATTTAACGCTTCCAAAACCCAATGCTGCCTCATGTCGTCTAAGTGAATCCCGAATCCCATGCCATTATCCATGAATGGCACTTGCATCGAGGAAACTGAAAATCTCGCAATTCTCTGTATGTGCGCTAACGACAAGCTTCGTTGGAATGACCATATATTTACCGTCGTCAAAATTATTCGAAATGTTTAGGTTTGCTCTCCCGGTGCAAGAAATATTGCACTCCCTCTGATTTGGCTACTATCTATAAGGCTTTTATTCGCTCTAAACTTGGTAGAATTGTCATATCTGGTCTGGTGCGCCACCTTGCATCAGCTAAATAGAATACAAAACCGGGCGATAAAACTTATCGGTGACGAGAACATTGCGAAATCAATAGATTCGCTTGAACATCGCAGGAACGTTTCCTGCTTGTCAATCAAAGAAAAAACTCAAGTGGCGCGATGTTTTTTTGTATGCTTTGGTAGCAGGCACTCAAGTGGTGTGATCTTTTTATTTTTTGCTCGCCAGATATTACGACGTTATTTGTAGAATGTTACTTGACACCATTCCGATAACAAATTGATTGTGATTTTGTTTTTTCGCACAAAGAGAAAGAAGAAGAAGGAATTAACTTATAAAGCAGTCGCTTGGTAGAACTTTAATTGATAATTGGACACACGTGTTGTCAGTTTGTTTGTTATTGCATTGTCAAGCATCATTTGCTGCTGCGTGAGTTATAGAATTACTCCCCAGTACAAATAGTAACAAATGCATACCAAGCATATTTGCTTGAGTATAAACAAAATGCATCGACACCAACGGGATGTAATAAATCGAATTTGTGAATTTTACCTTTAAAGTGTTTGTGCGGAATAATAAATGTCGAAAAAAATCACTAAAGCTAATCTAGTAAGTGCTTTAGAGGAGGCAGGCGTTGATCATCCTCCTAATGCCACCATGACGGAACTGCGTTGTTTGTTAAACTACGCAGATTCCCACGGGAGTCATCACGAAACCGAAGTTGTCGACGAGGGTGCGTCTGGCGATGTGACGTTGCTGGTGGTGCACGTGGTCCAGGTGAAGACAATATAGACGACCCAATCGCCTATTTAGAAAAAAGGAAGAGGATGTTGCTTCTGCGGAGAGAGCTGAAAGAGCTGGAAGAAGAAACAATCAGGGGTCTGCAAAGATTTTCCATCGTTGAAGTGGACTCTCTTGACCCAAAGTTTTGTGGTGACAACGCCTATATAACCGAAAATGGCTGTTGGATTTTGAGAACGTTGAAATTGGCCAACAAGAGCCAATTTAGGAGAAAAGGAAACAGTTAACGCTGTGATTGAATGCTTGAGACAACACCGCATATGCCTCCATCCTCTACACTCTACAAAAAACTTAGATGAACTCTAAGAACTGCTGTTAAAATATGAAGTTGAGTTATCGCCCATCGGTGACTAGTGTTCAGCGCGCAGGAGTGTCAGTCAAATCTACTTCCAATTTCCGGTGCTGGTTTGGGCACTTATCCAGCCAGTGTAAGCAGACAAGACGCGTCGTGGGATCGTGCTTCCGCTGTGGCGTTAAAGACCACCTGATCAAAGACTGCAAGCAGCGCGTGAAGAAGTCAGTGAATGCCATCAGCAGTGAACCAGATAATACAGAAAAAATTCATCATATCGAGTCATACCAAATGTTTATGACAACAAAAAATAATACCCAAAACAAAACAACGCATTGAGCATATTTTCAATTGTTGTGTACATACTCCGCAACGAATATGGGTCATCATCGATCGGACGTGTACCCCAAAATAATTAATTAGCATAAGTTGCACAATAATATTCAATTGTTGTGTACATACTACATTCTACGCAACGAATATCATCGATCGGACGTTTACCCCAAAAATTGCACAACAATCAACACGGGAAATAATTTATTAGCTTAAGTTGCACAATAATTTAGCATTTATTCTTAGTAAGCATAAATTGCATCGGACGTTTAAGTTGCACAATAATTTAGCATATATTCTTAGTAAGCATAAATTGCACAATAACAATTTAGCCTAGTTTAGGTAAATTATTAGTAATTAAGTAAGCAAAATAAATTGTATAAATAGTTAGGAAATTTGCATAATAAAATCAAAACAAGTTACCAATTCAAAAGTATTGTTTTCAATTACGTAGTTATCCCCCTACCCAAGGTAAGGTGACTATTTGTTATTCCAAATGCAAGGAGCACTTTCTACAAACAGTGGTCCTTCGAGCCAGACCAATTCAATATTGGACATCCGACCAATACCAACTGAGTTTTACTAGGCTTGCGAGCCTGAGGTATTTCTTGGATCAACCTTATTGGAATCCCACCTTGGGTGCAGACTACTGCTAAAGGTTTAAGTCGAAGGCGTTATAGCCAGGACTAGTGGAGACCAATAAAGGAACATCGGGGCTCATTTGGAAAGAAACTCCAATTATTCCACAAAGATCCTACCAGTCTACAAAGATCCTGCCAGTCTACAAAAATCCTGCCAGTCTACAAAGATCCTGCCAGATCCTGCCAGTATTCAAATCTCAGTGTTCTGTCGAGCCGGTGACTATTTTTATTTCAAGTGCAAGGAGCAATTTCTACAAACAGTGTTCTTTCGAACCGGATAGTTTATAATCATTTCCAAGCCATTCTTTCGTATCCTAGTGTAAGGCTGCACTAGGGTGGTTATAAACAGTCGCATACATAAAAGTAACAGTTTATTTTATCCGCATATAAAAGTAATAGTTTACTTTATCCACATTTAAAAGTAATAGTTTACTTTACCCACATTTAAAAGTAATAGTTTACTTTATCCGCTTATAAAAGTAATAGTTTACTTTACCAACACGCACTTCACCTCAACATGGACCAACTTGGACGAGTTATCGATAACCTACAAGATGTCATCACCCAGCTGGAAGAGGTTAGAGTTAACCTCGTCAAACTGGGATTAGAAAAGCGTTCTCCAGAAACGCTTTCCAGGCAGTACGATAAGGCTAAGAGCCTTTGGACTTCCATCGAGACTTACTACGCTAACTTATCTAAACTAAACAAAAAAGTCGCTGCCGCATTCCTGCCAAAATTCGAGGCAGGTAAACAATCTTCGCGAAAATTAAAGAGTTTATCAAGAAGAACTCCCCGCAGTTGTTGGATGAGGATAAAACCGAAGACGGAAATCCTGGAGATGCAGTTGACCCAACTGATGAGGAAACCAGCCATGATCCCGAAGCACAATCGGCCGCAAGTTCCAATCCTCAAACGTTGTTATGCAGCGGCTCTTCGGCTTTTAACACGCTCCAGTTCCCCATTGTAACCTCCGGATTTTGTAGCCTGAGACATTTGAGGACCTTTTCGTTGTCCTATCTTAGGTACCCAGATGCAAGCCCTCGGCCTTCTCGGAATCTCCTTGACGGGGTTGACCTTGATCTTTAAGCACTTCCGGGCGTTGCCAATCTTAGCTACGCACTCGCCAAGGAAACTTAGAGACGCTTGGTCCTCACACCTGATGACCTGGAAGCCCCCTACGATATCGGAGCAGTCGAACGAGACTGATGGACCTTGTGCCTTACTCAAGAGATGGTGGTGGCAGAGCACCACAACTGGTGCTTGGTCTGCAACTATCTAGTGATCCTAACTGGATGCCAGAAGATCATTTTCGGACAAGGTACTTAGCGCATTCCTCTCCTCCTCTGGTAAAGAACAACTACCGGTCTTCAAGATTCAAGATAAGAAAAAGGAAAATTATTTTTAGCTGCTATTTGGATTCCAACGAATTTAGCCAAAGTTCCAATCCGGAATTCAATTTCATTTGGCTCAAAGTTAAGGTACAAGAGCGCAACATCTACTACTATTTCCTTTACAGAAGCCCCCACTTAGACAGTGTTTCAACCCATAGTGAGTTTGATGCCCTGTCTGATTCAATCTCAAGAATTGACACAAGACATGTAAGCGTTATTGCGGGCGATTTCAATGTACACAATTCTGGGTGGCTTCGCCATTCTGGCCAGACAACACCCGAAGGGAGGTGTGTTGAGTTATTCGCTGAGTTTAATCACCTTACTCAGCTTGTAAATGAGCCTACCCGAATACCTGACATTGCATATCATTCCGCTAACACCCTTGACTTGTTCCTTACCTATCGTCCTGATAAATACTTCGTCAATGTATTATCGCCTCTAGGCTCGTCAGACCGTTGTGTAGTATCAGCTAATTTCTCGTTAATAAACCACGTAGAGAAAAAACTCCCAAAAAAATAGTATGGCAATACGAGAAAGCCAATTGGGACGGCCTTAACAACTTCTTTGAGAGAACTAACTGGTCGCTATTTTTTCGTGATAGCAACGTGGATGCCGCCGCTGATGCAATCACAAACATCATTCTTATTGATATGAGAAAGTTTATCCCTTTCAGGAATAAATCTATCAAATCAAAGGAAGATGGATGGTATGACTTGAGCTGTAAAGAGGCTTCTAGGATTAGAGAGGTATGCTTTCGGTTTTACCGAGGAAAACCGAAAAAAGTTTAAACGAGCAAGAAGTGATTGTAATGCCCATCTTCGACGAGTCAAATTCGCCTACGACCGAAAACTAAGACAAAAAATACTACAATGTCCCAAAGGTAGTAAAAATTTTTGGTCTTTCGTGAAAAGAATCAAAAACACAGCCTCGTCGTCGATTCCAACGCTCATTTATAATGACATTCCAGTTGTCAGCTCTATAGACAAGGCCAATCTGTTTGCTGCGCATTTCGCAGCTAGTTCTACGCTTCCAGATTGTGCATTGCCGCCTCCTGCACCTCAGAGTATTGAACACTCTATAGGACAGATATTTATTCGTACTCGTGCAGTTGTTAGAGTTTTAAGTGATCTCAACACTCACAAATCCGCTGGGCCAGATGGTATTTCTCCATTAGTTCTGAAGAGGTGTTCTTCTAAGCTGGCATTACCATTGTGTAAGCTTTTGCATCTATCCGATTCTTCTGCACTCTTCCCGAGAAGTTGGAAAACAGCATTTGTCCAGCCCATACCCAAAAAAGGCGAGCCGTGTTCTCCTTCTTCGTACCGACCCATAGCACTTACATCCATTCTTTCCGAGGTCATGGAATCGCTGATCAATTATCAGCTTAAGAAATATCTTGAAACCAACGAAATCCTTAATGACCGGCAGTATGGATTTCGTGGGCAACGTTCTACTGGTGATTTGATGGTATATCTCACCGAACAGTGAAACCAATCTTTGCATCATTTTGGAGAAAGCAAAGCTGTTGCACTCGATATTTCAAAGGCATTTGACAGAGTTTGGCATCAAGCTCTAAAATGCGTGCTTATGGTGTCGAAGATCAACTGCTTCATTGGATTAGAAGCTATCTTTTGGAACGCTCAATTCAAGTTGTTTTGGAGGGTTTCAAGTCTGAAATACACCACATATATTCTGGCGTTCCCCAGGGCTCAGTTCTGTCCCCGACACTCTTCTCATTTTTAAATTCTCTATATTGACTTCACTTGCCCGTGGCACGGATGTCGGTCGTCGGTCGCCGTGGAATCTTGCGATCAATTTTAACCCACTTCCCAAGGTCCGATTTTATTAAAATTTTACACACATACGTATTTCCGGAGACAACACATTCTATTAAAATTTGAGGGCCCCGGGGTCGGGGGGCTCCCATACAAATATTTTACAAAATTTTACTCGATTTTTTTCAAATTTTATATATGCGTGTATCTCCGATAGGCAACACTTTTTGTAAAAATATTGGTGACCCCGGGTTCGTGGGACCCCATAAATTTTTTTTAAAAAAATAACCCGATTTTCTTCAAATTTTATATACGCGTGTATCTCCGATAGGCAACACTTTTTGTAAAAATTTTGGTGACCCCTGGCCCCGGGTTCGTGGGGCCCCAAAATTTAAAAAAAAAATTAACCCGATTTTCTTCAAATTTTATATACGTATGTATCTCCAATGAAAAACACTTTTTGTACAATTTTTGGAGACCCCAGGCCCCAGGGTCATAGGACCCAAAAATTTTTTTAAAAAAAAATTAACCCGATTTTTTTTAAATTTTATATACGTGTGTATCTCCGATGGACAACACTTTTTGCAAAAATTTTGGTGGCCGGGGTCTTGGGCCCCATAAAAATTTTTTAAAAAAATTAACCCGATTTTCTTCAAATTTTATACACCTCTGTATCTCCGATGGACAAAATTTTTTGTAAAGTTTTTGGAGTGAACGGGCCCTGAGGCCCAAGGGGTGCTCATATAAATTTTTTAAAAATTAGCTCGATTTTCTTCAAATTTTTAACAAATGTGTATCACTGATGGACATAACTTTTTGTAAATTTGTTGGAGTGATAGGGCCATGAGACCCGTGTGGTGTCCATATAAATTTTTTAAAAATCAATTAATTTGAAATTCCGGATTTGATTTTCTTCAAATTTTAACACATAGTTACCCATCTCCTATTAGAGAATTTACATGAAAAATTTTAATTTTTATGGGTTGTTTTTTTTTATTAATGATCTATTATCTGTGACTTCTAATCCAATTCACTCTTTCGCTGACGACAGCACTCTCAGCTTCTCATATAAGTTTGAGGAACGTCCCTCCACCTCTGATGTGGAACTCAAAAAACTTCGTATGTTAAGCACGTTAAATTCTGACCTAGACAGCATAATACAATGGGGAGAAATCAATCGAGTAGAATTTAACGCTTCCAAAACCCAATGCTGTCTCCTGTCGTCCAAGCGAATCCTAAACCCCATGCCATTATCCATGAATGGCACTTGCATCGAGGAAACTGAAAATCTCGCAATTCTCGGTATGTGCGTTAACGACAAGCTTCATATTTAACGTCGCTAAAAATGCTGAGAAATGTTTAGGTTTTCTAGCCCGGTGCAAGAAATATTTCACTCCCACTTCTCTGGCTACCATATACAAGGCTTTTATTCGCCCAAAACTTGAGTACAATTGCCATATCTGGTCTGGTGCGCCTAAGACTACTTTGCATCAGCTAGATATAATACAAAACCGCGCGATAAATCTTATCGGTGACGAAAATATAACGAAATCAATAGATTCGCTTGAACACCGCAGAAACGTTTCTTGCTTGTCACTGTTTTATCGCTTCTTCTACCATCGGTGCTCATGAGAAATAGCCAGTTGCATGCCACCTCTCCTTGAATTCAAGCGCAATACTCGTGGCGCTCTAAATGCTTATCAGTTTACCCTCAAGCCCATCTTCGGACGTACAGGTAAATTCAGGGATTCGTTCTTCGGCCGTACAACACGTATGTGGAATGCTCTGCCAAGCTCTGTCTTTCTACATCAATATGATCCACAGGCATTCAAAACACAAACTCATAGACATCTCCTCTTTTCTCCTCCTCTTCCTTAACGCCCACGCTGTGCCAAGCATATAACCGAGCATTATAAGGGTGCGGACCCCTTGAAGCGTGCGCGAATTATAAAAAAAAAAAAAAAAAAAAAAAAAAAAAAAAAAAAAAAAAAAAAAAAAACAACCTGGCGCTAAATTTTTAGTTTTATGTCTTTTGATCCAGCCTCGTTTTTGATATGTATGTGCAGGGGTGAAAGCCCCAGGTGTTTTTCCATACCTGCCGTGTTTACTGCGCCCCTTGCATTTAGACAAATTAGTCTGTATTTTATTCAGTTTTGAGCGTGTCGTTGTTTGCTCTGTTTTTGGATACCAAATACGTGATCCTTGGTCTAATTATACTTTGGTATAGCCATAAGATGATTTACGGGCTTATTCCCCACGTTTTGTTAAACATGTGCAGGTAGAGTAAGCTCTGTTCGCTTTGCTCGTAATATATGGCGGATCCATGTCAGTTTTCTGTCAAACACGACCCCACTAGGTAATTGGCTCCTGGCATCAATTTAAGGGTTTTGCTTTGGAATTGTAGTGCTGGAAGCGTTATTTTGTTCCTTTTTGTAAAAAGTGTGCAAACTATTGAAGCTTTGGACAACCTCTTTGTGCCAGTGTTTTACTAGTTTGAGAGCCCATTGCATTTGTTCTGTTAGTGTGCTCTCTGCCTCTTTTTCCCCTGTACCGATTTTTTCTAAGTTTGTCGGTTTTTCGGCTACTTTGAGGCTGGGGTTGGTTTTCTTATCCTTTTTGGCGGGTTTTTAGGACTGGAGTCGTTTGAGCGAACTCGTTTTACTTTTGTTGTGACCGTCCTGTCTTTGATTTTTCTCTGACACTGGGCTAGTGTCTCGTCATGGGAGAGTTCCGTCACTTTTAGGAAATTCAACCGTTTCCTTGCGGCACTGCCTAGGTGTGGTCTTTTTCTCCTACTGACATCAAGGTCCAAGCTCGTGAGTCCGTCCCTTATGTCTGACGTAGTGTATGTGGACACATTGTCTGTGCATTTTGGCACACTGGAGCCTTATGCAGGGACTTAGTCCACGGTGATGTTGCTAGACGCGTCTATGCCTTCATAGTCTGTTATTGTGTGATCACTCTCGGAAGTAGGGCCTTGGGGGTCTATGGCGTCCGAGAATGGTGCGTTTGGAGGAGCACAGCACTCAAAGTTTATTTGTTGTGAACTATCCATGAGTTACGTTAAGTGAGGAAGGGGAGGGTCCACCACCGCAGAGCCTCTGGCTGTGGTAAGGCGTCTTTAGCCGGAGGGTGCCAGGTATCAGGAGCTCCGTGCTAACGACCAAATTCCTCACGGCAATTCATCCCTCAGCGCACGTGTCTCATCTTGGATTGAGGAATTTTTAACGCGGTTCTCTCCTCTGGATCCGTTGAATTCTTCTAGGCAGGGTCAACTCGTGTAGGATTGCCATTATAATATGCCCGTTCAACGGTCTTGCAGCGAAAGAGGCTGTGTATTGCGTCGTTGCCGGATCCTGAGGAGTCTGAGTAATCACAGCCTTCCCAGTTTCCTCGACCCCTTTATTTACGAGTTTCAAGAAAGTGTATTTAAATTAGGAGTAGAATTTTAGTGAAACTATTTTACTAATTACAACGAAGAATATGTTATTTGCTAATATTTGCCAAATTTACCAAGAGGCAAAAGCAGAAGAAACACAGTTTTCTAAATAGAATCTGCTTCTTTATTTTAAAATGAGTAAGTGAGTTATACATACTATTTTACATTATTCGTGTCTGTAAAATCGCAGTTAGGTTTTAAACCAAAGTTATTCTGAAGAACTTCATTTATTTCTGACCAAGATTGTTTCTGATCTCCACCGGTCCCGATTGGAGCCGATGTCATCCAGTTTGTCATCCATAAACTCTGGGCGTCCTGGTCTAAGCCATCCTTCCAGCATAGGCTTGGTCCGCCTCGCTGTTGTGTCCCATCAATCCTACCGGAAAGGACTTTCTAAGCAGTATCCTCTTCGCTCATGTGAGCTAGGTGTCCTGCCCACCGTAGCCTACCGAGCTTAATTCTCTTTTCAATGTCGACATCGCGATCACACTCGTAGATCTCATCATTATAGAATCTCCGGAATCGTCCTTCCTCACAGACGGGGCAAACAATTCTCCAAAGACATTTCTCTCAAACGTGGCTAAGAGGTTCAGAAGCCTTTTTCGGATCCATATATGAGTATTGGTATGACCATTGTCTTATACACTACCAGCATGGATGTTATGGTTAGATTCCTGAATTTGAATAGTCTTGACAGACTGTGAATCGCTAAGACGACAGGTGACAGCATTGGGTTTCGGAAGCGTTAAATTCTACTCGATTGTTTTCTCCCCATTTTATTATGCTGTCTAGATCAGAATTTAGCATAAGTAGGCTTTGTTTTTGTTGGCTTTAAGCAACCGCGCTCGTATTTCTGATATTTATGTTAGCTGCTTCTACAGTTGACCGATATAGTTAAAGGTTGCCCTACTTCATAATCGCAAATCGAGTGCTAAACAATGGTTTTAAAATAAGTCGCATCTAATTCTGACTGGTAGAATATACATATACGAGTGGAGAAACTGACGAACAAACACATGCACGCTAAAAAAATCCTTTGTCCTTATTATTAAAAGAATGTCGGTCGGTGGGTTTGTCGTGGAAACTTGCGATCAATTTTTAACCCACTTCCCAAAGCCTGATTTTCTTCAAATTTTAAACAAATGTATCTCCTATTAGAGAATTTACATGAAACATTTTAATTTGTATGAGTTGTTTTTTTTATTAAAAAATTTAATTTCTTTTATTTCAGTGTTTCCTACCGAGTAGCTCCACCACCACACTCAAAGGCAACATCAATCGGCGCCGAGTTGGTTGGCGCCACCATGTGGTGGTGGGTTCTCTGGCACTTGTGGCACGAATACGACCATATCACGGTAAACTTTTACAACTGTAAAATTTTTTACATACCAAATAATAATTATATTTATCTTTATAAGGGCGAATTTCATTACCCAGATACGTCATTATGGACAAACTCAGAATTAGGAATTCCAGCAGACGATGTCAAATAAAATTGGCACAAAGCTAAGCCTGTGTTTTGTATAAATATGTATCTATATATATACTTGAGCTGTCCAAATAAATGCTTGACACTCTATTTAATCTTAGAGTACATATTGATTGTACATATATATGTAAGACTATTACGCCTATACCACTCTACGTTTCGTAGCCATTTTAAACCGTTCGTTTAAACTTTCGAAGCCATAAGCCTGAACAGAATGGTGTGCGGTGCGGTGCGGCTTTCTGACAGCTCTCTTAGAAACAACGTAAAGTATTTGAGAAACACAAAATCAGTGAGCTTGAGTGCACTACACTGCACCGCACCGCGACAGTGTAGCCAAATTTCTAAAATGCACCAGTGCACCAGCCTAATTCATGTCATTCATTATCTAGCAGCCAACGGACACAGATTTAAATTTATATGGATACCCATAATAAAAAGAATACAATTTTTAGGTAACTTAAATTATTTTGGAGTTGATTCGGTGAACAAAAAATGGAGAAATATTAGAGATAGATTTTTATGGACGAAGAAAGAGAAAGAATTGCCAACAGGAAGTGGTGCTTATAAAAAATCTAGTAATTACAAATATGTGGGCGCCGTGGCTCAGTGGATAAGTACATGGCTTCTGAGCAGGAAGTTCGTGGATCGAATTCCAGTAAAACCAAAATAATTTTTCAAGGTGCTCCACCTCGCCAATGTCTGACAAACCTCCGAGAGTAATAGTCATGGAAAGCTTTTCAATTCGCCGTTCGGAAACGGCATGTTATTGTAGGTTCCTTCCATTTGTGTGCAAAAATTTACATGCACAACTCAAATGGTCGCGAGAAACTAGGCCTTGAGTCGCAATGGTCTGTCGTGCCGAATATAATTATTATTATTAATTACAAATACGCCGAAACGCTTACTTTTTTAAATGATACCGGGTAATGTAATTAACGATATTTTTTAAAATGCTCGATTGTTTAATTGAACTTTTAGTAAGTGATGAACAGTTTTTGTGTGGCGAAATTAACGAGGATGCTCATAATGCTACCCAAATCGACTTATTACATTTCCTTTTCCTTAAGCGTGCGTGAATTATAAAAAAAAGAATAATAAAGCTACTGAAGAATTTTTGGACTTTTCATCAATGAAAGATATAGTAGCTGCCGATACAAAAAACAAAATTTAGTGATGAGGCAGACATTATCGAAACAAAAAAACGATCTAATAACCAAAAGTATACTGAATTCCACTATAATATTGAAATATAAAAACACATACGAAGCACTGCAACCCAACAACAAAACCCCAATCCAAATTTTTGAAAAAATTAACCCGACTTTCTTCAAAATTTATATACATGTGTATATCTGATGGACAACACTTTTGTAAAAAATTTGATGACCCAGGGGTTGTGGGTTTTTTTAAATTTTTATTTTCTTCAAATTTTACACACATCTGTATCTCCGGTGAACAGAACTTTTCGTTTTTTTTTGTTTTAGGCTATTAATGAAAAAGTATAGGACGCCACTATCGCTTTGATCACCATATGCTGCTAAATCAACAGATGTAAACAAAAAATACTGTCACAACAAGCTATGATATTTCTTATACCTGTAATAAAGTGATCCTGCATTTGGGAAATTAGATGGAGATATTTGTGGCTTTCCCAAAAAGAAAAAAAATTAACCTAAAATTGTCGAAACATCGTCAGTTGCACACAATAGATCGTTTGGTTCAGTCGACTTTGATAGTGAACGCAATTAGGAACTAACGTAGTGATTTACTTACTCGGTGATTGACAAAACTTTTCTTTCTTTTTTATTATAATTTTTATGCAGTAATTTGTTTTTAACAAATTTTATAATTAGAATAATATGTATTTGTAGCGGCCGGTATTAGAAATGTTAAATATTTTGCGCGTTGGGTAACACTGGTTAGTTGATGAACTCAAAAAAAAAAAAAAGAGAAAGAATATGAAACAAGTTTTCATCGTCACCAACAAAAATGAACAAAGAAAAGTTATTTCTACGTGAACTGCCGCCGTCGCCGGATCAATTTTTTGGTTTTGTATTCCTGTGTGTATATTTAACGTAAAATAAATTAAACTAAAAAATAAATGTTAAATGTAATCCGAGCATCTCTTTTGTATATATAACGTAAAATAAATTAAACTCAAAAATAAATGTTAAATGTAATCCGAGCATCGCTTTTGTATATTTAACGTAAAATAAATTTAACTTAAAAATAAATGTTAAATGTAATCCGAGCATCTTTATTTGGGTTGTGTCAGCGATGACTCGATAAGTGGTGACCTAAACGTGATACAGCCAGACCAAAAAAAGCGGAACGCCTGATTAAAATTTGGCCGGACATAGATAACAGCAGTTTATTATAATTCACAACCCCAAAGCAACGGCAATCACCGTGGAAATTCGGAACGACGTAAGCAGATAGTATACACAAAAATAGGAATTTAAAGCAACCGTAAAGCAGATATCCGACAACAACAAAGGAATCAACAGAAGAAACGCGATCGAGGTTTCGAAAAAAAAATTATTATTGAAGTTCAACAAAGGTGGCCTGTGTATGCAAGGATTTGTTATTCACATTGCAACGAGAACTACATATCATTACTACATATTGTATTTTCATTTCTTTCAATAATTTTTATTTATTGTAAAATAATTTTCAGAATATTTGCGACGTTTGCGGTTGTTCATTATCTGGGAATTCAAGCGATTTTAGTGTTGTGTTAAACATTTATATATTTTTTTTGTTTGTTTTTTGTGTGTGCAACTTTGAATTTGGCTTCGGCCTCCCGGTAGGTCCACGAAAAATTTTTTTTTGGGGTATTCCGTGTAATTAGTTTTGTCTTCAAAATGAGTACTGAAAATTTGGATAAGGCCGGCCGTGAATACACACCTGGTTCAGTTGACGCGGTAGCAGTGAAATTGCCGGAATTGTGGGAAACCAATTGTGTTGCATGATTCGCCAGGGCGGAAGCACAGTTTAGAACCCGTGCTATTACAGCTGAGGCGACAAAATTTGACTATGTTCTCAGCGCACTTATTTACAGTTTCTGGGGTTATTGATAATCCTCCCAAGGGTACAGAATATACCGCATTAAAAAATGTGCTCATTTCGAGATACGAACTTTCTGAAAGTCGTAAATTGGAGCAAATTTTGTCGAAAGATAATATCGGCGATAAGAAACCATATGAATTTTACCGCCAAATGGAGACAAATGCCGGTAACTCACAAATGTATACTAAGGTTCTCCTTAAAGAAATGTTGCTCAGCCGACTGCCCAGAGACATATCCACAGTTTAAGCTGGCCTCGATTGCCTAGATACCCAATCTTTAGTCGCTAGGGCAGATAAAATTTGGGAATTGTCCAGCCCATCAGTATCTTCGGTAGTTGGTAATCTTAAGCCAAGATCTACCCAAGCAAGCCCAATTAGGTCGAACAAGGTGCCTTATGCATCAAATTATGAAATTGACAGTTTAAAGAACGAAATTTCGACATTAAAAATATGTTAAAATCCACGAATATGTTATCTCACGTTTGCTCACCAACACGGTCAAATCGATCGTTTCGAGGACGAGCCGTGGCGGAAGACAGCAGAATATGAATTTTTGCTGGTATCATAACAGATTTGGCGAACGGGTTACAAAATGCACACAGCCATGCAAATACCCATTTGATGCCTTTGCGTCAAAAACCAAGAGAACCGACCTTAAATGCGGCTCCTAGTCGGTTCACCTCCAAACGCCGCTTATTTGTCACCGATTTAATATCTAAAATTTCATTTTTGGTGGACACGGGCGCAGAGATATCAGTAGTTCCCCATTCCATGTTTACAATGATTAAGAAGAAGTCAGATTTTTTGATGTCAGCAGCTAATGGTAGTTCCATTGCTACTTATGGTACGCAACTTCTTAGGGTGGATTTCGCCGCGACTTTGTCCATCCTTTTATTATTGCCTCGGTTACCAAACCGATAATAGGGGCTGACTTTTTAACTAAGTTTGGGATCCTCGTAGACATGCTATCTAATAAATTAATTAACCGTAAATGCCGTCGTTATCAATACAGAAGTTTTACTCCCCAAAAATTTTAGTGTCGAGAAGGCAGATTACGCGTACATTCTTAGCGAATTTCCCACACTAACACAGGCATCCGCTAAAGCAAAATGTGGTACACCGAATAGTTACGAACCGTCAGTTGCCTTTTTCCAGGCCGCGTTGGTTAGATCAGGTACGTCACCATGCAGCTAAATTAGAATTCAATCATATGGTGCAGCTGGGGATTTGTAGACCATCATGTTCACGAGTGTCTTCTCCGCTGCATATGGTGCACAAAAAAGAAGAAAATGATTGGAGGCCCTGTGGCGATTACAGGCGAGTAAATGAGGTGACCGTCCCGGATCGTTATCCTATTCCCCATATACAGGATTTTTCTTCACATCTCCATGGCTGTCTTTTCAAAAATGGATCTCATTAGGGCATACCGTCAAATCCCTATCTCCTCCGAAGATATTTTTTTTCGGTCTCAGTCATCCGTACGATGGGCCTTTTAAAGTAATCCACCGATTCCGAAATTTTTTTTATCTTGGTCATAAAAGGCGTATGTATCAATAGATCGCCTCAAGCCCGCATTTGGGATTTTAGTTATTTGCAACGATTCTAGCAAGCCAGTGGTAGGTAAGAGAGTGAATTTTGTTACGAATTCGTAAGCCGGTGTGTTTTTGCAGTCATATATAAGTTTAATCAATCTGTAGAGCAAAGAATATATTTCCGTTCTTTAACGCTGTCGCTGGGGAGGGAGTGTTGTAGCGGCCGGTATTAGAAATTTTAAATATTTTGCGCGTTGGGTAACACTGGTTAGTTGATGAACTCCAGAAAAACGAAACAAAGAAAAAGAATATGAAACAAGTTTTCATCGTCACCAACAAAAATGAACAAAGAAAAGCTATTACTACGTGAACTGCCGCCATCGCCGGATCTATTTTTTGGTTTTGTATTCCTGTGTGTATATAAATTAAACTCAAAAATAAATGTTAAATGTAATCCGAGAATCTCTTTTTATTTGGGTTGTGTGATTCACAACAAAATCGAGCGTCTATCCCCCATATCAGCGATGACTCGATATATTAATTTCGTGCGTGTGTTTTTAATAAATCAATAGTAGACTTTAGCTATAACTGGTGATCGACGTGATCGTCGAAACAAAACACAAAGAAAATTACACCGCCATACACTTCACACATACAAATACTACGACGCAATTATGCAAAGGTTTTGTTCCGTGTGATATATACGATTTCTTTTCTCCTACTGCGAATGTCCAAGTCAGAGCACAACACGAAGTCCGAATCCTCTGTACGTTGATTGTGATCCCGACACAGATTTGGGGTTTGTTTCTGTCAACGTGCGGAAAATAAAAGGACGTATACTAAGTTTCGCAAACTCTGACAACAAACTTGTAAAGTTTCAAACGTCAGACATGCCTGGCGACGAGTGGAGACCATCGACAAATTACGGCACGACCAGTCGAGGCTATTCGTTTGCTGAATCCCAGACCGTACCGCAAAAAGGACAGATTGCACCACCGCCACAAGCGTCCACGTCTACTGCTGCTGTCGATATGACGAAAACACCAGTCAGCGCATTCAGTTGCTAAAGTTCGACGCATTATATCCGCAGTTATGGTTGACGCAAGTGGAAATGGCGTTTATGTTGAGTGGCATCACGAACGACGCAGAAAAGTACGCGCATAGTTTGGTCAACCCCGAAGGCAAATCATTACGGGCAGTTGGAGACTTGGCCACTAATCCTCCAACTTCGAATAAGTTCCCGGCACTAAAAGAGCGTTTGCTGAACAACTACGCGCCAACACCCGAGCAGGAATCAATATCGCCTGCAAATCGCTGACAAGAAAACTAAGATTCCTTTCCTGATTGGCACCGTAGCAGACGTTTCGGTCTTACCAGGAAGATTCGCCAACACCAAATCACCAGCCGACTCCAAACTTTACGTCGCCAACATGGCTACAATCTCAACGTTCGGAAAAAATCACATGGCACTTGATCTCGGACTTCGACGAGACTTTCGTTGGCCTTTCACAATTGTTGACGTCACACAAGCAATTATTGGGGCAGTCTTCATACACCGCTATGAACTCACCATTCGATTGAGACGCAAGATGCTGCTAGACAACACCACCAAGTTGAGCACGGGAGGAAACATCGTCAGCTCAAGTTTGTCTAGCCTGTGCTCAATAGGTGTGACAAACCCAACACCACATAACCACGAAAGGCCATCCTGTTTCGGAAAAGGCGCGCCGGCTTGCTGGCGACAAACTCAAAGCAGCGAAGGAGGAATTCGAGCGTATGATGCGACTTGGGATTTGTCAACCTTCGAAAAGCGAATGGGCCTCAGCGTTCCATATGGTTAAGAAGAAGTGTGGCAACTGGCGGTTGTGCGGTGAATATCGTGCGCTCAACAATATAACGGTGCCTGACAGGTATCCAATACCGCACCTGCAAGACTTCCACCACAAGCTCGATGGTTAGAGCTTACCATCAAATTTCCCTGGCGAAGACAGAAAAATAAACAGCAGTCATAACTCCGTTTAGTCTTTTCGAGTTCCTGGTGATGAAATTCGGCTTTCGTTATGCTGCACAAACCATGCAGCGTCCTATGGATGCCGTACTTCGAGGACTGGACTTCGTGCATTGCTATATTGATGAACATTGAGGTGAAAACGAGATCGCAAACATCTTCGCATAGTCCTCGAACGAATTAAAGAGCTCGGCCTTACTATCAACGTCGCAAAGTGCTGCTTCGGAAAAGCTGAAGTCCGATATTTAGGATACACGGTCAACAAAAATGGTATCTAGCCACCAGAGGACCGAAGGGAAGCAATCTCGAACTACGCCAGACCAGACACGATGGGCAAGCTACGTCATTTTCTTGGCTCATGGAACTTCTACAGAAGCTACCAGGAGCTGCAACAACTCAAGCTCCACTCATCGAACTCACCCTGGGAGCCAAGAAGAAGGAAAAGCTACCTATACAGTGGACACCCGGAGCAGACAGAGCATTCGAAGAATGCAAAAAAAAGCTGACGAATGCCATGTAACTTGCTCATCCTCGAGTAGACGTTCCACTTGTCCTTCGTTGCAACGCTTCCGATGCAGCCATAGGAGCGGCACTAGAACAAGCTGTGGAGACATATTGCAGCCACTTGGTTTCTTTTCGAAGAAACTGAGTAAAACAGAAGCCAAATACAAGGTGTACGATCGATAACTGCTAGCCATATTCAGAGCCCGTCATTCTGTTTGATCAGAAACCACTGACGCATGCCTTCAAAAAGAAGACGAATCATGCCTGTGATGGAGTCACTCGTCAACTTGAGGAGATAGGTCAACACTCCACGAAGATAAACCATATTTCCGAAAAAGAAAACGTTGGTGTGACACGTGTGTAAACGATTTACCTGCCGCTAATCTTCAGCACACAAGAACTGGCAGATGTGCATAAAAATGACGACGAACTACGACAGCTCATCGAAACACCCGATAGAACTTCAATCCAACTACGAGAGATACGTATCGACGGATCAGGAGCGGTGGTCACTGCGACATCCGTGAACCATACGACCTTACGTACCTCGAAACGAGTGTTTGACAGCTGCCACATCGGACTGGACGAGCGACGAAGAAGCTGATCAGCAAAAACTTCATTTGGCCCAACCAGCAAACATAACATCTGATCGAGGATCGCAGTTCGAATCAGTTTTATTCGACGCTTACTGGCGTTTTTACAAGCAAATTAGCCGAGCTGGTTTATGGCACAATACTGCGACTTCCCGGAGAGTTTTTGATCGACGAGGATATCTCACCGGAACCACAAATATTCGTCGAGAAGTTCAGACAGCACATGCGAGACGTTCGATCTGCACCATCTGCGCATCACAGTAGACGTAAACCATTCGTGCACAAAATGGTGTACACGTGCATACACGTTTTTGTACGACTGGATGCAGTCCAGAAACCATGCGAGCAACCCTACAACGGACCGTACGAAGTCATCGACAGGATTTTAGACTTCATTTCCCGCATTGACGTTTTGTCGAGGCGGATCAGGCAACACTCAGCCAAGCAAATACCAGGACGTCAGCATCAGTTTCAGTTTCACTGAAAACCAACCATCGTCTTTTACTGCAGCAAATACGAAGGCAAAACTAGCAGTAAACATCCCGATTCTGATACCGAGTGCAACGTCAACAAAGGTCCTGGAAATATATTCTGGCCCGAAAACTAAACGCGCACGATTTATTCCCGCAACACAGCGATAGCTTCTTTACTCGCGGGGGAGTACTGTGGCGTTCCCAACAAGAAAAAAAAAATAAACCTAAACTGTAGAAAGCAGTAAATGAACGGCTATGTATCCTTCGCTTGCGGGACAGATTTAAAAACATAAGCCTTATAAACGTTCATGCACCTTAAGAGGATTCCCCAGATGATGAAAAAGGAGAATTCTTTCAATCAGTCGAACGGGAACTCCATGCCTGTCGTCAGTATGACGTAAAAATCATTTTGATAGAACTCGCCCTAAATGCAGGGAGAGTAAGTCCTAAGGCTGAGATGCCGGGCGTAGAAGAGAAATGGACACGCCTTAAGAATACTGTCATTAGTACTGCTGACTCCATCTTAGGCAGTAGTCGTAGAGATCGAAACGACTGGTTCGATGACGAATGTAAGCTAGCGACTGAACGAAAGAATGTTGCGTACCGAGCAATGCAACAATCTCATAGAACGCGGGCACGCGAAGATGAATATAAAGAGCTAAGAAGATATAAAAAAACAGTTGACCGGCGAAAGAAAGCAGCCTGGGAGAAGAATCTCGAAACAACATACAACGCGTTGCACATACTTTTTTTTTATAATTTGCGCACGCAAAAAGGGGTTCGCACACTTATTATGTTCGGCAATATGCTTGGCATAGCGTGGGCGTTAACGAAAAGGAGAAGAAGAGAGGAGAAGTCTATGAGCTTGTGTCTTGAATGTCTGTGGATCATAGTGATGTTTAAAGACAGAGCTTGGCAGAGCATTCCACAAACGAGTTGTACAACTGAAGAATGAATCCCTGAACTTAACTGTACGTCCGAAGATGGGCTTAAGGTAAAGGAATGTGCATTTAGAGCGCCACGAGTATTGCGGTTGAATTCAAGGAGAGGTAGCATGCAACTGGCTATTTCTCTTGAGCACCGCTGGTGGAAGAAGCGATAAAACAGTGACAAGCAGGACACGTTTCTGCGGTGTTGAAGCGAATCTAATGATTTCGCAATGTTTTCGTCACCGATAAGTTTTATCGCACGGTTTTGTATTCCATCTAGTTGATGCAAGGTGGTTTTAGGCGCACCAGACCAAATATGACAATTGTACTCAAGCTTAGGGCGAATTAAAGCCTTGTAGATAGTAACCAGGTCAGAGGGAGTGAAATATTTCTTGCACAGGGTTAGAAAACCTAAATATTTCGCAGCATTTTTGGCGACGGTAAATATAGGGTCATTCCAATGAAGCTTGTTGTTAGAGAATTGCGAGTTTTGTAGTTTCCTCGATGTAAGTGCCATTCATGGATAATGGCATGGGATTTGGGATTCGCTTGGACGACAGGAGACAGCATTGGGTTTTGGAAGCGTTAAATTCTACTCGATTGTTTTCTCCCCATTTTATTATGCTGTCTAGGTCAGAATTTAACGTGCTTAAAATACGAAGTTGTTTGAGTTCCACATGAGAGGTGGAGGGACGTTCCTCAAACTTATATGAGAAGCTGAGAGTGCTGTCGTCAGCGAAAGAGTGAATTGGATTAGAAGTCACAGATAAGAGATCATTAATAAAAATGAGAAAGAGTGTCGGGGAAAGAACAGAGCCCTTGGGAACGCCAGCATTTATGTGGTGTATTTCAGACTTGAATCCGTCCAAAACAACTTGAATTGAGCGGTCCAAAAGATAGCTTCTATTCCAATGAAGCAGTTTATCATCGACACCAAAGGTGGCAAGCATTTTTGACAAAAGAGCTTGATGCCAAACTTTGTCAAATTACTTAGAAATATCGAGTGCAACTGCTTTGCTTTCTTCAAATTGATCCAAAGACCAGTTCCACTGTTCGGTGAGATATACCATCAAATCACCAGTGGAACGTTGCCCACGAAATCCGTACTGCCGGTCACTAAGAATTTCATTGGTTTCAAGATATTTCATGAGCTGAAAATTGATCGGCGTTTCCAGGACGTTGGAAAGAATGGATGTAAGTGCTATGGGTCGGTACGAAGAAGGAGAAGACGTCTCACCTTTTTTGGGTATGGGCTGGACAAAGGCTGTTTTTCAACTTCTTGGGAAGAGTCCAGAAGAATAGGATAGATGGAAAAGCTTACGCAATGGTAATGCCAGCTTGGAAGAACACCTCTACAGAGCTAATGGGGAAATACCATCTGGCCCAGCGGATTTGTGAATGTTGAGATCGTTTAAAACTCAAGCAACTGCACGAGTACGAATGAAGATCTGACCCATAGAGTGTTCACTACTCGGAGGTGGAGGCGGCAACAATGAAAAATCTCGAAGCGTGGAGCTAGCTGCAAACTGTGCAGCAAACAGATTGGCTTTGTCTTTAGAGATGACAACTGGATGTCATTATAAATGAGCGTTGGAATTGACGACAAGTTTGTATTTTTGATTCTTTTCCCGAATGACCAACAATTTTTACTACCTTTGGGACATTGTAGTATTTTTTCCTCAATTTTTTGTCTTAGGCGAATTTGACTCGCCGAAGATGAGCATTGCATTTATTTCTGGCTGGTTTAAAATTTGTTCGGTTTTCCTCAGTAGGGTTAGCTTGAACCCAAAGCATACCCCTATAATCCTAGTAGCCTCTTTAGAGCTCGAGCCATACCATCCATCCTACTTTGGTTTGATAAATTTATTTCTGGAGGGGATAAAGTCTCTCATACCAATAAGGATTATGGTTGTGATTGCATCAGCGGTGGCATCCACGTTGCTATCACGAAACGGCGACCAGTTAATTCTCCCAAATAAGTTGTTAAGGCCGTCCCAATTGGCTTAATCGTATTGCCATACGGTTTTTTGGGAGTTTTTTCTCTAACTGCGTGGTTTATTAACGAGAATTTAGCTGATACAACACAATGGTCATATGAGCCTAGAGGCGGTCGGCCTTGACAGTTAGACAGTTCTATTAGCAACGGTAGGATTGTGGCACCTCATGACCCATCCGCTGCCAGTAATCTTGTAGGCGCTGTGATGGATGTTCCCGACAACGCACTCCACGTCGCGTCGTACAAGGATCGGCGTACTGCGGTACGGACACTGAAGGCCCTCGGAGCAATTCCAGAGATCAACAGAGCACCAAAGCAGGTGCTTTGGGCCCAAGCCCTTATTGACAAGCACGAACAACGGACCAGCGATGACTCTACGTCACCGACAGAGATCGGTGGAGGGAATCGATTCGATTTAAAGAAGACAAGTTCACAACGCCAGCACACTTAGTCACTCCATCGTTACATCTCAGAGGTGCTTTAGTGATGTCATTAAGAACAAAATCGTAGTCGCAGCAGCAAGACTTGGAGTCTTCTCGAATGACTTCTGCAGAAGCTGCATGGATGAGGAGGAGACCATCGTCCATCATCTCTGTACTTGTCCAGCACCTTTCTACCCAACGGAGCCTACCGTACTTGAATTTCCAACAATTCTCCATTTTTCCTCTAATAGGTCAAGCTAAGAACTCTAGTCTTTGATCCATAGGTGCTCACTGGTATGACTATTGTCTTATACATCAGCATTGGTTGGCTAAATTTGTTAATGTGATATTCTGTCCGGTTTTATTTCACAAATTTGGAACAAATATATACCTGTTTGCTAACTACGCAGTTTATGGTACTAATAATTTATAATCCATGTATGAAACACAATCGTTGAATCAATTTGTTGCATACATTTAAATTCATATAAAAGTTTTCATTTTCTAATAACCAAAAGTATACTGAAAACACATGCGAAACAACCCAACCACAAAACAACCCCAATCGTAAAGCAGCGATCCACACAGCGCACACTGTCACTATAGTATGGCGTAATTTGATACCGCTATATGGCATGATTATTAAAAAAAAATTTGTATGGGATCGTTCCGACCCCGCAGCCTAATCAACCAAATTTGAATAGAAAGTGTTGTCACCGAAAATATAGATATGTGCAAAGTTTTAATAAGATCGGGATTTGGGAAGTGGTTCTTGGTCACCGGAGATACATATGTGTGCAAATGTTGAATAAAATCATGTTTCAGGAAGTGGATTAAAAAGTGATCACAAAATTGGGTCGAGAAGGTTAATAAACAGTATAGCGTACAACGGTATTTTGACTCGCCCCCCGCCCACCTCCCACCACCCACACACCAAAAAGTGGGCGGGGTGTGGTACAAACGCGCCCTTTAGGAGGGAGAGCTGCCAAAGTTTTGAGTAATTTTTTGAAAAATGCAATTTTCTAAGTAGTTTGTGGGGGATTTAGGGGTTAATGGGTACCATATGAAAGGTAATAAAATTACCGCTCTTTTTTAAATCAAACCAAATTCGGCAGACTTAGAATCAAAAAACTGACTTTTCCATAAAAGTTAAATAGTGGGCGTGTTTATAGGGGGCAGGTGTAAATGTTGGTATTAAATTAAAGGTGAATAATAGTTCTACACAGCCATACTATTTTTATGATCGTGGCCCAATTTTAACGGTAGGTGTATCAATTTGTATTTGGTATATATGCAGTTTCATATGATTGAGTGGTATATCATATGAATGAGTTTTTTTCATACAAAAACATGTTTTTATATGAAAATGACAGTATAGCATACAAAGGGTTTGGGTGCCATGCCCATGGTGCCGATTTCAAAAAATTTCGCAGTGTCGCGAGGGAAGTATGGGGGTTAATTGGTGCCAAATGAAAGCTGCAAACTTACCCGACACAGCCATGCCATTTTAAGGGTGTGGCATTTCATTTCATCAAAATGACAGTATAGCTGTCATTTTCATATAAAGACATGTTTTTGTATGAGAAAAACTCATTCATATGATATACCATGAGACAATTTTTAGCGTATTTCCAGTATTGTGTTTTACGGTATTTTTGCCACGCCTGTATTTTACAATGTTTGCATAATTTACAAAAACTCCTATGTTAATATAAAATAATTGAGTGCACTGCATTTTACAGTGTGTGCATAATTTACAAAAACTTTTTTTAAAAGGAAAAACTCATTTCTGAATATAAATCAATTGGGCAATGGAATCCTATCATCACTTTTTTTTGTATAAAAAAACTCAATCATATGTAATGAGTATAAATTGATCCACCTTCTGTAAAATATAGCCAGGCTCATAAAAACAGTATGGCTGTGTAGAACTAATATTCATCTTTCATTTAATACCAACATTTAGACACGCCCACTAAAAAATTTGACTTTGGCTCTCACTATGTAAAGGAACATTTTAATATCACCAGATGTTTTAAATGCCAAAAATATGGACATATTAGCTCAAACTGTCTTGGAAATGAAACATGTGCCAAATGCTCAGAGAATCACGACTCGAGAAATTGTGATAATACTAGTGAAACAGATTTTAATTGCACCAATTGTGCTCATGCTAATAAAAATAGATTAAGGTATAGCACATGCCATGCTGCTGGATCAATATTTTGTGATATTTATATTAAACAAGTCAGGAAACTACAAGAAAAGACACAATACAACTTCGATATTACTCATTAATGATCAGTCGCTCTAGCAACAAAAACCAGCTAAAAATAATATTCCTAAATATACGTAGGTTAAAAAATAAACTTAACCAACTATAAGTAGAAATCTCTGCAGGTAAATCTTGCGATATAATCATACTTAATGAGACTGGTCTTAAATCAAGTGAGAACAATTTTTTCAATCTTCAAGGATATACAGCTGTATTTAATTACAGAGAGAGAAACTGATGGTGGTGGATCTTGTATATACATAAAAGATGGAATAAAATTCAGAATAAAACAAGTAACTCCGGAATCCAATATGACGGTTGTGGAATTAACGGAATGTGTACCCAAGATAAAATTATTAACATTTTATAGACCACCAAACAGCAATCTCAACTATTTTTTTTCTCAACTTGATGAAGTATTAAACAACAGTCGCAACATGGTGATGGCCGCTGATATAAATATTAACATTATGGAAGTGAATAATACTACAAAGACCTATATGGACATTTTAGGTATAAGTGGATTTAGTGTAATTAACAATTCTCAACCAACTAGAGTGACAGATCACAGTGCAACTCTTATAGACCACATTACCACTGGTTTAGAGCCAACCAACACGCACAAATGCTACCTTTTAGACACGCCATTATCTGATCACAAAATGTTAGTTTGTAAAATCCAATTACAACAGATTAAAATCAATAAAATGGTATATAAACACTTTTATAGTGTTAATAAAACTATACTCTTAGAAGATATTAGAAACAAAATACTACAAATTCAGCGACCAAACTTTGAGGAATTAATAGAAATAATCAAGGAAGCAAAAATCAATGCGACAGTCTCTACAAGGATAAGAGTTAGAGGCTACAACTGGATTACTTTTGCTATAACAGAAGAAATTAAAAAAAGAAATAAAATTTATAAAAAGGTCAAAAAATATCCACTTTGCAACTACTGGAAAAAAATATGCTGAAGTTGAAAAAAATATAGATCTTATTAATTATTACTTAGCCATAGGTGAATTTCCTGACGCTCTAAAGGAAGCCATTATTGTTCCAACATGGAAATCTGGGGAAAAATCGTGCCCAAGCAACTACCGTCCCATCACGCTCTTGACAACATTTGGTAAAATATTTGAAAGAGTACTTGATAAAAGAATAAGAGAATTTGTTAAAAAAAACTATGATTTTGATAAAAAACAGTTTGGTTTCCAATTAAAAAGTGGAACCGATTCAGCACTTATTGAAGCGATCAATAACATTAACGGACATCTTGACAGTGGATTTTACGTAGTATCAATGCTCCTGGATCTTGGGAAAGCCTTTGATTCAGTTAGACATGATTTATTATTTATAT
Organism: Nephrocerus scutellatus; assembly: GCA_947095585.1. Lineage (NCBI taxonomy): Eukaryota > Metazoa > Arthropoda > Insecta > Diptera > Pipunculidae > Nephrocerus > Nephrocerus scutellatus. The sequence goes on along the minus strand of OX352761.1, from coordinate 79,145,516 downwards.
GTCTAGAAGAACTTGGAATAAGAGGTTCAGCACTGCAAATTATCATAAGTTATTTTTCAAATAGAAAAATCAGAGTAAAAGTAAATAAAATGTACAGTAGTTCACTAACACTCTGTGCTGGTGTTCCACAAGGATCTATATTGGGACCCCTTTTTTATCTGCTTTTTATTAATAACATCAGATATAGTGGTCAAAAGGGAGATTATACGATATTTGCTGATGACACAAGCATTATGTACCATGGTGAGAATAAAGAAATAATCCAGAGAATGATAAATGACCTTAAAATATTTTTTAAAATCCAATTACAACAGATTAAAATCAATAAAATGGTATATAAACACTTTTATAGTGTTAATAAAACTATACTCTTAGAAGATATTAGAAACAAAATACTACAAATTCAGCGACCAAACTTTGAGGAATTAATAGAAATAATCAAGGAAGCAAAAATCAATGCGACAGTCTCTACAAGGATAAGAGTTAGAGGCTACAACTGGATTACTTTTGCTATAACAGAAGAAATTAAAAAAAGAAATAAAATTTATAAAAAGGTCAAAAAATATCCACTTTGCAACTACTGGAAAAAAAATATGCTGAAGTTGAAAAAAATATAGATCTTATTATTTATTACTTAGCCATAGGTGAATTTCCTGACGCTCTAAAGGAAGCCATTATTGTTCCAACATGGAAATCTGGGGAAAAATCGTACCCAAGCAACTACCGTCCCATCACGCTCTTGACAACATTTGGTAAAATATTTGAAAGAGTACTTGATAAAAGAATAAGAGAATTTGTTAAAAAAAACTATGATTTTGATAAAAAACAGTTTGGTTTCCAATTAAAAAGTGGAACCGATTCAGCACTTATTGAAGCGATCAATAACATTAACGGACATCTTGACAGTGGATTTTACGTAGTATCAATGCTCCTGGATCTTGGGAAAGCCTTTGATTCAGTTAGACATGATTTATTATTTATATGTCTAGAAGAACTTGGAATAAGAGGTTCAGCACTGCAAATTATCATAAGTTATTTTTCAAATAGAAAAATCAGAGTAAAAGTAAATAAAATGTACAGTATATGTATATGAAAAGATTTTCGGGACAATAGTTAGTGAAACCACAATATGAGTCATAAATGAATGGAAACCAGAAAAAGAAAAGGGAAATATATAAACTGTGTTGGTCCCAAAGCTAGCGTTTAAAACTATAGGTCGTGGTATAATTGCGAGTAAACTCTGTAAATATGGTATGGTATGGTATGGAAAAAATTCGATGCCCTGCTCGAAGAACCAATTAGAGCTTTGTATGAAGCGTAGGAGACTACCACTGTCAATGTTGATGAGATCATTAGTGCCGTTGTAGAAGAAAATTTACGCTTTTGGACAGCTTTTGGGAGAGGGCTGTACAAGTATAGAGAAGATCGACGATGGTCTCCTCATTCTCCTCATCCATGCAGCTTCTGCAGAAATCATTCGAGTAGCCTCCAAGTCTTGCTGCATGCCTGCCTATGAGACAGTGTCCAGTGATAACACCTACAATAGCACCGATTGCAAATTTGAGAGATCAAACACTTGGAGCGTTCTGGATCTAGCTTGGGACAGATCTGCTTTGTCGCTATGCAAGTGATACCGTTTGACCACCTACAGTTAGTTTTTACATTAACATCCCGCTTTAACAATAATTTGCATGTAAAGATTGGTATGCCAATAGACCCATATTCAGGTAAGAAGGGTAGTGTAGTTCCTTGCTTGACGAGTTCAGCCATACAGTTTCCCGGAATGTCTCTGTGCCCCGGCACCCAACACCCGAAATCTCCACGAGAGATGACTGGCTAAAATTGAATCTGTGGAGACTGATTCCACTGATTTTAGTGCTGCTTGGCCGAGAATACACGGATATCCTTATCGATTATGACGTTTCTCTTCAGCCAAGACAAGGCTTCACTGATCGCCATAATTTCAGCCTGGAAAACACTACAGTGATTTGGAAGACGGAAAGAGAGGCTAATATTTAGCTTTTTTGATAAAACACCTCCGCAGATTCCGACATCATTTTTTGACCCTTCTGTGGAAAAATGAATGTGTTCATCTTCCAGATAAGCGACCTCGTCCTAGAATGATCTGGAGGTGAAGGTGACATGGTAGTTTTTGTTAAAATGGAGTTGCGGAATGGTGTAGTCTATGTTGCCTGGTATCCTGACTAAAATCAGGATAGAGGAGGGGCCTATTTCATTTCTAGTCCACTGGGAGATAGCATTAGGGCGAATAGCCGAACTAGCCGCTACTTGCCTGCTGTAAATGTCGAGTGGTGTAAGGTCGAACAGAATGTCTAATGCGCCGGAGGGGGTTGTACGATGTGCTCCGTTCATACATAGACTAGCTTTCTTAATTTTTCTTTGCTTAATTTTTCAAGGCTTACATTCTTATTTAAGGCAGTCCACCATACAGTCACACCGTATAGTAGAGTAGGTCTTACTACCGATGTATATAGCCAATGAGTTATATGGGGTTGAAAGCCCCATCTACTACCAATGGCTTTTTTGTATGAGAAGAGTGCCACTGTGGATTTACGAACTCTTTCTTGTATGTTAGGCTTCCAGTTCAGCTTGCCGTTCAAAATACCTAAATACTTCGCTCTATCAGAGAATGTTTAGCTTATACCTTTTATGGAAGGAGGGTTAATAGCTTGTTGATTAATCAATTCGCCAAGCGAGTCGTCCACCCTCAAGTCCATGATCTGCATACAGGAGTCTTTTGGCTATGCGTGTGCGTATGTAGATATCGATCAGTCTTTCCAGTGTCTTTAAGAGGAATGATTTTTATTATTATTATTATTTATTTGAATAGATTCTTTTCTGAACAGATTGGTTACAATTGCAAGATTGCCTAATTAATATTTGGTTATAAATAATAAGTAATAATAAATAAGTTTTTCAATATTGCTAGTCAGCTTAATGCTGGTATAAAGCAATTATCCATATAATTGCTGATGCGGTCTTTTTTTATTTTATGTTTACAATCATTAGTAGTAATTAAATTAGTTTAAACTTAGTAGTAATTATTATTTTTTTGTTGAAATTAAGTTCGAATAATTGGGTAGATCGAAACAACTCTTATGAATTCTTTCCAGCAAAGGAAGTATAATATCCGAAGTCCTTTGCAGCTCGGCTGGAATTATGCCATCAGGTCCTGAAAATTTGTATGGTTTGAAGCTTTGTAGCAGTTTGTCCTTATTTATCAGACTATTGGAGATAGTTGTACGAGTGTCTGGCCTATCAAGGCTGACATTACTTAACACATGGGAGCTTTCCGTGAAGTGGGTATCTAAAAGCAGATTGAGCGATTCTTCGCTTAAAGTAGTCCACGAGCCATCTGCCTTTTCCAGGCAGCTCGACATTATTAGATTGGTTGCGAGGATAGATCAATATACTATAGATTAAATTATGAGTAGAAAAATCCTTAAGTGCTCACGACACCTCGCTTGCACGATAGAAGGGAAACCTCTTGCGCTAATTTATGTGAAGCAGCAGCGAGACAGACCAACCCTTCGCTGATAGAAGAATCCGTCCTCCCACCCAATTATACTTTGGCTTCAGTAGCCATTTGAATAGTAAAATACGGTTTTTATAAAAACATATCATTGTAGTTCTCATCTAGTGCCTAATGTAGTCCACAATGCAACACCCGGCACCCAAGTCTGAAGAAACATACGACATAAATATGAAAGTCTTATTCTTCGTGATATTTAAAACCTCTTTCCGTTTAGATTAAAAGCCATATTCTAGTTTATGAACGTTTGCATAAATACATAAAAAATGAATGGCAATGCGGACGGCTGACATTGATTAAGAAAACAGTTTTAATTAAAATTTGCATGCCAGTAAAAACGACAAAAAATATGCAGTATTTTTTGATCAGCATATAAAGCATTACTAAAATTTAAAACCATATATTATTTTCTTCTAATATAATATTGTAGATATTTCTTAATACATTTCAATTTCATGATGTTATTCTTACTCAGACTATTTGGGTCTGTGTCAATTCAAAACTGATGTGTGTTTTTTATCTCTCTGTGTAGAGGCCACAACTACTACACTACTTGTTAAAATCAGATCGTTTGAATGACTTCCTTCAATTTTTTTAACATTTACATCTAAACAAAAGGAAGCTTATTTAAATTATAAAAAAAATCAAATTGTATCTACCTTTTTCATTATTATCATTGGCATTTACAGCGGTTTTACTTAAGCAACAATTGTAATTATAAGTGACATCTTCCTCTTCATCAGTTCTGCATCCATTTTTGTAATGTTTAGAATTTAAAACTACTTCATCTAGATTACCAAGATTCTCATCAAAGCAATCCTCATGCAAATTAAAACAGTTCTCAATTTCAAGAAACTCCTCATTAAGTAATGCGCGTCTCTTTTCAATTTCTGTCTTAAGTAAGTAACGGCTCTCTATAAGTAGTTTCTCTGACTTTCTATCAAAATCCTTTGGGCGAAAGAAAAGTGAAGGCTTTGTCTTTGTAAGCAAGAAACAATTTTGTTGTCTTCTGGATTTTTCCCACACTTCAAAGTCCTGCAATCGATTTAACTTCAACTCCAGTTTACGAATTTCCAGTTGTTTTCGCTTACGATCAATAAACAGTGATTCGCGTTCTCTCTTCATATTTTCTCTTTCTTGAATTTCTTGTTCCTCTAACTTCTTTTCAATCTTTGCTTTTTTTTCTTCTTTCTGTTTTAGACGAGACTCCTCTTGGCAAAACTTGTGTAGTGTACCAATTAACGAGCCAAACATTCTACGGTTCCGAGCACGAGACTCTGAATCTGCACCTTGTGCAGCAAGAATCTCCTGTCGCGTTGGTAGCTCCCGAATAACCCGTGAATTTAGCCTTGGTTTGTAGTCTAATTCGCATCCAACATCTACACCAGAAGAAGTTGGAAGAGACAATCGATTAAATACAGATTTTGTATCATGACAACGTCGTTTAATGGCAGGCTGACTTGTATCGCATTTCCTCCGTGGTCCGTTGCGATCAGTATCGTTACGGCGTAACTCAACCAGTTGTCGTTTCCTATCTCCCCTAAATAGATCATTTTACTGATTAAAAATTTATTTATTTTATTTTTCCCTGGGTTTTACCGTAAAGTTGTATCTTTTTGGTCGCGCCCAATGATTCGGCGAATGTTATTGTTTAAACTACTTAGACTGCTTTTAGCTTGATCTAATTCTTTGCGCAAAGAATCAAAAGATTTAATAATTTCTGTACCCATTCCGATACTTATATTTTTTGTACTGTATTAACTTTAAAAAACATTAAAACGATGCAACAAAAAATATTTGCTGGTATAAACTAGTTAGTAGTTACCGAAACGAAACAAAAAAAAACTGTAAACGCAACGTACGGTCGTGATTCGTCAAGTTAACACCAGCGGTCAAAACTTCAAAACATGTTATTTTTATGTCGTATTTTTTGGTTTGTTTTAGAAATCTGCGCTCGAGTTTAGATTTTTTCTCGAACAAACGAACACGAAACACGAGAATCCTTTGTTTAAATTGTTTTGTTGCATTTTGTTTTTGTAGTAAATGAAAAGAGTGGTAAATCTCCCAATATATCAAGATCTGTTAAAGGCGAAATCCGATCTATAGAAGATTGTTTTTTTCGAAAACACGAAACAATGAAAGACAAAAACTCAATCTGAGCCAGATTTAAAAAAAAAACGACATTAATAAATTAATAACCACAAGGCAATACCACATAGAAATATAAAAACGAACGATAGGTGCATTTTTTCTCGGACCATTTGCGCAAGATATTGGGATAAATACTTTTCATCAATTTTTTTAGTACAAAACTGTCTAACCTTTATCCAATAATTTTTCATCCTTCTTTTGTTTACCTCTTTTTGTATGTATAAATCAATTTTATTTGGTGACATAAAATTGCTTGAAGAAATAAATATACTAATAAACACATAAATAGTAAGTAACAATAAAAAAAATATTAAAAAATCGTGTTCCAAAAGCATCCCAATTTTTATTTCCCTACTTTTTCAACTTCAAGCGTCGATTGTCAGCTACAAAACCAATGAATTGTTGTGGAAAGATAAAAAAACTAATTATTTAAAACTTAATTTTAGCAAGACTACGCAAAATATGTGTATTAACCTTCAGTGCTTTACACTCATCCATTAAAAAAATTTATTTGGTTATTAACCAAATTTAAACAAAATAGTCGAAAACGATATTAAGAATTGATTATTATACAATAAAAGTTGATACAAAATCATGGTTTTTTATTGTAATTACAAACTGCACTAATTTGTTAGATGTTTTCCTTTTTGATTAACTGAAAATTTAAATTTGTTGTTAAGAAGTCGACGATATTAATATCATGTGGCTTGGCCCATAGGGTGTTTGTGCTGGATACACGATTCAAATCAGTCGGTTGTTGCCCAAATCAAACCGTGTGTGGCCTTGCCATTTGATTGATTTGACGGTTCCAAGTCTTTCAACTCAATTGATTCGTGTGTGGGAAAGTCGGTAAACAACCTGTGAAATTTAAGATTTGCAGTAGATATTCATTGTCAAATCGTCTGCATAAGCGCTCGGCGTGTTTTTTTTCAATGTTGAATTGAAAAATTATTTTTAAATTAAAATGACAAAAAGTGGAAATAAGAATTAATATTGCTGGAGAAATTTGAGATCGAGTCTGATGCGAATATAAACACACTGAAAAATCGGATACCAACATAAAAACTTGGTACCGCCGCGAGTTGGAAAAAAAATTTCGGTCGCCATGAATTCAGATGCTGGTTCAGATACCTTATGGTATTTCAACGAATTAGAATTTCTTAGAGACCATGAGGAGACATTAGACAGTACTTCCTCTCTTGTTTTTTTTATATTTCTATCTATTTCTACCTATGCACATGTTATTAATGTGCCTTCAAATCTTATAACTCTGTTCTCATTTCAGAAAGCGGTCAAAGAATGATTCCAAACAGCGTCATCCGCTACGAAAATCATCCACAGCTTTTCACCGCCTGCAACGAGTTCTTCTGCATTTGGAATATTAAGGGAATTATTCTCCAACATTCTAGCAAATGTGGTGTGGCCGAAAACTCCGCTATCGAAAATTCGTAAATTTTTTCAAACATCAACCACTTGCATTAACAACAGCCATCAGGACTTTGCTGAATATTTTTTTGTAGGTGAAGTGAAATTATCTGCAATGCGGCGGTCTCTTTATTTCAATGTGTTTGCCATCAATAGGGGCAAGACAATATGGTAACCCACTTTCATTAAAAAATTTGTCAGACTCATCAGTAGTTTTTGGTATCTAAACAAGAGCATACAGAATTATTTATAATTTAATGAAACCTAACTCCAAAAATATTAACTTTATATATTCGTTCAATACCGATATTATGCCTTCTCAGGTCTTCAACACTATTTTCCCAATAGCCTGAGAGGAAATAGCATAAAAATATTTTAGGTCCTCAAATTATTACCTTTGGCGAGGTATCTAAGAGGTATCGAGAGTCGCGGTTCCGGAGATATTTAATCTCTCATAAAAGTGTCCTCTTTTTTTAAAAGGGGAGAAACTTATGTAGTAGTCGCATCATCTGCACACGGACTTAATTTTCATATGTTAGACTTACCAGGTAAACTTTTCCAAAAATACGTATAGAATACATAAAAATAAAAATTTAATATTTTATTTTAAAAAACTGCAAAAGTGGTTTTTTATATCAAATATAACAAAACAAGTTTTTTATTAAAAAAATAATATACTATTTTTATGGGTGCCGTGGCGTGGAAGTGCACATGGCTATCGAGCAGGAGGTTCGTGGTTCGAATCACAGTAACACCAAAAGTATTTTTCACGGTGTCACACCTCTCGCGAATGGGTGACAAACGTTTCGAGAGTAATAACTTGTCAGGGAAAGCATCTAAATTCGCCGTTCGGATCCGGCCTTAAATTGTAGGTCCCTTCCATTTGTGTGCAAAAACATACATGCTCAACACAAATGGTTGCGAGAAGCTAGGCCTTGGACCGCAATGGTCTGTCGCGCCGAATATTATTTTATACTATTTTTATGTCACTTTTTTTTGCAGCAATATATCATCGATCAATTTAAAATTACAAATTTAACGTAATCAAAAAACACTGTTATGCATTATCATTAATACGTGAATTTTTTCGGACAATTGTCCCCAAGTTTTGGTGATAATTTCAACCAAAGCTAAATAAACTAATTTTTCGATGTATGAGTGTAAACTACTCAAATTTAATACACATATTTTAAATAATAAGTTTTATAATTATAATATCTCTACGCTTTAAGCGGAAAAAAAATGTGGTAAATTGAAATTAAATAACATTGAAATTATGTGTTTATAACTCGGTTTTATTATATTTTTGATGTGACTATTTATATATTTATTTTTTCTAGCAATTTGATGCCACCAAAATAAATAGATTTAGACAGAAAAAGACAAACAAAAAAAGATGAGCGTGAAACTTTTATGCGTGGTTGAAGTTAAACTTATTTTTCTTTGGCCGATATTACGATTAAATTAAAAGGTAAAAAGAGTTCTACATACCGATGTTCATATGAATCGCTTGAGAAATGGCTTAGTTCCTAATTTTTCAGACCCTATTGGCCAGATCCCAGAATTTCCATAGGAACAAATCTTATAGTCGCATATTAGTCCTACATTCCGAGTTTCATACGAATCGCTTGAGAACTGGCTTAGCTTAAAATTCCAGACCCTAGTGGCCAGATCTCAGAATTTCCATAGGACTTAGTCTTATAGTCGCATCTTAGTCCTACATACCGATTTTGTTGTTGTTGTTGTAGCAATTATTAATTCGTGTTAGTCCAAACGTTGGGTTGTTGTGCTTGTGTAGCTGTCGGAACAGTCCAGGCCCAGAAATGCGGCTGCTTCGACAGGCTGTGTCCATAGTGATAGCGGTGTGAGTAACGTCGGATGGGACGGGCAGCTGAATAGATGAGCTGTGTTATGTGGTGATGCACTACAGTCCGGGCATTGATCGATGATTCTGTCACGTAAGCGGTTTAGCTATTCAGAAAAGAGCTCCATCCTGATCTCAGTTGTGCCAGGGTTGATCTGGTTTGTCTGGGGAGGTTTTCCTCGCTTTGATGTATAGGGGGAGGGTGACCTCCCAACACGATGTTAATTTGGAGATCATCTAGTGCGGCTCTGACTGACGCTTGGTGAATTGCATTTAGGACTGCTTTATAGTCTGCTGGATCTAGAAGTGTATGTGCGATGAATTGGTTTGTCTCTTCGCGGAACATACGAATATCTGATCGGATATGCCTGGGTGGTGTGTTGAGGATGAGCAGGTCACGGTTCGGGTGATCGGGTTTGTGACATGCCAGTAGGAATTGTTTGGCGATAAGCTCGTTGTGCTCTTTCACATTAAGCATTTGGGTTTTTTGATGGAGATGGTCCTCATGTGACATGCGGTGGCAGCCAGTGATGATGCGAAGAGCAGCATTCTGACAGGATTGAAGCTTCTGCCATCGTGTGTTTCAGAGGCGAGGTGTCCAAATGGGTTCCACCTAGTTTAGTACCGATCTGCCAATCGCTTGATATGTGGTATGAAGGGTTTTTTGTCCTTACCTTTATTTCTGGACATGACTCGTTTGTTAATGTTTCCCGAGTGAGTTGAAAAAGTCAGCAGATTGTCGAATGTGACCCCCAAAATCTTTGGATGTTTGGTTGTAGGGATTGTCCTGCCGTGTATCGAGATGTCGAGCTGTAAGTTGACTTCTTTGGTCCAGATGGTGAAAAGTGTAGCGAACGATTTTTCTGGAGATTTCGACTGGTAAAAAAGTCTTCTAGTGTATCGAGGTAGGCGTTGATGTTTCTGCAAATGGCGGGGATGTCCTTGCCTGAGGAAAGAATAGTGCAGTCGTCGGCGTACGATATCATTTTGACTCCGGTAGGTGGTGCAGGGAGTTTCGCCATGTAGTGGTTGAAGAGTGTCGGTGAGAGGACCCCTCCTTGGGGCACACCTTGCTTGACTTTCCTGTATAGCGATTTTTTGTTCCGAAATTCGACGTAGGATTTCCTACCATTAAGGTAGTTGGTAAGCCAACGTTTCGTGGTGTTGGTAAGCTGTGACTCTAGGATGTCTTGTAGTAAGATGCCTAGGTCAACGATGTCGAATGCCTTAGATAGATCCAGTGCAACAAGGACAGTGCGGTCACAGGGACGCTGTTGGTTAAGTCCTTGCGAAATGAGTGTTGCGATCTCCGAAAGGGCTGTGGTTGTGCTGCGCTGCTTGCGAAAGCCGTGTTGGTGTTCAGCTAACTGGAGTTTGGAATGAAGCTGAGGAAGTAGTATAGCTTCTAGTATTTTCGCTGTTGGAGACAGGAGAGAAATTGGACGATACGAGGATCCTTGAGCTGCCTGTTTATCGGGCTTGAGTAGGGGAATAATTCTGCCCGTTTTCCAAGGGTCAGGGAAGTCCAATGTTTCAAGTGAGAGGTTAAAGATTTGAGTGAGGTAAGTGATACCTGTTGAGCCAAGATGTTTGAGCATAATCGGTGCGATTCCATCCGGTCCAATGGCTTTGGAAGGTTTTACACTGCGTATGGCTAATTCAACTTCGGAGGTAAGTAGAATATGTGAGGTGTTGTCGTGGTCAAGGCTCTGCAACTTTCTGAGATTAGTACGCTTGCTTTTGTTACAGTGCGTTGGGTGTTCTATGAACTGGCGGCAGAACATTGAGGAACACTTCCTGGGGCAGTCTTGTTGTGTGCTGTTGAATGTGATGGCTGTTAGGTCTCTACAACTGGTGGTGTTGGAGAGCTCCTTGATAGTGGACCAGAGTTTCTTTGAGCCCCCGTCACAAGATTGAATGTACTCCAGCCATTTAGTTCGCCTATGTTTGTTGACTAGGCGATCAATCTCGTGATTTAGTAGATCGATTCTGGTACTCGCGGGGCTGATGCTGCGAATATGATCACGTTCGTTAGCGAGCTGGACTGCTTCTGCTGGGAAGTTTGGCCTAATTGTAGGTATTCTGCCGGCTGGAATGAAACGTGCAGCTGCTCTAATGACGATCCGGCGGAAGATCTTTTCACCTGAAATTGCGTTGGTGGGGGGTGGTAACTATCCCAATTGTCTGTCGACAAACCTAGTGAAACTTCGCCAGTCCGCCTTAGCATAATTGACAAACGTGCGTTTTTCCGCTGACACAAAGTTATCGGCTTTATCCACAGTGATGATGATCGGGATATGGTCGGAGTTTAACGCTATGTCTGTTCTCCATGATCCTGGTGGGTGAGTTATCATTGATGGTACCTGTTGTGTATTTCAATTATCTTTATTTAACTTAATATTAATAACATAATTATGAATGCGAATGTGAATGCAAATGTTAATGCGATGTGTAGCGCGCGAGAGTTATAAGTCAACTGACGCTAATGCGCTACTACTGAAAATATCAAATGATACACATACAACTGTATGTGTGTAATAATACAACATTCCTCCCCGACAAATTAGCGTCGTCGGTGACGAATTTTCTCACTAGATGTGAAACGAACTGCTGGCTTTCGTTCTCGAGCAGAGCATCTAGGAAGTTCGGCCGTTGGTGATTTAAGAATCCCTTTAGGTGATGAGACTGGTAAAGAGGCATCAACATCTTTCTCCTGGCACAGTGTTGCCAAGCGGCTAGCTTCTTCAAAATCGGTGGGGCCAATTGCTTTGCGAATCTGGTTTTGATGTCTTCTGGTTAAGCCTCGATCAGTTTGTACAACGAACATTCGCATTCCGATTAAAGCAGTCGTCTTCGCTGGTATACACTTAGGCCTTCTGGAAAAACTTCTTATGTATACCTCATCCCCTATATTAAATTTTGATCTTTGCGATGGCATCAAATGTCTTACGACACGCGGAGCTAGCTGCGACAAGAATGTGCGGAGTTGTCTACCGTGTAAGAGCTCTGCAGGTGATTTCCCCGTAGAATTTGGTAAGCTCCTGTAAGACTCAAGAAAATTTAGTAAAGCTTTACGTTCATAATTACCTTCATGGTTAAATTTCTTCATGGCTGTTTTGAACGTTCTGACCATCCTTTCGGCTTCTCCGTTTGATGCTGGATGAAAAGGAGCAGATTTAAGATGTTGAATGCCCTTTTCCAAACAGAAGCGTTGAAATTTCTCTGCTATAAACTGGGGACCATTATCAGATACCAACAGTTCTGGCAAACCCTCGATAGCGAAAATCGCATCGGCTGATATGTTTAACATCTCGACGATATATGGAAAATTTGAGTATGCATCCATACAGATTAAATACCAGCGAAATCGACATGTACCCTTTCCCATGGTTTCGATAGAGTTGGCCAATTCGTGATTTCCTGGCGAGGACTCGAACTATTTTGCAGACACTTTGTGCAACTATTTATCAGGGCACTAATCTCTTTGTCTATCCCCGGCTACCAGCAGTGACGGCGAGCAAGCTGCTTGGTTCTCACGATGCCCCAATGGCCTGTATGTAGCATTGCAAGTACTTTACGTAGTTTGGTTGGTACAACAACCCTTGGCACGTTCGATTGTTCCATTAGCACTCCATTATGCTGAGCTATAGCAAGACGTCTGAAGAAAAACGGTTTCAACTCCTCACTAAGAGCTTTGGCAGATTCAGGCCACCCGGTTTCTAACATCTGAAACACCTTTCTGAGCACTGGATCTTTAGCAGTTTCCTTTGCTAACGCTGTAGCCTTGACTGGAAAATTAGCAATTTCTTCATCAAGCTCTACCATTGTTTGAAAACAGCTTTCTTCTTGTTTATCGAATTCAACATGAGGACCTGATGGTAATCGTGATAATCCGTCAGCATTTCCATGAAGATTTGTTGGTTTATACTTTATCGTATATGTATATCCCATGAGGATTATTGCCCACCGCTGCAATCTGTGAACTGTCATAGTTGGAAGCTGTTTAGTCGGACTAAATATTGATAAAAGCGGCTTGTGATCTGTCACAAGCTCAAACGTTCGACCATAAACGTATTAATGGAACTTTTATACACGGAAAATTATGGCTAGGGCTTCCTTTTCAATCTGACTATATTTCAGCTGTTGTGCGTTTAATGTTTTAGGTGTCTGAGCAATTGGTCGTTCAGATCCATCTTTATAGCGATGTAGGAGCACAGCCCCGATTCCATGAGATGACGCATCTGTAGCTAGGATTAATGGCAAATTATCTAAGAAATGCGCAAGGCGAGTAGCTTCCACAACTGCAGCTTTCAGTTTTTTAAAAGCTTCTTGGTGATGGCTAAACCAATGAAAAACGATAGTCTGCTTCCTAAGATCATTCAGTGGCGCTGCAATTTGAGACAAGTTATCAATAAATTTTCCATAATAATTTACCTTTCCAAGGAAAGCCTGTAACTGTTTAAGATCTTTTGGCGCATTCATTTTATTTATAGCTTCAGTTTTTGTGTCTGACGGTTTATTCCCCTTGAATCTATCATACGACCTAAATATTCAATATTCTGCTGGGCAAATGAACATTTATTTATATTACACCGAAGTCCATATGACGACAAACGGTTTAACAGCTCTTTAACCGACTCAACATGTTCACTGCTATTTAGATCTGTAACAATGAAATCGTCTAAATAGGCAGCACAATTATCCATGCCTCGTTGAAAAATCCCTGGAGCACTTGCCATTCCTAACGGGAGTCGTTCGTACCGGTACAAACCAAATGGCGTGTTTACTACCAAGTACTTTTTTGAATCCTCATCCAAAGGTATTTGAAAATATGCATCACTAAGATCAATCTTTGTGAAAAACTCACCACCTTGTAGCGTATGGAAAATCTCCTCTGCCCTTGGAAGCGGGTACCTATCGACTTCCAACTGTGGATTAACCGTTACTCTAAAATCGCCACATATGCGCGTAGCGCCTGAATTTTTTTTACAGGTACAATTGGAGCTGCCCAATTACTAGTAGCTACGGAACTTAGTATACCAGCATTTACTAGACGTTCTATTTCCAATTTTACAGCATCTCTCTGAGCGAAGGGAATTGGCCGTGGTTTAAAAAATTTTGGTGTAGCATCTGGCTTCACATTTAGCTCAGCGTGAAACGAAGTACAGCAACCAAGATTCTTATTGAAAACGCTAGAAAACTTATTGCATACTTCGTCTAGTTGGTTTTTTAATGGAATTTTATCTGAAACTTCAGTATATAAAATACGATCAGCACAACTCAATTTGAATCCCAGAACATCAAACCAGTCCATGCCGAGAATATTTCCTCCTTCATGTGTAGATTATGCTCATGACCTTGAAACTGAACCAATCCATCGACGATTCCTTTTATAGGCACTGTATAGTTTGCATATGTCCGAAGAACAGTAGCGGATTACGAACAATTTAGCTCACCCAATTTTTTATAGGCTCTCAACCCAATCATCGAACACGTCGCTCCTGTATCCAGCCGAAAATCTAGCAATACACCGTTTACCATCAACTGTACCATAAAAATTTTTTGATGTCGTGTAACATCTGATAAACTCTTTTTGCTTAAAGCTTGTATTTCTTCAATTCGTAGCGTTTGAATTTGCTCAATTCGTTCGTACTGCCTGCTTGATTTTTCTCTGCGCAGTCGACAAACAGATGAAATGTGTCCCTTTTCATTGCATATTCGGCAAATAGCATTACGCATTGGGCATTGAACATAACTATGTCGAACCCCACAACCTGGACAAGATCGCTTGCCTTCTCTAATACCATTGCCTCTTTTATCATCCATTCTCTTTCGCGAATGCGATCGACCTCTATAGCCTGAATATTTTTTATCGAAATTTTTACCCATTGGTTGCACGTGATGAACTTGCATTGCATGGTCACCTTTAATAGCCAAAACAGAATTCGGCGTTGATTAGAAGGTTTCAGCAATTTTTAACACTTCGTTCAAACTTGGATTCGACTTTTGCAAGGCTGCCGAACGCACTGCATCGTGTGGAGTGTGAAGCACAATTATATCGCGAATTAAGTTATCCACAAACGGTTGTTCACAGCCTTCTTTTTCACATGCAAATACGCACTCACGCGCCGCTCCACGAAGATCCGCTAACCACTCTGCATAGGTTTGGTTTGCTTTGATACGAAATTGAAAAAAAGCGTAACGGGCTGCTAGAACATGCGTTTTATCAGCGAAATGCGCAGTTAGCTTTGATATAAGCTCTTCGTATGAAACACTTTCTATGTTGGTATCGGAAAAAATATTTTTTATCAATTCATACAAGTCCGGGCCGGACCAAAACGGGAAAAATGCCTTTTTTTGTATATAAGCTACAACATTATAAGCTTGAAAATGTTGGTTTAATTGATCAACAAAAGATTTCCATGACTGATTTCGCCTATCAAACGGTGGGAATACCGGAATATTATTATGCACTGGTAAAGTCGTAGCACTGTTATCGCTTGCTTTTGTTGCAGTTTCATTCTGCATCATTTTTTCAACAAATACTTTTTGATCGGTTAACACACTAGTCATCCACTCCTGCTGTTTTCCTATCAATTTTGCAAATAAATCCATTATTTTTTCCGATTCCGCCATCCTCGTCGCCAATTGTTGTGTATTTCAATTATCTTTATTTAACTTAATATTAATAACATAATTATGAATGCGAATGTGGATGCAAATGTTAATGCGATGTGTAGAGCGCGAGAGTTATAAGTCAACTGACGCTAATGCGCTGCTACTGAAAATATCAAATAATACACATACAACTGTATGTGTGTAATAATACAACAGTACCAAAGTTTGAATCATCGATTTGCTCGGCAATATGCGTGCCGCGACGATCGTTCTCTAGATTAGAGTGCCAGCAATCATGGTGGGCGCTGAAATCCCCGACAATCAGGCGGTTACCGTCTGTTAGTAGATGTTCTAGAGAAGGAAGGTATCCGGATGTGCAGCATGTTGTTGGTGGAATATACGCATTTGTTATTTCGATTAGGGTGTCGTTGGACTTGACTGCAATACTTTGTGTTTCGAGCTGTGGATCAGGTGTAGTGGGTGCAGGTGTTGGCATGAGTCTGTAGTTGACCGAGTTGTGCACGATGAACGCAAGACCTCCTCCGCCTCCACTGTTTCTGTCCTTGCGTATGATGTTATAGTTGGTGCTTCTGGATAGCTAGCAGGAGGGAGTGAGCTTTGTTTCTTGTATGGCAACAATTAAGATCCCATGGTGCTCCAGTTAGTTTGTGATTTCTGTTACTTTCCCTCGTAAGCCGTTGCAATTCAGATGCATCACAGCGAAAGGTATGTGGTGTTCCTTTGTGGTATGTTGGTAGTTTGCAGGTGGGGGTGAGACCGTGGATGTAGGTGTAGTGTTGATGAGCAAGTAGACGTTGTCTTTCCTTAATCCAAGGACCTGGATTCGGCTGAATGCCGGCTAGTAGAAGTAGTATGCGGAGCAAGGATGCCGGCGTTATTTGCTCGACTATGGAAAAAACGTTTGGAGTGAGCGAATTGTGGTTGATTGTTGATATTCTTTGGCAGGAAGAGTCCTGGGTAGATTCCGGAACGAAGACCCAAATGTCGTGAGAATTATACCGATTTTCATACGAATCGCTTAAGAAATGGCTTAGTTTCCAAAAATTCCAGACTACTGGCCAGATCCCAGAAATGATTTCAGTAACACATTCGAGGTTTCACATTCGCATCAAAATGATTTCAGTTACAAATTCGAAATTTTACATCCGGATTCGCATCACATTCGCATCAAAATGATTTCAGTTACTTCCTAGTCAAGCCCAAACACCAACTGCTACATCCGCTATTTTAAAATATAATGTAGATATTGCGTAAATCGCAAGATATTTAATACAAACTTGTGTAATATTATATACACCAACTGCTACATCCGCATCATCACATCCGTAAGATATACATTCGCGCAGCGAAATGATTTTAGTTACCTCCTAGTCGCGCCTAACGAAGTTTAACTTCAATAAGAATGCAATCTACTGAAGTAAATTTAGGCAGAAATGTGTGCTAAAAAACAATAAATTTAGCTTGTAACTTCCCCCCACCCGCGATAAGGGGTTACAAGTTATTATTCTTAAGTATTACCCGTAAGTTATATATGGCTTGCAGCTTCCCTCCACCCGTGATAAGTGGTTGCAAGTTATCAGACATAAGGAGTAGTTTCATTTCAAGGATAGCTTTTCTACGGTTTTTAGCTTCCCCCCACCCGTGATAAGGGGTTACAACTCATTAAAATTATATTCGCTTATAGCTTGGCAGGGGGTTCTACCTCTCCGCAGTTGTTGGATAGGGTAAATTGACAGTGATAGGTCCCAACAGGTACCCTTCCATTGCAACGCACCATGCTAATGTCGAGACCGACTCCCACCTATACTAACCCCATTATAACCCGTGAGTACGTAGATAAATATTTAAATTTTGATATAATTTTATTATTATTAAGATATGTAATTACTTTGAATTTAACATGAGATTTTTTTTTAATCAAAAACTAGTTGATTAATTAAAAATTTTCTGTAACGAACCACTGGATCCGCTGAGCTTACCTCAGCCGCAAGAAACTTCGTTACAGTGGCACCCGAGTAGGGACTATTATTCACAGAAAAAATCACAGACGTCAACTCACACGAAGTACATTCTTAAGAAAACCTGCAACATCGCATACACCCCCACGGAACACCACAAAAACCAACGCACCGCCTGCTCGCCACAGCGCCACAGAAGACAACGTTTATTCACTACCACATGCGCCACAGAAGACAACGTTTATTCATCACCACACCCGCCACAGAAGACTACGTTAAGTGCACATCAACGCATCGTCGCTATGCCACAGATGACAACGTTAATTTTACGCCGACGCATCGGCTATTGCAAATTCACCACAGCTAAACAAAAGACAACGAATCTCACTCCGACGCATCAGAGGGCAATGATTATTATCGTACAGTCCACAGCGATCGACTTCCCATCATGAATACCACGTGGATATACACGCTCCGGAAAGAGGAGCTGATAACATACGCCAAGGAATTCGGGTTAGATGAGAAATGAGATGATGAAAACGCTTTGCCGGCCATGCCAATGAGGAGGAGCTCAAACCAGAAGCAAAAGAGCGACTTCTCATCCTGGAAATCCAGCACACGAGGATCGTTTCCCCAATAACACCCAGCGACATTCGTCACACCACGATGTACTTCCACTCCATCGTATTCAGCGGTCATCGACCAAGTCCGGAAATGGTCGGTGAAATTCGACGGTGTGCGTGTCCCACTAGCCTTCCTTTAACGGGTCGAAGAACTATCGGTTGTCCTTGGAATAGACAGGGATCTCCTGCCACGAAAAATGCTAGAACTCCTCAAGGATAGGGCCTTCATCTGGTACAGAAACAATAACGGTCATTGGAAGACGGTGGAAACATTTAGGAACAACTACCTGAAGTTTCTTTGAACGATTGGATGACGATATCCACCAAAGAAAACAGCTCACGAAAGAATCGTTCAAAGACTACGTAATCACCCTGCAGAACCTAATGCGCCATACCCAGTACAACGAAGGCCAGGAGCTAGAACGAATTTTCCACAACACCAATTATCCATAAAGTGGAAGGACTTTACATGCCTAGAAGAGCTGAATTATTTAGCCGAGGATTTCGAGTGCCTCAACTGTGGCAGTCAAAACAACGAAAGACCATTACTGCCAATAAGAGACGAGCAGCACCGACAAATCGCCCCGATGCCAGGAGGAGGAGTCAACCCATGGTCAGCATGCCGCCTATACGGCCGGCAAGGACAATTTTTGAGAGAATACCGCAATCCTAGTGTGCTGTTTTTCTGGGAATGTGGTAAACTAAGCACTCGGAGCATCGACTGTTGTCGCCAACTAGCGGGAAATTCCAACGGGTTCCATAGAAGCCAGGGGATGATGGAATCCCAGAACCACACGAAGCATCTAAAGATACTACAGCAAGACAAGAACCGCATAGCCTCTATGGTAACCATAGGAGGAGAAGAAATCACCGCTACAATCGACACAGGAGCGACGAGGAGCTTCATTAGCGAAGCCTATGCATACGAAGTACGACACACGGGACAGGCAAATAGAACGGCGACATCAGTACGGATAGCGAACGGCAATACCAGACGGATGGAATATGCGTTTCAAACCACGATAGGATTCGGACACAGCTGCTGCAAGATTCAGCTTCTCATTCTGCCACAGGCCATCAATAAAATGATCCTAGGACTAGATTTCCTCAGTCAAGTCAAAGCGACGATTGGCATAGGTGAGCAGAACCTCACTCTCAGCGATGACATAACTAATACGCAGCCGGAAAAACCGCAGGTACGTGAAATACAAAGCGACGACGATCCAAATAGGTGTAGTGTGTTGCATACGGAGCATGTCCAGATCCAAGGACCTGGATTTGGCTGGATGCCGGCTAGTAGAAGTAGTATGCGGAGCAAGGATGCCGGCGTTATTTGCTCCACTATGGAAAAAACGTTTGGAGTGAGCGAATTGTGGTTGATTGTTGACATTCTTTGGCCAGGAAGAGTCATGGGTCGATTCCGAGACGAAGACCGAAATATCGTGAGAATTATACCGATTTTCATACAAATCGCTTAAGAAATGGCTTAGTTTCCAAAAATTCCAGACTATTGGCCAGATCCCAGAAATGATTTCAGTAACACATTCGAGGTTTCACATTCGCATCAAAATGATTTCAGTTACAAATTCGAAATTTTACATCCGGATTCGCATCACATTCGCATCAAAATGATTTCAGTTACTTCCTAGTCAAGCCCAAACACCAACTGCTACATCCGCTATTTTAAAATATAATGTAGATATTGCGTAAATCGCAAGATATTTAATACAAAATTGTGTAATATTATATACACCAACTGCTACATCCGCATCATCACATCCGTAAGATATACCTTTTTAGTTACCTCCTAGTCGCGCCTAACGAAGTTTAACTTGAATAAGATTGCAATCTACTGAAGTAAATTTAGGCAGAAATGTGTGCTAAAAAACAATAAATTTACAGTAATTGTCCCAATATTTTAAGTTTTCGCGGACAAGTTGCCCAAGGAAAAACGCCTATTTATATCTATCTGTAACAGTATTTTTTCCAAAAACTGACTTTTAAATATAAAAGATAGTAAAGCGAGCTTTTCAGCTCGTCATATGGATAGTTGTAATTTAGTCTAAACGCCTCAACCCAATAGTAACCATTTAATTCACAAAATTCGTACAAATTTTATTTCTTATTTTTTTGGGAAATAATTTTTTTCTTAAAAATCTTTTTTTTTAAAACTAGTCCCATTAAATTCTGACTGGTAGAAGCCGACATATAAGATTTTCTACCAAAAAACGGGCTCGCAATTAAAAATTGAATCGTTTTCAATTTTTTTTTAAATATGCATTTTTTTAAACTGCATACATTTTGATACCTGTTTGCAATTACTGAAAAAATACGGTACTCATAATTAGTACAGAAATATTAATGAAAAATTTATATATTTAAAGTATTTATTTTACAAATGTATTATTTACTTTTTTTTAAAAATAAAAAATTATATTTAATCGAATATTTCGGTGTTTTTCAACCATTTTCAACGATCAAAAAAAATTAAAAAATTTAATTAAGTCAAGAATACATCACTAAATCGCAGCCGTCCAACTAACCTCAACAAGTAAGTAATACAACCGAAGCACTTCTACGTGCCATAGTGAAACTAACGCTTGATTGATCGAAGGCAGACGGACCGCGTTCAGATGGTATCAAAATCCCGGAGGTAGACCTAAGAGAATATAGTGGTGACATCACGGAGTACCGTGAATTCAAAAGGAGCAGTTCGATTCAGTGGTAGTAAAAAGCCGAATGTCAAACATCGATCGCTTCACTTTACTCAAGTCGAAGCTCACTGGGAAAGCATTGGAAGCAATTACCGATTTGGACTTCACTGGAGACAACTATCCGATTGCCTGGTCAACATTGGACCGAACGTTTGACAATCCAAGACATAAACAAAAAAAGTCTACCACGACGTCCAACAATCCCAGGAAATGCAGAGTCTATAATTTCATACATGCACTATATTAAAGAACGGGTCTCCAATCTCAAAAGAAATCAAATAAGTGGATAACAGATCATGGCCTATTTAATACTTCGAGGGTTAGATCCTATCACATGTGACAGATTGAACGATTTCTACAACTGTAAAACCAGACTTCGTACCTTAGAGGAAATAGAAGACTTCATCTAGATCAAGACGATAATTGTCAAATTATTCAGTCATCTCATAAGGTACCTAGGAAGGATTTCAGTATGCCGCATACCAAAGTACATGGTACACCTCAATCGAAAGAAGCAACACCAGAGGAAACGAGGAAATGCTTCATCTGCACAGAAAACCATCCAGTTGTGGACTGTCCAAAGTTCCTGAGCTCACAGAATCCGGAAGCCATGCTACGTGACCACAAGATCTGCATCTTTTGCTTAAAGTATCGGTTCGACTATCGCTCTCCTTGCAAATCAAGAAAGT
This sequence comes from Nephrocerus scutellatus, assembly GCA_947095585.1. Taxonomy (NCBI): domain Eukaryota; kingdom Metazoa; phylum Arthropoda; class Insecta; order Diptera; family Pipunculidae; genus Nephrocerus; species Nephrocerus scutellatus. The sequence goes on along the minus strand of OX352761.1, from coordinate 79,123,900 downwards.
ATTAAAAATGCGGAACCTGTTAAGGACCTCATATTACGAAAATGCATCCGCAACCAAATTCCACGGCTATCCTTCCATCGACGAGTAGCACTTACCTGTGCCAAAATGAGTCCGATGCGTCTTCTTGTGTGCTTCTACCTACAGCATTTGCGACGCTTTTACTTAACGATAACAACATTCCACTTCGTTGCTTGCTGGATCAAAGCAGCCAAGCCAATTACATATCCGAAGTCCACTCTATTGCCAATATAAAACTAAAACTCGATAATCCAGATCAACCATTCATAAACATAAAAGCACTCGTGGTCAAACGAGATACCGGATCCCTTCCCAGCATGCCCAGTCACATCGCCTGGAAATCCTCCTTTGACAAACCTCTTGCAGATCCGCATTTCAACAAACAGCACATATTCCTTTGCTATTGAGTGGACCAGTATATTAAACAGTGTAAACAGTGTAAAACATATTTCTTGGTGGGTGGATCGTAGAAGACATCTGTAAAGTTGAGAGTTCGTACTGCGAAAACTTATTCATTGAAAACCACTCTCGAACTAAGGACGGCCGCTACATCGTCCATCGCTACATCGTTGGAAGGTTGACGCAGCTGAATTGGGAAATTCGTATAGGAATGCAGCAAAATTCTTTATTGGACAAGAAAGACGTTGGGAACAAAACGAGACTCACAAGAAAATATCAAACGAATTTATGGAAGAATATCTCACGTCGCATCACATGTCCCCACTTCCTGCTGCAAGGCAGCGAGACGAGGCCGGAAACGCTTACTACATCCCATATATCAGCATCTTCCGAAAAGATGCTGTTGAAACAAAGTTGAGGAACGTTTTTAACGCTAGTGTGCAATCAAGCAACGGAATCTCTCTAAATCAGCTCATCTACCCAGGTCCGAAATTGCAGAGTCACATCTTTGATATTATCCTTCAGAATAGACAGCAAAACAGAATACCACAGCGACATAAAACAGATGATTCGCCAGTTCCTGATCCCGAAACCAGACCGTGATAAGAAGATCACTCACCAGAATTGAGGCACCGTACTACTTACGGAAGATAGTTTCAAGGTTCTTAAGCAATAGAAGGCTGAGGTACGAAACCAATGAGGGTGTAAAGTTCTATAATGTCTCCGCTGGGCCCCCTTTTATGGAACATTATGTACGATGGAGTCCTAAGACTAACACTACCATATTAGGATTCGCTGAGATATCGCCGTTGTTACCGTGTCAAAAACAACATATGGAATAGAGTCAGCCATGAACGAAAGATCAAAGGATTCTGTCATATACCTAGGAGAAATGATTGAAAGTAGGCTTCGTTGTAAAATACACGTGGTCTACTCAAGCAAAAAGGCGTCTCAGATGAAGGCAGCATTATCTCGGATACTGCCAAACGTCGGAGGACCAGGATATCCAAGAAGGATCCTAATGCCCAGAATAATCAGCTCAGTCCTCCTTCACGCAGCCCCAGTTTGGGCGGAGGCACTGGCGACTAAGGAAATAAAAAGGCACATAACGTCTAAATATAGACTTAGTGCACTGAGGACGATCAGGGGTTTCCGAACGATATCGGATGATGCAGCTCTAGTTATAGCAGTAATGGTTCCAGTAGATATCCTTGCTGATGAAATGCTCAGATTCTATAATAAAAGAGCCTCAATTCAATACTATCAACAACTACAAAAAATTATCAAGGAGGAAAAAAGGGCCACCTCAAATACCGTATGGCAAGCTCATTTGGACGCAAGCTTAAAAGGACGATGGCCCTACTTATTCCGAAAATTGAAGTATGGACAAGCCGATCTCCGGGTAACTGCAATTACCAACTTAAACAGTTTCTGTCAGGATATGGCGTCTATCGTAAATATCTTAACCGATTTGAAAACGATAGCTCATTTTTGTGCCCAGATTGTCCGGACCTGGATGAAGACATGGAGCATGGGGTTTTTCATTGCAGACGCTTCAGAGAATGGAGAAGCAACCTGTCAAATCCACAGTTACTTTTAGAAGATATGTTAAGATCTGAGCACAAGTGGACGGCAGTGTGTGAATTTGTATCGAATGTGCAAAAAGAGCTGCGAAGAATCAAAAAAATAAGGCGATCAACAGCGGCTGAAAATGCAGAAGGCATAAATTAATCTACTAACCAGTCCCGCGATGTAATACCTAACAGTAGTTCCACGGGGAGAGTGGTTGAAATGTGTTAGGTGGGTTTAACACGTAGGCGTTATTCCTGACTCGAACACTCAGGGTTACGAATCGTGCATAGTAATATCCTTGAAGGGCTCTATTAGTATCTAGGAAGATTTCCATCCTTTGGCACAGCCATACAGTACACACATGGGTTTCAGCAAGGCATGCATGCTGCAAGCAGGCAAGTGCAGTGTGCATGCGCATGGTAACGGCAGGGACAATAGAACATACAGTACAAACACACGGGTATCGGCATGGCGTATGCCATCGCATTGAATACATGCAGAGGCAATGTGCATGCGCATGGCAACGGCAGTGACAAGCGATCACACATGACGAACCTACGTAGCATTTATTAGCTTAGTATAAAAGAAGTCTGCTGAGTTACCAGCAGCGAGTTTTTGGTGAACAATCGCAAGGTGCAGAGCTGGTAAGTAATCTTATTTTCTTTCCCTTAGATTTATATTAGCTTAGCTGTACATACCTTACTACTTCCCCCACCCGTGGTAAGGGGTTGTAAGGTATTATTCTTAGGATATATATAATTTGTAACTTCCCCCCACCCGTGGTAAGGGGTTACAAATTATTAGCATTAGGATCGTAGCTTTTTCTACGGTTTGTAACATCCCCCCACCCGCGGTAAGGAGTTACAAATCATTAAACATAGTTTCGCTTATAGCTTGGCAGGGGATTCTACCTCTTCGCAGTTGGTGAATCTATTTTTTCCGCAGGTATAGCTTTTCCTACGGTTTGTAACTTGCTCACACCCGTGGTAAGGGGTTACAAATCATTAAAATTATATTCGCTTATAGCTTGGCAGGGGGTTCTACCACTCCGCAGTTGGTGGATCAGTTTTTTCCAGATATAGATTTTTCTACGGTTTTTAAGTTCCCACACCCGTTGTAATGGGTTACAAACATTAAAATTATATTCGCTTATAGCTTGCCAAGGCGTTCTCGCTTTCCGCAGTTGTTGGATTAGGTTTTTCAATCGTAGTGGTATATACATAGCTTGTAACTTCCCACCAGCCGCGGTAAGGGGTTACAAGTTATTATTCTTAAGTATTACCCGTAAGTTATATATGGCTTGCAGCTTCCCCCCACCTGTGATAAGGGGTTGCAAGTTATCAGACATAAGGAGTAGTTTCATTTCAAGAATAGCTTTTCTACGGTTTTTAACTTCCCCCCACCCGTAATAAAGGGTTACAAATCATTAAAATTATATTCGCTTATAGCTTGGCAGGGGGTTCTACCTCTCCGCAGTTGTTGGATAGGGTAAATTGACAGTGATAGGTCCCAACAGGTACCCTTCCATTGCAACGCACCATTCTAATGTCGAGACCGACTCCACCTATACTAACCCCATTATAACCCGTGAGTACGTAGATAAATATTTTAATTTTTTATATAATTTTATTATTATTAAGATATGTAATTACTTTGAATTTAACATGAGATTTTTTTTTAATCAAAAACTAGTTGATTAATTAAAAATTTTCTGTAACGAACCACTGGATCCGCTGAGCTTACCTCAGCCGCAAGAAACTTCGTTACAGTGGCACCCGAGCAGGGATTATTATTCACAGAAAAAATCACAGACGTCAACACACACAAAGTACATTCTTAAGAAAACCTGCAACATCGCATACACCCCCACGGAACACCACAAAAACCAACGCACCGCCTGCTCGCCACAGCGCCACAGAAGACAACGTTTATTCACTACCACATGCGCCACAGAAGACAACGTTTATTCATCACCACACCCGCCACAGAAGACTACGTTAAGTGCACATCAACGCATCGTCGCTATGCCACAGATGACAACGTTAATTTTACGCCGACGCATCAGCTATTGCAAATTCGCCACAGCGCAACAGAAGACAACGAATCTCACTCCCACGCATCAGCCAGTGTAAGCTCGCCGAACCGCAGCAGAGGGCAATGATTATTATCGTACAGTCCACAGCGATCGACTTCCCATCATGAATACCACGTGGATATACAGGCTCCGGGAAGAGGAGCTGATAACATACGCCAAGGAATTCGGGTTAGATGAGAAATGAGATGATGAAAACGCTTTGCCGGCCATGCCAATGCGGAGGAGCTCAAACCAGAAGCAAAAGAGCGACTTCTCATCCTGGAAACCCAGCACACGAGGATCGTTTCCCCAATAACACCCAGCGACATTCGTCACACCACGATGTACTTCCACTCCATCGTATTCAGCGGTCATCGACCAAGTCCGGAAATGGTCGGTGAAATTCGACGGTGTGCGTGTCCCACTAGCCTTCATTTAACGGGTCGAAGAACTATCGGTTGTCCTTGGAATAGACAGGGATCTCCTGCCACGAAAAATGCTAGAACTCCTCAAGGATAGGGCCTTCATCTGGTACAGAAACAATAACGGTCATTGGAAGACGGTGGAAACATTTAGGAACAGCACGTTTCTTTGAACGATTGGATGACGATATCCACCAAAGAAAACAGCTCACGAAACAATCGTTCAAAGACTACGTAATCACCCTGCAGAACCTAATGCGCCATACCCAGTACAACGAAGGCCAGGAGCTAGAACGAATTTTCCACAACACCAATTATCCATAAAGCGGAAGTACTTTACATGCCTAGAAGAGCTGAATTATTTAGCCGAGGATTTCGAGTGCCTCAACTGTGGCAGTCAAAACAACGAAAGACCATTACTGCCAAGAAGAGACGAGCAGCACCGACAAATCGCCCCGATGCCAGGAGGAGGAGTCAACATATGGTCAGCATGCCGCCTATACGGCCGGCAAGGACAATTTTTGAGAGAATACCGCAATCCTAGTGTGCTGTTTTTCTGGGAATGTGGTAAACTAAGCACTCGGAGCATCGACTATTGTCGCCAACTAGCGGGAAATTCCAACGGGTTCCATCGAAGCCAGGGGATGATGGAATCCCAGAACCACACGAAGCATCTAAAGATACTACAGCAAGACAAGAACCGCATAGCCTCTATGGTAACCATAGGAGGAGAAGAAATCACCGCTACAATCGACACAGGAGCGACGAGGAGCTTCATTAGCGAAGCCTATGCATACGAAGTACGACACACGGGACAGGCAAGTAGAACGGCGACATCAGTACGGATAGCGAACGGCAATACCAGACGGATGGAATATGCGTTTCAAACCACGATAGGATTCGGACACAGCTGCTGCAAGATTCAGCTTCTCATTCTGCCACAGGCCATCAATAAAATGATCCTAGGACTAGATTTCCTCAGTCAAGTCAAAGCGACGATTGGCATAGGTGAGCAGAACCTCACTCTCAGCGATGACATAACTAATACGCAGCCGGAAAAACCGCAGGTACGTGTAATACAAAGCGACGACGATCCAAATAGGTGTAGTGTGTTGCATACGGAGCATGTCCAGATCCAAGGACCTGGATTTGGCTGGATGCCGGCTAGTAGAAGTAGTATGCGGAGCAAGGATGCCGGCGTTATTTGCTCCACTATGGAAAAAACGTTTGGAGTGAGCGAATTGTGGTTGATTGTTGACATTCTTTGGCCAGGAAGAGTCATGGGTCGATTCCGAGACGAAGACCGAAATATCGTGAGAATTATACCGATTTTCATACAAATCGCTTAAGAAATGGCTTAGTTTCCAAAAATTCCAGACTATTGGCCAGATCCCAGAAATGATTTCAGTAACACATTCGAGGTTTCACATTCGCATCAAAATGATTTCAGTTACAAATTCGAAATTTTACATCCGGATTCGCATCACATTCGCATCAAAATGATTTCAGTTACTTCCTAGTCAAGCCCAAACACCAACTGCTACATCCGCTATTTTAAAATATAATGTAGATATTGCGTAAATCGCAAGATATTTAATACAAAATTGTGTAATATTATATACACCAACTGCTACATCCGCATCATCACATCCGTAAGATATACCTTTTTAGTTACCTCCTAGTCGCGCCTAACGAAGTTTAACTTGAATAAGATTGCAATCTACTGAAGTAAATTTAGGCAGAAATGTGTGCTAAAAAACAATAAATTTACAGTAATTGTCCCAATATTTTAAGTTTTCGCGGACAAGTTGCCCAAGGAAAAACGCCTATTTATATCTATCTGTAACAGTATTTTTTCCAAAAACTGACTTTTATATATAAAAGATAGTAAAGCGAGCTTTTCAGCTCGTCATATGGATAGTTGTAATTTAGTCTAAACGCCTCAACCCAATAGTAACCATTTAATTCACAAAATTCGTACAAATTTTATTTCTTATTTTTTTGGGAAATAATTTATTTCTTAAAAAACCTTTTTTTTAAAACTAGTCCCATTAAATTCTGACTGGTAGAAGCCGAGATATAAGATTTTCTACCAAAAACGGGCTCGCAATTAAAAATTGAATCGTTTTCAATTTTTTTTTAAATATGCATTTTTTTAAACTGCATACATTTTGATACCTGTTTGCAATTACTGAAAAAATACGGTACTCATAATTAGTACAGAAATATTAATGAAAATTTTATATATTTAAAGTATTTATTTTACAAATGTATTATTTACTTTTTTTTAAAAATAAAAAATTATATTTAATCGAATATTTCGGTGTTTTTCAACCATTTTCAACGATCAAAAAAAATTAAAAAATTTAATTAAGTCAAGAATACATCACTAAATCGCAGCCGTCCAACTAACTTCAACAAGTAAGTAATACAACCGAAGCACTTCTACGTGCCATAGTGAAACTAACGCTTGATTGATCGAAGGCAGACGGACCGCGTTCAGATGGTATCAAAATCCCGGAGGTAGACCTAAGAGAATATAGTGGTGACATCACGGAGTACCGTGAATTCAAAAGGAGCAGTTCGATTCAGTGGTAGTAAAAAGCCGAATGTCAAACATCGATCGCTTCACTTTACTCAAGTCGAAGCTCACTGGGAAAGCATTGGAAGCAATTACCGATTTGGACTTCACTGGAGACAACTATCCGATTGCCTGGTCAACATTGGACCGAACGTTTGACAATCCAAGACATTTAGCAAAAGTTGAACTAGAGGCTATGCTAGCTCTACCACGACGTCCAACAATCCCAGGAAATGCAGAGTCTATAATTTCATACATGCACTATATTAAAGAACGGGTCTCCAATCTCAAAAGAAATCAAATAAGTGGATAACAGATCATGGCCTATTTAATACTTCGAGGGTTAGATCCTATCACATGTGACAGATTGAACGATTTCTACAACTGTAAAACCAGACTTCGTACCTTAGAGGAAATAGAAGACTTCATCTAGATCAAGACGATAATTGTCAAATTATTCAGTCATCTCATAAGGTACCTAGGAAGGATTTCAGTATGCCGCATACCAAAGTACATGGTACACCTCAATCGAAAGAAGCAACACCAAAGGAAACGAGGAAATGCTTCATCTGCACAGAAAACCATCCAGTTGTGGACTGTCCAAAGTTCCTGAGCTCACAGAATCCGGAAGCCATGCTACGTGACCACAAGATCTGCATCTTTTGCTTAAAGTATCTGTTCGACTATCGCTCACCTTGCAAATCAAGAAAGTATTCAAAATGCGGAACCTGTTAAGGACCTCATATTACGAAAATGCATCCGCAACCAAATTCCACGGCTATCCTTCCATCGACGAGTAGCACTTACCTGTGCCAAAATGAGTCCGATGCCTCTTCTAGTGTGCTTCTACCTACAGCATTTGCGACGCTTTTACTTAACGATAACAACATTCCACTTCGTTGCTTGCTGGATCAAAGCAGCCAAGCCAATTACATATCCGAAGTCCACTCTATTGCCAATATAAAACTAAAACTCGATAATCCAGATCAACCATTCATAAACATAAAAGCACTCGTGGTCAAACGAGATACCGGATCCCTTCCCAGCATGCCCAGTCACATCGCCTGGAAATCCTCCTTTGACAAACCTCTTGCAGATCCGCATTTCAACAAACAGCACATATTCCTTTGCTATTGAGTGGACCAGTATATTAAACAGTGTAAAACATATTTCTTGGTGGGTGGATCGTAGAAGACATCTGTAAAGTTGAGAGTTCGTACTGCGAAAACTTATTCATTGAAAACCACTCTCGAACTAAGGACGGCCGCTACATCGTCCATCGCTACATCGTTGGAAGGTTGACGCACCTGAATTGGGAAATTCGTATAGGAATGCAGCAAAATTCTTTATTGGACAAGAAAGACGTTGGGAACAAAACGAGACTCAAAAGAAAATATCAAACGAATTTATGGAAGAATATCTCACGTCGCATCACATGTCCCCACTTCCTGCTGCAAGGCAGCGAGACGAGGCCGGAAACGCTTACTAAATCCCATATATCAGCATCTTCCGAAAAGATGCTGTTGAAACAAAGTTGAGGAACGTTTTTAACGCTAGTGTGCCATCAAGCAACGGAATCTCTCTAAATCAGCTCATCTACCCAGGTCCGAAATTGCAGAGTCACATCTTTGATATTATCCTTCAGAATAGACAGCAAGACAGAATACTAAAGCGACATAAAACAGATTTTTCGCCAGTTCCTGATCCCGAAACCAGACCGTGATAAGAAGATCACTCACCAGAATTGAGGCACCGTACTACTTACGGAAGATCGTTTCAAGGTTCTTAAGCAATAGAAGGCTGAGGTACGAAACCAATGAGGGTGTAAAGTTCTATAATGTCTCCGCTGGGCCCCCTTTTATGGAACATTATGTACGATGGAGTCCTAAGACTAACACTACCATATTAGGATTCGCTGAGATATCGCCGTTGTTACCGTGTCAAAAACAACATATGGAATAGAGTCAGCCATGAACGAAAGATCAAAGGATTCTGTCATATACCTAGGAGAAATGATTGAAAGTAGGCTCCGTTGTAAAATACACGTGGTCTACTCAAGCAAAAAGGCGTCTCAGATGAAGGCAGCATTATCTCGGATACTGCCAAACGTCGGAGGACCAGGATATCCAAGAAGGATCCTAATGCTCAGAATAATCAGCTCAGTCCTCCTTCACGCAGCCCCAGTTTGGGCGGAGGCACTGGCGACTAAGGAAATAAAAAGGCACATAACGTCTAAATATAGACTTAGTGCACTGAGGACGATCAGGGGTTTCCGAACGATATCGGATGATGCAGCTCTAGTTATAGCAGTAATGGTTCCAGTAGATATCCTTGCTGATGAAATGCTCAGATTCTATAATAAAAGAGCCTCAATTAAATAGTATCAACAACTACAAAAAATTATCAAGGAGGAAAAAAGGGCCACCTCAAATACCGTATGGCAAGCTCATTTGGACGCAAGCTTAAAAGGACGATGGCCCTACTTATTCCGAAAATTGAAGTATGGACAAGCCGATCTCAGGGTAACTGCAATTACCAACTTAAACAGTTTCTGTCAGGATATGGCGTCTATCGTAAATATCTTAACCGATTTGAAAACGATAGCTCATTTTTGTGCCCAGATTGTCCGGACCTGGATGAAGACATGGAGCATGGGGTTTTTCATTGCAGACGCTTCAGAGAATGGAGAAGCAACCTGTCAAATCCACAGTTACTTTTAGAAGATATGTTAAGATCTGAGCACAAGTGGACGGCAGTGTGTGAATTTGTATCGAATGTGCAAAAAGAGCTGCGAAGAATCAAAAAAATAAGGCGATCAATAGCGGCTGAAAATGCAGAATGTATAAATTAATCTACTAACCAGTCCTGCGATGTAATACCTAACAGTAGTTCCACGGGGAGAGTGGTTGAAATGTGTTAGGTGGGTTTAACACGTAGGCGTTATTCCTGACTCGAACACTCAGGGTTACGAATCGTGCATAGTAATATCCTTGAAGGGCTCTATTAGTATCTAGAAAGATTTCAATCCTTTGGCACAGCCATACAGTACACACATGGGTTTCATCAAGGCATGCATGCTGCAAGCAGGCAAGTGCAGTGTGCATGCGCATGGTAACGGCAGGGACAATAGAACATACAGTACAAACACACGGGTATCGGCATGGCGTATGCCATCGCATTGAATACATGCAGAGGCAATGTGCATGCGCATGGCAACGGCAGTGACAAGCGATCACACATGACGAACCTACGTATCATTTATTAGCTTAGTATAAAAGAAGTCTGCTGAGTTACCAGCAGCGAGTTTTTGGTGAACAATCGCAAGGTGCAGAGCTGGTAAGTAATCTTATTTTCTTTCCCTTAGATTTATATTAGCTTAGCTGTACATACCTTACAACTTCCCCCACCCGTGGTAAGGGGTTGTAAGGTATTATTCTTAGGATATATATAATTCTTCCTACCAGCCGCGGTAAGGGGTTACAAGTTATTATTCTTAAGTATTACCCGTAAGTTATATATGGCTTGCAGCTTCCCCCAACCTGTGATAAGGGGTTGCAAGTTATCAGACATAAGGAGTAGTTTCATTTCAAGGATAGCTTTTCTACGGTTTTTAACTTCACCCCACCCGTAATAAAGGGTTACAAATCATTAAAATTATATTCGCTTATAGCTTGGCAGGGGGTTCTACCTCTCCGCAGTTGTTGGATAGGGTAAATTGACAGTGATAGGTCCCAACAGGTACCCTTCCATTGCAACGCACCATGCTAATGTCGAGACCGACTCCCACCTATACTAACCCCATTATAACCCGTGAGTACGTAGATAAATATTTAAATTTTTTATATAATTTTATTATTATTAAGATATGTAATTACTTTGAATTTAACATGAGATTTTTTTTAATCAAAAACTAGTTGATTAATTAAAAATTTTCTGTAACGAACCACTGGATCCGCTGAGCTTACCTCAGCCGCAAGAAACTTCGTTACAGTGGCACCCGAGCAGGGATTATTATTCACAGAAAAAATCACAGACGTCAACACACACGAAGTACATTCTTAAGAAAACCTGCAACATCGCATACACCCCCACGGAACACCACAAAAACCAAAGCACCGCCTGCTCGCCACAGCGCCACAGAAGACAACGTTTATTCACTACCACATGCGCCACAGAAGACAACGTTTATTCATCACCACACCCGCCACAGAAGACTACGTTAAGTGCACATCAACGCATCGTCGCTATGCCACAGATGACAACGTTAATTTTACGCCGACACATCAGCTATTGCAAATTCGCCACAGCGCAACAGAAGACAACGAATCTCACTCCGACGCATCAGTCAGTGTAAGCTCGCCGAACCGCAGCAGAGGGCAATGATTATTATCGTACAGTCCACAGCGATCGACTTCCCATCATGAATACCACGTGGATATACACGCTCCGGGAAGAGGAGCTGATAACATACGCCAAGGAATTCGGGTTAGATGAGAAATGAGATGATGAAAACGCTTTGCCGGCCAATGAGGAGGAGCTCAAACCAGAAGCAAAAGAGCGACTTCTCATCCTTGAAACCCAGCACACGAGGATCGTTTCCCCAATAACACCCAGCGACATTCGTCACACCACGATGTACTTCCACTCCATCGTATTCAGCGGTCATCGACCAAGTCCGGAAATGGTCGGTGAAATTCGACGGTGTGCGTGTCCCACTAGCCTTCATTTAACGGGTCGAAGAACTATCGGTTGTCTTTGGAATAGACAGGGATCTCCTGCCACGAAAAATGCTAGAACTCCTCAAGGATAGGGCCTTCATCTGGTACAGAAACAATAACGGTCATTGGAAGACGGTGGAAACATTTAGGAACAACTTCCTGAAGTTTTTCCTGCCAGCACGTTTCTTTGAACGATTGGATGACGATATCCACCAAAGAAAACAGCTCACGAAAGAATCGTTCAAAGACTACGTAATCACCCTGCAGAACCTAATGCGCCATACCCAGTACAACGAAGGCCAGGAGCTAGAACGAATTTTCCACAACACCAATTATCCATAAAGCGGAAGGACTTTACATGCCTAGAAGAGCTGAATTATTTAGCCGAGGATTGCCAAGAAGAGACGAGCAGCACCGACAAATCGCCCCGATGACAGGAGGAGGAGTCAACCCATGGTCAGCATGCCGCCTATACGGCCGGCAAGGACAATTTTTGAGAGAATACCGCAATCCTAGTGTGCTGTTTTTCTGGGAATGTGGTAAACTAAGCACTCGGAGCATCGACTGTTGTCGCCAACTAGCGGGAAATTCCAACGGGTTCCATCGAAGCCAGGGGATGATGGAATCCCAGAACCACACGAAGCATCTAAAGATACTACAGCAAGACGAGAACCGCATAGCCTCTATGGTAACCATAGGAGGAGAAGAAATCACCGCTACAATCGACACAGGAGCGACGAGGAGCTTCATTAGCGAAGTCTATGCATACGAAGTACGACACACGGGACAGGCAAGTAGAACGGCGACATCAGTACGGATAGCGAACGGCAATACCAGACGGATGGAATATGCGTTTCAAACCACGATAGGATTCGGACACAGCTGCTGCAAGATTCAGCTTCTCATTCTGCCACAGGCCATCAATAAAATGATCCTAGGACTAGATTTCCTCAGTCAAGTCAAAGCGACGATTGGCATAGGTGAGCAGAACCTCACTCTCAGCGATGACATAACTAATACGCAGCCGGAAAAACCGCAGGTACGTGTAATACAAAGCGACGACGATCCAAATAGGTGTAGTGTGTTGCATACGGAGCATGTCCAGATCCAAGGACCTGGATTTGGCTGGATGCCGGCTAGTAGAAGTAGTATGCGGAGCAAGGATGCCGGCGTTATTTGCTCCACTATGGAAAAAACGTTTGGAGTGAGCGAATTGTGGTTGATTGTTGACATTCTTTGGCCAGGAAGAGTCATGGGTCGATTCCGAGACGAAGACCGAAATATCGTGAGAATTATACCGATTTTCATACAAATCGCTTAAGAAATGGCTTAGTTTCCAAAAATTCCAGACTATTGGCCAGATCCCAGAAATGATTTCAGTAACACATTCGAGGTTTCACATTCGCATCAAAATGATTTCAGTTACAAATTCGAAATTTTACATCCGGATTCGCATCACATTCGCATCAAAATGATTTCAGTTACTTCCTAGTCAAGCCCAAACACCAACTGCTACATCCGCTATTTTAAAATATAATGTAGATATTGCGTAAATCGCAAGATATTTAATACAAAATTGTGTAATATTATATACACCAACTGCTACATCCGCATCATCACATCCGTAAGATATACCTTTTTAGTTACCTCCTAGTCGCGCCTAACGAAGTTTAACTTGAATAAGATTGCAATCTACTGAAGTAAATTTAGGCAGAAATGTGTGCTAAAAAACAATAAATTTACAGTAATTGTCCCAATATTTTAAGTTTTCGCGGACAAGTTGCCCAAGGAAAAACGCCTATTTATATCTATCTGTAACAGTATTTTTTCCAAAAACTGACTTTTAAATATAAAAGATAGTAAAGCGAGCTTTTCAGCTCGTCATATGGATAGTTGTAATTTAGTCTAAACGCCTCAACCCAATAGTAACCATTTAATTCACAAAATTCGTACAAATTTTATTTCTTATTTTTTTGGGAAATAATTTATTTCTTAAAAAACCTTTTTTTTTAAACTAGTCCCATTAAATTCTGACTGGTAGAAGCCGAGATATAAGATTTTCTACCAAAAACGGGCTCGCAATTAAAAATTGAATCGTTTTCAATTTTTTTTTAAATATGCATTTTTTTAAACTGCATACATTTTGATACCTGTTTGCAATAACTGAAAAAATACGGTACTCGTAATTGGTACAGAAATATTAATGAAAATTTTATATATTTAAAGTATTTATTTTACAAATGTATTATTTACTTTTTTTTAAAAATAAAAAATTATATTTAATCGAATATTTCGGTGTTTTTCAACCATTTTCAACGATCAAAAAAAATTAAAAAATTTAATTAAGTCAAGAATACATCGATGTCAAACATCGATCGCTTCACTTTACTCAAGTCGAAGCTCACTGGGAAAGCATTGGAAGCAATTACCGATTTGGACTTCACTGGAGACAACTATCCGATTGCCTGGTCAACATTGGACCGAACGTTTGACAATCCAAGACATTTAGCAAAAGTTGAACTAGAGGCTATGCTAGCTCTACCACGACGTCCAACAATCCCAGGAAATGCAGAGTCTATAATTTCATACATGCACTATATTAAAGAACGGGTCTCCAATCTCAAAAGAAATCAAATAAGTGGATAACAGATCATGGCCTATTTAATACTTCGAGGGTTAGATCCTATCACATGTGACAGATTGAACGATTTCTACAACTGTAAAACCAGACTTCGTACCTTAGAGGAAATAGAAGGCTTCATCTAGATCAAGACGATAATTGTCAAATTATTCAGTCATCTCATAAGGTACCTAGGAAGGATTTCAGTATGCCGCATACCAAAGTACATGGTACACCTCAATCGAAAGAAGCAACACCAAAGGAAACGAGGAAATGCTTCATCTGCACAGAAAACCATCCAGTTGTGGACTGTCCAAAGTTCCTGAGCTCACAGAATCCGGAAGCCATGCTACGTGACCACAAGATCTGCATCTTTTGCTTAAAGTATCTGTTCGACTATCGCTCTCCTTGCAAATCAAGAAAGTATTCAAAATGCGGAACCTGTTAAGGACCTCATATTACGAAAATGCATCCGCAACCAAATTCCACGGCTATCCTTCCATCGACGAGTAGCACTTACCTGTGCCAAAATGAGTCCGATGCGTCTTCTAGTGTGCTTCTACCTACAGCATTTGCGACGCTTTTACTTAACGATAACAACATTCCACTTCGTTGCTTGCTGGATCAAAGCAGCCAAGCCAATTACATATCCGAAGTCCACTCTATTGCCAATATAAAACTAAAACTCAATAATCCAGATCAACCATTCATAAACATAAAAGCACTCGTGGTCAAACGAGATACCGGATCCCTTCCCAGCATGCCCAGTCACATCGCCTGGAAATCCTCCTTTGACAAACCTCTTGCAGATCCGCATTTCAACAAACAGCACATATTCCTTTGCTATTGAGTGGACCAGTATATTAAACAGTGTAAACAGTGTAAAACATATTTCTTGGTGGGTGGATCGTAGAAGACATCTGTAAAGTTGAGAGTTCGTACTGCGAAAACTTATTGATTGAAAACCACTCTCGAACTAAGGACGGCCGCTACATCGTCCATCGCTACATCGTTGGAAGGTTGACGCACCTGAATTGGGAAATTCGTATAGGAATGCAGCAAAATTCTTTATTGGACAAGAAAGACGTTGGGAACAAAACGAGACTCAAAAGAAAATATCAAACGAATTTATGGAAGAATATCTCACGTCGCATCACATGTCCCCACTTCCTGCTGCAAGGCAGCGAGACGAGGCCGGAAACGCTTACTAAATCCCATATATCAGCATCTTCCGAAAAGATGCTGTTGAAACAAAGTTGAGGAACGTTTTTAACGCTAGTGTGCCATCAAACAACGGAATCTCTCTAAATCAGCTCATCTACCCAGGTCCGAAATTGCAGAGTCACATCTTTGATATTATCCTTCAGAATAGACAGCAAGACAGAATACCACAGCGACATAAAACAGATTTTTCGCCAGTTCCTGATCCCGAAACCAGACCGTGATAAGAAGATCACTCACCAGAATTGAGGCACCGTACTACTTACGGAAGATAGTTTCAAGGTTCTTAAGCAATAGAAGGCTGAGGTACGAAACCAATGAGGGTGTAAAGTTCTATAATGTCTCCGCTGGGCCCCCTTTTATGGAACATTATGTACGATGGAGTCCTAAGACTAACACTACCATATTAGGATTCGCTGAGATATCGCCGTTGTTACCGTGTCAAAAACAACATATGGAATAGAGTCAGCCATGAACGAAAGATCAAAGGATTCTGTCATATACCTAGGAGAAATGATTGAAAGTAGGCTCCGTTGTAAAATACACGTGGTCTACTCAAGCAAAAAGGCGTCTCAGATGAAGGCAGCATTATCTCGGATACTGCCAAACGTCGGAGGACCAGGATATCCAAGAAGGATCCTAATGCCCAGAATAATCAGCTCAGTCCTCCTTCACGCAGCCCCAGTTTGGGCGGAGGCACTGGCGACTAAGGAAATAAAAAGGCACATAACGTCTAAATATAGACTTAGTGCACTGAGGACGATCAGGGGTTTCCGAACGATATCGGATGATGCAGCTCTAGTTATAGCAGTAATGGTTCCAGTAGATATCCTTGCTGATGAAATGCTCAGATTCTATAATAAAAGAGCCTCAATTAAATAGTATCAACAACTACAAAAAATTATCAAGGAGGAAAAAAGGGCCACCTCAAATACCGTATGGCAAGCTCATTTGGACGCAAGCTTAAAAGGACGATGGCCCTACTTATTCCGAAAATTGAAGTATGGACAAGCCGATCTCAGGGTAACTGCAATTACCAACTTAAACAGTTTCTGTCAGGATATGGCGTCTATCGTAAATATCTTAACCGATTTGAAAACGATAGCTCATTTTTGTGCCCAGATTGTCCGGACCTGGATGAAGACATGGAGCATGGGGTTTTTCATTGCAGACGCTTCAGAGAATGGAGAAGCAACCTGTCAAATCCACAGTTACTTTTAGAAGATATGTTAAGATCTGAGCACAAGTGGACGGCAGTGTGTGAATTTGTATCGAATGTGCAAAAAGAGCTGCGAAGAATCAAAAAAATAAGGCGATCAACAGCGGCTGAAAATGCAGAAGGTATAAATTAATCTACTAACCAGTCCTGCGATGTAATACCTAACAGTAGTTCCACGGGGAGAGTGGTTGAAATGTGTTAGGTGGGTTTAACACGTAGGCGTTATTCCTGACTCGAACACTCAGGGTTACGAATCGTGCATAGTAATATCCTTGAAGGGCTCTATTAGTATCTAGGAAGATTTCCATCCTTTGGCACAGCCATACAGTACACACATGGGTTTCAGCAAGGCATGCATGCTGCAAGCAGGCAAGTGCAGTGTGCATGCGCATGGTAACGGCAGGGACAATAGAACATACAGTACAAACACACGGGTATCGGCATGGCGTATGCCATCGCATTGAATACATGCAGAGGCAATGTGCATGCGCATGGCAACGGCAGTGACAAGCGATCACACATGACGAACCTACGTAGCATTTATTAGCTTAGTATAAAAGAAGTCTGCTGAGTTACCAGCAGCGAGTTTTTGGTGAACAATCGCAAGGTGCAGAGCTGGTAAGTAATCTTATTTTCTTTCCCTTAGATTTATATTAGCTTAGCTGTACATACCTTACAACTTCCCCCACCCGTGGTAAGGGGTTGTAAGGTATTATTCTTAGGATATATATAATTTGTAACTTCCCCCCACCCGTGGTAAGGCGTTACAAATTATTAGCATTAGGATCGTAGCTTTTTCTACGGTTTGTAACATCCCCCCACCCGCGGTAAGGAGTTACAAATCATTAAACATAGTTTCGCTTATAGCTTGGCAGGGGATTCTACCTCTTCGCAGTTGGTGAATATATTTTTTCCGCAGGTATAGCTTTTCCTACGGTTTGTAACTTGCTCACACCCGTGGTAAGGGGTTACAAATCATTAAAATTATATTCGCTTATAGCTTGGCAGGGGGTTCTACCTCTCCGCAGTTGGTGGATCAGTTTTTTCCAGATATAGATTTTTCTACGGGTTTTAAGTTCCCACACCCGTTGTAATGGGTTACAAACATTAAAATTATATTCGCTTATAGCTTGCCAAGGCGTTCTCGCTTTCCGCAGTTGTTGAATTAGGTTTTTCAATCGTAGTGGTATATACATAGCTTGTAACTTCCCACCAGCCGCGGTAAGGGGTTACAAGTTATTATTCTTAAGTATTACCCGTAAGTTATATATGGCTTGCAGCTTCCCCCCACCTGTGATAAGGGGTTGCAAGTTATCAGACATAAGGAGTAGTTTCATTTCAAGGATAGCTTTTCTACGGTTTTTAACTTCCCCCCACCCGTAATAAAGGGTTACAAATCATTAAAATTATATTCGCTTATAGCTTGGCAGGGGGTTCTACCTCTCCGCAGTTGTTGGATAGGGTAAATTGACAGTGATAGGTCCCAACAGGTACCCTTCCATTGCAACGCACCATGCTAATGTCGACACCGACTCCCACCTATACTAACCCCATTATAACCCGTGAGTACGTAGATAAATATTTTAATTTTTTATATAATTTTATTATTATTAAGATATGTAATTACTTTGAATTTAACATGAGATTTTTTTTTAATCAAAAACTAGTTGATTAATTAAAAATTTTCTGTATGGAACCACTGGATCCGCTGAGCTTACCTCAGCCGCAAGAAACTTCGTTACAGTGGCACCCGAGCAGGGATTATTATTCACAGAAAAAATCACAGACGTCAACACACACGAAGTACATTCTTAAGAAAACCTGCAACATCGCATACACCCCCACGGAACACCACAAAAACCAACGCACCGCCTGCTCGCCACAGCGCCACAGAAGACAACGTTTATTCACTACCACATGCGCCACAGAAGAAAACGTTTATTCATCACCACACCCGCCACAGAAGACTACGTTAAGTGCACATCAACGCATCGTCGCTATGCCACAGATGACAACGTTAATTTTACGCCGACGCATCAGCTATTGCAAATTCGCCACAGCGCAACAGAAGACAACGAATCTCACTCCGACGCATCAGCCAGTGTAAGCTCGCCGAACCGCAGCAGAGGGCAATGATTATTATCGTACAGTCCACAGCGATCGACTTCCCATCATGAATACCACGTGGATATACACGCTCCGGGAAGAGGAGCTGATAACATACGCCAAGGAATTCGGGTTAGATGAGAAATGAGATGATGAAAACGCTTTGCCGGCCATGCCAATGAGGAGGAGCTCAAACCAGAAGCAAAAGAGCGACTTCTCATCCTGGAAACCCAGCACACGAGGATCGTTTCCCCAATAACACCCAGCGACATTCGTCACACCACGATGTACTTCCACTACATCGTATTCAGCGGTCATCGACCAAGTCCGGAAATGGTCGGTGAAATTCGACGGTGTGCGTGTCCCACTAGCCTTCATTTAACGGGTCGAAGAACTATCGGTTGTCCTTGGAATAGACAGGGATCTCCTGCCACGAAAAATGCTAGAACTCCTCAAGGATAGGGCCTTCATCTGGTACAGAAACAATAACGGTCATTGGAAGACGGTGGAAACATTTAGGAACAACTTCCTGAAGTTTTTCCTGCCAGCACGTTTCTTTGAACGATTGGATGACGATATCCACCAAAGAAAACAGCTCACGAAAGAATCGTTCAAAGACTACGTAATCACCCTGCAGAACCTAATGCGCCATACCCAGTACAACGAAGGCCAGGATCTAGAACGAATTTTCCACAACACCAATTATCCATAAAGCGGAAGGACTTTACATGCCTAGAAGAGCTGAATTATTTAGCCGAGGATTTCGAGTGCCTCAACTGTGGCAGTCAAAACAACGAAAGACCATTACTGCCAAGAAGAGACGAGCAGCACCGACAAATCGCCCCGATGCCAGGAGGAGGAGTCAACCCATGGTCAGCATGCCGCCTATACGGCCGGCAAGGACAATTTTTGAGAGAATACCGCAATCCTAGTGTGCTGTTTTTCTGGGAATGTGGTAAACTAAGCACGCGGAGCATCGACTGTTGTCGCCAACTAGCGGGAAATTCCAACGGGTTCCATCGAAGCCAGGGGATGATGGAATCCCAGAACCACACGAAGCATCTAAAGATACTACAGCAAGACGAGAACCGCATAGCCTCTATGGTAACCATAGGAGGAGAAGAAATCACCGCTACAATCGACACAGGAGCGACGAGGAGCTTCATTAGCGAAGCCTATGCATACGAAGTACGACACACGGGACAGGCAAGTAGAACGGCGACATCAGTACGGATAGCGAACGGCAATACCAGACGGATGGAATATGCGTTTCAAACCACGATAGGATTCGGACACAGCTGCTGCAAGATTCAGCTTCTCATTCTGCCACAGGCCATCAATAAAATGATCCTAGGACTAGATTTCCTCAGTCAAGTCAAAGCGACGATTGGCATAGGTGAGCAGATCCTCACTCTCAGCGATGACATAACTAATACGCAGCCGGAAAAACCGCAGGTACGTGTAATACAAAGCGACGACGATCCAAATAGGTGTAGTGTGTTGCATACGGAGCATGTCCAGATCCAAGGACCTGGATTTGGCTGGATGCCGGCTAGTAGAAGTAGTATGCGGAGCAAGGATGCCGGCGTTATTTGCTCCACTATGGAAAAAACGTTTGGAGTGAGCGAATTGTGGTTGATTGTTGACATTCTTTGGCCAGGAAGAGTCATGGGTCGATTCCGAGACGAAGACCGAAATATCGTGAGAATTATACCGATTTTCATACAAATCGCTTAAGAAATGGCTTAGTTTCCAAAAATTCCAGACTATTGGCCAGATCCCAGAAATGATTTCAGTAACACATTCGAGGTTTCACATTCGCATCAAAATGATTTCAGTTACAAATTCGAAATTTTACATCCGGATTCGCATCACATTCGCATCAAAATGATTTCAGTTACTTCCTAGTCAAGCCCAAACACCAACTGCTACATCCGCTATTTTAAAATATAATGTAGATATTGCGTAAATCGCAAGATATTTAATACAAAATTGTGTAATATTATATACACCAACTGCTACATCCGCATCATCACATCCGTAAGATATACCTTTTTAGTTACCTCCTAGTCGCGCCTAACGAAGTTTAACTTGAATAAGATTGCAATCTACTGAAGTAAATTTAGGCAGAAATGTGTGCTAAAAAACAATAAATTTACAGTAATTGTCCCAATATTTTAAGTTTTCGCGGACAAGTTGCCCAAGGAAAAACGCCTATTTATATCTATCTGTAACAGTATTTTTTCCAAAAACTGACTTTTAAATATAAAAGATAGTAAAGCGAGCTTTTCAGCTCGTCATATGGATAGTTGTAATTTAGTCTAAACGCCTCAACCCAATAGTAACCATTTAATTCACAAAATTCGTACAAATTTTATTTCTTATTTTTTTGGGAAATAATTTATTTCTTAAAAAACCTTTTTTTTTAAACTAGTCCCATTAAATTCTGACTGGTAGAAGCCGAGATATAAGATTTTCTACCAAAAACGGGCTCGCAATTAAAAATTGAATCGTTTTCAATTTTTTTTTTAAATATGCATTTTTTTAAACTGCATACATTTTGATATGTTTGCAATTACTGAAAAAATACGGTACTCATAATTAGTACAGAAATATTAATGAAAATTTTATATATTTAAAGTATTTATTTTACAAATGTATTATTTACTTTTTTTTAAAAATAAAAAATTATATTTAATCGAATATTTCGGTGTTTTTCAACCATTTTCAACGATCAAAAAAAATTAAAAAATTTAATTAAGTCAAGAATACATCACTAAATCGCAGCCGTCCAACTAACCTCAACAAGTAAGTAATACAACCGAAGCACTTCTACGTGCCATAGTGAAACTAACGCTTGATTGATCGAAGGCAGACGGACCGCGTTCAGATGGTATCAAAATCCCGGAGGTAGACCTAAGAGAATATAGTGGTGACATCACGGAGTACCGTGAATTCAAAAGGAGCAGTTCGATTCAGTGGTAGTAAAAAGCCGAATGTCAAACATCGATCGCTTCACTTTACTCAAGTCGAAGCTCACTGGGAAAGCATTGGAAGCAATTACCGATTTGGACTTCACTGGAGACAACTATCCGATTGCCTGGTCAACATTGGACCGAACGTTTGACAATCCAAGACATTTAGCAAAAGTTGAACTAGAGGCTATGCTAGCTCTACCACGACGTCCAACAATCCCAGGAAATGCAGAGTCTATAATTTCATACATGCACTATATTAAAGAACGGGTCTCCAATCTCAAAAGAAATCAAATAAGTGGATAACAGATCATGGCCTATTTAATACTTCGAGGGTTAGATCCTATCACATGTGACAGATGGAACGATTTCTACAACTGTAAAACCAGACTTCGTACCTTAGAGGAAATAGAAGACTTCATCTAGATCAAGACGATAATTGTCAAATTATTCAGTCATCTCATAAGGTACCTAGGAAGGATTTCAGTATGCCGCATACCAAAGTACATGGTACACCTCAATCGAAAGAAGTAACACCAAAGGAAACGAGGAAATGCTTCATCTGCACAGAAAACCATCCAGTTGTGGACTGTCCAAAGTTCCTGAGCTCACAGAATCCGGAAGCCATGCTACGTGACCACAAGATCTGCATCTTTTGCTTAAAGTATCTGTTCGACTATCGTTCTCCTTGCAAATCAAGAAAGTATTAAAAATGCGGAACCTGTTAAGGACCTCATATTACGAAAATGCATCCGCAACCAAATTCCACGGCTATCCTTCCATCGACGAGTAGCACTTACCTGTGCCAAAATGAGTCCGATGCGTCTTCTAGTGTGCTTCTACCTACAGTATTTGCGACGCTTTTACTTAACGATAACAACATTCCACTTCGTTGCTTGCTGGATCAAAGCAGCCAAGCCAATTACATATCCGAAGTCCACTCTATTGCCAATATAAAACTAAAACTCGATAATCCAGATCAACCATTCATAAACATAAAAGCACTCGTGGTCAAACGAGATACCGGATCCCTTCCCAGCATGCCCAGTCACATCGCCTGGAAATCCTCCTTTGACAAACCTCTTGCAGATCCGCATTTCAACAAACAGCACATATTCCTTTGCTATTGAGTGGACCAGTATATTAAACAGTGTAAACAGTGTAAAACATATTTCTTGGTGGGTGGATCGTAGAAGACATCTGTAAAGTTGAGAGTTCGTACTGCGAAAACTTATTCATTGAAAACCACTCTCGAACTAAGGACGGCCGCTACATCGTCCATCGCTACATCGTTGGAAGGTTGATGCACCTGAATTGGGAAATTCGTATAGGAATGCAGCAAAATTCTTTATTGGACAAGAAAGACGTTGGGAACAAAACGAGACTCACAAGAAAATATCAAACGAATTTATGGAAGAATATCTCACGTCGCATCACATGTCCCCACTTCCTGCTGCAAGGCAGCGAGACGAGGCCGGAAACGCTTACTACATCCCATATATCAGCATCTTCCGAAAAGATGCTGTTGAAACAAAGTTGAGGAACGTTTTTAACGCTAGTGTGCAATCAAGCAACGGAATCTCTCCAAATCAGCTCATCTACCCAGGTCCGAAATTGCAGAGTCACATCTTTGATATTATCCTTCAGAATAGACAGCAAAACAGAATACCACAGCGACATAAAACAGATGTTTCGCCAGTTCCTGATCCCGAAACCAGACCGTGATAAGAAGATCACTCACCAGAATTGAGGCACCGTACTACTTACGGAAGATAGTTTCAAGGTTCTTAAGCAATAGAAGGCTGAGGTACGAAACCAATGAGGGTGTAAAGTTCTATAATGTCTCCGCTGGGCCCCCTTTTATGGAACATTATGTACGATGGAGTCCTAAGACTAACACTACCATATTAGGATTCGCTGAGATATCGCCGTTGTTACCGTGTCAAAAACAACATATGGAATAGAGTCAGCCATGAACGAAAGATCAAAGGATTCTGTCATATACCTAGGAGAAATGATTGAAAGTAGGCTCCGTTGTAAAATACACGTGGTCTACTCAAGCAAAAAGGCGTCTCAGATGAAGGCAGCATTATCTCGGATACTGCCAAACGTCGGAGGACCAGGATATTCAAGAAGGATCCTAATGCCCAGAATAATCAGCTCAGTCTTCCTTCACGCAGCCCCAGTTTGGGCGGAGGCACTGGCGACTAAGGAAATAAAAAGGCACATAACGTCTAAATGTAGACTTAGTGCACTGAGGACGATCAGGGGTTTCCGAACGATATCGGATGATGCAGCTTTAGTTATAGCAGTAATGGTTCCAGTAGATATCCTTGCAGATGAAATGCTCAGATTCTATAATAAAAGAGCCTCAATTCAATAGGATTAACAACTACAAAAAATTATCAAGGAGGAAAAAAGGGCCACCTCAAATACCGTATGGCAAGCTCATTTGGA
Source organism: Nephrocerus scutellatus (assembly GCA_947095585.1). Classification (NCBI taxonomy): domain Eukaryota; kingdom Metazoa; phylum Arthropoda; class Insecta; order Diptera; family Pipunculidae; genus Nephrocerus; species Nephrocerus scutellatus. Next base: position 79,099,518 of record OX352761.1, on the reverse strand, counting down.
CGCAAGCTTACAAGGACGATGGCCCTACTTATTCCGAAAATTAATGTATGGACAAGCCGAACTCAGGGTAACTGCAATTACCAACTTAAACAGTTTCTGTCAGGATATGGCGTCTATCGTAAATATCTTAACCGATTTGAAAACGATAGCTCATTTTTGTGCCGATTGTCCGGACCTGGAAGAAGACATGGAGCATGGGGTTTTTCATTGCAGACGCTTCAGAGAATGGAGAAGCAACCTGTCAAATCCACAGTTACTTTTAGAAGATATGTTAAGATCTGAGCACAAGTGGACGGCAGTGTGTGAATTTGTATCGAATGTGCAAAAAGAGCTGCGAAGAATCAAAAAAATAAGGCGATCAACAGCGGCTGAAAATGCAGAAGGCATAAATTAATCTACTAAACAGCCCCGCGATGTAATACCTAACAGCAGTTCCACGGGGAGAGTGGTTGAAATGTGTTAGGTGGGCTTAGTACGTAGGCGTTATTCCTGACTCGAACACAGTGTGCATGCGCATGGTAACGGCAGGGACAATAGAACATACAGTACAAACACACGGGTATCGGCATGGCGTATGACATCACATTGAATACATGCAGAGGCAATGTGCATGCGCATGGCAACGGCAGTGACAAGCGATCACACATGACGAACCTACGTAGCATTTATTAGCTTAGTATAAAAGAAGCCTGCTGAGCTACCAGCAGCGAGTTTTTGGTGAACAATCGCAAGGTGTAGAGCTGGTAAGTAGTCTTATTTTCTTTCTCTTAGATTTATATTAGCTTAGCTGTACATACCTTACAACTTCCCCCACCCGTGTTAAGGGGTTACAAATTATTAGTATTAGGATCGTAGCTTTTTCTACGTTTTGTAACATCCCCCCACCCGCGGTAAGGAGTTACAAATCATTAAACATAGTTTCGCTTATAGCTTTGCAGGGGGTTCTACCTCTTCGCAGTTGGTGAATCTATTTTTTCCCCAGGTATAGCTTTTCCTACGGTTTATAACTTGCTCACACCCGAGGTAAGGGGTTACAAATCATTAAAATTGTATTCGCTTATAGCTTGGCAGGGGGTTCTACCTCTCCGCAGTTGGTGGATCAGTTTTTTCCAGATATAGCTTTTTCTACGGTTTTTAAGTTCCCCCCACCCGTTGTAATGGGTTACAAATATTAAAATTATATTCGATTATAGCTGCCAAGGCGTTCTCGCTTTCCGCAGTTGTTGGATTAGGTTTTTCAATCGTAGTGGTATATACATAGCTTGTAACCTCCCCCCACCCGCGGTAAGGGGTTACAAGTTATTATTCTTAAGTATTATCCGTAAGTTATATATGGCTTGCAGCTTCCCCCCACCTGTGATAAGGGGTTGCAAGTTATCTGACATAAGGAGTAGTTTCATTTCAAGGATAGATTTTCTACGGTTTTTAGCTTCCCCCCACCCGTAATAAGGGGTTACAAATCATTTAAATTATATTCGCTTATAGCTTGGCAGGGGGTTCTACCTCTCCGCAGTTGTTGCATAGGGTAAATTGACAGTGATAGGTCCCAACAGGTACCCTTCCATTGCAACGCACCATGCTAATGTCAAGACCGACTCCCACCTATACTAACCCCATTATAACCCGTGAGTACGTAGATAAATATTTAAATTTTGATATAATTTTATTATTATTAAGATATGTAATTACTTTAAATTTAACATGAGATTTTTTTTTAATCAAAAACTAGTTGATTAATTAAAAATTTTCTGTAACGAACCACTGGATCCGCTGAGCTTACCTCAGCCGCAAGAAACTTCGTTACAGTGGCACCCGAGCAGGGATTATTATTCACAGAAAAAATCACAGACGTCAACACACACGAAGTACATTCTTAAGAAAACCTGCAACATCGCATACACCCCCACGGAACACCACAAAAACCAACGCACCGCCTGCTCGCCACAGCGCCACAGAAGACAACGTTTATTCACTACCACATGCGCCACAGAAGACAACGTTTATTCATCACCACACCCGCCACAGAAGACTACGTTAAGTGCACATCAACGCCTCGTCGCTATGCCACAGATGACAACGTTAATTTTACGCCGACGCATCAGCTATTGCAAATTCGCCACAGCGCAACAGAAGACAACGAATCTCACTCCGACGCATCAGCCAGTGTAAGCTCACCGAACCGCAGCAGAGGGCAATGATTATTATCGTACAGTCCACAGCGATCGACTGCCCATCATGAATACCACATGGATATACACGCTCCGGAAAGAGGAGCTGATAACATACGCCAAGGAATTTGGGTTAGATGAGACCGGCACCGTGGAGGAACTCCGAAAACGCTTTGCCGGCCATGCCAATGAGGGGGAGCTCAAACCAGAAGCAAAAGAGCGACTTCTCATCCTGGAAACCCAGCACACGAGGATCGTTTCCCCAATAACACCCAGCGACATTCGTCACACCACGATGTACTTCCACTCCATCGTATTCAGCGGTCCGGAAATGGTCGGTGAAATTCGACGGTGTGCGTGTCCCACTAGCCTTCATTGAACGAGTCGAAGAACTATCGGTTGTCCTTGGAATAGACAGGGATCTCCTGCCACGAAAAATCCTCAAGGATAGGGCCTTCATCTGGCACAGAAACAATAACGGTCATTGGAAGACGGTGGAAACATTTAGGAACAACTTCCTGAAGTTTTTCCTGCCAGCACGTTTCTTTGAACAATTGGATGACGATATCCACCAAAGAAAACAGCTCACGAAAGAATCGTTCAAAGACTACGTAATCACCTTGCAGAACTTGATGCGCCATACCCAGTACAACGAAGGCCAGAAGCTAGAACGAATTTTGCACAACAGCCACCAGGACTACCAATTATCCATAAAACGGAAGGACTTTACGTGCCTAGAAGAGCTGAATTATTTAGCCGAGGATTTCGAGTGTCTCAACTGTGGCAGTCAAAACAACGAAAGAGCATTACGGCCGCCAAGAAGAGACGAGCAGCACCGACAAATCGCCCCGATGCCAGGAGGAGGAGTCAATCCATGGTCAGCATGCCGCCAAAAAGCGGGAAATTCCAACGGGTTCCATCGAAGCCAGGGGATGATGGAATGCCAGAACCACACGAAGCATCTAAAGATACTACAGCAAGACGAGAACCGCATAGCCTCTATGGTAACCATAGGAGGAGAAGAAATCACCGCTACAATCGACACAGGAGCGACGAGGAGCTTCATTACCGAAGCCTATGCATACGAAGTACGACACACGGGAAAGGCAAGTAGAACGGCGACATCTGTAAGGATAGCGAACGGCAAGACCAGACGAATGGAATATGCGTTTCAAACCACGATAGGATTCGGACAAAGCTGCTGCAAGATTCAGCTTCTCATTCTGCCACATGCCATCAATAAAATAATCCTAGGACTAGATTTCCTCAGTCAAGTCATTGCGACGATTGGCATAGGTGAGCAGAACCTCACTCTCAGCGATGACATAACTAATACGCAGCCGGAAAAACCGCAGGTACGTGTAATACAAAGCAATACTCCAAGCGACGACGATCCAGATAGGGGTAGTTGGCTGGAGAAAAAGAAGACGGAAGTAAAGGAAAACCCTGAGAAATTTCCAGATTACGTCATAGAAGGAACGAACTGTACGTGCAATACAAAGCAAGACTCCAAGCGAAGAGAAGTCCCAAAGAGCACGAGTGCTTTGGACACTTGTTCCCCGACATCAGCCGGTATGTACGTCGCTGCGAGTTTTGCCCAAGTACAAGTCTATCCAACAGAAACCGGCCAGAGCCATGCCGTCTCATACCGCAGACGAACCGTGGAGTACAGTGTGCGCAGATTTCGTCGGACCCCTACCCAGATCCAAGCACGGCAACACCGTCAAGTTATTTTTGTTGTTCGACTTTTCAAAATGAATGGAGATCGTCCCTATACAAAAAGCAACAGCAGAGTCATTAAGGAAGGCGTTTTGCGAATGGATATTGGCCAGATATGTTCCTTGGATTATATGTAAATTTTAAATTATATATTTCTATAGTTTGAAACGATCTTGGTCACTCATCAGTCCTATTTTTGTATGTTTAATGCCGTTTTTTTTAAACACCAACAACTGATCCATTTTGTTAGGCACGTGGCGAAAAGTGTCATTCAATTTCTGCTCCCAGATGTCACTGACTTCTCCGTATTTATCCTTTTTTCTTGCACAAATAAATATATTTTAGTATACAATTTGAAGAAACCGTTATTTGAAATGGAAGAAGAAAACAAAAACAGAAAATTACGTTTCAGAATTAGGCATTACACACACTTGCAACAAGACAATGTAGACAAAAGATTCTCGCTTTTCGTGTTCGAATTGCAGAGAAAAAATCTGTGCTCGAGCGCTGAGAAAAAAAAAACGACATTAAACAAATGATTCTCGCCTTTCGTGTTCGATTTCCCTGTTGAAAAAATTAATAACTGCATTTTATTTGCCAAGCGAGTTCGAAATTCGAATGTCAAAACCTGCCAAAACCAGCCAAACAGCAGGTTTTCACAATTCCAAAGAAGTAATTCGACAGTGCAACTGTTGTTGTTCCTCGGCAATAAAATACGGCTAATATTATAAACTCAACTTGCTCAAAGAGCCTATACATATGTCATTCTACAATAGCAATAAAAAATAACCCATAAAAATTCAATTTTTTCGTGTAAATTCTCTAAACGGAACGGGGATACACAATGTGCAAAGTTTGAATAAAATTGTTTAGGAGCCCTCTCTTCCGATCACTCAAAAATTTTTACAAATAGTGTTTCCATATGTGTATAAAATTTGAAGAAAATCGGGAACTTTTTTTAGAAAATTTGTATGGGTGCCCCCCGACCCCGGGGCCCAATCACTTCTTAATTTTTATAAGAAGTGTTGCCCAACGGAGATACACATGCGTGTAAAATTTAAAGAAAATCGGGTACTTTTTTTAAAAGATTTGTATGGGTGCCCCCTGACCCCGGGGTCCGATCACTTTCAAATATTTACCAAAAGTGTTGTCCACCGGAGATACACATGTGTATAAAATTTGAAGAAAATCGGGTACTTCTTTTTATAAAATTTGTAAGGGTGCCCCCGGACCCTGTAGACCGATCACTTCCAAATTTTTACAAAAAGTGTTTTCCATTGAAGATACACATGTGTATAAAATTTGAAAAAAATCGGGCTTTAGGATGGTGGTTAAAAATTGATCACAAGATTTGGTGTGCCAGTCAGCCAGCCAGCCACGGGCATGTTAAATTAATATAGAGAATTTAATAATAATATTCGGCGCGACAGACCGTTGCGGTCCAAGGCAAGGTAGCTCTTCTCGCCACAATTTGTGTTGTGCATGAATATTTTTACACACAACTGGAAGGAACCTACTGGACCTATCTGAACGGTGAATTGAGAACCTTTCCGTGGCAAGTTATTACTTTCGGACGTTTGTCAGACATTCGCCGGAGGTAGGACCGTGAAAAATACTTTTGATGTTTTTCTGGGATTAACAAGAAAAATTTTGATTTGATTTTTTGTGCTGTTTTTTTTAAACGTAAGACAATTTTGCAAATGTTAAAACGACTTTTTTGTAAAACACTGCGGCTAGCAGCACTCAACGACGACACTTTCACAACCATTCACAACATTCACCTTAGAATTCCCGCTCAATATATGGTCACTTTACCGCTTAATATTGCCGTTCAGCTCTTTGATGTCGTGTTTTTTTTTTAAATCTGCCGTAGATTGATTTTTTGGCTGTCAAGTTGTTCGTTTATTCCAAAAAAACAAATCTACGGTAGATTGGATTTCCCCTCAAACAGATCTTGATATTTTGGGAGATTTACCCCTCTTCTCATTAACTGCAACAACAACACATGCAACAAAAGATTCTCGGCTTTCGTGTTCGTTTTTTCGAGAAAAAATCTACGATCGACCGCAGATTGCTAAACCAAAAAAAACACGACATGAGATAAATGATGACAGCTGTAACAGTATTTTAACAATTGCTATATTGCTTTCAACAAAAAAATAAAAATTACAACACAAACACATTGGATAGAACAGAAAGTGGTTAAGCGTATAACAAAAAAAATTTTGGTTACGAATATTTAACCAAAGCCCACCAGTGTCGACTTTTAAAAATTATATATGGATAAGTTGGCAAACACATGAAACCAAAAATTTGCCAAAATTTTGTTAGTTTTTGCTGTTGCTTTAATCAGCCCTTAACCACAAAAAATACCTAACTCATTTTGTTGAAAGCAATATAGGAAATGTAGGTTAAGTGAACGCACTCTAGTGCAAACACGGAATTTAAGGGATTATTTTATAAAACTTGTGATGTGCCTATTTAGTTTTAAATAAAATGAAAAATGAATGAACATAACGGTGCTGGTTAAGTGCTACTCCCTAATACTGTAAAAACAAGTGGGGGATTTTCGGTAAATAATTACTTCAGCTCTACTAATCACCGCTTTCCACTTTGGCAAAAACACAAAATGGGACGACGTAAATCAAAAAGAAAGCCTCCACCAAAACGCAAGAACATCGAACCACTGGATCAACAATTTAATTGTCCGTTCTGCAATCATGAGAAATCTTGTGAAGTCAAAATGTAAATTTTAATGTCCCATAAAACTGTTAAAATCATAACATGAAATCGCAACTATTTATTTCAGGGATAAAACTAGAAATACTGCCCGAATTACTTGCAGGGTTTGTCTTGAAGACTACCAGACATCTATAAATTTCCTTTCTGAACCGATTGATGTGTACAATGACTGGGTCGATGCGTGTGAAACAGCAAACTGAACTGGATAAAATGTAAACTTTGAAATTTAACGCTTGTTCATTTCGTACGTTCCAAAAAACTCGTTAACGTACTTTTATTATTTTAATCAATCTATCCTTTTACCTTTTATATTTTTAAATCTTTCAGGACGTCCTCTCAATTAATTCGTTTACTTTGTATTTAAAGTAGAATGAATAGAATATTGCTTAATTAAACGTAATTCTAAACTGATAAATGGTAAATGTTTGTATTTTTTCATTGTGAAGGTATTTGTATTAATTTTATTTATATTGCAATTATTTTTTTGGACCCTCTTAACTCATACTAGACTAGTGTGATGTTTAACAAAAACCTTCTCTGTAGAAATAGAAAGCCCAACTGTTCTGTTGATTCACTGAAACATGCTTAAAAAAATCCCAAATGTTTATGTATTGGCAATCAACAAAAGAGCAAAATCCATATAATTTTTTTCTGTTTCCCACTACACATCTAACGTTTCTCGCTCTTTGCGACTGCTTACTTTTTGTACACTGTAATCACATCCAACAAACACAGACGCGTTTGGGATTGTTCAGCGCATTAGTATGCATACAGTTGCGCTTTCGAACCACTGGATCAACAATTTAATTGTCCGTTCTGCAATCACGAGAAATCTTGTGAAGTCAAAATGTAAATTTTAAGGGTCCCATAAAAGTGTTAAAATCATAACATGAAATCGTAATTATTTATTGCAGGGATAAAACTAGAAATACTGCCCGAATTACTTGCAGGGTTTGTCTTGAAGACTACCAGACATCTATAAATTTCCTTTCTGAACCGTGTAACGGAGTTTCCCAGCCGGGGTAGAACTCAGTGTGACCAGGGTTCGATTTAAATTTGGTCGTTACAATAATAAAATTTGTTTTGTTAAGGGTTTGGAATCTTCTCTTTATTTATTTTACTTCTATTCAATATTTAATACAAGATGATGATATACAAAGATGATTGATTGATTAGGAAATTAAGGCTTATGTTATATAACGTTTGATAATTCTCCTGTGAAAAGAGGTTAGGAAGTTAATTGTTCATGTTATATAAAGTTTGTTAATTCTCCTGTGAAAAGATAATTAGGAAATTAATTGTTCATTTTATATAAAATTGGTTAATTCTCCTGTGAAAAGATATTAGGAAGTTAATGATTATTTTACATAAAGTTTGCTATAATGCTGTGAGGGCGGATGATTGCACAGGCAAGGTAAGCACTCTTAAGCCACTAATGTGAGAATTCAGTCGACGTTGCAGCGTTTAGCTTCAGCGGTAATGGCAAGGTAAGTACTCTTAAGCCACTAATGTGAGGGTTCAGTTAGCGTCGCAGCGTTTAGCTGCAGCGGTAATGGCAAGGTAAGCACTCTTAAGCCACTAATGTGAGAATTCAGTCGACGTTGCAGCGTTTAGCTTCAGCGGTAATGGCAAGGTAAGTACTCTTAAGCCACTAATGTGAGGATTCAGTCGGCGTCGCAGCGTTTAGCTGCAGCGGTAATGGCAAGGTAAGCACTCTTAAGCCACTAATGTGAGAATTCAGTTGACGTCGCAGCGTTTAGCTTCAGCGGTAATGGCAAGGTAAGCACTCTTAAGCCACTAATGTGAGGATTCAGTCGGCGTCGCAGCGTTTAGCTGCAGCGGTAATGGCAAGGTAAGCACTCTTAAGCCACTAATGTGAGAATTCAGTTGACGTTGCAGCGTTTAGCTTCAGCGGTAATGGCAAGGTAAGCACTTTTAAGCCACTAATGTGAGGGTTCAGTCGGCGACGCAGCGTTTAGCTGCAGCGGTAATGGCAAGGTAAGTACTCTTAAGCCACTAATGTGAGGATTCAGTCGGCGTCGCAGCGTTTAGCTGCAGCGGTAATGGCAAGGTAAGCACTCTTAAGCCACTAATGTGAGAATTCAGTTGACGTTGCAGCGTTTAGCTTCAGCGGTAATGGCAAGGTAAATACTCTTAAGCCACTAATGTGATTCCGAAAGGAACTCAGGAAGACTGCCCTGTCTATCGAGCTGCGTGCTCCTTTTATACTTTTCCGTTGATGTTTTTCTTCGGTTTTCCACTGTATAGTCCAATACAGATTGCCATATATTGTTGGCAATATACATGGTCGACTTGTTTTGAAAACATGTTTCATGTTTGGTCGCATTGCAATAAACATGCAATATACATGTTTTTGACGTATTGCAATATACATGAAAGATACATGTTTCGGTTTTAATATACGCATACTCTGCCATATGCGTGTAGTGTATTTGTTTGGACTTTTACTCATCTCTGCTGACGTCATTTGCACATTTCGTTTTGAAAACGGTTTGTGTTTTAAAAAGTTTCGGTCATCGACCCCATCAGCCGTTTGTCTGAAATTAGTGCTGTGCATTGGGTTCCGATCGGTGCGTAAGCGTCCACTGCCGCCTGGGTGCGAGTGGGACGGCCGTATTTTCGGGCGAATTCAATACTGCTCCTGTCTTGTGCTGCATATTCTCTTTTTTTTTGTCTCTTCTATTATCTTCTGTTCGCCTATGACTCCCATTAGATCAGTTACGCCGGATTGGTCACTGTGGTTTCGCTCGACTCGGTGGTAGTTAGGTTCACCGGCTGTGGTTGGTTCTCCTCTTAGTATTTGCCTGTTTTTATGAGAGAGCGAGAGTGGTGGATATTGAGTCATTTTCGTGTTGTATTAGGTGCTTATCTGTTGAATTTTATTTTAATATAATTAAATGAAATTACTGATAATACAAACTGATTTTATTTGAGACAAGCGGGTACAATTTTCATGAATTGAATCCAATTATATTATAAGTTATACTATATTTTATTTAACAGACAATATTTTATAAAGACGACTGCAACCATTTGCTTTTCTAAAAAGAAATTAATAGAGAGTGTTCAGAGACAGTATTGCCACTTTTATATTGAAATACATTTATACAGAATAAGAATAGTGTTGCCATCTTAATTTGTTGTGTTATGTTTTACAGTCTTTGTAAATATAATTAATTTCAACACTCCTCCTTAATTATATTACGACGAAGTGATTCAAACAACTTTCTATTGAGGGGTTTGGTCAGGATATCAGCAAGTTGCTTGGAGCTTTCTACGTGTTTGAGAGCAACAGTTTTGCCGACATGCTCCTGGATGAATTTGCGTGGAATCTCTATATGCTTCTTTCCTTTTGTAGTCTTTCCCTCGTATGCATTGTGCAGCATGTGTATTGCTGACTGGTTGTCAACAAATAACGTAACTGGTTCGTCTGACTTCAAGATTTCGAGTTCCAGTCCAATTCTTTTGATCCAGCTAATGTCATCAATCGATGAGACGGCTGCTCTATATTCTGCTTCTGCTGTTGATGTAGCGACGAGTCGCTGCTTCTGTGTGTACCAAATGATTGGTCCTCCTCTCAGTAGTAGAACACCACTTGTTGAGCGTCCAGTTACAGTGTCTCCACCGTAATCTGAATCTGTGTATGCGACAAGTGTGTCGTCTCCATTGAATAAAATTCCATAATCTGGAGTTCCCTTCAAATACTGAAATACTTTCTTTACCATTTTCCAGTGGCTTTGCATAGCTTTGCCGTTGAAGCGGCTCAGGTAATTCACTGCGTAGCAGATATCTGGTCGGGATATTGTAGCTAGGTAGAGTAGACTTCCAACTGCTTCTCGATATGGAATTGTAGATGGTGCTGGTCTGTCGTTGATTCGATCTTCTTCGTTTGTTACCATTCCTTTCTCCATAGGTGTCGAACTTGAATTGCAAGTATTGAACTCAAAACGGTTGATTATTTTTCTGGTGTATCCAGCTTGATTCACAAAAATTCCATCCTTCTCGATTCTGACTTCCATGCCTAGATATGTGAATTGCTTCTGAACTGACCGTTGGTAGGTAATTTCAAATTCCTGATTTATGACATCCAAGACTTCAAAGATTTCTCTTTCATTGTATCCAGCGACAAGCCCGTCGTCGACGAAAAGAGTTATAATCAAGGTTCTCTTCTTGTTATAATAGATGCAGGGGTCATCGTCGGTGTTCACTTGTCCAAGTTTCTTCTCAAGAAATGCTGACATTTTCTCATTCCATTTTCTCGGTGCTTGCTTTAGACCATATAGACTTTTCATAAGTTTGCATACTCTATCGGTACCATCTTCGAATCCTTCAGGTTGATACATGTACAAGTTCTCCTCCAAGTCTCCATGCAAGAAGGCTGTCTTCACATCAAAGGGAACAAGTTTCATTTTCTCAGAAGCGGCATGACTGAGAATCAGTCGAATTGAAGCATGGGTTGCTGCTGGACTAAAGGTTTCTGAGTAGTCGACTCCTTCTTCTTGCTCAAAACCTCGTGCTACCAGTCGTGCTTTCATTCTCCCATCAGGCTTTTCTCGTAACACCCAGCGGCAAGTCAAGGGTCGAATTCCTTCTGGACATTTTACTAGATTCCATGTTTCCATCTTCTGTAAGGATTCAAATTCTTCTGACATGGCTTTCAGCCACTTGGTATCTTTCAACGCTTTGGATATAGGAATATCCTGAATTTCTCCTATCATGGCTATGTTGGCGCTCCTCCCTCCCCGGAAGTAACCCATGACGTAGTCTGATAGTTTGGCAGGTGACTGAATATTTTGACGATTGCGTAGTCCTGGTCTTCTTGGCTGTTCAACTTCTTCTTGGGCTTCATCTTTTTCTTCGTTTCTGTCTTGTCTCAGGCCTATACTGTCTTCATACTCATCTTCATCTGATTCAAAGCTATCATCATCTTCAATACACTTGTTCTCATATTCGTTGTTCACGGCCATTTCAATATCTGTCGGGTTTTGCTTATATTTTTCTCCTTCGTTAAACATAACATTATCTGAACTGACAACATCATGCATTTCAGGCAAGTATATTCTGTAGGATGAAGAATCTATGTCATATCCAACAAAAATACCTTTCATAGACTTCTTGTCAAGCTTGCTTCTTTTGTGCTTGGGAATCAAAACGTAGCAGTCGCATCCGAAGACCTTCAGTTTGTTGATGTTCATCTGTCGTCCAAACCATAAGTCTACTGGACTTTTTCCTTTGACTGAACTTGTGCCAGTCTGGTTGATCGTGAACACAGAGTAGTTCACTGCCTCTGCCCATAGATTGTCCTTCAGGTTTCGTGCATGAAGTGATGACCTCGCTGACTCCACAATTGTTCTCATTTCACGTTCCGCTCTTCCGTTCTGTTCTGGGGTGTAAGCGTTTGAAAAAGTGTGAAAGACACCTAGCTCCTCCAACAGTGCACGTGTGTTGCCATTCTTGATCTCGGTTCCATTGTCTGATCGTAGAATTTTCACATTTCTTCCGAATTGATTTTTCACCAGCTTCATATAGACGTTCACTTTGGCTGGTGCTTCATCCTTCGTCTTCATAAAATATACTGTTCGGAAATGTGAAAAGTCATCCTTGAAAAGCAAAAAGAAAATGGCTCCTCCTAGTGATGGTGTCCCCATCTCTCCCATATCTACATGGACCAGATCCAGTGGTTGGGTAGCAACCTTGTCGTTCAGTGGGTGAGATTCCCGATGTTGCTTCCCATAGATGCATCCTTCGCAGACTCTGTCGTTCCAGTCATCAGTGTATGGAATGCCATTCCTGTCCAAAGTATTCTTGACATACTTCAGATTTTGATGTGCGAATCTCTCGTGCCAAGTTACGATCGATGCGGTCAGCATACAGGCTTCAGACTTCTCCTGGCGTAGCATCATTCTGTACAGGTTATCTTCTCTGACTGCTATTGCCACAATTTGACGATGATCAGACGTTTCGAATATTGACTTCTCTTTATTTGCAGTTTGAACATAACCTCTGTCGAGTACCTGACTTACGGAGATCAAATTATAGTTCAGCTTAGGCACGTAAAGCACATCCTCCAGGATGACTTTGTACCATTCTGTTCCGTTGAACGCCTCAAGTTGAACGTTACCGATACCTACGCCCTTTAGTTCAGTTGCATCTCCGATGACAACAGTAGATGGATTTTCCAACTCAATCAATTTTGTGAACCAGTTTCTGTGTGATGTCATGTGTTGAGTAGCACCACAGTCTTGGTACCAGTTGTTTCGTGTGTTACGTTTCGAATTGAGACTGTTCAGCTCTGCAGTTGACAGTCCCACTGACACTAGTGCGCGGTATTGACGATTCGTACTTCTCTGTTCATTCTGTTTTTGCCTTTCATTTCCATTTCTATTATCTTCCTTCTTTGTACAGTCTCTTGCGAAGTGACCTTTCTGTCCACACACATGGCAAGGGTAGTTTTCTTTACAAAAAACAAGATATTTGGCACAAGGTTTGTTTCTGCAGTATTTCTTCACATGCCCTTTTTGATCACACTTAAAGCAGATGACTGGCGCGCTTCCACTCTGTCTGTTACTATTGTAATTGTTTTTATTTTTGTTGTGAGCAGACTGATTTCCAGTTTTCCTTTCCGTTGAGATGAGTGCGTTGGCTGCATTTGCTTCAGTTCCCTTTTCACATTCATTGAGTCGATCCTCTTCTAGCCTCAATCTCTCGATGAGTGTTTCAATAGTTTTGTCGACTCCTGTCACATTGTCCCAGGCTGTCCTGAAATGGTGCAGCTTAGGTGGCAGCATACTCAGCATTCGTGTCATGATCCAACTGTCTTTCACTCTGTCGTCATCTGATGACAGATCTTCGGCTATCTGTTGGATCTCTAAGCAATTTTCAACAGCAGACTTTTGGTTGTCAAAAACATAACCAAAAAATTTCCTTTGCAAACCTTCAATGGTGATATCAGTCTTTTTACCATAGACATTTTCTAGCTTGTCTAACATTTGTTTCGCAGTTTGACATTTGACTAGCTTTTTTGCTATATTGCTGCTGACATTTAAACCTACGAGCGCTTGAGCCTCTACATCTTTCTTATTCCAATTACGTACAGGATCTGTTCGCATCACCTTCTGGCTTGACTGTTAGACCAATTGCAATTTCAAACAAGTCTTTTGTTCTCAAAGCTAAATTAATTTTGAAACGCCAAGAATCATAATTTACATTTCCTTGCAAATCTTCTGTTAAAGTTTCTAAATGCACCTTTACTGAATCCATGACTCAAATAGTCTATTTTCAAATTGTTTTATCAATTAGCTCTAACACGTGTACGGTTGACTGATGTTTTTAAAAGATAGGTTAACTTAGCTGACTTTCTCGGGCTGACGACGTGGTTTAGGTCCTCTTTGACGGGGCTGACTTTGTCTGCGATGACTGATGTGACTGACGTTGACTTTCTCGGCTTACTGGACTGACCTGACTACTGGCTTCTGACTTGGACGATGACAATTGACTGACTTACTTTTTCTCGATGTCCAAATTGTTTTCCGTAATGTTTTGTCTGTATTATGAGCGGTGCCTGGGCCCATAACCTGTTGAATTTTATTTTAATATAATTAAATGAAATTACTGATAATACAAACTGATTTTATTTGAGACAAGCGGGTACAATTTTCATGAATTGAATCCAATTATATTATAAGTTATACTATATTTTATTTAACAGACAATATTTTATAAAGACGACTGCAACCATTTGCTTTTCTAAAAAGAAATTAATAGAGAGTGTTCAGAGACAGTATTGCCACTTTTATATTGAAATACATTTATACAGAATAAGAATAGTGTTGCCATCTTAATTTGTTGTGTTATGTTTTACAGTCTTTGTAAATATAATTAATTTCAACATTATCGAATATAATTTCCACTCTTCTTTGATATTGAGTGATTTTTTTCCTTTATTTGTTTTGCTTAGTGAGAACACTGTTTACATACATTTGATTGGTGTTGCTTTATTAATTCAATAATTCATGTATGTATTTAGAACAAAGTTTTAACAAAGAATAAGAAAAAATGAGAAACAAAATATGATGGTGATGGAATGATGAGGTGGTGGTATACATAATGCGTATTGTGTAGGGAAATTCTTCGTTCTGCGCGGAATTTCCCTTCACATCTCCCCGCTGCTTTGGCGAACGCTGACGATTCCCCTTTTTGTGATGAGGACTTCAAAGTGTATATTTTCCTCAGTGTGGCGAAAATGGTGTCGTCGTTGTCCTTTTCGTAACACTTCGGCCTTGGCCTTGTCGATCTTCTTCTGGGGCCCTTGGGGCCATGCCGGCGGAGTAGTTTCTTTGGGGTGTGAGGTGCCAGGTTGTTGCCTTTTTGTTTCCGGTTCGGCTGTGTTGTCGTTGCTGCCCGTGCGTCCTTCCAGCGGTCTGTGGTGCGTGACCACTTGGTTGAGGTGGTCATCGTTAATTATCGCTTTCTCTTTCTGGTGACCTTGGTGATCAGTGTGGTTGTCTTTTCGTTTGTCGGAATTGTGACTGTCGTTGCTGGTACTGCTACTGCTACTGCTATTGCTACTGCTGCTGCTGCTGCTGCTGCGGTTTCCTCGGCCGCTCCGTCTGTCATTATGCCGGCGGCTCCTGGGCTCCTCATCTCCCGCTTTGTGGAAGTCTATCTCGGGAAATTTTATTGTGGCATCTGCGTTGGTCCTGATTACTGCTGCCAAGATTTTGCGTTTTTCGGCGATTCTGGTGACTGTCATCCTCTCTCCTACTGTCGCAAGGCCTGGAAGGCCCATTGTTAACACTCCTTCGGCTGCTTCCAATAAGAACAGCCCGCAGTCTATCCGGTTGGTCTGTTGTGGAATGTTGATGGAGTGACTCGGGTACGAGCCGTCATAGTGCTGCCACGATCCCTGATGGCCTCTGACCCGGTGTTCCTGGATGAAGAAACCCCTTATCAGCCGTGTGGTTTCTTTGCGTTCCGTTGTAGCCAAAGAGTCGTATACGTAGATCCTGGCCCTTTCGGGCGTTCCAGGGTGCGCCACTACGGTGAGGTACCAGTGCTTGTTCTCGCACACTGGGATCAGTATGAGCTCTTTGCTGAGGATTTCACCATCCTTGTTCCATCGTCGGACTAGCGTGTGACGTTTTTCGGCGATCGTCTCTTCGTCCTCTTGTGGGGCCGGTTCATAGCTCCTCATGCGGTCCACTAGGAAGGAGGTACATACCTTTGTGCGGACCCGTTGTTCTTCGGCGATTCTTCTTATCGACCACCTAAGGCCCACTTCGATGAGCGTATCGTTCAGAAATGAGCCATACCTGAGGCGATAGTAATCCGACATACGGACGTCGATGCCTCCTGGTCCAGGCTGGTATTTGCAAACCAACTTCTCTAGATCGGCGTTACTAACTTTTGGTACTGCCTTCCAGGCGCCGGCTGCCCGTTTAAGGGTGATGCGTTGTAGAGTTTCGGTATTTGCCATCTTATTTTGTTGTTTTGTGGATTTGCTTTTCTCGTATTACGATTGTTGTTTACTCGCGAACTCGTCGTGATCACAGTGTAAATATTACTGCTTCCACCCGATCATTTTGCTCCCGAGGAGACTTGTTGTAGGAACACTAACTCGCACAGTACCGTAATGTTGCGTAGTTTGCCCTTGTTTAGGTTTTTGCACGTTCGTTTCCTAACACTTTTGAATGTTCCTTGGTCGTTAGATGTTGGGGAACTTCCTGCATGTTGATGGTAAGACTATGGGAACGTGTTGCGTAGCGTTGGAATCGTCGGGGTTATGTTGGTGGGTGTTTATAGATATTTGTTTTGTGTTTCATCGGCCGTGGCGGTTTGTATTTGTTGTTGGTTCGTGTGGTTCTTGTGATGTGTAATTTTCTCTTGTGTTTCTAAGTGCTCGACTGTGGGATCCTCGTGGAAATTTTTGAGTTCACTAATGTGTGCGGTGCGTTCCTTACCTTGTCCCTTTCTTTGTAACTTGACGATTACTGGTGAAGATGAACCTGCCCTCGAAGCCCCTTGGGGACACAGAGTTTCCACGGGGCCGCATCCTCGTCCCCGGTACGCTGTTCTATGTGTCGGTATAGTTGATCGCCTTCCATGACGTAGTCTGGAAACTTTGCGGGGTACTCCTTGACCTGTGTGACCCGTTTCTCTAGCCAGTGGCATCGTGGCGTTGGGGCTGGTTCATCTGCAGCTATCATAAGTGTCTCGTAGGGTTGTCGTGACAGTGCGTCCGCGACAACGTTTAACTTACCCCGCCTGTATTTGATGTCGAACGTGAACTGTTGAAGTTCGAGGGCCCATCGGGCGATTCGTCCGGATGGGCTGGTGATGGAATTCAACCACTTCAGAGAGAGGTGGTCCGTTATAACGGTGAAATGATATCCCTCGATGTACTGTCGCATCTTTCTAATTCCCCAGACGATTGCCAGGCACTCCTTCTCGGTTGCGGAGTAGTTCCTTTCCGCCGGGTTAAGATGTCGGCTGGCGTAGGCGATTACCCGTTCACTGCCATCTAGTTCCTGTGTGAGGACTGCCCCTAGGCCGTAGTCACTTGCATCGGTCTGGAGTGAGAATTTCTGCGTGAAATCCGGACATGCAAGAATCGGCGCTTCCGTTAAGCCTTGCTTCAGTTGTTCGAAAGCCGCTTGCTGCTCTTCTCCCCATTTCCAGTGTTTGCCCTTTTTTAACAGTGTGGTCAGGGGTTGTGCTGTCTTGGCAAAATCGGGCACGAATCGTCGATACCAGGAGGCGATCCCCAAATAACGTCGTACTTCACGGACGTTTCGCGGTGGTGTCAACTCCTTAATTGCGGCTACCTTGTCGGGATCAGTGTGTATACCCTGTCTACTCACCACATGGCCTAGATATCTGATCTCTGTTTTGCAGAAATCACATTTTTCCGGATTTATTTTTAGGTGGGCTTCTTGGAGCCTTCTGAATACTGTGCGTAGGTTTTCTAGGTGTTCGTCGAACGTCCTTCCAGTGACAATTATATCATCAAGATACGCGAACGCGTGGGGTTCCATTTCCGGCCCGATGACTCTGTCAAGTGCCCTCTGGAAGGTGGCTGGTGCAGAGTGTAAACCGAATGGCATCACCCGCCACTGGAATAGGCCGCGGCCAGGCACCGTAAAGGCAGTGTATTGTCTGCTCTCATTTTCCATTGGTATCTGCCAATACCCGTTCCGCAAGTCCAGACTGCTGATGAATTTTGCGCCTCGGAGTCTTTCTAGGATGTGTTGAATTCTGGGAAGAGGGTAGGCGTCCGGTATTGATCGTGCGTTGAGTTCCCGGTAATCGATGCATAGTCTCCATTTGCCGGTCTTTTTCCGAACCAGGACTATCGGTGCGCTGTGTGGACTGTGAGAGGGCTCTATGCACCCCTTGGTCAGCAGTTCGTCTATCTCTGTGTTGATGACTTCTTGCATTGCTGGATTCCGGGGGTAGTACCGCTGCTTTATTGGCCTATCGTCGCGCATGACGATCTTGTGTTCTGCTATATTAGATACAGCAGGTAGCTTGTCAAATTTTTCGAACTCCTGCTGGAGGAAAGCCGAAAGTTTTTCTTTATCCGTTCGTGGTGTAGTTGTAGTTGTGGTGCTTTGTAGAACACTGTCTGCTGCTCTTATCCGTTCTTCGAGTCTCACTGTCTGGCCGCCGCAAGTTAACCGTGCGCCGACTCGTGATAGGAAATCCAGCCCCAGTATGACGTGGTCCATGGCGTCTGGAAGGACCAGGAACAAGAACTCCGTGTGTCTGTTCCCAATCCGAATGTCTAATCGTAACGCCTCTTGGATGAGTTTAGGTGTCCCTTCGGCCATCCGGACTGTCATGTTGACGGCTACGCTGTTGGTGGTGCTCCTCCTGTTTGTAGCAGATTGTTCGCTTATGAAACTTCTAGTAGCTCCCGTATCGATGGTGGCGTTAACAAGCTCTCCTCCTATGGCGATGGTGGCTAGAATGCGGCTGGAATCAGATGTTAGGAAATTTATAGGGTATGAGGTGTCTGTCTCTGGGGTTCCGTTGCACCTCTGTTCCACCGGTTCCCCTGTTCGTTTCCCGTCCGGTTGTTTCGTTTGCGGCAACACTCCATTGTTCGTATTTGCCGCTTTCCGCAGTCCCAGCAAAAGAGTACTTGCGGGTTGCGGCAGTCCCGTCTAACGTGGCCGTGTTGACCACATCGCATGCATGCGGTCCTGACGTCTATTCGTTCATTGGCGTCTGATGCGACCATGCAGTTTCTTTCCTTCGGTCTAGGCCCCGACACATGGTTGATTGGGTCCGCGGCGTCTGCTATGCCCTCGAAATCCTCCGCGAGTCCGATGAGTTCCCGGAGGTTACCGAAATCTTTCCGTCGGATATAATATTGGTATTCTTGACGGCAGTTCCGGAAGATTCTTTCCACCTGCTCTTCCTCTGGGTAATTCGCGTGCCTCATCAGGTTCTGCATCGTAATTACGTAGTCTTTGAATTGTTCCTGTGGCTTCTGGCGTCTTTGGCGGATTTCGTCGTCCAGACGTTCCCAGTATCTGGTGGGCAGGAAGAATTGCAAAAAGTCCGTCTTGAAGCTGCTCCAGTCCTGCCACCTCTGGTTGTTGCTGCGGAACCACAGCAAGGCACGGTCGCGAAGCAACTCCGGCATAGTCCGGGGGAGCAGATTTCTACTCAACGAGTATGCATCCGCGAGCTCTTCCAATCTCTCGATAAACAGAAGAGGTTCTTTGCCACCGTCGTACCGCACTGACCATTTACGCACCTGGTCGATAACCTTTGGGTACGATGCCCCTGGTGGCTCTGTTGGGTTTCGGATGGCAATTGTTTCCCCTGGTACTGGGGACGCCGTCCTGCTTACCACCGCCTTCGGTTCCGTGTAACCCTGTGAATCCGTAGGGTTCAGGGATATTTGAGGAATCGATGAAGTGCCGCGGATATGCTTTTTTTCCAACTCGATGAGGCGCGTTTCGTCCTCTGACGTGACGTCTCGCCCTGTAATATAGTTGGAAAAACGTTTCCTCAGTTCTTCTACCGAACCGTTGGTATCTAATCTGAATTCGTTCATACAATTTTTTAATTCATCTTTTGCTAGGTTGTACACCCAGCTCGTTTTGACCATTTTGGCTGTATTCTGGTGTTATTGGGTTGTGCTTTATTCAATTTGGTTTTAAAATTCCAGGGTCCCTGCTCGGGCGCCAATTGTAACGGAGTTTCCCAGCCGGGGTAGAACTCAGTGTGACCAGGGTTCGATTTAAATTTGGTCGTTACAATAATAAAATTTGTTTTGTTAAGGGTTTGGAATCTTCTCTTTATTTATTTTACTTCTATTCAATATTTAATACAAGATGATGATATACAAAGATGATTGATTGATTAGGAAATTAAGGCTTATGTTATATAACGTTTGATAATTCTCCTGTGAAAAGAGGTTAGGAAGTTAATTGTTCATGTTATATAAAGTTTGTTAATTCTCCTGTGAAAAGATAATTAGGAAATTAATTGTTCATTTTATATAAAATTGGTTAATTCTCCTGTGAAAAGATATTAGGAAGTTAATGATTATTTTACATAAAGTTTGCTATAATGCTGTGAGGGCGGATGATTGCACAGCGTGTAGCTTCAGCGGTAATGGCAAGGTAAGCACACTTAAGCCACTAATGTGAGAATTCAGTCGACGTTGCAGCGTTTAGCTTCAGCGGTAATGGCAAGGTAAGTACTCTTAAGCCACTAATGTGAGGGTTCAGTTAGCGTCGCAGCGTTTAGCTGCAGCGGTAATGGCAAGGTAAGCACTCTTAAGCCACTAATGTGAGAATTCAGTCGACGTTGCAGCGTTTAGCTTCAGCGGTAATGGCAAGGTAAGTACTCTTAAGCCACTAATGTGAGGATTCAGTCGGCGTCGCAGCGTTTAGCTGCAGCGGTAATGGCAAGGTAAGCACTCTTAAGCCACTAATGTGAGAATTCAGTTGACGTTGCAGCGTTTAGCTTCAACGGTAATGGCAAGGTAAGCACTCTTAAGCCACTAATGTGAGGATTCAGTCGGCGTCGCAGCGTTTAGCTGCAGCGGTAATGGCAAGGTAAGCACTCTTAAGCCACTAATGTGAGAATTCAGTTGACGTTGCAGCGTTTAGCTTCAGCGGTAATGGCAAGGTAAGCACTCTTAAGCCACTAATGTGAGGGTTCAGTCGGCGACGCAGCGTTTAGCTGCAGCGGTAATGGCAAGGTAAGTACTCTTAAGCCACTAATGTGAGGATTCAGTCGGCGTCGCAGCGTT
This sequence comes from Nephrocerus scutellatus, assembly GCA_947095585.1. NCBI lineage: Eukaryota > Metazoa > Arthropoda > Insecta > Diptera > Pipunculidae > Nephrocerus > Nephrocerus scutellatus. The sequence goes on along the minus strand of OX352761.1, from coordinate 79,078,596 downwards.
TAGCTGCAGCGGTAATGGCAAGGTAAGCACTCTTAAGCCACTAATGTGAGAATTCAGTTGACGTTGCAGCGTTTAGCTTCAGCGGTAATGGCAAGGTAAATACTCTTAAGCCACTAATGTGATTCCGAAAGGAACTCAGGAAGACTGCCCTGTCTATCGAGCTGCGTGCTCCTTTTATACTTTTCCGTTGATGTTTTTCTTCGGTTTTCCACTGTATAGTCCAATACAGATTGCCATATATTGTTGGCAATATACATGGTCGACTTGTTTTGAGAACATGTTTCATGTTTGGTCCCATTGCAATATACATGCAATGTACATGTTTTTGACGTATTGCAATATACATGAAAGATACATGTTTGGGTTTTAATATACGCATACTCTGCCATATGCGTGTAGTGTATTTGTTTGGACTTTTACTCATCTCTGCTGACGTCATTTGCACATTTCGTTTTGAAAACGGTTTGTGTTTTAAAAAGTTTCGGTCATCGACCCCATCAGCCGTTTGTCTGAAATTAGTGCTGTGCATTGGGTTCCGATCGGTGCGTAAGCGTCCACTGCCGCCTGGGTGCGAGTGGGACGGCCGTATTTTCGGGCGAATTCAATACTGCTCCTGTCTTGTGCTGCATATTCTCTTTTTTTTTGTCTCTTCTATTATCTTCTGTTCGCCTATGACTCCCATTAGATCAGTTACGCCGGATTGGTCACTGTGGTTTCGCTCGACTCGGTGGTAGTTAGGTTCACCGGCTGTGGTTGGTTCTCCTCTTAGTATTTGCCTGTTTTTATGAGAGAGCGAGAGTGGTGGATATTGAGTCATTTTCGTGTTGTATTAGGTGCTTATCGAATATAATTTCCACTCTTCTTTGATATTGAGTGATTTTTTTCCTTTATTTGTTTTGCTTAGTGAGAACACTGTTTACATACATTTGATTGGTGTTGCTTTATTAATTCAATAATTCATGTATGTATTTAGAACAAAGTTTTAACAAAGAATAAGAAAAAATGAGAAACAAAATATGATGGTGATGGAATGATGAGGTGGTGGTATACATAATGCGTATTGTGTAGGGAAATTCTTCGTTCTGCGCGGAATTTCCCTTCACAACCGATTGATGTGTACAATGACTGGGTCGATGCGTGTGAAACAGCAAATTGAACTGGATAAAATTTAAACTTTGAAATTTAACGCTTGTTCATTTCGTACGTTCCAAAAATCTCGTTAACGTACTTTTATTATTTTAATCAATCTATTCTTTTACCTTTTATATTTTTAAATCTTTCAGGACGTCCACTCAATTAATTCGTTTACTTTGTATTTAAAGTAGAATGAATAGAATATTGCTTAATTAAACGTAATTCTAAACTGATAAATGGTAAATGTTTGTATTTTTTCATTGTGAAGGTATTTGTATTAATTTTATTTACATTGAAATTATTTTTTTGGACCCTCTTAACTCATACTAGACTAGTGTGATGTTTAACAAAAACCTTCTCTGTAGAAATAGAAAGCCCAACTGTTCTGTTGATTCACTGAAACATGCTTAAAAAAATCCCAAATGTTTATGTATTGCCAATCAACAAAAGAGCAAAATCCATATAAATTTTTTCTGTTTCCCACTACACATCTAACGTTTCTCGCTCTTTGCGACTGCTTACTTTTTGTACACTGTCACATCCAACAAACACAGACGCGTTTGGGATTGTTCAGCGCATTAGTATGCATACAGTTGCGCTTTCGAACCACTAGATCAACAATTTAATTGTCCGTTCTGCAATCACGAGAAATCTTGTGAAGTCAAAATGTAAATTTTAAGGGTCCCATAAAAGTGTTAAAATCATAACATGAAATCGTAATTATTTATTGCAGGGATAAAACTAGAAATACTGCCCGAATTACTTGCAGGGTTTGTCTTGAAGACTACCAGACATCTATAAAATTCCTTTCTGAATCGATTGATGTGTACAATGACTGGGTCGATGCGTGTGAAGCAGCAAACTGAACTGGATAAAATGTAAACTTTGAAATTTAACGCTTGCTCATTTCGTACGTTCCAAAAATCTCGTTAACGTACTTTTATTATTTAAATCAATCTATTCTTTTACCTTTTATATTTTTAAATCTTTCAGAACGTCCACTCATTTTATTTCGTTTACTCTGTATATAAAGTAGAATGAATATAATATTGCTTAATTAAACGTAATTCTAAACTGATAAATGGTAAATGTTTGTATTTTTTCATTGTGAAGGTATTTGTATTAATTTTATTTATATTGCAATTATTTTTTTGGACCCCCTTTAACTCATACTAGACTAGTGTGATGTTTAACCAAAACCTTCACTATAGAAATAGAAAGCCCAACTGGTTAGGGCTATGCTTCACGAAGCCTTCATCGCCTTACTGAGAAGAATCAAAAGTTCCAATGATTGAGCGAGTACCAAAAATCATTCGAATAGCTGAAGAGAAACCTGTGCAGTTCTCCAATGTTGGCTTATCCACAGGTAGGAGAACCCTTTATCCTGAACACTGACGCGAGCAATGCGGGCTAAACTGCAGTAAATCCCGCATTGGATTTGGGGTTCCAGACACCCCTTTCCTGAAAGTCCTCATTGTACACTCCCTGAAAACCGCATTTTTTCTTGGCGGTTACGCCCCCTTTTTGTAGGAGGGGCTGTCAAAGTTTTGTTTTTTTTCAGAAAAATCCATTTTCCCAAGTGATTTGAAGGAGGTTTGGGGGTTAATTGGTACCATATGAAAGGTAATAAAAATACCTTCCATTTAAAAAATCGACTAGCCAATCGAGCCACCTTCGGCAGTTGTAGTAAAAAAACTGTCTTTTATATAAAAGGTGAAAAAGAGGCGTGCTTTAAAGTGGATGGGCCTAAATATTGGTAAAAAATGAAAGGTAAAAATTAGTTCTACACGGTCCTACTGTTTTTATGGGCGTAGAAAGCCCAACTGTTCTGTTGATTCACTGAAACATGCTTAAAAAAATCCCAAATGTTTATGTATTGGCAATCAACAAAAGAGCAAAATCCATATAAATTTTTTCTGTTTCCCACTACACATCTAACGTTTCTCGCTCTTTGCGACTGCTTACTTTTTGTACACTGTAATCACATCCAACAAACACAGACGCGTTTGGGATTGTTCAGCGCATTAGTATGCATACAGTTGCGCTTTCGAACCACTGGATCAACAATTTAATTGTCCGTTCTGCAATCACGAGAAATCTTGTGAAGTCAAAATGTAAATTTTAAGGGTCCCATAAAAGTGTTAAAATCATAACATGAAATCGTAATTATTTATTGCAGGGATAAAACTAGAAATACTGCCCGAATTACTTGCAGGGTTTGTCTTGAAGACTACCAGACATCTATAAAATTCCTTTCTGAATCGATTGATGTGTACAATGACTGGGTCGATGCGTGTGAAGCAGCAAACTGAACTGGATAAAATGTAAACTTTGAAATTTAACGCTTGCTCATTTCGTACGTTCCAAAAATCTCGTTAACGTACTTTTATTATTTAAATCAATCTATTCTTTTACCTTTTATATTTTTAAATCTTTCAGAACGTCCACTCATTTTATTTCGTTTACTCTGTATATAAAGTAGAATGAATATAATATTGCTTAATTAAACGTAATTCTAAACTGATAAATGGTAAATGTTTGTATTTTTTCATTGTGAAGGTATTTGTATTAATTTTATTTATATTGCAATTATTTTTTTGGACCCCCTTTAACTCATACTAGACTAGTGTGATGTTTAACCAAAACCTTCACTATAGAAATAGAAAGCCCAACTGGTTAGGGCTATGCTTCACGAAGCCTTCATCGCCTTACTGAGAAGAATCAAAAGTTCCAATGATTGAGCGAGTACCAAAAATCATTCGAATAGCTGAAGAGAAACCTGTGCAGTTCTCCAATGTTGGCTTATCCACAGGTAGGAGAACCCTTTATCCTGAACACTGACGCGAGCAATGCGGGCTAAACTGCAGTAAATCCCGCATTGGATTTGGGGTTCCAGACACCCCTTTCCTGAAAGTCCTCATTGTACACTCCCTGAAAACCGCATTTTTTCTTGGCGGTTACGCCCCCTTTTTGTAGGAGGGGCTGTCAAAGTTTTGTTTTTTTTCAGAAAAATCCATTTTCCCAAGTGATTTGAAGGAGGTTTGGGGGTTAATTGGTACCATATGAAAGGTAATAAAAATACCTTCCATTTAAAAAATCGACTAGCCAATCGAGCCACCTTCGGCAGTTGTAGTAAAAAAACTGTCTTTTATATAAAAGGTGAAAAAGAGGCGTGCTTTAAAGTGGATGGGCCTAAATATTGGTAAAAAATGAAAGGTAAAAATTAGTTCTACACGGTCCTACTGTTTTTATGGGCGTAGAAAGCCCAACTGTTCTGTTGATTCACTGAAACATGCTTAAAAAAATCCCAAATGTTTATGTATTGGCAATCAACAAAAGAGCAAAATCCATATAAATTTTTTCTGTTTCCCACTACACATCTAACGTTTCTCGCTCTTTGCGACTGCTTACTTTTTGTACACTGTAATCACATCCAACAAACACAGACGCGTTTGGGATTGTTCAGCGCATTAGTATGCATACAGTTGCGCTTTCGAACCACTGGATCAACAATTTAATTGTCCGTTCTGCAATCACGAGAAATCTTGTGAAGTCAAAATGTAAATTTTAAGGGTCCCATAAAAGTGTTAAAATCATAACATGAAATCGTAATTATTTATTGCAGGGATAAAACTAGAAATACTGCCCGAATTACTTGCAGGGTTTGTCTTGAAGACTACCAGACATCTATAAAATTCCTTTCTGAATCGATTGATGTGTACAATGACTGGGTCGATGCGTGTGAAGCAGCAAACTGAACTGGATAAAATGTAAACTTTGAAATTTAACGCTTGTTCATTTCGTACGTTCCAAAAATCTCGTTAACGTACTTTTATTATTTAAATCAATCTATTCTTTTACCTTTTATATTTTTAAATCTTTCAGAACGTCCACTCATTTTATTTCGTTTACTCTGTATATAAAGTAGAATGAATATAATATTGCTTAATTAAACGTAGTTCTAAACTGATAAATGGTAAATGTTTGTATTTTTTCATTGTGAAGGTATTTGTATTAATTTTATTTATATTGCAATTATTTTTTTGGACCCCCTTTAACTCATACTAGACTAGTGTGATGTTTAACCAAAACCTTCTCTATAGAAATAGAAAGCCCAACTGGTTAGGGCTATGCTTCACGAAGCCTTCATCGCCTTACTGAGAAGAATCAAAAGTTCCAATGATTGAGCGAGTACCAAAAATCATTCGAATAGCTGAAGAGAAACCTGGGCTAAACTGCAGTAAATCCCGCATTGGATTTGGGGTTCCAGACACCCCTTTCCTGAAAGTCCTCATTGTACACTCCCTGAAAACCGCATTTTTTCTTGGCGGTTACGCCCCCTTTTTGTAGGAGGGGCTGTCAAAGTTTTGTTTTTTTCCAGAAAAATCCATTTTCCCAAGTGATTTGAAGGAGGTTTGGGGGTTAATTGGTACCATATGAAAGGTAATAAAAATACCTTCCATTTAAAAAATCGACTAGCCAATCGAGCCACCTTCGGCAGTTGTAGTAAAAAAACTGTCTTTTATATAAAAGGTGAAAAAGAGGCGTGCTTAAAAGTGGATGGGCCTAAATATTGGTAAAAAATGAAAGGTAAAAATTAGTTCTACACGGTCCTACTGTTTTTATGGGCGTGGCATAGTTTAAACGGAAGGTGGATAAATTTATATTTCATTATATTACAAATATAGGCACACTATAAAATACTATGCGTTCAATTATTTTATATTTAAGTAGAAGTTCTTCCTTTTAAAAGGCGTTTTCGGAAAGTATGGGCACACTGTAAAATACTATGCGCTCAATGAATTTATATTTAAGGAGTTCTTCCTTTTAAAAGGCGTTTTCGAAAAGTATGGGCACACTGTAAAATACTATGCGCTCAATGAATTTATATTTAAGAAGGAGTTCTTATTTTTAAAAGGCGTTTTTGGAAAGTATGGGCACACTCTAAAATAAGGAGGTTTGGGGGTTAATTGGTATCGAATCAAAGGTATTAAGGGTAAGTATTAATAAACAAAAAAAAGGACCAATCGGACCACCCTTGCCAGTGCTAGGGTAATAAGAGGGCGTTGTAAAAAGTGGGCGGACATAAATATTGGTACCAAAAAAAAGGTTGACATTACCTCTATACGACCATACCATTTTTATGGGCATGGTCCAATTTTAGTGGAACGTGCATCAGTTTGTATTGCTTTTATTTCCCCATACGAAATTAGGTTTTATATGGCGAACAGCAGTATAACCCGCATTTGGTGAGGGGTTCCAGACACCACTCTAAGTAAGCCCTCATTGAGCAGACCATGAAAACCGCATTTTTTCTTAGCGGTCACGCCCCGTTTTTGTAGGAGGGCCATACAAAGTTATGAATTTTTACACAAAAAACCATTTTCCCGAGTGTTTTACTTTTCCACCTTCCGTTAAAATTATACCACGCCCATAAAAACAGTCGGAACGTCCAGATCTAATTTTTACCTTTCATTAATTACCAATATTTAGGCCCACCCACTTTTAACCACGCCTCTTTTTTACCTTTTATATAAAAGACAGTTTTTTGACTCTACAACTGCCGAAGGTGGCTCGATTGGCCTAATTTTTTTTTTATATGGAAGGAACTTCGTCTACCATGCGACATTAAATTTGGATCACCACCAGTAGAGACGACAACAAAGGAGAACTACGCATGTGATCTAAGACATAGGATGATCGCTGTTCATGCTGAAGTAAGGAGCAACATAGTGGATGCCAGCAACCGGATGAAAATGAGATATGACGTGCGTGCGAACTGCGGAGGATTTCAGGAAGGAGATTTAGTTTGGCTATACAATCCCAAGAGAAGAAAAGGTATATCTCCAAAACAACAGCAAAGTTTGAAAGGACCTTACCAGATCATTAAGAGGATTAATGATGTCGAATATCGGATTCAACAAAGCCCCATGTGTAAAATGAAAGTTATTCACATTGACAGATTGACAATATACAACAACAGAAGGAGCAACCGAATCTGTTCGGGACGAACAGAATTAAGGTGGGGGTAATGTTACGAAAAGTATTTAGTAGCGCAGATGATGGAATTCGAATCCTTAGATAAATCGCAATGTACATACTGCATACTAAAAATAGGCACTGAATTAGAACTAAGCAGTTTTGAATAACATACTTTTACGCGGTAAGGTTTTTTAGATTATTTAATATGTAACGGATTATAAGTTTAAATCATTTTTTTATATGGAAGGTATTTTTATTACCTTTTATATGGTACCAATTAACTTCCAAACCTCCTTCAAATCACTTGGGAAAATGGATTTTTCTGAAACAAAAAAAAACTTTGACAGCCCCTCCTACAAAAAGGGGGCGTGACCGCCGCCTTATTTATGCCGCCCCAATAAGTGGGCGGAATGGGCGTGGCAGGGGGGCGTAAATTCGCATGCGGGTTATACTGCAGAAACGCCGGAAGACTGGTGTCAAACGTGTGACATGTGCGCAGCAACCAAAAACCAGAGGAAAAATGCAAAATACAATGTTGGAGCACCATTTGAGAGGGTGCAATGGACATAGCTGGCCCATTCCCATAAATAAGAGGCGGAAATCACTATATACTCGTGTGGCGTTTCCCAGGGCTCTGTTTTGTCCCCTACTCTGTTCCTCATTTTTATTAATGATCTCTTATCTGTGACTTCTAATCCAATTCACTCTTTCGCCGACGACAGCACTCTCAACTTCTCATATAAGTTTGAGGAACGTCCCTCCACTTCTCATGTGGAACTCAAACAACCACGCATGTTGACCACGTTAAATTTTGACCTTGACAGCATGATACAACGTGGAGAAACCAGTCGAGTAGTATTTAACGCTTCCAAAACCCAATGCTGTCTCCGATCGTCTAAGCGAATCCAAAATCAAACGCCATTATCCATGAATGGCACTTGCATCGAGGAAACTGAAAATCTCGAAATTCTCGGTATGTGCGTTAACGACAAGCTTCGTTGGAATGATCACATATTTACCGTCGCCAAAAATGCTGCGAAATCTTTAGGTTTTCTAGCCCGGTGCAAGAAATATTTCATCCCCTCTGATCTGTCTACTATATATGTACAAGGCTTTTATTCGCCCTAAACTTGAGTACAATTGCCATATCTGGTCTGGTGCGCCTAAAACTACTTTGCATCAGCTAGAAACGAAAACATTGCGAATTCAATAGATTCGCTTGAACACCACAGGAACGTTTCCAGCTTCTCACTGTTTTATCGCTTCTTCTACCAGCGGTGCTCAAGAGAAATAGCCAGCTGAATGCCACCTCTCCTTGAACTCAACCGCAATACTCGAGGCTCTCTAAATGCTTACAGTTTACCCTGAAGCACATCTTCGGTCCTACAGTTAAATTCAGGGATTCGTTCTTCAGCCGTACACCACGTATGTGGAATGCTCTGCCAAGCTCTGTCTTCCCACATCACTATGATCTACAGCATTTAAAACACAAGCTCATAGACATCTCCTCTTTTCTCCTCCTTTTCCTTAACGCCCACGCTGTGCCAAGCATATAGCCGAGCATTATAAGGGTGCGAATCCATTAAAGCGTGCGCGAATTATAAAAAAAAAGAAGCTAACATGGTGGCTAGGGCTTTCGTGGGCAAATGGATTTGCAGATTTGGAGTGCTACTGGAACTAAAATCCGATCAAGGGCGAAATTTTGAATCGCTAGTCTTTCAAGAGCTGTGCCAAGTACTCAACATCAAGAAAACGAGGACTACTCCGTTACATCCGCAGTCAGACGAAATGGTCGAAAGGTTCAACATAACGCTGGAAGCATCTGCGAAAAGACGTTAATGCCAACCAGGATAAATGGGATCGTTGTATACTGTTGTTTATGTGGTGTCATCGTAGCGCTGTCCACAACACCACTAAAAACTCTCCAGCAATGATTGTATTTGGCAAAGAACTTCGTCTTCCATGGGACATTAAATTTGGATCACCACCAGTAGAGACGACAACAAAGGAGAACTACGCATGTGATCTAAGACACAGGATGATCGCTGTTCATGCTGCAGTAAGGAGCAACATAGTGGATGCCAGCAACCGGATGAAAATGAGATATGACCTGCGTGCGAACTGTGGAGGATTTCAGGAAGGAGATTTGGTTTGGCTATACAATCCCAAGAGAAGAAAAGGTATATCTCCAAAACAACAGCAAAGTTTGAAAGGACCTTACCAGATCATTAAGAGGATTAATGATGTCGAATATCGGATTCAACAAAGCCCCATGTGTAAAATGAAAGTTATTCACATTGACAGATTGACAATATACAACAACAGAAGGAGCAACCGAATCTGTTCGGGACGAACACAATTAAGGTGGGGGTAATGTTACGAAAAGTAGTTAGTAGCGCAGATGATGGAATTCGAATCCTTAGATAAATCGCAATGTACATACTGCATACTAAATATAGGCACTGAATTAGAACTAAGCAGTTTTGAATAACATACTTTTACGCGGTAAGGTTTTTTTAGATTATTTAATATGGAACGGATTATAAGTTTAAATCATTACTGGTCTGGTCAAAAATGTAGTCAAATCGGTTGTGCGGTTTGTACGGTTTTTGTGAAAGAACATGATTGCACTTGTAGTTTATTTTTAGAAGATGACTCATTACATATGAGTATCGTAAGTTGTACATAAGGGAATAAGGCAACAATTTTCTGGTCTTTTCTCGATATTTTTATCTATAAGATTGGAAGTTTCTGAAAACTTTTCAATGAGTATTAAAGGTGACGTTTGCTGCAAAGCATTCATTAGTTATTTAAAATTCAACCAGTTAAGTTGTTAAAGTTCTTGCAAAGTGATAAACCTACCACCTAAGAGAATTATTGTAAAGTACAAGTGTTGTTGCAGTAGGTTAGGTTAGGTTGCGGTGACAGCTAATGGGCACTTAGACCATTCGCGGTCTTTTGTGTTACCACAGAATCTTATACTTTTCCCCTTTTCAGAAGATCCATTTAGAGCTCTTAATGAATCGGAGTATATCTCGCACTTTGCCGTTTTCGAGATCTGATAGGTTATTCATTATCCGCTTACCTAAGTGTTTGTGCCTTCTGTGCATTAGTGCCGGACATGAGTAAAGAAGATGCTCTATGGTCTCTTCCTCCTCCTCGTCACATGCAACCTCTGCAGAAGTCAATATATTTGACACCCATCCTTCTCGCGTGTTTCCCTAGAAGGCAGTGTCCTGTCATTATCCCTACAACCGTTCTTAGTTCACGTCTTTGTAGGGAAATAAGCGCAGTTGAGCGCTTCAAGTCCAGCTTCGGCCAGACCTGTCTTGAAATATTGCAAGTGTCGGTGTTTTCCCACCTAACATTTATTATTGTTTCTGCCTCTTTCCGAATCAAATTTCAGTGTCGCGATAGGAGTCTCTACCTCCGCCCTTTCCGGTAGCAGCTGGAGAGTCGTACCACGTCTAGCTAACTCGTCCGCCCTGCAGTTCCCCTCAACATCCGTGTTGCCCGGGACCCATATGATCCTTATATTGAACTGCTCACTTATCTCGTTAAGAGAGGAGTGAAAGCTCAACGCCACCTTAGATTTCAGTGAGACCGCGTCCAACGATTTTATGGCCGCCTGACTGTCCGCATAAACGTTAATCTTCTTTGAGGATAATACATTATGATTCAGCCAACTCATTACCTCTTCAATCGCTATCACCTCAGCCTGGTATACGCTGCAGCGATCAGGTAGACGGACAGAAATGCTTACTTTCAGCTTGTCACAGAAGACTCCTGCTCCTACTTTACCGTCTATCTTAGAGTCATCCGTCAAAAACTGTATTGTTTCGTAATCGGTTACGGATCCACTCTTCAGTCTTCTCTGGAGGTTATTGTTGTCCGAAAACCTTTTTAAAAGCATGACATTGGTGTTATGTAATCCAGTTTCGTCAGCTCCTGCTTTAGCGATTTAGTTTGACTGATTGACAGCTAACAGTCGCGTAGCCGTAATTGCCGTTGTTGCAGTAAGTGTTTATGTGTACTTAGAAAAGTAATCACCAATATAAATTGTGAACTTGAATCATTTTACTGTTTGTTTATTAAAGTTTTTTTTTGTAAATTAATAAACTTGTCTTGTGTTTTATTTGCCAACTCCTTTAGGAACTCAAAAGCTTAAATTTCGTAACAAGAGGTTAATCTTTATAAAAGGTTCGCCTGCGTTGGCTTCTTTGAGATCCTTTCTAACCACCTTTCACACGACCTAGAGAGCTGAAATTTCGTGAGCACTTCACTGTCAAGGGCTATTTCTGAGATCCCGCGTGTTATGCGTGTCAAGAGTCGCTTGTGGCGCGTGGAAAATTGTGTTAGCTGTGAAATAGATCCAACCCTTTTTAAACCAACTTCTAGTGTCATGAGCAATTTTTGAGATCTTGCGTGTTACACTTGTCGCGAGTCGCGTGTGCCACGTGCAAAATGGGTTAATCTTTTAAATAGGCCCAGTCCACGTCGACTTATTTAAGGTCCTTTCTAACTACCCTTCACATGACTAGAAAGCTGAAATTTTGTGAGTAGCTCATTGGCATGTGCCATTTTTAAGATCTCGCGTCTTACACTTGTCGCAAGTCGCTTGGAAAATAAGTTAATCTTTAAAATAGGCCCCGCCCGCGTCGACGTTTTGGAGCTCCTTTCTTAACACCTTTCACATGACCTAGAGAGCTAAAATTTTATGAGCATCTTAGTGTCAAGTGTCATTTCTGAGATCCCGCGTGTAACGAGTGTCGAGATCTCACGTTGCGAGTCCTGTGTGGCGCCTGTTATGCGTAAAAATTGGCAAATCCTTGAAAAAGGCCCCACCGGGTTGACTATTTTGGGGTCCTTTTCTTCCACCTTTTACATGACCTAGAGAGCTGAAATTTTGTAAGTACCTTAGTGTCAAGTGCAATTTCTGAGATCCCGCGAGAGAGTCGCGTTAGATACGTTAAAAATTGGGTTACTGTGAAATAGGCCCCACCTTTTTTTAACCACCCTCTACACGTCCTAGAAAGTTAAAATTTTGGGAATAGCTTAATGTTAAGCACGTTAAATTCTGACCTTGATAGCATAACAAGGTGGGGACTACATAATAGAGTTGAATTTAACGCTTCTAAAACCCAATGCTGTCTTCTGTCGTCTAAACGTAATTTAAACCCCCAACCTTTATCCATAAATGGTTCTTGCATCAAAGAAACTGAAAAGCTCTCAATTCTCAGTATGTGCGTCAACAACAAGCTTCGTTGGAACGACCACATATTTGCCATCGCCAAAAATGCTACGAGATGTTTAGGTTTCCTAAAACGGTGTAAGATGTACTTCACTCCTTCAGATCTGGCTACTATTTACAAGGCGTATATTCGCCCTAAACTCGAATACAATTGTATTGTCTGGGCAGCTGCCCCCAAGACTACATTGCATCTACTAGACAGAGTACAGAACCGCGCGTTAAAACTTATTGCTGACGTTCATATCGCGAAAACAACCGAATCGCTTGAACATCGTAGGAATGTTTCCTGCCTGTCACTGTTTTATCGCTTTTTACACAAGCGGTGTTCAAAAGAAATATCCAGATGCATCCCGGCTATTCTCCAACCCATCCGTAATACCCGTGCCTCAACTCGAGCTCACAGGTCTACTATTAAGCCTATCTTCGGACGTACTAACCAATTCAGAGATGCCTTCTTTAGCCGCACGATTGTTATATGGAATGATTTGCCTGATTCTGTGTTTCCGCATTTCTATGATCTGCAGTCGTTTAAGACTCGCGTGCATAGACATCTCATCTTTTCCTCTCCCTAATTTTCTAACGCCCACGCCGTGCTAAGCATTATAAGGGTGCAAACCCCTTTGGTGTGTACATTATAAAAAAAAAAAAAAAAAAAAAAAAAAGATGAAATTTTGTGAGCACCTCAGTGTCGAAGGTTATTTCGGATCAACATTGATGCGAGGACTTCTGCAACTTTTTGAGAATCATTACATTTTAATCGCTAACAGCAAAACTGTTGCCGTGATGTTATTTGAAGGAGATTTTACCTTCCTGATACACACTCATGTGGAGCAAGAGGCGCACCAGCAGTGAACAGCAAAGCATGTGTAATATACGGAAGGAATTTCTCGTGTCTTTAAAACAGTCGCAGGAATTAATGGCCCGTATAATTTTGTTGAGGTTATCGTCAAAAATGACATTTTATCGATTAACCAGTATGCCAGAAACAATCTTCATATGTTTTTAAAGAAGAAATTACGACCATTTAAATGGAAAATTTAGACATAATATAAAGACTCTAAGAGAAATGGTTCATAAATTGCAGACTTATAGACGTACGCACACATGCAAGAAATGTGGCTCTGATTACTGCCGCTTCTCATTCACAACACAAGTGAGTGAAAAGAATCATCACTAGTGAATCGAATGACTTCTTTAGAAGTGGTGGACGCATTTTTATCATAAATCGTAAAGTAAATGAACGTATATGAAGCTTTGGGGAGCAAATATCGGCATTCAACGATGTGGCTGCATTGAATCCATTCCTATTTACATTGCCAAATATATTTTTCTTGAGTTAGCCAACTAATATTGACAAAAGCATTGCTGAAGATATCAAGATTCATCATGAGGAGACTGACATTTCGGTAAGCTCTTTAAAATCTGCAGGTACCGGAAAAACATTTACGTTAAAAAGGCTAGCAGAGCAAATCAAAAGATGCTACGCAAACAAGAAGACATCAGTAAAGAGTTGTGCACTCCATGGTGAGGCTGTCCGATTAATTCATGGCTCAACGCGTCATTCGATTTTAATGCTTCCAGTACAAAAATATGGTTAAGTTCTAAATGTGCCAATTCGTTTCTTGCGTCATATGAAAATGCAGTGGAAGGATGTGCAATTTCTCATCAATGATGACATTTCAATGGTATCGTACGAGATACTGTGCATGATTGATCAGCGCTTGAAACAATTGAAACCCAGCAAGGACTGAATATGTTGATATTAGGCGATCTTTTGCAATTACAACCAGTAAGAGGAAGTACCGTTTTCCATCAACTAAACCGCATGCAGCCAGCAAAGCAACTCATTTGTGGCTTGAGTTTTCTTTCTGCAATTTCATACAAAATATGAAAGTCAGAAAGACGACAAAAAAGTTGTGTCACCCTGAACTTTTTTCGATTTTCAAAATGACTTGCGAGTGGGCCAGGTCAAAAGACACTACATTCAGATGCTTTTGACTTAATTGGAAGGAAGCAACATTGGCGATTTCGCTGTTGGGAGAGCTCTACGGATATATTCAACAATTAATCAAGTCGATAGATACAATCGCGTAGTCCTAGAATATTTTGGTCACAGTCACTGTTCAAGACAGGATTATTGGCACCGATCGCAACTTGAAAATTGCTGACTTGGAAAAAGTGATTTCAATTGACATCAACGAAACTGGAACATTATCAAAGAAAATGACACTCTTCACTGGTACAAAAGAAATGCTTCATTACAATGTGGACACAAGTAAGGGATTAATCAATGGTGCGATGGGCGAAGTTTTCGGAATTATCTGGCCACACTTCCGAAGAGATCAGAAGACATTCCATCAGTACAATTCAATTTTGGAATCAAAAGAATGACCCGATGAAGGTACAATTCCAAGCAAAATATTCTTATGGAACTGCAGAAAGACAAATGCTACCGTTGACTTTACCTTGGCCATCAACAGTGCAAAAAAGGCAAGAAACTATAGTTGATCTTTTTGGAATCGAATATGTTTGCACCAGGACAGGCGTACGTAACTTTACGTCGAGTTCGATTAATCGAAGGACTTTGGCTTGAAGATTTAAATTCAACAACACTTACATCATTACATATGGGCAATAGAAAGGCATATGAGGAAATGGGAAGATTGCATTAGCTCTCTATATATAAAAATTAATTGCCGTGCGGTAGTCTCGAAAAAACTTGAGAAAGGCTTGTTCGGTTTGGATGATCCTTTTTTTTTGTTCGTCTCAATACTAGGGTGCTTTAGGAAAGCCCCAAAGGAAAAGTCGGAAATTCGAGAAAATAAAAATTTCCGTTTTGTATGGGGATGCACTTCAGAATTGTATTTCGATGATGAGCATTCATTTATATAGCCACTTCTGATTACTTTCATTAGATGGCGCTAGTGGCAGACCTAGCCTATTATTTGTAATATGCATTACATATTACGATCCGATTATTCACACCATGCGGTTATGCTCAAACATTTCAGCAAGAATTTGTGCTCCCAATCCAACAACGAAGCGAGCAATTCTCAGAGAATTGCAAATGTTTTTGACGTGAAAACGTCGTACTACAAGGTTTAAGGGGTACATGTTCAAAAACTCAAATTTTAAATGTCACTATTTAACAGATGTAAGTAACGTTTTTTTAAGAGATGTTAAGTCACTTTTTTTACATATTTTAAGTAACGTTTTTTTTTAACAGATGTCACTTTTTTAACAGATGTTAAGTAACGTTTTTAACAGATGTTATGTCACTTTTTTTACATATGTTAAGTAACGTTTTTTTTAACAGATGTCACTTTTTTAAAAGATGTTAAGTAACGTTTTTAACAGATGTTATGTCACTTATTTAATATCCACTGCGATTTGGTCATGAGGAACTAGAATTTTTTGAACTAAGCAATTTCTCAAGCGATTCGTATGAAATTCGGTATATAGGACTAAGATACGACTATAAGACTTGTTCCTATGGAAATTCTGGGATCTGGCCAATAGGGTCTGGAATTTTGTGGACCAAGCCATTTCTCAAGCGATTTGTATGAAATTTGGTATGTAGGACTGAGATGCGACTACAAGATTTGTTCCTATGGAAATTCTTGGAAGTGGCCAATATGGTCTGGAATTTTGTGGACCAAGCAATTTCTCAATCGATTCGTATGAAATTCGGTATGTAGGA
Organism: Nephrocerus scutellatus; assembly: GCA_947095585.1. Taxonomy (NCBI): domain Eukaryota; kingdom Metazoa; phylum Arthropoda; class Insecta; order Diptera; family Pipunculidae; genus Nephrocerus; species Nephrocerus scutellatus. The sequence goes on along the minus strand of OX352761.1, from coordinate 79,062,529 downwards.
CTAAGATACGACTATATGACTTCTTCCTATGGATATTCTGGGATAGGGGCAATAGGGTCTGGAATTTTGTGAACCAAGCAATTTCTCAATCGATTCGTATGAAATTCGGTATGTAGGACTAAGATACGACTATAAGACTTGTTCCTATGGAAATTCTGGGATCTGGCCAATAAGGTCTGGAATTTCGTGGACCAAGCCATTTCTTAAGCGATGCAGGACTTAGATGCGGCTGTAAGACTTCTTCCTATGGAAATTCTGGATTATGATCATTATGGTCTGGAATTTCTGGAACAAAGCAATTTTTTCAAGTAATTCGTATTCAATTCGGTATGCAAGAGTAAAATGCAACTATAACCTGTGACGACAAAATTTCCATTATTCTTATGGAACTGCAGAAAGACAAATGCTACCGTTGACTTTACCTTGGCCATCAACAGTGCAAAAAATGCAAGGAACTATAGTTGATCTATTTGGAATCGAATATGTTTGCACCAGGACAGGCGTACGTAACTTTACGTCGAGATCGATTAATCGAAGGACTTTGGCTTGAAGATTTAAATTCAACAACACTTAAATCATTACATATGGGCAATAGAAAGGCATGTGAGGAAATGGGAAGATTGCATTAGCTCTCTATATATAAAAATTAATTGCCGTGCGGTAGTCTCGAAAAAACTTGAGAAAGGCTTGTCCGGTTTGGATGATCCTTTTTTTTTGTTCGTCTCAATACTAGGGTGCTTTAGGAAAGCCCCAAAGGAAAAGTCGGAAATTCGAGAAAATAAAAATTTCCGTTTTGTATGGGGATGCACTTCAGAATTGTATTTCGATGATGAGCATTCATTTATATAGCCACTTCTGATTACTTTCATTATATGGCGCTAGTGGCGGACCTAGCCTATTATTTGTAATATGCATTACATATTACGATCCGATTATTCACACCATGCGGTTATGCTCAAACATTTCAGCGAGAATTTGTGCTCCCAATCCAACAACGAAGCGAGCAATTCTCAGAGAATTGCAAATGTTTTTGACGTGAAAACGTCGTACTACAAGGTTTAAGGGGTACATGTTCAAAAACTCAAATTTTAAATGTCACTATTTAACAGATGTAAGTAACGTTTTTTTAACAGATGTTAAGTCACTTTTTTTACATATGTTAAGTAAAGTTTTTTTTAACAGATGTCACTTTTTTAACAGATGTTAAGTAACGTTTTTAACAGACGTTATGTCACTTTTTTTACATATGTTAAGTAACGTTTTTTTTTTTAACAGATGTCACTTTTTTAACAGATGTTAAGTAACGTTTTTAACAGATGTTATGTCACTTATTTAATATCCACTGCGATTTGGTCATGAGGAACTAGAATTTTTTGAACTAAGCAATTCCTCAAGCGATTCGTATGAAATTCGGTATATAGGACTAAGATACGACTATAAGACTTGTTCCTATGGAAATTCTGGGATCTGGCCAATAGGGTCTGGAATTTTGTGGACCAAGCCATTTCTCAAGCGATTTGTATGAAATTTGGTATGTAGGACTGAGATGCGACTACAAGATTTGTTCCTATGGAAATTCTTGGAAGTGGCCAATATGGTCTGGAATTTTGTGGACCAAGCAATTTCTCAATCGATTCGTATGAAATTCGGTATGTAGGACTAAGATACGACTATATGACTTCTTCCTATGGATATTCTGGGATAGGGGCAATAGGGTCTGGAATTTTGTGGACCAAGCAATTCCTTAAGCGATTCGTATGAAATTCGGTATGTAGGATTAAGATGTGACTATAAGACTTGTTCCTATGGAAATACTGGAATCTGGCCAATAGGGTCTGGAATTTTGGGGACCAAGCCATTTCTCAAGCGATTTGTATGAAATTTGGTACGTAGGACTAAGATGCGACTACAAAATTTGTTCCTATGGAAATTCTGGGATCTGGCCAATAGGCTCTGAAATTTTGTGGACCAAGCAATTTCTCAATCGATTCGTATCAAATTCGATATGTAGGACTAAGATACGACTATAAGTTTTGTTCCTATGAAAATCTGGAATATGATCATTATGGTCTGGAATTTCTGGAACAAAGCAATTTCTCAAGCGATTCGTATTAAATTCGGTATGTAGGAGTAAGATGCGACTACAACCCTTGTTCATATGGAAATTCTGGGATCTGGCCAATAAGGTCTGGAATTTCGTGGACCAAGCCATTTCTTAAGCGATTCGTATGAAACTCGGTATGCAGGACTTAGATGCGGCTGTAAGACTTCTTCCTATGGAAATTCTGGATTATGATCATTATGGTCTGGAATTTCTGGAAAAAAGCAATTTTTTCAAGTAATTCGTATTCAATTCGGTATGCAAGAGTAAAATGCAACTATAACCTGTGACGACAAAATTTTCATTACAGTAGAAATTTTCCATCCATATTATTTACGTATATTAACATAGAATTAAGCCTACATGCTACATGAATTATCCACTTTAAGTTTCTTTTCAGTATATCACAAACAAACTAATATGTATTTTTTTAATAAGATTTAAACGACAACTCCGTAAATACAATATGCACTTTATTCTGTCGGCTTCAACTTCCGACTGACTCTCATCACCATAAAGATTACATTTTTCTTTAAATGACTCCGTTACAATTTAGCATATAAATACAGGGTGACTCAAGTTACAAGTATATACAACATTTTCCCCTTTTTTGAATAGAACTTAATTTGTAGCAATTTATCATTTGAATTCAATTACATGCTAAAATAACAATTTATTTTTATATTTTATTTATTACAATGTATTTATAAAAAAAATTGTTGACAGTTTTAATTTATCACCTATGTATTACAAACTTTTAATTTAGTTTAATTAATAATTTAGGCTTGCAAACTTTGAATATTCGAATCTATTTGGAGTAATTCTATTGGATCTTCGTATCCATATAAAATCATCGTAACTTTCTTCGCTTCATTTCCTTTTTTGTTTTGACTTTCAATTTCTTTATTGTTCTCATGAATAATATCAAATGAAGGGTGAAACTTGTCTTCCAAAGCAGATTGTCTTATTTGATATCTGGACACCGTCGAACCATATTTATCAAAAATTTATGTTTTGATAAACACTTTAATATTCTACCTGGAATCCATTTATGACAACTGCGAAAATGATTTCGGTACATAATTTTGTCTCCTACTTTAAATGCATTATGATTTTCATTATTTCTTTCAACTTTTTTTTCATACGGTTTGTATTTTGTAATTATCATCTAACCCTATGTTTGCATTTACTTTCTCCATTTTTGGGTTAAAAGAATTCAAATGAGTTCTTGGTTTAAAATGAAAACATTTCCGCAGGAGATTTTAGAGTAACAACAGTTGAGGTATTATTATATGAGAATAATAACTTATCTAATTTTTTGTTGAGTCATCATTTTTTTTAAATTTGAGTCCAACAAAAATTTTTTAAAATACATTTTTACCGTCTGTACTCCTCGTTCGGCTAGGCCATTTGACTCCGGCTGATACGGTGGTGAATGTAGTATTTTAATATGGTTTTCTCTACCAAATTTTTCAAAAAGGTTTGAATTGAATGGTGGCCCATTATCAGTGACTATTTGTTTAGGCAACCCAAAATATTTAAAAATTGTAATAAGCTTGGCAAAAATGTGTTTTACCGATCCAAAAAATGGCAAAAAAGCCCCAATTACGGGACCAACATCGAAACCATTTGCTATGCCGCCAATAGTCTGTTTTAGACTCAACGTTGCTGAACTATCTAAGTTCGCGAAGAGTGCCAACATCAGTTGCAGAATTCGCAACATCAACAGCAGTAAGTAGGTCGTTACGGCCATAAACAAAGATGGGCACCAGAAAATTCGGTCTTTCCTACAATCGGGAAAGACTGAATTTAACACTTACACTGCTAAGGAGGACCGTAAAGAAATGTTGGTCCTAAAAGGCATACACCACTCCTTCGATACTGATGATGTCAAGGATGCATTAACGGCAGAGGGTATCCCTGTACTGGAGGTCAAACCCTTCAAATCTCAGAGGACCGACAGGAAATTTAACAATTTCATTGTCGAACTTGAGAAGAACTGCGATAAGGCAGCGGTTTGCTCAAAAACCCTCCTGATGAACCAGTTGGTACATTGGGAAAAACGTAAACCGGCAGGCATTACGAAGTGCAGAAACTGCCAAAAGTTTGGACATGTCGCAAGCAATTACGGCATGAAATACAGATGCGTTAAGTACAAGGACGAACACTTACCTGGCCAATGCCCGAGAAATGTAGACGACAAGAAAGACGACAACGTCTTCTGCACAAATTGCCAAACATCTGGACATCCTGCAAACTATCGAGGATGCCCTAAATATAAAGAAAAATGGCGGAAAAAGTAAAAACCGCCCAAAAGAAGATGGAGCAGCATAAGTTCGCCCAGAAATCTGCTGCAAAAGCTATAGTGAAAGGAGTTAGCTTTGCTAGTATAGCTGCTATGGGGACTGCTAGCAAGCCAGCAACAATCAACAAACCACCACCAACTATCCAAGCACGCAAAAAACCAGTAAGTAAGCAAGCTCCAAAACCGGCACCATCTACTGGAAAGTCTAACATCTTCGACAATACGGAAAGGCTATTTGGAGCAGATCTTTTCACAATTTTGCAGAAAGCAAGAGAAGTCGTGCCTGCTAATTATAGCAGTCTTGATGACAGGTCCAAAACAACCGTTTTGGGTCGACTTATTTGTGAATTATGTTCACAATAAGCAGGATAAGTATATTCTCATATAATGTAAACTCTATTTATTCGATAGCTAGGCGTATCACACTAAAATTATTTATTAAAACTAATAAACCTGACATTCTTCTTTTACAGGAAACTAATCTCACAAGGAGAAACCCATTGTTCAAGTTACCCCAACACCTGAACTACACATCAACTTTGCGAAAATAAACTGGAACCGGTTTAGATCAGAAGTCGAAGCTGGACTTCAAATTCCAGTGGCTTGTAGAAATCATGGAGAATAACGAAATTGATGATGCTATCAAAAATTTCGCGACTTCAGTGAACACAGCCATAGATCGGCAGAAAACTGTTCTAGCAGGGACCGCTTTCAACATCTACATGAGAATATTCAGGCAATATATGCTCACAAGCAAAGGCTTAGAAAACGCCTTCAGAGGATCTTCAACAGGACTCTAAACACAGTTAATGACAAATATCAGTCTGTATTTTCGCAACTGTGTTGTACAGTAATCATGCTTCGTCAAGCTTTGCGAAGTTACCAAGAAGATGAACTGACCAAACGACTTCGGAACATTAAACCAGGCCCGGATGCTTTTAAAAAGCTAAATTCTGTGATCGGAAAACGTATTTCTATTCCAGAAAGTATCACGTTTGGAGAGCAAGTAGCATCCAGTTCTGTTGAAAAAGCCGAAGCCTTTGCCTGTCATTTCGAAAGGAGCTTTACAGACCGACCACCAACTCATCTTCCAGAATTCATAAAGCAAGTTGAAAGTCTTGTGGAAGACACCACTTCCCCAAGAAATTTTGAAGTGCAATTCAAATGCACCCGTAGACGTGGATATGTTTGCAGGGACAGCTGTTGTCAGTGATTTAATTATGAGTGGAAACTCTAAAAAATCATCGGGCACTGACGGGATTTCAAATTTCCTGCTTAAAAAGCTGCCGGGTATCATATTCAACAATTGCCTTAACAACGGATACTTTGCAGACAACAGGTACAGGTAGCCAAAGTAGTACCAGTACCGAAGAGAACCGACCGCTCCAGTGTAACTGGTTACCGCCCCATAGATTTACTGTGTTGTATCAGTAAAGTATTGGAGTCTTTGATCCGTAAAAAGATCAATGCCTTTTGCTCGGAAAGAAATCTAATTCCTTCCTTTCAGTTCGGCTTTCGAGAAAAGCACACCCTCTGATGAAGCTTCACAGTGACGTCACTCGAGGACTGAATGTCAAAAGTAGTACAGTAGCCTGTTTGTTAGACATCGAAAAAGCTTTCGATAGCGTCTGGACAAACGGGCTTCTGTACAAACTTATTAGATTTGGTTTCCCCAATTATATTGTTAAAATAATTAAAAATTTTCTTTTTAACAGGGTCTTTTTTGTACGGAAGCCTATCGACAAGGAAAAGGATTAAAGCCGGAGTTCCCCAGGGCTCCAGACTTGGACCAGTCCTATTCAGCATCTTTACAGCGGATCAACCCACCAATACAGCCGGAGCAAGGACCATTCTTTTCGCAGATGACTCCATCACGTATGCCGTTTCCCGCTCCCCTGAGATAGCTGCCCGAAGAGTGGAGGAACACCTCCGAAATCTTTGGGATTACTACCTGAAGTGGGGACTGAGGATCAACGCCAACAAAACGGAACTCATCTGCTTCCGAGTACCAGCAACCGAAATAAGGATAAGAAAAATCGCAAGGCGGTGCAGAGCCTTAAAAATTACCCTTCCGGATAACACGACAGTAAACACCAAGTCAGAGACTAAGTACCTGGGAATCAACTTTACTGAGAGGCTCAAGTTTAACTCTCACATCGATAAAACAATGAAAAAAGCGTACTACGCTCTTCATTTGGTGCACCCGCTACTAAAAAGACGAAACGGACTGTCTAACAACACCAGGCTGCACATTTACAAGCAGCTCATCAGGCCAGTGATAACCTATGGCTATCCCATATGGTTCACCGTCTCACCAACAACGATGAAGAAGATCTCCCTTTTTGAAAGGAAGCTATAAATTTGTGTCGACTGCAAGACTTTACGAAGTAGCAGGTCTGCTGCCAATAACCGACCACTTGTTCCAAATGGCGAGGAAGTTCGTCGACGGATTGGAAACTTATCCAAGTCCTGAGATGCAAGGACTGTGAACCGAGGAAATCGAGCCAAATCACCGGTACATACAAATTAAATTATTACAAGTTTAACTGTTTAAAAAAAATACTTTTTTAGTGAGGCAGTACCTCTTTATTCTTTAAGCAAATTAGAACTAACTTACACTATTGGTCAACTATTGGTTCTGTGTTTGGTATTGCCACCGACGCTGCTGATTTGATGTTTCTGTTTTTCAGCTTGAATAGTCTAAATGTGACAAAAATGATTAGCAAGATTAATGTGGAAAAAACGGCTAAGTTGCTGTAATTATTCAAGGCGTAAATGTGCTGTGAATTATTAGGCTGTAGTTCCCTTATCATCTGGAGTGAAAGTACTTCCTCTGCGTCTTGTTTGATAGAAGAAGGTTGTAGAACAGCTGGTAGTGGTTTGTATGAAGATATCTCAGTTGCCTCAAAAATTTCGCTCTGTACCCTTATTGATGCGTTACGGAAATGAATGATGTAAGTTCCATCCAACTGCACTGTCTCATTATCAATTTCAATGGGTCCGGTGTATTGATTCAAAAATAGGATGCCTTGGGCGATTTCTTCAAGTGTTGGGATATGTTGATTGTTGACTTCCGTACAGTTCGGAGCTCGACTCTTGAGTAGGTGTGGGATGTACGATGAATTGCTTATATCTATAATACTATTCCTAGGACATACAGATAGTCTGTTATATACAGGAGGACAGGACTCCGTACATTTTGCTTTTGCACTCTAGTAAATTCTCGTATGGAATTTGTTTTAATGGTTTTGCCTATTTTTACGGCTTTAATTAAATTGGTTTTACAGGATTATATGGATGTAGTAGGTAAACTTATAATATAAAGAATCAATGAACTATTGGAAGCAATCTTTATTTGTGCGAATTCTAATGCCTCTAACACATTGACGTAAGGCATGCTTTCTTTAAGTAGAATTTCTTCAATTGTATTTATTCGAGAGGATGTACGTGTTAACGATATTGGCCTTGGCCCGGTGTATTGCGTATTCTATGTTTATAATTTCTTCTTTTACTAATCCTAGTTTTAGTTCTATATTTAAGAATAATTCATCCTTAAACTTATCGCTATCATCTATTTGCTTATTTATTTCATTTGTAATGTTAACAATTTCCTCAATTTTGTTGACAGGCATTTTATTTATAACAATCTGCTTGTTATTGTTTCTTAAGACATTATTTATTTTTTCGGTTATAATATCAAAATCGTGCCCATTGGGGCTTCCAGCTATAAATTTCCAGGCACTGCCTAGAAAATCCAGTGACCTTTTAATTTTAGTTTTAGGCATAAGTCTAGTTAGGTGTGTCCGGATTTGGGATATTTCACTTTTAAGGAAGGCGTCCATAGCTGCGGGGTCGAGAAAAATTTGTTTTCTAGCCGATTGTGTCTTGGACATACGTCCTTCCTCCCCTCTTAGAAGGGTAGTTAAGGGTTTCGCAAGCTTTGCGTAATCCTTAATAAAGCGGCGATAATAGCCGGAAAGTCCAAGGAAGGAACGCAAATCTTTCAGAGTTTGGGGTAATGGGAAGTTTTTTATCGCTTCGACCTTTGCGGGGTTCGTCATAATTCCCTCTGATGATATGATGAATCCCAAGAATTCGACTTCCTTTTGGAAAAAATGGCTTTTATCTAATTGCACCTTCATATTTGCATCATAAAGTGTTTTAAAAATGTCCTTTATGTGCCGGGCATGATCACTTTCAGACTTGCTGAATATTACTATGTTGTCAATATAGACATAGCAAGTTTGTCCTATATGCTATCGCAAGATGTCGTCAAGTGCCCTTTGAAAAATTGATGGCGCATTCTTGAGTCCAAATGGAAGTCTAGTGAACTCGAATTTACCATTGTTTATGGAAAAAGCTGTTTTTTCGATGTCAGATTCCTTGTAACGCTGTTAAGCTTCCTGTAGTCGATCACCATTCTGTATTTGTTTTTTGCCTGTGGAGTCTGGCTTCTTCGGTACGACCCATACCGGAGAGTTATATGGGGATCTGGAGCGTCTAATGATTCCATGCTCTAACAGCTCTTGAATCTGTCTCTCTACATCGGATTTAAGTGACATTGGGAAGGGGTAGTATTTACTATAAATAGGTGAATCGGTTGAGGTTCGGATTTCTCCAACGACCTTTGTAGTAAAGGTTAGTTTCTCATTAGGTTCAAAAAATAAGTTTGGGAAGTTATTAACAACCGAATTTAAAAGATTTTGCTGTGTCACTGTCATGTGGTCGGTTTTAACATTAACGGCATTTACTGTTGGAGAAGTCAACTGTTTGATTTTGACTTGGACAGAATTTAGAATGTTCATGAAGTTATTTTTTGTGTCTATTACAGCAGATAGTGCTTTAAGACTATCGTTGCCAATGATACCTTCAAACGTTTGTAAATTAGGTAGAAGATAGAATTTGAGACTGATATCCTTCGTATTAAAGAGATTAATCATCGTATGTTATGTTATACGGACGTCCCCAGCTATAGATCTTGCGAAAAAGGAATTTTTATTTTGCATAGGTTTTTCTACTAAAGATGGTTTTATGTAATTTTTGGAGGAGCCCGTGTCTATCAGAAATTTATACATGTCTCCGCTCTTCGTCTTGCATTCAAAGTATGGCAAGGAAGAGTTTTTTAGCTAAAAAAAATTAATATCGACGTGATCTAGTTGTTCAATTTTGGATTCGTTGATGTTGGGAGTTTCTTCTTCATTGCTCAAGCTCAGATTATGATAGTCTGAACAAAGTTCATCTTAGGGTGTATGGATGTGAAAATTAGACTGGTATTTGTCCATTCTAGGACGTTGCTGCATATGTGCGCCTGTTCTCCAAGGAGCACCGTTGAATCTCTGCCGATTTTGGTAATGAATGTCTCTAGCCAGGGCACTGTATCCTTGTGTTAAAGGTTCGTGTTTAATGGTTGGACCTGGTTGAGAAGGTCTCATTTGTTGGTTAGTTTGATAACGATTGGGAAAGGCTCTCTGCTTGGGGTTATTTTGGTTGCGACTAAGTCCCTGGTTAGGTTGGGATGAGTGATAAGGTTTTTGTATTTGTTGAGTAGGATAGAATTGATGAGCTGGGTATTGCCTATTGGGAGGACCCGCGTTAAAGTTTCGTTCCGGAAACGGGTTTGGGTTTTGTGGGCGCATGGGTTGCGGAGCTAAATTTTTTTTTAAATTCGTTCCTTGCGTCATATGAAAATGCAGTGGAAGGATGTGCAATTTCTCATCAATGATGACATTTCAATGGTATCGTACGAGATACTGTGCATGATTGATCAGCGCTTGAAACAATTGAAACCCAGCAAGGACTGAATATGTTGATATTAGGCGATCTTTTTCAATTACAACCAGTAAGAGGAAGTACCGTTTTCCATCAACTAAACCGCATGCAGCCAGCAACTCATTTGTGGCTTGAGTTTTCTTTCTGCAATTTCATACAAAATAATAAAGTCAGAAAGACAAGACAAAAAAGTTGTGTCACCCTGAACTTTTTTCGATTTTCAAAATGACTTGCGAGTGGGCAAGGTCAAAAGACACCACATTCAGATGCTTTTGACTTAATTGGAAGGAAGCAACATTGGCGATTTCGCTGTTGGGAGAGCTCTACGGATATATTCAACAATTAATCAAGTCGATAGATACAATCGCGTAGTCCTAGAATATTTTGGTCACAGTCACTGTTCAAGACAGGATTATTGGCACCGATTGCAACTTGAAAATTGCTGACTTGGAAAAAGTGATTTCAATTGACATCAACGAAACTGGAACATTATCAAAGAAAATGACACTCTTCACTGGTACAAAAGAAATGCTTCATTACAATGTGGACACAAGTAAGGGATTAATCAATGGTGCGATGGGCGAAGTTTTCGGAATTATCTGGCCACACTTCCGAAGAAATCAGAAGACATTCCATCAGTACAATTCAATTTTGGAATCAAAAGAATGACCCGATGAAGGTACAATTCCAAGCAAAATATTCTTATGGAACTGCAGAAAGACAAATACTACCGTTGACTTTACCTTGGCCATCAACAGTGCAAAAAATGCAAGGAACTACAGTTGATCGTGCCGTCATCTATTTTGAATCGAAAATGTTTGCACCAGGACAGGCGTACGTAACTTTACGTCGAGTTCGATTAATCCAAGGACTTTGGCTTGAAGATTTAAATTCAACAACACTTACATCATTACATATAGAAAGGCATAAGAGGAAATGGGAAGATTGCATTAGCTCTCTATATATTAAAATTAATTGCCGTGCGGTTGTCTCGAAAAAACTTTAGAAAGGCTTGTCCGGTTTGGATGATCCTTTTTTTTGTTCGTCTCAATACTAGGGTGCTTTAGGAAAGCCCCAAAGGAAAAGTCGGAAATTCGAGAAAATAAAAATTTCCGTTTTGTATGGGGATGCACTTCAGAATTGTATTTCGATGATGAGCATTCATTTATATAGCCACTTCTGATTCTCGTGAGGAGTTGTTGGGATCTCCCATCGGGCGCGTCCCCAGGTGGCGGATAGGGGAATGCCCTCACCGGCTTGCCGGCGGGTAGGTGGGAAATAAAATACCACCCGTGGACCAAAACCAACTAGGGGTGGTACCCCGATATAACTAACTGCAATGAGTAAAACGAAAGGAATTATTACCCCAGATGGTAAGCCAGACAATCTGGTGAATCCATCCTTCAAGGAGGCCGGTCCCACGGATTCTGGCGGGGACCAACCATTGCGTAATAAGGATGATGAAAATCCATTTCAGAGAAAACCGAGTATACTAAGATCACCAACTATAAAAACAACACATCAGAAACATGAAAATCTGTTTAATCCTTTCAACAAAAAGGATCGTAGTGTCAGTGAAAGTAAATCATACCTAAAAGTGAAATCTTCCCAAGCTGATGGGATCGAATTAAATGAGACTGTGACTTCTCAGGAGAAAGAAAATGTAGCACAAAACTCTGCTACAAGCAATAAAATTAGTGCATTGGAGCTGATTGTTGAAGAGCTTAAAAAAGAAATTGCTCAGTTGAAAGCTGATAACCTCAAGCTTTCGTATGAACTTCAGCAACGAAATGAATCAGGCAACGAAATGGAAGTTGAAACTTATCCTCAGTACGTTACTGATGAGGAGAAACTTACGCGTGAATCTGATTGGGTCTTGAAGAAAACAAAAAAGAATCATAAGAAAAGAAAAGCGAGCAGCTCACCAGAAGTTAACATCAGTACTTCAGAGAAGGAAACTAATAACGGGCAACCTCAACCTATAAGGAACAAATTACTAGTAGAAAAACCTGTCCAAAATGAAAAGCCTACAAGAAGGAAAGTTAAACCTCCTCCGGTAATTCTTAGTAACGTAGATGACTTCAACGTAGTGAAAAAAATGCTGAGCGAAAAAAACATTAAACCCGAAATAAAGCTGCTGAATAATAAGCAAATTAAGATCAACGTGGATGATGAAGACGATTACAGAAATCTAAGTGGACTGCTTAATAAGACTGATATTGAATGGCATTCTTATGAAAATAAACTCACCAGGCCAATTAGAGTAATGGCAAGAGGACTCCATCCGACTTGTAAGCCCGACGAGATTAAGGAAGAGCTTAGTAATAAAGGGTTCAACATAATTAATGTGGTTAATGTCACGAAGAAAGTGAAAGAAAATGGAAGCCAACTAGTTCCATTACCACTTTTTATGCTTTCATTTGATAACATGGAGGATAGTAAGAAAAAATTTGATATTAGACATATTCCTCATATGAAAGTTAAAATGGAAGCCAAAAGAAGGAATAGAGAAATTCCTCAATGTAAGAGATGCCAACGCTTCGGCCACACAGTGAAATTTTGCAAAAGAGAAGCTAATTGTGTCAGATGTGCAGGTAAGCAGGCAGCAGTCACGTCACCCTGATGATAAGAGAACCCTAAATAATAAAACACAGATTTTGAGCAGAGAAATAAAAAGGCTAAAAGAGAATTCTTTTGTTAGCTACATGGAAAACTTGTCTACATTTAAAAAATCAAACTACTCGTTATGGAAAGCTACAAGTAATGTGAAAAGACCGGTTTCTCACATGGCACCTATCAGAAAAGCTGATGGCTCATGGGCGAGGAGTGATTTAGAAAAAGCTGAAGAATTCGGGAGTCATCTTGCTGAAATCTTTACGCCTAATAATATAGACTCTGATTTTGTGTTGGAGCAAGTAGAAAACAGTCGTGAAAGTAACATCCCTCAATTTCGAGTAAAGGAGCTTAAGAAAGAAATTAAAAATCTGAAACTGAACAAAGCTCCAGGCTTTGATCTAATAACAGCAGACATATTAAAGAATCTCCCATCCAAAGCTTTAACATGGTTAAGTTATATAATGAATGCGGCCCTAAAGTTCCGGTGCGTCCCAGGCATATGGAAAGTTGCTGAAATTATCATGATAAATAAACCTGGAAAACTTGCGTATGAAGCTAAATCGTACAGACCGATATCGCTGCTTCCCATGATGTCTAAACTTTTTGAAAAACTATTGTTTAATCGAATACAGCCTTTAATAGAAAGTTGTAATATTATTCCGAACCATCAATTTGGGTTCCGTGCAAAACATTCTAGCATAGAACAGGTTCACCGAATTACTAATGTTATAGAAAAAACACTCGAAGAAAAGAAAATCTGCTCCACAGTTTTTCTCGATGTGGCGCAAGCCTTTGACAAAGTTTGGCATCCAGGTCTCATTCATAAACTTAATTGCTTTTTGCCTAAAGGTTATGTAGAAATCCTAGAGTCATATTTATCTGAAAGATCGTTTAGAGTGAAACAAGGAAATGAATACTCTCCATTAAAAGAAATTAATGCAGGAGTACCCCAAGGCAGTATATTGGGCCCAGTTCTATACTTGATTTACACAAACTTGATCCCACAAACAGATAATGTAATGCTTGCAACATTTGCAGATGACACTTCAGTAATGGCTGTTGGCTCAAACATCAATGAAGCTACGGATAAACTACAAACAGCTGTTAATGTGATCTCTAATTGGTGCAATAAATGGAAAATTAAACTAAATGAAGTGAAATCTACCCACGAAAACTTCACAAATAGGAAAATCGAAACCCTTCCTGTTAAAATAAACGACGTTGTAATTCCACATGATAACAAAGCAAAATATCTAGGAATGACACTAGATGCAAAACTTAGATGGAAAGAACACATCAAGATAAAAAGGAAAGAGCTCGATTGCAGATACAGAAATATGTATTGGCTGATTGGACGGCGCTCAAAATTATCGATATACAACAAAATTTTGATTTACAACCAAATTTTAAAACCGGTGTGGACATACGGTATTCAACTATGGGGCTGTGCTAAGCGGTCTAATCTTCAAAGTATCCAAACTTTCAAAACAAAGTACTACGTAATATACTGAATGCACCTTGGTATGTTCGCAATACTGATATTCATAGAGACATCAAAATCCCATCAGTGGTGGAGGAAATAAAGAAATTTGCTGCAAAGCATAAAGTTCGGCTAAACCAACACGTTAATGTGGAAGCATCAAGCTTGCTTCACTATCAAAATGTTGTGAGGCGACTTAAACGGACCAACCCGTTAGAGTTGGGTTAAATTTAAAAAAAAAATTTAGTAGCGCTGGAAAACTAATTAGTTTTCCAACTGTTTAAAATTTTTAGTACAATCCCAAAGAACTGACACGAAAATTAATAGTTAGCCTATCAAGACTAGTTTTAATACTAACAAGGGAGGAGGTTTTTAGTGGGTGTGAGTCCCACAGTACCAACATTGGGTCTCTTTCAAGATTTTCCTCCTTCCCCAAAACAAAAAAAAAAAAACTTCTGATTACTTTCATTAGATGGCGCTAGTGGCGGACCTAGCCTATTATTTGTAATATGCATTACATATTACGATTCGATTATTCACACAATGCGGTTATGCTCAAACATTTCAGCGAAACGAGCAATTCTCAGAGAATTGCAAATGTTTTTGACGTGAAAACGTCGTACTACAAGGTTAAAGGGGTACATGTTCAAAAACTCAAATGTTAAATGTCATTATTTAACAGATGTAAGTAAGTGGACTGCTTAATAAGACTGATATTGAATGGCATTCTTATGAAAATAAACTCACCAGGCCAATTAGAGTAATGGCAAGAGGACTCCATCCGACTTGTAAGCCCGACGAGATTAAGGAAGAGCTTAGTAATAAAGGGTTCAACATAATTAATGTGGTTAATGTCACGAAGAAAGTGAAAGAAAATGGAAGCCAACTAGTTCCATTACCACTTTTTATGCTTTCATTTGATAACATGGAGGATAGTAAGAAAAAATTTGATATTAGACATATTCCTCATATGAAAGTTAAAATGGAAGCCAAAAGAAGGAATAGAGAAATTCCTCAATGTAAGAGATGCCAACGCTTCGGCCACACAGTGAAATTTTGCAAAAGAGAAGCTAATTGTGTCAGATGTGCAGGTAAGCAGGCAGATTTTCCTCCTTCCCCAAAACAAAAAAAAAAAAACTTCTGATTACTTTCATTAGATGGCGCTAGTGGCGGACCTAGCCTATTATTTGTAATATGCATTACATATTACGATTCGATTATTCACACAATGCGGTTATGCTCAAACATTTCAGCGAAACGAGCAATTCTCAGAGAATTGCAAATGTTTTTGACGTGAAAACGTCGTACTACAAGGTTAAAGGGGTACATGTTCAAAAACTCAAATGTTAAATGTCATTATTTAACAGATGTAAGTAACGTTTTTTTAACAGATGTTAAGTCACTTTTTTTACATATTTTAAGTAACGTTTTTTTTTAATAGATGTCACTTTTTTAACAGATGTTAAGTAACGTTTTTAACAGATGTTATGTCACTTATTTAATATCCACTGCGATTTGGTCATGAGGAAGATTACATTTTTCTTTAAATGACTCCGTTACCATTTAGCATATAAATATAGGGTGACTCAAGTTACAAGTATATACAACATTTTCCCCTTTTTTGAATAGAACTTAATTTGTAGCAATTTATCATTTGAATTCAATTACATGCTAAAATAACAATTTATTTTTATATTTTATTTATAACAAAAATTGTTGACAGTTTTAATTTATCACCTATGTATTACAAACTTTTAATTTAGTTTAATTAATAATTTAGGCTTGCAAACTTTGAATATTCGAATCTATTTGGAGTAATTCTATTGGATCTTCGTATCCATATAAAATCATCGTCACTTTCTTCGCTTTATTTTCTTTTTTTGTTTTGACTTTCAATTTCTTTATTGTTCTCATGAATAATATCAAATGAAGGGTGAAACTTGTCTTCCAAAGCAGATTGTCTTATTTGATATCTGGACACCGTCGAACCATATTTATCAAAAATTTATGTTTTGATAAACACTTTAATATTCTACCTGGAATCCATTTATGATAACTGCGAAAATGATTTCGGTACATAATTTTGTCTCCTACTTTAAATGCATTATTATTTTCATTATTTCTTTCAACTTTTTTTTCATACGGTTTGTATTTTGTAATTATCATCTAACCCTATGTTTGCATTTACTTTCTCAATTTTTGGGTTAAAAGAATTCAAATGAGTTCTTGGTTTAAAATGAAAACATTTCCGCAGGAGATTTTAGAGTAACAACAGTTGGGGTATTATTATATGAGAATAATAACTTATCTAATTTTTTGTTGAGTCATCATTTTTTTTAAATTTGAGTCCAACAAAAATTTTTTAAAATACATTTTTACCGTCTGTACTCCTCGTTCGGCTAGGCCATTTGACTCCGGCTGATACGGTGGTGAATGTAGTATTTTAATATGGTTTTCTCTACCAAATTTTTCAAAAAGGTTTGAATTGAATGGTGGCCCATTATCAGTGACTATTTGTTTAGGCAACCCAAAATATTTAAAAATTGTAATAAGCTTGACAAAAATGTGTTTTACCGATCCAAAAAATGGCAAAAAAGCCCCAATTACGGGACCAACATCGAAACCATTTGCTATGCCGCCAATAGTCTGTTTTAGACTCAACGTTGCTGAACTATCTAAGTTCGCGAAGAGTGCCAACATCAGTTGCAGAATTCGCAACATCAACAGCAGTAAGTCGGTCGTTACGGCCATAAACAAAGATGGGCACCAGAAAATTCGGTCTTTCCTACAATCGGGAAAGACTGAATTTAACATTTACACTGCTAAGGAGGACCGTAAAGAAATGTTGGTCCTAAAAGGCATACACCACTCCTTCGATACTGATGATGTCAAGGATGCATTAACGGCAGAGGGTATCCCTGTACTGGAGGTCAAACCCTTCAAATCTCAGAGGACCGACAGGAAATTTAACAATTTCATTGTCGAACTTGAGAAGAACTGCGATAAGGCAGCGGTTTGCTCAAAAACCCTCCTGATGAAGAGTTGGTACATTGGGAAAAACTTAAACCGGCAGGCATTACGAAGTGCAGAAACTGCCAAAAGTTTGGACATGTCGCAAGCAATTACGGCATGAAATACAGATGCGTTAAGTACAAGGACGAACACTTACCTGGCCAATGCCCGAGAAATGTAGACAACAAGAAAGACGACAACGTCTTCTGCACAAATTGCCAAACATCTGGACATCCTGCAAACTATCGAGGATGCCCTAAATATAAAGAAAAATGGCGGAAAAAGTAAAAACCGCCCAAAAGAAGATGGAGCAGCATAAGTTCGCCCAGAAATCTGCTGCAAAAGCTATAGTGAAAGGAGTTAGCTTTGCTAGTATAGCTGCTATGGGGACTGCTAGCAAGCCAGCAACAATCAACAAACCACCACCAACTATCCAAGCACGCAAAAAACCAGTAATTAAGGAAGCTCCAAAACCGGCACCATCTACTGGAAAGTCTAACATCTTCGACAATACGGAAAGGCTATTTGGAGCAGATCTTTTCACAATTTTGCAGAAAGCAAGAGAAGTCGTGCCTGCTAATTATAGCAGTCTTGATGACAGGTCCAAAACAACCGTTTTGGGTCGACTTATTTGTGAATTATGTTCACAATAAGCAGGATAAGTATATTCTCATATAATGTAAACTCTATTTATTCGTTAGCTAGGCGTATCACACTAAAATTATTTATTAAAACTAATAAACCTGACATTCTTCTTTTACAGGAAACTAATCTCACAAGGTGAAACCCATTGTTCAAGTTACCCCAACACCTGAACTACACATCAACTTTGCGAAAATAAACTGGAACCGGTTTAGATCAGAAGTCGAAGCTGGACTTCAAATTCCAGTGGCTTGTAGAAATCATGGAGAATAACGAAATTGATGATGCTATCAAAAATTTCGCGACTTCAGTGAACACAGCCATAGATCGGCAGAAAACTGTTCTAGCAGGGATCGCTTTCAACATCTACATGAGAATATTCAGGCAATATATGCTCACAAGCAAAGGCTTAGAAAACGCCTTCAGAGGATCTTCAACAGGACTCTAAACACAGTTAATGACAAATATCAGTCTGTATTTTCGCAACTGTGTTGTACAGTAATCATGCTTCGTCAAGCTTTGCGAAGTTACCAAGAAGATGAACTGACCAAACGACTTCGGAACATTAAACCAGGCCCGGATGCTTTTAAAAAGCTAAATTCTGTGATCGGAAAACGTATTTCTATTCCAGAAAGTATCACGTTTGGAGAGCAAGTAGCATCCAGTTCTGTTGAAAAAGCCGAAGCCTTTGCCTGTCATTTCGAAAGGAGCTTTACAGACCGACCACCAACTCATCTTCCAGAATTCATAAAGCAAGTTGAAAGTCTTGTGGAAGACACCACTTCCCCAAGAAATTTTGAAGTGCAATTCAAATGCACCCGTAGACGTGGATATGTTTGCAGGGACAGCTGTTGTCAGTGATTTAATTATGAGTGGAAACTCTAAAAAATCATCGGGCACTGACGGGATTTCAAATTTCCTGCTTAAAAAGCTGCCGGGTATCATATTCAACAATTGCCTTAACAACGGATACTTTGCAGACAACAGGTACAGGTAGCCAAAGTAGTACCAGTACCGAAGAGAACCGACCGCTCCAGTGTAACTGGTTACCGCCCCATAGATTTACTGTGTTGTATCAGTAAAGTATTGGAGTCTTTGATCCGTAAAAAGATCAATGCCTTTTGCTCGGAAAGAAATCTAATTCCTTCCTTTCAGTTCGGCTTTCGAGAAAAGCACACCCTCTGATGAAGCTTCACAGTGACGTCACTCGAGGACTGAATGTCAAAAGTAGTACAGTAGCCTGTTTGTTAGACATCGATAGCGTCTGGACAAACGGGCTTCTGTACAAACTTATTAGATTTGGTTTCCCCAATTATATTGTTAAAATAATTAAAAATTTTCTTTTTAACAGGGTCTTTTTTGTACGGAAGCCTATCGACAAGGAAAAGGATTAAAGCCGGAGTTCCCCAGGGCTCCAGACTTGGACCAGTCCTATTAAGCATCTTTACGGAGGATCAACCCACCAATACAGCCGGAGCAAGGACCATGCTTTTCGCGGATGACTCCATCACGTATGCCGTTTCACGCTCCCCTGAGATAGCTGCCCGAAGAGTGGAGGAACACCTCCGAAATCTTTGGGAGTACTACCTGAAGTGGGGACTGAAGATCAACGCCAACAAAATGGAACTCATCTGCTTCCGAGTACCAGCAACCGAAACAAGGATAAGAAAAATCGCAAGGCGGTGCATAGCCTTAAAAATTACCCTTCCGGATAACACGACAGTAAACACCAAGTCAGAGACTAAGTACCTGGGAATCAACTTTACTGAGAGGCTCAAGTTTAACTCTCACATCGATAAAACAATGAAAAAAGCGTACTACGCTCTTCATTTGGTGCACCCGCTACTAAAAAGACGAAACGGACTGTCTAACAACACCAGGCTGCTCATTTACAAGCAGCTCATCAGGCCAGTGATAACCTATGGCTATCCCATATGGTTCACCGTCTCACCAACAACGATGAAGAAGATATCCCTTTTTGAAAGGAAGCTATAAATTTGTGTCGACTGCAAGACTTTACAAAGTAGCAGGTCTGCTGCCAATAACCGACCACTTGTTCCAAATGGCGAGGAGACTTATCCAAGTCCTGAGATGCAAGGACTGTGAAGCGAGGAAATCGAGCCAAATCACCGGTACATACAAATTAAGTTATTACAAGTTTAACTGTTTAAAAAAAATACTTTTTTAGTGAGGCAGTACCTCTTTATTCTTTAAGCAAATTAGAACTAACTTACACTATTGGTCAACTATTGGTTCTGTGTTTGGTATGTGGTATGGTATGGTATTGGTATGTGGAAAAAACGGCTAAGTTGCTGTAATTATTCAAGGCGTAAATGTGCTGTGAATTATTAGCCTGTAGTTCCTTTATCATCTGGAGTGAAAGTACTTCCTCTGCGTCTTGTTTGATAGAAGAAGGTTGTAGAACAGCTGGTAGTGGTTTGTATGAAGACATCTCAGTTGCCTCAAAAATTTCGCTCTGTACCCTTATTGATGCGTTACGGAAATGAATGATGTAAGTTCCATCCAACTGCACTGTCTCATTATCAATTTCGATGGGTCCGGTGTATTGATTCAAAAAAAGGATGCCTTGGGCGATTTCTTCAAGTGTTGGGATATGTTGATTGTTGACTTCCGTACAGTTCGGAGCTCGACTCTTGAGTAGGTGTGGGATGTACGATGAATTGCTTATATCTATAATACTATTCCTAGGACATACAGATAGTCTGTTATATACAGGAGGACAGGACTCCGTATATTTTGCTTTTGCACTCTAGTAAATTCTCGTATGGATTTTTTTTTAATGGTTTTGCCTTTTTTTACGGCTTTAATTAAATTGGTTTTACAGGATTATATGGATGTAGTAGGTAAACTTATAATATAAAGAATCAATGAACTATTGGAAGCAATCTTTATTTGTGCGAATTCTAATGCCTCTAACACATTGACGTAAGGCATGCTTTCTTTAATTAGAATTTCTTCAATTGTATTTATTCGAGAGGATGTACGTGTTAACGATATTGGCCTTGGCCCGGTGTATTGCGTATTCTATGTTTATAATTTCTTCTTTTACTAATCCTAGTTTTAGTTCTATATTTAAGAATAATTCATCCTTAAACTTATCGCTATCATCTATTTGCTTATTTATTTCATTTGTAATGTTAACAATTTCCTCAATTTTGTTGACAGGCATTTTATTTATAACAATCTGATTGTTATTGTTTCTTAAGACATTATTTATTTTTTCGGTTATAATATCAAAATCGTGCCCATTGGGGCTTCCAGCTATAAATTTCCAGGCACTGCCTAGAAAATCCAGTGACCTTTTAATTTTAGTTTTAGGCATAAGTCTAGTTAGGTGTGTCCGGATTTGGGATATTTCAGTTTTAAGGAAGGCGTCCATAGCTGCGGGGTCGAGAAAAATTTGTTTTCTAGCCGATTGTGTCTTGGACATACGTCCTTCCTCCCCTCTTAGAAGGGTAGTTAAGGGTTTCGCAAGCTTTGCGTAATCCTTAATAAAGCGGCGATAATAGCCGGAAAGTCCAAGGAAGGAACGCAAATCTTTCAGAGTTTGGGGTAATGGGAAGTTTTTTATCGCTTCGACCTTTGCGGGGTTCGTCATAATTCCCTCTGATGATATGATGAATCCCAAGAATTCGACTTCCTTTTGGAAAAAATGGCGTTTATCCAATTGCACCTTCATATTTGCATCATAAAGTGTTTTAAAAATGTCCTTTATGTGCCGGGCATGATCACTTTCAGTCTTGCTGAATATTACTATGTCGTCAATATAGACATAGCAAGTTTGTCATATATGCTATCGCAAGATGTCGTCAAGTGCCCTTTAAAAAATTGATGGCGCATTCTTGAGTCCAAATGGAAGTCTAGTGAACTCGAATTTACCATTGTTTATGGAAAAAGCTGTTTTTTCGATGTCAGATTCCTTGTAACGCTGTTAAGCTTCCTGTAGTCGATCACCATTCTGTATTTGTTTTTTGCCTGTGGAGTCTGGCTTCTTCGGTACGACCCATACCGGAGAGTTATATGGGGATCTGGAGCGTCTAATGATTCCATGCTATAACAGCTCTTGAATCTGTCTCTCTACATCGGATTTAAGTGACATTGGGAAGGGGTAGTATTTACTATAAATAGGTGAATCGGTTGAGGTTCGGATTTCTCCAACGACCTTTGTAGTAAAGGTTAGTTTCTCATTAGGTTCAAAAAATAAGTTTGGGAAGTTATTAACAACCGAATTTAAAAGATTTTGCTGTGTCACTGTCATGTGGTCGGTTTTAACATTAAGGGCATTTACTGTTGGAGAAGTCAACTGTTTGATTTTGACTTGGACAGAGTTTAGAATGTTCATGGTTAGTTTGATAACGATTTGGAAAGGCTCTCTGCTTGGGGTTATTTTGGTTGCGACTAAATCCCTGGTTAGGTTGGGATGAGTGATAAGGTTTTTGTATTTGTTGAGTAGGATAGAATTGATGAGCTGGGTATTGCCTATTGGGAGGACCCGCGTTAAAGTTTCGTACCGGAAACGAGTTTGGGTTTTGTGGGCGCATGGGTTGCGGAGCTAAATTCCTTTTTAAATTCGTTCCTTGCGTCATATGAAAATGCAGTGGAAGAATGTGCAATTTCTCATCAATGATGACATTTCAATGGTATCGTACGAGATACTGTGCATGATTGATCAGCGCTTGAAACAATTGAAACCCAGCAAGGACTGAATATGTTGATATTAGGCGATCTTTTGCAATTACAACCAGTAAGAGGAAGTACCGTTTTCCATCAACTAAACCGCATGCAGCCAGCAACTCATTTGTGGCTTGAGTTTTCTTTCTGCAATTTCATACAAAATAATAAAGTCAGAAAGACAAGACAAAAAAGTTGTGTCACCCTGAACTTTTTTCGATTTTCAAAATGACTTGCGAGTGGGCAAGGTCAAAAGACACTACATTCAGATGCTTTTGACTTAATTGGAAGGAAGCAACATTGGCGATTTCGCTGTTGGGAGAGCTCTACGGATATATTCAACAATTAATCAAGTCGATAGATACAATCGCGTAGTCCTAGAATATTTTGGTCACAGTCACTGTTCAAGACAGGATTATTGGCACCGATCGCAACTTGAAAATTGCTGACTTGGAAAAAGTGATTTCAATTGACATCAACGAAACTGGAACATTATCAAAGAAAATGACACTCTTCACTGGTACAAAAGGAATGCTTCATTACAATGTGGACACAAGTAAGGGATTAATCAATGGTGCGATGGGCGAAGTTTTCGGAATTATCTGGCCACACTTCCGAAGAGGTCAGAAGACATTCCATCAGTACAATTCAATTTTGGAATCAAAAGAATGACCCGATGAAGGTACAATTCCAAGCAAAATATTCTTATGGAACTGCAGAAAGACAAATGCTACCGTTGACTTTACCTTGGCCATCAACAGTGCAAAAAATGCAAGGAACTACAGTTGATCGTGCCGTCATCTATTTTGAATCGAAAATGTTTGCACCAGGACAGGCGTACGTAACTTTACGTCGAGTTCGATTAATCGAAGGACTTTGGCTTGAAGATTTAAATTCAACAACACTTACATCATTGCATATGGGCAATAGAAAGGCATATGAGGAAATGGGAAGATTGCATTAGCTCTCTATATATAAAAATTAATTGCCGTGCGGTAGTCTCGAAAAAACTTGAGAAAGGCTTGTCCGGTTTGGATGATCCTTTTTTTTTGTTCGTCTCAATACTAGGGTGCTTTAGGAAAGCCCCAAAGGAAAAGTCGGAAATTCGAGAAAATAAAAATTTCCGTTTTGTATGGGGATGCACTTCAGAATTGTATTTCGATGATGAGCATTCATTTATATAGCCACTTCTGATTCTCGTGAGGAGTTGTTGGGATCTCCCATCGGGCGCGTCCCCAGGTGGCGGATAGGGGAATGCCCTCACCGGCTTGCCGGCGGGTAGGTGGGAAATAAAATACCACCCGTGGACCAAAACCAACTAGGGGTGGTACCCCGATATAACTAACTGCAATGAGTAAAACGAAAGGAATTATTACCCCAGATGGTAAGCCAGACAATCTGGTGAATCCATCCTTCACGGATTCTGGGGGGGACCAACCATTGCGTAATAAGGATGATGAAAATCCATTTCAGAGAAAACCGAGTATACTAAGATCACCAACTATAAAAACAACACATCAGAAACATGAAAATCTGTTTAATCCTTTCAACAAAAAGGATCGTAGTGTCAGTGAAAGTAAATCATACATAAAAGTGAAATCTTCCCAAGCTGATGGGATCGAATTAAATGAGACTGTGACTTCTCAGGAGAAAGAAAATGTAGCACAAAACTCTGCTACAAGCAATAAAATTAGTGCATTGGAGCTCATTGTTGAAGAGCTTAAAAAAGAAATTGCTCAGTTGAAAGCTGATAACCTCAAGCTTTCGTATGAACTTCAGCAACGAAATGAATCAGGCAACGAAATGGAAGTTGAAACTTATCCTCAGTACGTTACTGATGAGGAGGAACTTACGCGTGAAACTGATTGGGTCTTGAAGAAAACAAAAAAGAATCATAAGAAAAGAAAAGCGAGCAGCTCACCAGAAGTTAACATCAGTACTTCAGAGAAGGAAACTAATAACGGGCAACCTCAACCTATAAGGAACAAATTACTAGTAGAAAAACCTGTCCAAAATGAAAAGCCTACAAGAAAGTGTTAAACCTCCTCCGGTAATTCTTAGTAACGTAGATGACTTCAACGTAGTGAAAAAAATGCTGAGCGAAAAAAACATTAAACCCGAAATAAAGCTGCTGAATAATAAGCAACTTAAGATCAACGTGGATGATTAAGACGATTACAGAAATCTAAGTAAGGAAGAGCTTAGTAATAAAGGGTTCAACATAATTAATGTGGTTAATGTCACGAAGAAAGTGAAAGAAAATGGAAGCCAACTAGTTCCATTACCACTTTTTATGCTTTCATGCTTTGATAACATGGAGGATAGTAGGAAAAAATTTGATATTAGACATATTCTTCATATGAAAGTTAAAATGGAAGCCAAAAGAAGGAATAGAGAAATTCCTCAATGTAAGAGATGCCAACGCTTCGGCCACACAGTGAAATTTTGCAAAAGAGAAGCTAATTGTGTCAGATGTGCAGGTAAGCAGAAGAATTTAAGAATCTCCCATCCAAAGCTTTAACATGGTTAAGTTATATAATGAATGCGGCCCTAAAGTTCCGGTGCGTCCCAGGCATATGGAAAGTTGCTGAAATTATCATGATAAATAGACCTGGAAAACCTGCGTATGAAGCTAAATCGTACAGACCGATATCGCTGCTTCCCATGATGTCTAAACTTTTTGAAAAACTATTGTTTAATCGAATACAGCCTTTAATAGAAAGTTGTAATATTATTCCGAACCATCAATTTGGGTTCCGTGCAAAACATTCTAGCATAGAACAGGTTCACCGAATTACTAATGTTATAGAAAAAACACTCGAAGAAAAGAAAATCTGCTCCACAGTTTTTCTCGATGTGGCGCAAGCCTTTGACAAAGTTTGGCATCCAGGTCTCATTCATAAACTTAATTGCTTTTTGCCTAAAGGTTATGTAGAAATCCTAGAGTCATATTTATCTGAAAGATCGTTTAGAGTGAAACAAGGAAATGAATACTCTCCATTAAAAGAAATTAATGCAGGAGTACCCCAAGGCAGTATATTGGGCCCAGTTCTATACTTGATTTACACAAACTTGATCCCACAAACAGATAATGTAATGCTTGCAACATTTGCAGATGACACTTCAGTAATGGCTGTTGGCTCAAACATCAATGAAGCTACGGATAAACTACAAACAGCTGTTAATGTGATCTCTAATTGGTGCAATAAATGGAAAATTAAACTAAATGAAGTGAAATCTACCCACGTAAACTTCACAAATAGGAAAATCGAAACCCTTCCTGTTAAAATAAACGACGTTGTAATTCCACATGATAATAAAGCAAAATATCTAGGAATGACACTAGATGCAAAACTTAGATGGAAAGAACACATCAAGATAAAAAGGAAAGAGCTCGATTGCAGATACAGAAATATGTATTGGCTGATTGGACGGCGCTCAAAATTATCGATATACAACAAAATTTTGATTTACAACCAAATTTTAAAACCGGTGTGGACATACGGTATTCAACTATGGGGCTGTGCTAAGCGGTCTAATCTTCAAAGTATCCAAACTTTTCAAAACAAAGTACTACGTAATATACTGAATGCACCTTGGTATGTTCGCAATACTGATATTCATAGAGACATAAAAATTCCATCAGTGGTGGAGGAAATAAAGAAATTTGCTGCAAAGCATAAAGTTCGGCTAAACCAACACGTTAATGTGGAAGCATCAAGCTTGCTTCACTATCAAAATGTTGTGAGGCGACTTAAACGGACCAACCCGTTAGAGTTGGGTTAAATTTAAAAAAAAATTTTAGTAGCGCTGGAAAACTAGTTAGGTTTCCAACTGTTAAAAATTATTTAGTACAATCCCAAAGAACTGACACGAAAATTAATAGTTAGCCTATCAAGACTAGTTTTAATACTAACAAGGGAGGAGGTTTTTAGTGGGTGTGAGTCCCACAGTACCCACATTGGGTCTCTTTCAAGATTTTCCTCCTTCCCCAAAACAAAACAAAAAAAAAAACTTCTGATTACTTTCATTAGATGGCGCTAGTGGCGGACCTAGCCTTTTTATTTGTAATATGCATTACATATTACGATTCGATTATTCACACCATGCGGTTATGCTCAAACATTTCAGCGAGAATTTGTGCTCCCAATCCAACAACGAAGCGAGCAATTCTCAGAGAATTGCAAATGTTTTTGACGTGAAAACGTCGTACTACAAGGTTTAAGGGGTACATGTTCAAAAACTCAAATGTTAAATGTCACTATTTAACAGATGTAAGTAACGTTTTTTTAACAGATGTTAAGTCACTTTTTTTACATATTTTAAGTAACGTTTTTTTTTTTTTTAATATATGTCACTTTTTTAACAGATGTTAAGTAACGTTTTTAACAGATGTTATGTCACTTATTTAATATCCACTGCGATTTGGTCATGAGGAAGATTACATTTTTCTTTAAATGACTCCGTTACCATTTAGCATATAAATATAGGGTGACTCAAGTTACAAGTATATACAACATTTTCCCCTTTTTTTAATTGAACTTAATTTGTAGCAATTTATCATTTGAATTCAATTACATGCTAAAATAACAATTTATTTTTATATATTATTTATTACAATGTATTTATAACAAAAATTGTTTACAGTTTTAATTTATCACCTATGTATTACAAACTTTTAATTTAGTTTAATTAATAATTTAGGCTTGCAAACTTTGAATATTCGAATCTATTTGGAGTAATTCTATTGGATCTTCGTATCCATATAAAATCATCGTCACTTTCTTCGCTTTATTTTCTTTTTTTGTTTTGACTTTCAATTTCTTTATTGTTCTCATGAATAATATCAAATGAGTTCTTGGTTTATAATGAAACAACATTTCCGCAGGAGATTTTAGAGTAACAACAGTTGGGGTATTATATGAGAATAATAACTTATCTAATTTTTTGTTGAGTCATCATTTTCTTTAAATTTGAGTACAACAAAAATTTTTTAAAGTACATTTTTACCGTCTGTCCTCCTCGGCTAGGCCATTTGAACCCCGGGTGGTGAATGTAGTATTTCAATATGATTTTCTCTACCAAATTTTTCAAAAAGGTTTGAATTGAATGGTGGCCCATTATCAGTGACTATGTGTTTAGGCAACCCAAAATATTTAGAAATTGTAACAAGCTTGGCAAATATGTGTTTTACCGAATTTTAAGGAATTTTGAAGTCCACGTCGACTTCTTTAAGGTCCTTTCTAACTACGCTTCACATGACTAGAAAGCTGAAATTTTGTGAGTAGCTCAGTGGCATGTGCCATTTTTAAGATCTCGCGTCTTACACTTGTCGCAAGTCGCTTGGAAAATAGGTTGATCTTTGAAATAGGCCCCGCCCGCGTCGACGTTTTGGAGCTCCTTTCTTAACACCTTTCACATGACCTAGAGAGCTAAAATTTTATGAGCATCTTAGTGTCAAGTGCCATTTCTGAGATCCCGCGTGTAACGAGTGTCGAGATCTCACGTCGCGAGTCCTGTGTGGCGCCTGTTATGCATGCAAAATTGGCAAATCCTTGAAAAAGGCCCCACCGGGTTGACTATTTTGGGATCCTTTTCTTCCACCTTTTACATGACCTAGAGAGATAAAATTTTGTAAGTACCTTAGTGTCAAGTGCAATTTCTGAGATCCCGCGAGAGAGTCGCGTGCGATACGTTAAAAATTGGGTTACTGTGAAATAGGCCCCACCTTTTTTTAACCACCTTCTACACGTCCTAGAAAGTTAAAATTTTGGGAATAGCTTAGTCTCTAATGGCGTTTCGGAGATCCCGCGTGTCGCGTTTCCGCCTGTGATACGTGGAAAATGGCTTTATCTTTGAGATAGACACCTTCTACACGTCCTAGAAAGTTAAAATTTTTGGAATAGCTTAGTCTCTAATGGCGCTTTGGAGACCGCGTCGACTATTGTGCTACATCACCCAGAGAGCTGAAATTTTGTGAGCACCTCAGTGTCGAAGATTATTTCGGATCAACATTGATGCAAGGACTTCTGCAACTTTTTGAGAATCATTACATTTTAATCGCTAACAGCAAAACTGTTGCCGTGATGTTATTTTAAGGAGAATTTTACCTTGCTGAAACACACTCATGTGGAGCAAGAGTCGCACCAGCAGTGAACAGCAAAGCATGTGTAATATACGCAAGGAATTTCTCGTGTCTTTAAAACAGTCGCAGGAATTAATGGCCCGTATAATTTTGTTGAGGTTATCGTCAAAAATGACATTTTATCGATTAACCAGTATGCCAGAAACAATCTTCATATGTTTTTAAAGAAGAAATTACGACCATTTAAATGGAAAATTTAGACATAATATAAAGACTCTAAGAGAAATGGTTCAAAAATTGCAGACTTATAGACGTACGCACACATGCAAGAAATGTGGCTCTGATTACTGCCACTTCTCATTCCCAAGACAAGTGAGTGAAAAGAATCATCACTAGTGAATCGAATGACTTCTTTAGTAGTTATGGACGCATTTTTATCATAAATCGTAAAGTAAATGAATGGGGAGCAAATATCGGCATTCAACGATGTGGCTGCATTGAATCCATTGCAATTTACATTGCCAAATATATTTCTCTTGAGTAAACCAACTAATATTGACAAAAGCATTGCTGAAGCTATCAAGATTCATCATGAGGAGACTGACATTTCGGGAAAGCTCTTTAAAATCTGCAGGTACCGGAAAAACATTTACGTTAAAAGGGCTAGCAGAGCAAATCAAAACATGCTACGCAAACAAGAAGACATTAGTAAAGAGTTGTGCACTCCTTGGTGAGGCTGCCCGATTATTTCATGGCTCAACACTTCATTCGATTTTGAAGCTTCCAGTACAAAAATATGGTTAAGTTCTCAATGTGCCAATTCGTTTCTTGCGTCATATGAAAATGCAGAGGAAGGATGTGCAATTTCTTATCAATAATGATGATAATTTTCTTGTTTTACACATCATTTGCAAAAATATACAGCAGCACCACACATACGTTTTTCGTCAGTGGAGCACCCAACATCTTTATTTATAGTTATCATAAATAAATACTACTAATAATATTCGAGACTCATTATTATAATTTAATTTGACTGTGTTCATGCTTGAATACAGTAAATTTTATAAAATTCACATTGCAATTCAAATTAGAGTGAATAACTAAAGGGCCAGCAGCGCGTTTATTTCCTACTTAATACTTCGTTCGCAATCATCATTAGGGGATACTGGAAAATAATATAATATAAATGAAAAAAAAACAGCTCTTAACAACACAAAATCACAAAATTATAAAAATCAAAATCATAAAATATAAATAACATTGTGAATAAAATATCAGTTTCTCGACAACTTTTACTGGGAAAAAGTACGAAAAACAATAAATATTGATAAAAAACAAACAAGTGCACAAAAATATGTTTCTCGACAACTTTTGCTGGGCAAAAGTACGAAAAACAATAATTAATAATAAAAAAAACAAACAAGTGCCTACTGTACGTGCCGTTGTGCATAAAAAAATATCCGTTTATTGACAACTTTTGCTGGGAAAAACAGCGGCTCTAAACAAAACAAGATTATATAAAACAAAATCAAAAAACCTAAATAACATCGTGAATAAAATATCTGTTCTCGACAACTTTTGCTGGGACAAAGTATGAAAACATTATAAATTCAAAAGAACAAAAAGTGTCTGCTAATGATCATCTAGCAGCGTCTCTAAACAAAATTATAAAAAACAAAAACATAAAAAACAAAACAAAGAAAATGCCTTTTATGGCTTTAAACAAAGAAAATGTTTTGAGCCAAAAAGAAACATTTTTGTCTAGTGTACAATTATTCTTTTCAACTAATATTTAAATTGACTAAAAATAAACTAATTTAAATGTATTAAGGAATGTGAGAAGTTGGGGTGCTGCTTAAAGTATTATAACAAATTATAACCAAAAATAACTAAATGCAATGAAATATTCGAGTTATTCTAATGTTACAATGATACAAATATATCCTCATTCTAATAAATTATTAGTTCGACTGACTCCCTTGTTGTATACAACTACTAATCACATTACATAATGGCTGATATATGCAATATATATATGAAATCCTCGCCGCCCACTTTGAATAAAAATATAAATTGGCCTTATTGTGATGGATGCCATAAGTGGTTTCAACCTGAATGTGTCGGTGTAACAACAGATGTCGGATTCGAACATCTTAAATCCAAAGACAGGTGGTTTTGCATGGAATGCATTAAAAGCAGTAATATCCAAGGGGTAGTGACTAGACTAATTAAATAAAGTGCAGTAGTGAGAAATGATCCTGAAGATGAAATTGAGAAATGGGTGTCAAAAAAGCTTGAAGAAATCTGGCCTAAAATAACGGGTTACTGTGATGAAATCAAACAGAAATAAGAGAGGAGTTTGCTGCAGAAACGGCTAAATTGAGTGATCGAATAACAAAATTGGAGAGCCAAATAGATCAACATAATAAGCATGATGAATGGCGATATAGGAAGGTTCTTATGTTATATGGCATTCCGGATACGATCACGACTTACGACCATGTTTTTATTATGAGAATTGCAGTAAAGCTGGGGTTGCAAGATTTTCATATTAATGATGTCGAAAATGTGGTTAAATTTCCAAAAAAAAGGAAGTGGTGCCAGAACATATGCTATTATGATATACTTCTTCAAACAGCTGAAGCGGAACCAGTTTATGTCAGCATATTTAAAACACTTGAAGAATAACCAACTGCTAATAACATGCATTGATCCAGTGTTGCCAGAAGCAAGGATTTATATTAACGAATACCTACCAAAACATATACATACTATTCTAACGAAAGCTAAATTGCTGCAAAAATCCAGGAAGATATCTAAGGTGACCATTCGTCGAGGGATGGTGGTTATCCACACGATGGATCATGATGAACCTAAAATTATAAAAACTTTGGATGAGCTTAATCATCTGACACTGTAATAGTTAACCTAGCAAAAGGTATTAAATTAAATTAAATAATAAATAAAGATATTTCAACTTCAACTTCTTACGGTTGTTCACCATCAAATTGAAAATGAATCTTGCAAATATAGAAAGTAAGTCTTATTTTATATTTCAAATATTTAATATAATTTTTCCTCTTTCTAAGCACACTGATTTTACTGACTGTCAGTTTTCTTGCACACTTTTTCTGAAAATTTTTGATGCCTCATATGGTTTTACGTAATAATAACATATTCACTAGCACATCTTCAATTAAAATGAATTGATTTAAAGTTTGTTATATTAATGCACGAAGCATTCCAGCAAACATTGATAAATTAAGAATGGAATTTGGCAGAATTTCTAATCATTTTGTTGGGGTATTAGAATCTCACCTTAAAGGGTCACATACGAATAGGAGTGTGGAAATTGATGGGTATAAATTGTTTAGAAATGATAGAGTGGGTAGAAGAGCTGGTGGATTTGCGTTCTACGTGCGCAAAGACTTTGCTAAGCAGCATCGTGTCAAGGTGCAATCTAAAGGCTCCTCAGTTAACTTAGAATATCTAGCTTTAGAGTTTTTCATAAACCAATCAAAGATCGTTGTGTAGCTTATATGCATGTTCGTGATCTTCCACTTGATGAACTAGGAGAGCTTTTATCTACATTTACCGAAGATTATGATGCGATAGTGTTGATGGGTGACCTTAATGTTGATATGTTGGATGCGACTGAAAGCAGGAATCTAGGAAACATCTTTGAATCTCTGAATTTGTTCACAACACAAACTAGTCCAACAAGAGTTAGTGATACAACTAGCAGGCTTTTGGACATTATTGTTTCAAATATTCCTGCAAAAACATCTAATTTTTACCAAAAACCGTTCACTGATCACGATCTTATTTCGATTAATTTTGATATTCCGGCTCAAGTACATGATGAATTCTTCTTTATTCGTGATTATAAAAATATTAATGTAACAGAGCTCCACAATGATGTACTTAACCTTAACTGGGACCCCATGAGTGAGATTGACACAATTGATGGTAAGTTTGACTTCTTGTACAAGAATATATATGACTTACTGCGTCAACATGCTCCTTACAAAATGATAAAGATAAGCTATAAACCGATTTCCTGGTTTAGTCATACGATCAAGAATAAGAAACAAGTAATTGACATTGCTAAATATAAATGGAGAAGAACACGTTCAGACGATGACAAGGTAATTTACAAGCGTTTTGAAAAAGAACTTAATAAGATGGTAAGAAGTGCTAAAAGGAGGTATTTACTTAACAAACTGAACCCAAATTTTGATACTAAAACTTTATGGAAGAATCTAGAAAAACAAGGTTTTAAAACAAAAGACTCTATTGAGAGTGTCCTAAAATTCTCTTCTGATGAACTTAATGAGGAGTTCGTCAAATTACCAGTAGGAATCAGCAATATGAGGCAAGCTATGATGAATTCTAATTATCAAGTTCCAACTAGAACTGTTATCGATACAGAAAATATATTCAAATTTACTTCTGTCTCAAATAATGAAATTTCCAAAGCAATTAGCTCTATCACCTCAAATGCAATAGGTGCTGACAGTTTGCCTCTTAAGTTTGTTAAACTATTATCACCTGTTATTATACCTTACTTAGTGTATTTATTTAACAAAATTCTTGAGTGTAACTATTATCCTAAGATATGGAAAGTTAGCAAAGTTATAGGATTAGCTAAGGTTAAAGATCCTCAATCAGCAGCTAAAGTAAGGCCCATTACTATCAAAATTAATTGCCAGTACTATCAAAAGTTTTTGAAAAAATTGTTTCGGAACAGATTAAACAATATCTTAATATTAATGATTTAATGACCCCACTACAGTCCGGCTTCAAGGCAATGCATAGTACCACAACAGTTGTAACCGATGTAACAGATTTTATAAGAGAAAGATTAGATAAGGGTAATTGTGTTGCTTTATGTCTACTAGATTTCAGTAAAGCTTTCAACTCTATATCTTTCAATAAATTTTATAATAAAATGCAAATTGAATTCATTTTTTATATTAATGCTTCAGATCTAATATTATCAATCTAACTGGTCGCTTACAATTTGTCGATGTTAATGGAAATAAATCTACTTACTTGACTCTTCCTGCTGGAGTACCACAAGGTTCAATATTGGGTCCGTTGATATTTTCAATGTACATTAACGACATCGGGAATGTAATACAGCATTCTAAATATCATCTTTTTGCAGATGATCTTCAAATCTTTTGTGAGGTAGATGTGGGGGGAGAGATAGACTGTCAGCTATTAATGATACAATTTCCCTTATGAATAGAGACATTAATAGCATTATAGCATGGTCGGAAAACAATCATCTGTTAATAAATTCGAAGAAGACACAGTCCATTATATTCGCATCAAGGCGGAACCAAATCACTAATGATCTCTCAGTTGTACGATTTCAAATTGGTCAAGATTTTGTGCCCTTTAGAGATACAGTTAAAAATTTGGGGCTAACATTAGAAAGTACCCTTAATTGGTCTGTCCATGTAAACGCAATTATACAGAGAATGTATTATGGATTGAGAACACTTTGGAGGAATGCAACATTGACTCCAATGAAGGTGCGATTATTATTGGTGAAATCACTAATTCTGTATAATCTCTTATATTGTGATGTGGTATTCTCGGAGCTGACTTTTAATTTATTATTCAAGATTAAAAGAGTTTTTAATTCATGTCTAAGATATGTTTTTGCATTGAAACGAAGGGATAGATTAACACCATATTACAATAAAATATTTGGATAATTATTTTAAACTTAGAATATTGACTATGTTTCATAAAATTATTATTAACCGTCAACCAAAATATTTGTATGACAAACTAATTTTCGCGCAATCTTCACGGACTCAAAATGTAATTTTACCAAGGGCTTATTTGAGAAGAGGTGCTAGGTTATGGAATTCGATTCCAACAAATATTAAAAATATTCCTCGATGGGACAGATTTAGAAATGAGTGTGTGAGATTTCTGAATAGTCGGTGAACAATGTGTGCGTAATAAAAGACAGTAATTATAATTATAATTACTATTATTATTATAAATATATATATATATATATATATATATATATATATATATATATATATATAAATATATTATATATATTTTTGTTTTATTATAAATGACAAAATTGTTGTATTATATATATATAAAAAAAAATATATATATAGTTATGATATACATATAGTGATTAAGATCAATATTCAACCAATGTAGCTAACTAAATGTAAACTGCTGTTTATGCAGTGTAATTACAATGTAATTACATGAAGCGACCTAGTTGTTGCATTGTATAAAAATTAAATTAATAAATGAAATGAAATGAAATGATGATATTTCAATGGTATCGTACGAGATACTGTGCATGATTCATCAGCGCTTGAAACAATTGAAACCCAGCAAGGACTGAATATGTTGAAATTAGGCGATCTTTTGCAATTACAACCAGTAAGAGGAAGTACCGTTTTCCATCAACTAAACCGCATGCAGCCAGCAAAGCAACCCATTTGTGGCTTGAGTTTTCTTTCTGAAATTTCATACAAAATATGAAAGTCAGAAAGACGACAAAAAAGTTGTGTCACCCTGAACTTTTTTCGATTTTCAAAATGACTTGCGAGTGGGCCAGGTCAAAAGACACCAAATTCAGATGCTTTTGACTTAATTGGAAGGAAGCAACATTGGCGATTTCGCTGTTGGGAGAGCTCTACGGATATATTCAACAATTAATCAAGTCGATAGCCACAATCGCGCAGTCTTAGATCATTTTGGTCACAGTCACTGTTCAAGACAGGATTATTGGCACCGATCGCAACTTGAAAATTGCTGACTTGGAAAAAGTGATTTCAATTGACATCAACGAAACTGGAACATTATCAAAGAAAATGACACTCTTCACTGGACACAAGTAAGTAAGGACACAAGTAAGGGATTAATCAATGGTGCGATGGGCGAAGTTTTCGGAATTATCTGTCCACACTTCCGAAGAGATCAGATGACATTCCATCAGTACAATTCAATTTTGGAATCAAAAGAATGACCCGATGAAGGTACAATTCCAAGCAAAATATTCTTATGGAACTGCAGAAAGACAAATGCTACCGTTGACTTTACCTTGGCCATCAACAGTGCAAAAAATGCAAGGAACCACAGTTGATCGTGCCGTCATCTATTTGGAATCGAAAATCTTTGCACTAGGACAGGCGTACGTAACTTTACGTCGAGTTCGATTAATCGAAGGACTTTGGTTTGAAGATTTAAATTCAACAACACTTACATCGTTACATATGGGCAATAGAAAGGCATGTGAGGAAATGGGAAGATTGCATTAGCTCTCTATATAAGATAGTAAAGCGAGCTTCTCAGCTCGCCATATGAATAATTGTAATTCAGCCTAAAGACTGAATTATCTTAAAAGGATTTTACTTTTTAAAAAAACCTTTTTTTTCTTAACCTTTTACCTTTTTTATAAAAAAAAAAATTTTTTCGCGCGTCATCACAAGTTTTAAAAAAAAATTACACGCGCCACACGCGCCGTGCGACACGCGACATGTGTCACGTCCACACGCAACGCGCAACACGTGACATGTGTCAAGTCATCGCAAGCCAAGTTTTAAAACAAGTAATTAAAAAAAAAAATACACGCGACGCGCGTCACGTCAACGCAAGCCAAGCACTTACCATTTGTTTTAAAACAAGTCCCATCAAATTCTGACTGGTAGAAGTCGGGATATACAACCGGACAAACCCACAAACCCATAAACCCACAAACCGACACACGTACGCCAGAAAAATTTTCTTGTCCTCTGATTATTAGCTTCGCCCTTCGGGCGCGCAATAAAAATTAACTGCCGTGCGGTAGTCTCGAAAAACCTTGAGAAAGGCTTGTCCGGTTTGGATGATCCTTTTTTTTTTTTGATCGTCTCAATACTAGGGTGCTTTAGGAAAGCCCCAAAGGAAAAGTCGGAAAATCGAGAAAATAAAAATTTCCGTTTTGTATGGGGATGCACTTCAGAATTGTATTTCGATAATGAGCATTCATTTATATAGCCACTTCTGATTACTTTCATTAGATGGCGCTAGTGGCGGACCTAGCCTATTATTTGTAATATGCATTACATATTACGATTCGATTATTCACACCATGCGGTTATGCTCAAACATTTCAGCGAGAATTTGTGCTCCCAATCCAACAACGAAGCGAGCAATTCTCAGAGAATGGCAAATGTTTTTGACGTGAAAACGTCGTACTACAAGGTTTAAGGGGTACATGTTCAAAAACTGAAATGTTAAATGTCACTATTTAACAGATGTAAGAACCGTTTTTTTAACAGATGTTAAGTCACTTTTTTTACATATGTTAAATAACGTTTTTTTTAAACAGATGTCACTTTTTTAACAGATGTTAAGTAACGTTTTTAACAGATGTTATGTCACTTATTTAATATCCACTGCGATTTGGTCATGAGGAACTAGAATTTTTTGAATTAAGCAATTTCTCAAGCGATTCGTATGAAATTCGGTATATAGGACTAAGATACGACTATAAGACTTGTTCCTATGGAAATTCTGGGATCTGGTCAATAGGGTCTGGAATTTCGTGGACCAAGCCATTTCTCAAGCGATTTGTATGAAATTTGGTATGTAGGACTGAGATGCGACTACAAGATTTGTTCTTATGGAAATTTTTTGAAGTGGCCAATAGGGTCTGGAATTTTGTGGACCAAGCAATTTCTCAATCGATTCGTATGAAATTCGTTATGTAGGACTAAGATACGACTATATGACTTCTTCCTATGGAAATTCTGGGATAGGGCCAATACGGTCTGGAATTTTGTGGACCAAGCAATTCCTTAAGCGATTCGTATGAAATTCGGTATGTAGGATCAAGATGTGACTATAAGACTTGTTCCTATGGAAATTCTGTAATCTGGCCAATAGGGTCTGGAATTTTGGGGACCAAGCCATTTCTCAAGCGATTTGTATGAAATTTGGTATGTAGGACTAAGATGCGACTACAAAATTTGTTCCTATGGAAATTCTTGGATCTGGCCAATAGGCTCCTGAATTTTGTGGACCAAGCAATTTCTCAATCGATTCGTATCAAATTCGATATGTAGGACTAAGATACGACTATAAGATTTGTTCATATGAAAATTATGGAATATGATCATTATGGTCTGGAATTTCTGGAACAAAGCAATTTCTCAAGCGATTCGTATTAAATTCGGTATGTAGGAGTAAGATGCGACTACAACCCTAGTTCATATGGAAATTCTGGGATCTGGCCAATAAGGTCTGGAATTTCGTGGACCAAGCCATTTCTTAAGCGATTCGTATGAAATTCGGTATGCAACACTAAGATGCGATTGTAAGACTTCTTTCTATGGAAATTCTGGATTATGATCATTATGGTCTTGAATTTCTGGAACAAAGCAATTTTTTCAAGTAATTCGTATTCAATTCGGTATGCAAGAGTAAAATGCAACTATAACCTGTGACGACCAAATTTCCAATTCAGTAGAAATTTTCCATCCACGAAGAAAAAAAAACAATATATAAATGAAAAAAAAAACCCTGAACTATATATATATTATTTACGTATATTAACATAGAATTAAGCCTACATGCATGAATTATCCACTTTAAGTTTCTTTTCAGTATATCACAAACAAACTAATATGTATTTTTTTAATAAGATTTAAACGACAACTCCGTAAATACAATATGCACTTTATTCTGCCGGCTTCAACTTTCGACTGACTCTCATCACCATAAAGATTACATTTTTCTTTAAATGACTCCGTTATAATTTAGCATATAAATATAGGGTGACTCAAGTTACAAGTATATACAACATTTTCCCCTTTTTTGAATAGAACTTAATTTGTAGCAATTTATCATTTGAATTCAATTACATGCTAAAATAACAATTTATTTTTATATTTTATTTATTACAATGTATTTATAAAAAAAATTGTTGACAGTTTTAATTTATCACCTATGTATTACAAACTTTTAATTTAGTTTAATTAATAATTTAGGCTTGCAAACTTTGAATATTCAAATCTATTTGGAGTAATTCTATTGGATCTTCGTATCCATATAAAATCATCGTCACTTTCTTCGCTTCGTGTTTTTTTTTTGTTTTGACTTACTTTATTGTTCTCATAAATAATATCAAATGAAGGGTGAAACTTGTCTTCCAAAGCAGATTGTATTATTTGATATCTGGACACTCGTCGAACCATATTCTTAATATTTATCCTAAATGTATGTTTTGATAAACACTTTAATATTCTACCTGGAATCCATTTATGATAACTGCGATAATGATTTCGGTACATAATTTTGTCTCCTACTTTAAAGGGCTTATACTAATTATATGAAAGGCGCATTTTTGAGAAGAGGTGCTAGGTTATGGAATTCGATTCCAACAAATATTAAAAATATTCCTCGATGGGACAGATTTAGAAATGAGTGTGTGAGATTTCTGAATAGTCGGTGAACAATGTGTGCGTTATAAAAGACAGTAATTATAATTATAATTACTATTATTATTATAAATATATATATTTATATAAATATATTATATATATTTTTGTTTTATTATAAATGACAAAATTGTTGTATTATATATATATGAAAAAAAAAATATATATTTAAATATGACAAAATTGTTGTATTATATATATATAAAAAAAAAAAAATATATATATAGTTATGATATACATATAGTGATTAAGATCAATATTCAACCAATGTAGCTAACTAAATGTAAACTGCTGTTTATGCAGTGTAATTACAATGTAATTACATGAAGCGACCTAGTTGTTGCATTGTATAAAAATTAAATAAATAAATGAAATGAAATGAAATGAAATGATGATATTTCAATGGTATCGTACGAGATACTGTGCATGATTCATCAGCGCTTGAAACAATTGAAACCCAGCAAGGACTGAATATGTTGATATTAGGCGATCTTTTGCAATTACAACCAGTAAGAGGAAGTACCGTTTTCCATCAACTAAACCGCATGCAGCCAGCAAAGCAACTCATTTGTGGCTTGAGTTTTCTTTCTGCAATTTCATACAAAATATGAAAGTCAGAAAGACGACAAAAAAGTTGTGTCACCCTGAACTTTTTTCGATTTTCAAAATGACTTGCGAGTGGGCCAGGTCAAAAGACACCAAATTCAGATGCTTTTGACTTAATTGGAAGGAAGCAACATTGGCGATTTCGCTGTTGGGAGAGCTCTACGGATATATTCAATAATTAATCAAGTCGATAGCCACAATCGCGCAGTCTTAGATCATTTTGGTCACAGTCACTGTTCAAGACAGGATTATTGGCACCGATCGCAACTTGAAAATTGCTGACTTGGAAAAAGTGATTTCAATTGACATCAACGAAACTGGAACATTATCAAAGAAAATGACACTCTTCACTGGACACAAGTAAGTAAGGACACAAGTAAGGGATTAATCAATGGTGCGATGGGCGAAGTTTTCGGAATTATCTGTCCACACTTCCGAAGAGATCAGATGACATTCCATCAGTACAATTCAATTTTGGAATCAAAAGAATGACCCGATGAAGGTACAATTCCAAGCAAAATATTCTTATGGAACTGCAGAAAGACAAATGCTACCGTTGACTTTACCTTGGCCATCAACAGTGCAAAAAATGCAAGGAACCACAGTTGATCGTGCCGTCATCTATTTGGAATCGAAAATCTTTGCACTAGGACAGGCGTACGTAACTTTACGTCGAGTTCGATTAATCGAAGGACTTTGGCTTGAAGATTTAAATTCAACAACACTTACATCATTACATATGGGCAATAGAAAGGCATGTGAGGAAATGGGAAGATTGCATTAGCTCTCTATATAAGATAGTAAAGCGAGCTTCTCAGCTCGCCATATGAATAATTGTAATTCAGCCTAAAGACTGAATTATCTTAAAAGGATTTTACTTTTTAAAAAAAACCTTTTTTTTCTTAACCTTTTACCTTTTTTATAAAAAAAAAATTTTTTTCGCGCGTCATCACAAGTTTTAAAAAAAAATTTAAAAAAAAAAATTACACGCGCCACACGCGCCGTGCGACACGCGACATGTGTCACGTCCACACGCAACGCGCAACACGTGACATGTGTCAAGTCATCGCAAGCCAAGTTATAAAACAAGTAATTTAAAAAAAAAAATACACGCGACGCGCGTTTACGCGTTACCATTTGTTTTAAAACAAGTCCCATCAAATTCTGACTGGTAGAAGTCGGGATATACAACCGGACAAACCCACAAACCCATAAACCCACAAACCGACACACGTACGCCAGAAAAATTTTCTTGTCCTCTGATTATTAGCTTCGCCCTTCGGGCGCGCAATAAAAATTAACTGCCGTGCGGTAGTCTCGAAAAACCTTGAGAAAGGCTTGTCCGGTTTGGATGATCCTTTTTTTTTTTTGATCGTCTCAATACTAGGGTGCTTTAGGAAAGCCCCAAAGGAAAAGTCGGAAAATCG
Source organism: Nephrocerus scutellatus (assembly GCA_947095585.1). Lineage (NCBI taxonomy): Eukaryota > Metazoa > Arthropoda > Insecta > Diptera > Pipunculidae > Nephrocerus > Nephrocerus scutellatus. The sequence goes on along the minus strand of OX352761.1, from coordinate 79,021,316 downwards.
AGAAAATAAAAATTTCCGTTTTGTATGGGGATGCACTTCAGAATTGTATTTCGATAATGAGCATTCATTTATATAGCCACTTCTGATTACTTTCATTAGATGGCGCTAGTGGCGGACCTAGCCTATTATTTGTAATATGCATTACATATTACGATTCGATTATTCACACCATGCGGTTATGCTCAAACATTTCAGCGAGAATTTGTGCTCCCAATCCAACAACGAAGCGAGCAATTCTCAGAGAATGGCAAATGTTTTTGACGTGAAAACGTCGTACTACAAGGTTTAAGGGGTACATGTTCAAAAACTGAAATGTTAAATGTCACTATTTAACAGATGTAAGTAACGTTTTTTTAACAGATGTTAAGTCACTTTTTTTACATATGTTAAATAACGTTTTTTTTTAACAGATGTCACTTTTTTAACAGATGTTAAGTAACGTTTTTAACAGATGTTATGTCACTTATTTAATATCCACTGCGATTTGGTCATGAGGAACTAGAATTTTTTGAATTAAGCAATTTCTCAAGCGATTCGTATGAAATTCGGTATATAGGACTAAGATACGACTATAAGACTTGTTCCTATGGAAATTCTGGGATCTGGTCAATAGGGTCTGGAATTTCGTGGACCAAGCCATTTCTCAAGCGATTTGTATGAAATTTGGTATGTAGGACTGAGATGCGACTACAAGATTTGTTCTTATGGAAATTCTTTGAAGTGGCCAATAGGGTCTGGAATTTTGTGGACCAAGCAATTTCTCAATCGATTCGTATGAAATTCGTTATGTAGGACTAAGATACGACTATATGACTTCTTCCTATGGAAAAAAAAAATTTCCGTTTTGTATGGGGATGCACTTCAGAATTGTATTTCGATGATGAGCATTCATTTATATAGCCACTTCTGGCGCTGGTGGCGGACCGAGCCTATTATTTGTAATATGCATTACATATTACGATTCGATTATTCACACCATGCGGTTATGCTCAAACATTTCAGCGAGAATTTGTGCTCCCAATCCAACAACGAAGCGAGCAATTCTCAGAGAATTGCAAATGTTTTTGACGTGAAAACGTCGTACTACAAGGTTTAAGGCGTACATGTTCAAAAACTGAAATGTTAAATGTCACTATTTAACAGATGTAAGTAACGTTTTTTTAACAGATGTTAAGTCACTTTTTTTACATATGTTAAATAACGTTTTTTTTTAACAGATGTCACTTTTTTAACAGATGTTAAGTAACGTTTTTAACAGATGTTATGTCACTTATTTAATATCCACTGCGATTTGGTCATGAGGAACTAGAATTTTTTGAATTAAGCAATTTCTCAAGCGATTCGAATGAAATTCGGTATATAGGACTAAGATACGACTGTAAGACTTGTTCCTATGGAAATTCTGGGATCTGGCCAATAGGGTCTGGAATTTCGTGGACCAAGCCATTTCTCAAGCGATTTGTATGAAATTTGGTATGTAGGACTAAGATGCGACTACAAAATTTGTTCCTATGGAAATTCTTGGATCTGGCCAATAGGCTCCTGAATTTTGTGGACAAAGCAATTTCTCAATCGATTCGTATCAAATTCGATATGTAGGACTAAGATACGACTATAAGATTTGTTCATATGAAAATTCTGGAATATGATCATTATGGTCTGGAATTTCTGGAACAAAGCAATTTCTCAAGCGATTCGTATTAAATTCGGTATGTAGGAGTAAGATGCGACTACAACCCTAGTTCATATGGAAATTCTGGGATCTGGCCAATAGGGTCTGGAATTTCGTGGACCAAGCCATTTCTTAAGCGATTCGTATGAAATTCGGTATGCAGGACTAAGATGCGATTGTAAGACTTCTTCCTATGGAAATTCTGGATTATGATCATTATGGTCTTGAATTTCTGGAACAAAGCAATTTTTTCAAGTAATTCGTATTCAATTCGGTATGCAAGAGTAAAATGCAACTATAACCTGTGACGACAAAATTTCCAATTCAGTAGAAATTTTCCATCCACGAAGAAAAAAAAACAATATATAAATGAAAAAAAAAACCCTGAACTATATATATATTATTTACGTTTATTAACATAGAATTAAGCCTACATGCATGAATTATCCACTTTAAGTTTCTTTTCAGTATATCACAAACAAACTAATATGTATTTTTTTAATAAGATTTAAACGACAACTCCGTAAATACAATATGCACTTTATTCTGCCGGCTTCAACTTTCGACTGACTCTCATCACCATAAATATTACATTTTTCTTTAAATGACTCCGTTATAATTTAGCATATAAATATAGGGTGACTCAAGTTACAAGTATATACAACATTTTCCCCTTTTTTGAATAGAACTTAATTTGTAGCAATTTATCATTTGAATTCAATTACATGCTAAAATAACAATTTATTTTTATATTTTATTTATTACAATGTATTTATAAAAAAAATTGTTGACAGTTTTAATTTATCACCTATGTATTACAAACTTTTAATTTAGTTTAATTAATAATTTAGGCTTGCAAACTTTGAATATTCGAATCTATTTGGAGTAATTCTATTGGATCGTCGTATCCATATAAAATCATCGATCGTCATTACTTTTAATTTAGTTTAATTAATAATTTAGGCTTGCAAACTTTGAATATTCGAATCTATTTGGAGTAATTCTATTGGATCTTCGTATCCATATAAAATCATCGATCGTCACTTTCTTCGCTTCGTGTTTTTTTTTTTGTTTTGACTTTCTTTATTGTTCTCATGAATAATATCAAATGAAGGGTGAAACTTGTCTTCCAAAGCAGATTGTATTATTTGATATCTGGACACTCGTCGAACCATATTCTTAATATTTATCCTAAATGTATGTTTTGATAAACACTTTAATATTCTACCTGGAATCCATTTATGATAACTGCGATAATGATTTCGGTACATAATTTTGTCTCCTACTTTAAAGGGCTTATACTCATTATATGAAAGGCGCATTTTTGAGAAGAGGTGCTAGGTTATGGAATTCGATTCCAACAAATATTAAAAATATTCCTCGATGGGACAGATTTAGAAATGAGTGTGTGAGATTTCTGAATAGTCGGTGAACAATGTGTGCGTAATAAAAGACAGTAATTATAATTATAATTACTATTATTATTATAAATATATATATATATATATATATATATATATATTTATATATAAATATATTATATATATTTTTGTTTTATTATAAATGACAAAATTGTTGTATTATATATATATAAAAAAAAAATATATATATAAATATGACAAAATTGTTGTATTATATATATATAAAAAAAAAAAATATATATATAGTTATGATATACATATAGTGATTAAGATCAATATTCAACCAATGTAGCTAACTAAATGTAAACTGCTGTTTATGCAGTGTAATTACAATGTATTTACATGAAGCGACCTAGTTGTTGCATTGTATAAAAATTAAATAAATAAATGAAATGAAATGATGATATTTCAATGGTATCGTACGAGATACTATGCATGATTCATCAGCGCTTGAAACAATTGAAACCCAGCAAGGACTGAATATGTTGATATTAGGCGATCTTTTGCAATTACAACCAGTAAGAGGAAGTACCGTTTTCCATCAACTAAACCGCATGCAGCCAGCAAAGCAACTCATTTGTGGCTTGAGTTTTCTTTCTGAAATTTCATACAAAATATGAAAGTCAGAAAGACGACAAAAAAGTTGTGTCACCCTGAACTTTTTTCGATTTTCAAAATGACTTGCGAGTGGGCCAGGTCAAAAGACACCAAATTCAGATGCTTTTGACTTAATTGGAAGGAAGCAACATTGGCGATTTCGCTGTTGGGAGAGCTCTACGGATATATTCAATAATTAATCAAGTCGATAGCCACAATCGCGCAGTCTTAGATCATTTTGGTCACGGTCACTGTTCAAGACAGGATTATTGGCACCGATCGCAACTTGAAAATTGCTGACTTGGAAAAAGTGATTTCAATTGACATCAACGAAACTGGAACATTATCAAAGAAAATGACACTCTTCACTGGACACAATTAAGTAAGGACACAAGTAAGGGATTAATCAATGGTGCGATGGGCGAAGTTTTCGGAATTATCTGTCCACACTTCCGAAGAGATCAGATGACATTCCATCAGTACAATTCAATTTTGGAATCAAAAGAATGACCCGATGAAGGTACAATTCCAAGCAAAATATTCTTATGGAACTGCAGAAAGACAAATGCTACCGTTGACTTTACCTTGGCCATCAACAGTGCAACAAAAGCAAGGAACCACAGTTGATCGTGCCGTCATCTATTTGGAATCGAAAATCTTTGCACTAGGACAGGCGTACGTAACTTTACGTCGAGTTCGATTAATCGAAGGACTTTGGCTTGAAGATTTAAATTCAACAACACTTACATCATTACATATGGGCAATAGAAAGGCATGTGAGGAAATGGGAAGATTGCATTAGCTCTCTATATAAGATAGTAAAGCGAGCTTCTCAGCTCGCCATATGAATAATTGTAATTCAGCCTAAAGACTGAATTATCCTAAAAGGATTTTACTTTTTAAAAAAACCTGTTTTTTTTCTTAACCTTTTACCTTTTTTATAAAAAAAAAAATTTTTTCGCGCGTCATCGCAAGCCGAGTTTTAAAAAAAAATTTAAAAAAAAAAAATTACACGCGCCACACGCGCCGTGCGACACGCGACATGTGTCACGTCCACACGCAACGCGCGACACGTGACACGTGTCACGTCATCGCAAGCCAAGTTTTAAAAAAAGTATTAAAAAAAAAAAATTACACGCGCCACACGCGCCGTGCGACTCGCGCATGTGTCACGTCATCGCAAGCCAAGTTTTAAAAAATGTATTTCTTAAAAAAAAAATTACACGCGCCACACGTGATGTGCGACACGCGACGTGCGTCACGTCATCGCAAGGCGAGCGCTTACCAATTGTATTTAAAAAAAAAAAATTGCACGCGCCACACGCAACGCGCGTCACGTGACACGTGTCACGTCATCGAAAGCCGAGTTTTAAAAAAAGTATATATAAAAAAAAAATTGCACGCGCCACACGCGATGTGCGAAACGCGACATGTGTCACGTCATCGCAAGCCGAGTTTTAAAAAAAGTATTTAAAAAAAAAATACACGCGCCACACGCGACGCGCAACACGTGACATGTGTCAAGTCATCGCAAGCCAAGTTTTTAAACAATTAATTTAAAAAAAAAAATACACGCGACGCGCGTCACGTCAACGCAAGCCAAGCACTTACCAATTGTTTTAAAACAAGTCCCATCCATCAAATTCTGACTGGTAGAAGTCGGGATATACAACCGGACAAACCCACAAACCCATAAACCCACAAACCGACACACGTACGCCCGAAAAATTTTCTTGTCCTCTGATTATTAGCTTCGCCCTTCGGGCTCGCAATAAAAATTAATTGCCGTGCGGTAGTCTCGAAAAACCTTGAGAAAGGCTTGTCCGGTTTGGATGATCCTTTTTTTTTGTTCGTCTCAATACTAGGGTGCTTTAGGAAAGCCCCAAAGGAAAAGTCGGAAATTCGAGAAAATAAAAATTTCCGTTTTGTATGGGGATGCACTTCAGAATTGTATTTCGATGATGAGCATTCATTTATATAGCCACTTCTGATTACTTTCATTAGATGGCGCTAGTGGCGGACCGAGCCTATTATTTGTAATATGCATTACATATTACGATTCGATTATTCACACCATGCGGTTATGCTCAAACATTTCAGCGAGAATTTGTGCTCCCAATCCAACAACGAAGCGAGCAATTCTCAGAGAATTGCAAATGTTTTTGACGTGAAAACGTCGTACTACAAGGTTTAAGGCGTACATGTTCAAAAACTGAAATGTCAAATGTCACTATTTAACAGATGTAAGTAACGTTTTTTTAACAGATGTTAAGTCACTTTTTTTACATATGTTAAATAACGTTTTTTTTTTAACAGATGTCACTTTTTTAACAGATGTTAAGTAACGTTTTTAACAGATGTTATGTCACTTATTTAATATCCACTGCGATTTGGTCATGAGGAACTAGAATTTTTTGAATTAAGCAATTTCTCAAGCGATTCGAATGAAATTCGGTATATAGGACTAAGATACGACTATAAGACTTGTTCCTATGGAAATTCTGGGATCTAGCCAATAGGGTCTGGAATTTCGTGGACCAAGCCATTTCTCAAGCGATTTGTATGAAATTTGGTATGTAGGACTGAGATGCGACTACAAGATTTGTTCTTATGGAAATTTTTTGAAGTGGCCAATAGGGTCTGGAATTTTGTGGACCAAGCAATTTCTCAATCGATTCGTATGAAATTCGCTATGTAGGACTAAGATACGACTATATGACTTCTTCCTATGGAAATTCTGGGATAGGGCCAATACGGTCTGGAATTTTGTGGACCAAGCAATTCCTTAAGCGATTCGTATGAAATTCGGTATGTAGGATCAAGATGTGACTATAAGACTTGTTCCTATGGAAATTCTGTAATCTGGCCAATAGGGTCTGGAATTTTGGGGACCAAGCCATTTCTCAAGCGATTTGTATGAAATTTGGTATGTAGGACTAAGATGCGACTACAAAATTTGTTACTATGGAAATTCTTGGATCTGGCCAATAGGCTCCTGAATTTTGTGGACCAAGCAATTTCTCAATCGATTCGTATCAAATTCGATATGTAGGACTAAGATACGACTATAAGATTTGTTCATATGAAAATTCTGGAATATGATCATTATGGTCTGGAATTTCTGGAACAAAGCAATTTCTCAAGCGATTCGTATTAAATTCGGTATGTAGGAGTAAGATGCGACTACAACCCTAGTTCATATGGAAATTCTGGGATCTGGCCAATAAGGTCTGGAATTTCGTGGACCAAGCCATTTCTTAAGCGATTCGTATGAAATTCGGTATGCAGGACTAAGATGCGATTGTAAGACTTCTTCCTATGGAAATTCTGGATTATGATCATTATGGTCTTGAATTTCTGGAACAAAGCAATTTTTTCAAGTAATTCGTATTCAATTCGGTATGCAAGAGTAAAATGCAACTATAACCTGTGACGACAAAATTTCCAATTCAGTAGAAATTTTCCATCCACGAAGAAAAAAAAACAATATATAAATGAAAAAAAAAAACCCTGAACTATATATATATTATTTACGTTTATTAACATAGAATTAAGCCTACATGCATGAATTATCCACTTTAAGTTTCTTTTCAGTATATCACAAACAAACTAATATGTATTTTTTTAATAAGATTTAAACGACAACTCCGTAAATACAATATGCACTTTATTCTGCCGGCTTCAACTTTCGACTGACTCTCATCACCATAAAGATTACATTTTTCTTTAAATGACTCCGTTATAATTTAGCATATAAATATAGGGTGACTCAAGTTACAAGTATATACAACATTTTCCCCTTTTTTGAATAGAACTTAATTTGTAGCAATTTATCATTTGAATTCAATTACATGCTAAAATAACAATTTATTTTTATATTTTATTTATTACAATGTATTTATAAAAAAAATTGTTGACAGTTTTAATTTATCACCTATGTATTACAAACTTTTAATTTAGTTTAATTAATAATTTAGGCTTGCAAACTTTGAATATTCGAATCTATTTGGAGTAATTCTATTGGATCTTCGTATCCATATAAAATCATCGTCACTTTCTTCGCTTCGTGTTTTTTTTTGTTTTGACTTTCTTTATTGTTCTCATGAATAATATCAAATGAAGGGTGAAACTTGTCTTCCAAAGCAGATTGTATTATTTGATATCTGGACACTCGTCGAACCATATTCTTAATATTTATCCTAAATGTATGTATGCCATCAACAGTGCAAAAAATGCAAGGAACCACAGTTGATCGTGCCGTCATCTATTTGGAATCGAAAATCTTTGCACTAGGACAGGCGTACGTAACTTTACGTCGAGTTCGATTAATCGAAGGACTTTGGCTTGAAGATTTAAATTCAACAACACTTACATCATTACATATGGGCAATAGAAAGGCATGTGAGGAAATGGGAAGATTGCATTAGCTCTCTATATAAGATAGTAAAGCGAGCTTCTCAGCTCGCCATATGAATAATTGTAATTCAGCCTAAAGACTGAATTATCCTAAAAGGATTTTACTTTTTAAAAAAACCTGTTTTTTTTCTTAACCTTTTACCTTTTTTATAAAAAAAAAATTTTTCGCGCGTCATCGCAAGCCGAGTTTTAAAAAAAAATTTAAAAAAAAAAATTACACGCGCCACACGCGCCGTGCGACACGCGACATGTGTCACGTCCACACGCAACGCGCGACACGTGACACGTGTCACGTCATCGCAAGCCAAGTTTTAAAAAAAGTATTAAAAAAAAAAAATTACACGCGCCACACGCGCCGTGCGACTCGCGCATGTGTCACGTCATCGCAAGCCAAGTTTTAAAAAATGTATTTCTTAAAAAAAAAATTACACGCGCCACACGTGATGTGCGACACGCGACGTGCGTCACGTCATCGCAAGGCGAGCGCTTACCAATTGTATTTAAAAAAAAAAAAAATTGCACGCGCCACACGCAACGCGCGTCACGTGACACGTGTCACGTCATCGAAAGCCGAGTTTTAAAAAAAGTATATATAAAAAATAATTGCACGCGCCACACGCGGCACACGCGATGTGCGAAACGCGACATGAGTCACGTCATCGCAAGCCGAGTTTTAAAAAAAGTATTTAAAAAAAAAATACACGCGCCACACGCGACGCGCAACACGTGACATGTGTCAAGTCATCGCAAGCCAAGTTTTTAAACAATTAATTTAAAAAAAAAAATACACGCGACGCGCGTCACGTCAACGCAAGCCAAGCACTTACCAATTGTTTTAAAACAAGTCCCATCCATCAAATTCTGACTGGTAGAAGTCGGGATATACAACCGGACAAACCCACAAACCCATAAACCCACAAACCGACACACGTACGCCCGAAAAATTTTCTTGTCCTCTGATTATTAGCTTCGCCCTTCGGGCTCGCAATAAAAATTAATTGCCGTGCGGTAGTCTCGAAAAACCTTGAGAAAGGCTTGTCCGGTTTGGATGATCCTTGTTTTTTGTTCGTCTCAATACTAGGGTGCTTTAGGAAAGCCCCAAAGGAAAAGTCGGAAATTCGAGAAAATAAAAATTTCCGTTTTGTATGGGGATGCACTTCAGAATTGTATTTCGATGATGAGCATTCATTTATATAGCCACTTCTGATTACTTTCATTAGATGGCGCTAGTGGCGGACCGAGCCTATTATTTGTAATATGCATTACATATTACGATTCGATTATTCACACCATGCGGTTATGCTCAAACATTTCAGCGAGAATTTGTGCTCCCAATCCAACAACGAAGCGAGCAATTCTCAGAGAATTGCAAATGTTTTTGACGTGAAAACGTCGTACTACAAGGTTTAAGGCGTACATGTTCAAAAACTGAAATGTTAAATGTCACTATTTAACAGATGTAAGTAACGTTTTTTTAACAGATGTTAAGTCACTTTTTTTACATATGTTAAATAACGTTTTTTTTTAACAGATGTCACTTTTTTAACAGATGTTAAGTAACGTTTTTAACAGATGTTATGTCACTTATTTCATATCCACTGCGATTTGGTCATGAGGAACTAGAATTTTTTGAATTAAGCAATTTCTCAAGCGATTCGAATGAAATTCGGTATATAGGACTAAGATACGACTATAAGACTTGTTCCTATGGAAATTCTGGGATCTGGCCAATAGGGTCTGGAATTTCGTGGACCAAGCCATTTCTCAAGCGATTTGTATGAAATTTGGTATGTAGGACTGAGATGCGACTACAAGATTTGTTCTTATGGAAATTCTTTGAAGTGGCCAATAGGGTCTGGAATTTTGTGGACCAAGCAATTTCTCAATCGATTCGTATGAAATTCGCTATGTAGGACTAAGATACGACTATATGACTTCTTCCTATGGAAATTCTGGGATAGGGCCAATACGGTCTGGAATTTTGTGGACCAAGCAATTCCTTAAGCGATTCGTATGAAATTCGGTATGTAGGATCAAGATGTGACTATAAGACTTGTTCCTATGGAAATTCTGTAATCTGGCCAATAGGGTCTGGAATTTTGGGGACCAAGCCATTTCTCAAGCGATTTGTATGAAATTTGGTATGTAGGACTAAGATGCGACTACAAAATTTGTTCCTATGGAAATTCTTGGATCTGGCCAATAGGCTCCTGAATTTTGTGGACCAAGCAATTTCTCAATCGATTCGTATCAAATTCGATATGTAGGACTAAGATACGACTATAAGATTTGTTCATATGAAAATTCTGGAATATGATCATTATGGTCTGGAATTTCTGGAACAAAGCAATTTCTCAAGCGATTCGTATTAAATTCGGTATGTAGGAGTAAGATGCGACTACAACCCTAGTTCATATGGAAATTCTGGGATCTGGCCAATAAGGTCTGGAATTTCGTGGACCAAGCCATTTCTTAAGCGATTCGTATGAAATTCGGTATGCAGGACTAAGATGCGATTGTAAGACTTCTTCCTATGGAAATTCTGGATTATGATCATTATGGTCTTGAATTTCTGGAACAAAGCAATTTTTTCAAGTAATTCGTATTCAATTCGGTATGCAAGAGTAAAATGCAACTATAACCTGTGACGACAAAATTTCCAATTCAGTAGAAATTTTCCATCCACGAAGAAAAAAAAAAAATATATAAATGAAAAAAAAAACCCTGAACTATATATATATTATTTACGTTTATTAACATAGAATTAAGCCTACATGCATGAATTATCCACTTTAAGTTTCTTTTCAGTATATCACAAACAAACTAATATGTATTTTTTTAATAAGATTTAAACGACAACTCCGTAAATACAATATGCACTTTATTCTGCCGGCTTCAACTTTCGACTGACTCTCATCACCATAAAGATTACATTTTTCTTTAAATGACTCCGTTATAATTTAGCATATAAATATAGGGTGACTCAAGTTACAAGTATATACAACATTTTCCCCTTTTTTGAATAGAACTTAATTTGTAGCAATTTATCATTTGAATTCAATTACATGCTAAAATAACAATTTATTTTTATATTTTATTTATTACAATGTATTTATAAAAAAAATTGTTGACAGTTTTAATTTATCACCTATGTATTACAAACTTTTAATTTAGTTTAATTAATAATTTAGGCTTGCAAACTTTGAATATTCGAATCTATTTGGAGTAATTCTATTGGATCTTCGTATCCATATAAAATCATCGTCACTTTCTTCGCTTCGTGTTTTTTTTTGTTTTGACTTTCTTTATTGTTCTCATGAATAATATCAAATGAAGGGTGAAACTTGTCTTCCAAAGCAGATTGTATTATTTGATATCTGGACACTCGTCGAACCATATTCTTAATATTTATCCTAAATGTATGTTTTGATAAACACTTTAATATTCTACCTGGAATCCATTTATGATAACTGCGATAATGATTTCGGTACATAATTTTGTCTCCTACTTTAAATGCATTACGATTTTCTTCATTTCTTTCAACTTTTTTTTCATACGGTTTGTCCCTAGCTAAACCAAAACTGACTTTTTTTTTATTTGTATTTTGTAATTGTCATCTAACCCTATGTTTGCATTTTTGGGTTAATAGAATTCAAATGATTCAATTCACCCCCCCGCCTATCAACCACCCCCGGGAATGTCGGCGGAGTTTCTCGGAAATTCCCCCTTAATGAGAGAGGTGTTAAAGTTTTGAGCCGTTGTTTTTTAAATTCATTTTTCTTCGTGGTTTTGTGGATGTTAGGGCGTTAATTGGTATCAAATGAAAGGTAATAAAAATACCTTTCGTCCTATAAGATATTTGGTCCAATCCAACCCCCCTCGACAGAGGTATAGCCATAAAATGATTTTCATATTAAATTTAATCAGGGGGCGTGTTCAAAAGTGGGCGGGCCCAAATATTGGTATCAAGTGAAACGTGATAATTACTTCTACACGGCCGTACTTTTTTATGGGCGTACGCCAACTAAAATGGAAGTTTGATCAAGTTGTACCTGGTTCATGTTGTTTTTCATATAATTTAGTGAAATATCCTATGATTCAGTTATTCCCATATAAGAACAGGTATATGTAACAATTAATTGCTATTATATGAAAGGCAATAAAAATACCTTCCTTCCTATAAAAAATTTGGTCCAATCCAAACCCCCTCGACAGAGTAAGAGCCATAAAATGACTTTCATATTAAAGTTCATCTGGGGGCGTGTCCAAAAGTGGGCGGGCCCAAATATTGGTACCAAATGAAAGGTGATAATTACTTCTACACGGCCGTACTTTTTTATGGGCGTCCGCCACCTAAAACGGAAGTTTTATCAAGTTGTACCTGGTTCATGTGGTTTTTCATATATTTGAGTGAAATATCATATCATATTTTGAGGTCTGCTCAATAAGGGCTTTCAGTGTCCGAAAGCCGTAACCAAGTAAAACCTATAATGCACAGTGCTATATAACACATGTTTTTGTATGGGAAAAATTTAATCATATCAATCAATAAAAATTGGGTCAAGCCAATAATGCAAATTTTCACCTTTCATTTGATACCAATATTTAGGCCCGCCCTCTTTTACACACGCCCCCTGCTGAAATTTAATTTGAAAGTAATTTTTTGGCTCTAACTCTATCGAGGGGGGTTGGATTTTTTATAGGAAGGAAGGTATTTTTATTGCCTTTTATATGATACCAATAAACCCCCTAACATCCATCAAACCACTTAGAAAAATGCATTTTTCAAAAAAGTGCTCAAAAAATTAAAACCCCCTCTGTCCTTGAGGGGGAATTTCCGAGAAACAAGATTACTGTTTTTGAAGTCTGTTCAATAAGGGCTTTCAGATGGGGGGAGTCCGAAAGCCGTAACTTTATATTCGGTAAAACGCACTTTAGCCATAAGCTTCTCAATAAGACAAAAAACATTTGCTTATGAGTCAACAAATATTAAGAATTTCTCATTTTCGAAATCAAATAAATACAAATGAACTCGCTCAAATGGAAACAGTGTACGAGGCCAGCTTGAGATAATTGCTTCATTCTTAACGTTTCGGGTTGAAGTGCACGTTAAACAGTTTGATACTAGGTTTTTCCACCAAAACAGACTTCTCGCCAATATTGTTGTCCTAACTACTCCATCGTGACTACTGTGAATAGTCTTTAAAATAACTGGGACCAACGCTTTTGGAATAATAATTCTATTTCCAAAGAAAAGACATTAATTTTCGATGCTTAAGCAATTTTTTATTTTAACAAAATCTTTCAAATCGTAATGCGCTTGATTTGGCCATCCACTTACTACAAATTTATATACTTCTGATAATACTGAATCGTTCTTTTGACCTTCGCATACGTCTTTAACTGAAATTGGAAAACTATCCAACGACTAATGGAAATAATTAATTGAATCTACGTCAACTTGAGTTTCATAAGACAATGGAAGCCGCGAAAGAGCATCAGCATTTGCCATTTTATTTGCAGGCCTATACTGAAATTCGTAATGGTAGGTTGACAATATCACTGCCCATCTTTGTAACCTAGAAGCTGAAACGTTCGAGGTGTCTTTTTTTCGATTAAATATCTCTCACAACGCCTGTGAATCCAAACATAATATAAATTTATGACCGTAAATATATTTATGGAACTTTTTTATCGCAAAAATTATAGCCAAAGCTTCCCGATGTATTTGTGAATAATTTCTTTCGGCTGGTGAAAGAGTACTTGCCGAAAAAATTACTGGACGCCGTTAACGACATGCGATAAAACATCACCCAGCCCATAGGGGCTTGCATCTGCAGCAACTACGATTTCTTTCTTCGGGTCGTATAGTTCAAGAAGATTATTGTTCACTATGAGTGCTTTGCAATGATCAAAACATGTTTGATGTATTTTCATCCACTCGAATTTACTATCTTTATTTAACAAGTTAAATAAGACTTTTAATTTTGCAGACAAATTTGGGATAAAACGACTATAATAATTTAATAACCCCAAGAAACTTTGCAATTCTTGTAAATTTTTAAGTGGCGGGGCTTCGACGATTGCTTGAACTTTTGATTGGCAGAGCCTAATATCGTGTGACGAAATAAAATGTCCCAAAAGTTTGACAGACGACTCGAAAAATTTACATTTTTCTATGTTTAACTTGACATTGTATTTATTAAGCCTAACAAGGACTTTCTCTAGAATATTTTTGCATTACATAGCCTAATTGGGCACCAATTAAAATGTCATCCAAGTAGACTAAGATTTTCGGAATTCCACATAGTATTCTATCCATCACGGATTGAAAGATGGACGGTGCACTTTTTACCCCAAATGGTAACCGATTATACTGATACAAGCCCTTATGCGTATTGATGGTAAGTAACTCTAATATACTTTCCGCAACTTCCAATTGTTGATAAGCTCCCGAAAGATCTATCACACAATAAAGACTTGAATTGGCTAGTTGAGCGAATAAATCGTCAACTCTAGGAAGTGGGTAATGCTCTGTTTGCAAATCCAAATCATTAGAAAATTCCTTCACGGAATAATTATTTTGTTTTTGTCTGTTGTACTGACCATTTGTTGATGTTGACGGGACTGGACTATACTGTCGACTTCGATGACTGTGAGATGTGCTTGGTTGATTTGACCGACACATGCGTGATGTATGACCTCTACGATGACAACTTAAACACTCCCACATTACAGCTGGACACGATGCTGGATTATGATAGCGGCCACACCTAAAACATCTGTTCGAATAACTGCTTGGACTATGACTTGGCCTTGAAGGACTCTCTGATTTTAGTTTGCTTCTGTTACCACCTTGGTTGATGGCGCCATATTCTACAACTGCAAAATTATTTTTTTGGTTTTTCCTTTTCTGCTAATTCCCAACTCAAAGAAAATTCCAGGGCTCCATCAAACGTTAACTTTTTTTGTTTCAATAGCTGCGACCTTAAATGGGTATCACGTAAGCCAAAAACAAATCGATCACGAAGTGCTTCACTTAAGAAATTGTGAAAATTGCATGTCTGTGCTAAAGATTTTAGCTGGACTATATATTCCGATATTGTTTGACCGGACTTCTGATCCTCCCTAAGAAATGTGTACCTTTCAGGTATTTCATTTAGTTCGGGCGTAAAATGTTTTTTAAATATAGCTACTAGATCAGAATATGTTTTTTATGCGGGATCTTCAGGTATTAATAGTTTTTAAATTCTCTATATTAACTTCACTTGTCCGTGTGTTTGTGGGCTTGTGGGTTTGTGGATTTGTGTGTCATGGAATCTTGCAGTTATTTTTAACATACTTCCTACAGCCCGATTTTATTGAAACACATGTATATCTCCCATGACAACACTTTCTATTAAAATTTGAGGGGTCGCGGGGTCGGGGGGCTCCCATACAAATATTTTACAAAATTTACCCGATTTTCTTTAAATTTTGTAAACATGTGTGTCTTCGATGGAAAACACTTTTTGTAAAAATTTGGAGCGATCGGCCCCTTGGGGACCCCAATATACAATTTTTAAATATCGCTATATCGCATCAGATCACGGCAAAGTATGAGCTCTGTGCTTTGTGAGCAGCGCTGTTCGCTGCGGCATTTGGTGGATGATTTTGCCACAAAACGAGCACGCAGTGTGTGTGTGTATCCCCGATTAGAGAATTTACAAGAAAAATTTTAATTTTTATGGGTTTTTTTTTTTTTTTTTTAAATTGAGCCTATAAAGGTCAATACGAATGCCACTTTCTTTTCGTCGGCTATATCATTTAACACAAAAAATTGTTGCATACGTTCAACGTACTCATCGAAATTGTCACCGAGGACGTATGATTCAAAATTTCCCAACATGTTGTTTGTTATATTTTATAATTTTGTCCTTATTTTCTTTTATGTCTTGCGGCATTAATTTTAAAGAACTTTATGTGGACACCGGACAATTTACTGTTAACGATCGGTACCGATTTCACACTAGCACCACAGTCAGCTGCTGTAATAAGGTTGGCCTAACTGGTGTGTAATATGCAGGGTATAACTTTTACTGCTATATATATATGTATAAGCTTTATGCTTTCAAAAAATTAAAAAGGATAACAAGAGATCCTGGCAAGCAACGAAGATTATTTGAGCAGAGTTTAGGACTCGCATTAGTTGCGCCTAGTCCTATCTTCTATTGCTTTATTTGCAAGAAGCAAAAGCAGAAGATCGCAGAGAATTAAAATGCCGATGAGTTTGATTGATAAATTAATTCTGTATCTTTTATTCAAATGCTGGCCCATCTCCTGAATTGCTGTTAAGTCAGCATTATATTTGGACAGGGTATCGGCTAGCTGCTGTGCAGCTCGAGCTCTATACAGTGAGCGTACGTTCCATGAGAAAATTCTTAAATCGTTTAGCCGTTTTCGTTGCCGTGGTCGTCGTCGTTCATCAGTGTATCCGAGGCTGTTTTTGGGTTCCGTAATAATAATTTTTTATAGGCGAAGTTATTGGCCTCGCGCCAACCTTACTTTGAAGGGACTAGCCCGATCATTCAGCTTTTCCTGCATTGGAGGAAAATTACAAAAGTAAAATTATAAAAGTAGTTTAGCTATTTACAAGTCGAGAATTTTCCTCGACCCACGGTAAGGGATTCTCTTGCTTAAATCGTATTTCTCTTTAGGGGTAGAGGTGACGCTTCTCCACAAGTTACATTGGTTTTGCCGCGTACATCTACGTTTAGTTTTTACACGCCGAGAATTTCCCCCGACCCACGTTAAGGGATTCTTTAGCTTAAGTCATATTTCGCTTTGACATAAACAAATCACGCCAGAAAGAAAGCGCAGTTAATATAGGCAGACCCCCTTCCCCGTCCTATCCCACTAATCAAAAAAAAATTAAAGTGAAACTTTGTATGTATGTATGTATGTCCGGTATGGACTGCCAAACCCTTCTACCGATCGCGTTCTAACTTTGCATATGGGTTTTCTACCATAATAGGTACTTAATAGGCATATTTTGAAAGTGATAAGACTCTTAGGTCAAGGGGTCCCCATACTAATTTTTTTTATTGTTTTTACAAATTGCATGTTTTTATGAATCGATCGCGTTCAAACTTTGCATAGGGGTTTTATAGCATAATAGGTACTTAATAGGCATATTTTGAAAGTGGTCAGACTCCTAGGTCAAGGGGTCACCATACGATTTTTTTTATTGTTTTTACAAACTGCATGTTTTTATGAATCGATCGCGTTCAAACTTTGCATAGGGGTTTTATATCATAATGAACACATAGTAGGCATATTTTGAAAGTGGTCAGACTTCTGAGTCAAAGGGTCTCCATAAGAATTTTTTTATTGCTTCTACAAATTGCATGTTTTTATGAACCAATCGCGTTCAAACTTATTCTATAGTTTTCTGGGCTGGTGGGGTGGTGAGTTGGTCAGTTGGTGTGAGTTCAGTGGTTGGGGTTGGTCTGTGAATGGGTGGTCATCTGAGGTCAGAGGTCCGTGGGCTGGCGGTCAGATGGCGGTGGGTCAGTGGGCGGGAGGTCAGTGGGTGTAGTATCAGTGGGCGGGTGTTAACTTGGTGGGGGTCAGTGGAATGGGGCAGCCGGGAAACGCCGGGTATTTCCGCTAGATATATTATTGGCAGGTAGGGGAAATTTATAGGTATAGATGGAAGGGGAGAAAGTAAAATTTTAACATGAGATTTACAAACGTATTTTTAAAAAAATGTCAACGTAAATTATTGGCAGGTGAGGGAAGGTTATAGGCTATAGTATTCCCGTCACCCCGGGGGTTCATGTGTGCGGGTAGCAAAGCGCCCGGGAACAGGTAGTTAAAAAAAAGGAAAGCAAAAAATCAAAACAAAGACTTTTTTCTGTAACGGAACCTTGGACGACTACTGAGCATTACCCCGGCAGTAGAAAACGTCGTTACAAACCCTTGTTCCTATGGAAATTCTGGGATCTGGCCAATAGGGTCTGGAATTTTTTGGACCAAGCCATTTCTCAAGCGATTCGTATGAAATTCGGTATGCAGGACTAAGATACGACTACAATCCTTGTTCCTAAGGAAATTCTGGAATCGTTTGCCTGAAGCGCGACAAAACCAAAGTCGTCAAACAGTTCGAAGTCAAAGCGGTCTAGGAGAAAAAGCAAGCACCATCTGGCAGAATTGTCCTTACAAAGCGAAGACTTGCGAAAAATGTAAAATGTAAATATTTTATAAAGCAACAGGTCCAACAAAAATGCTCAAGTGTAGGCCTTCAAGTCAATCAAGTCAGCGAAGTCAACAATGCCGCGCAACGAAAGTTTGTTGAACCAAAGATCAACGGCGCGAACGTTAAGCTACAACTCGACACAGCTTCAGCCATAACGATCATCTCAAAAAGAAACTGGAGCCACTTTGGAAAACCACCCCCTCCAGATAATCTCAAAACCAGCAGGCATCGCATCCGGAGATTCGCTGCTTGGAAGTTTTCCATGAGTCATCAAGTTAAACGGGGTTGGAGAGTATGCTAATCGCGAAATTAACCTATTCTGAATTCCTTGGTTAGGTGTCCGTGAACAGCATCAATGAATTTCAGGACCTAATCAATTTCTTAAGTGATTCGCATGAAATTCGGTATGCTGGACTAACACTGTAAAACTTGTTCCCTTGGAAATTCTGGGATATGGTTATTAGGAACTGGAATTTCTGGAAGTAATCAACTTCTCAAGCGACTTGCGCCTTTTAATTTAATCAATATTGATTATTATTATTTTTTAAGTCCTTTAATAAATTTTTTTATTTAATCGTATTGCTTGATTATAGACTTAATATAATCGTATTTAAAAATTATATTAATATTTGCCAATAGAATAGAATGAAGAAAACATGTGCAGTAGTAGTGATAGTATAGTCTCTGTTCGTGCTCCAACTCCAAACTCCAACAATACTAAGAGTTAATAACTCTTACAGAATAATAAGAGAACCAGACAAAACGAAATTAATGTGGTTGCACGAAAAATGGTTCTTTGTTGGTTCTCTGCTTGCTTTAATAATTTATAAATTACAAAATCTCAAAACATACTATCAAGCTTACAGCATGAGCAGAACGAAAAAAACATGTGCAGTAGTAGTGATAGCAAAACCTTCTGTACAGAAATAAGTGAAAAGAAAAAGAGCGAGAAACGTAAGTTTTTGTAGTGAGAAAAAGAAAATTTGTATATGGATTTAGCTCTCTAGTTTGTTTTTAAGCATGTGTAGTCGAAAAGCAAAACAGTTGGGCTTTCTGTAAAGGACAGTATAGTTTCTGTTGGTTCTGTGTTGCTTCTCTGCTTACTCCCTTTCTGCTTTTTTTTAACATTCTGTCCGTCTTCTATCGGTGTTCTGCTCTGTTCGTTCTATTAACATTACATAAATTGATACAAAAAATCGGTGATCTGCCTTGCTCGCTTTCTTAATAACATTGCATAAAATTATACAGTGCTGTTGTGATAGAGAAAAAAACAAAATTCTAGTATGTTATAAAAAAAGAGGAATGGTTGTTCATACGTATTTATTTAGAATATTCATTTTAACGGTAAATCTTTGTTTCTTTATATAACAGATGGTTCGACATTCACTTCTTACTTAATTAACTATGCTTATCATTGCGCTGACTGTATAATAACAAAATCAAACAATAATCTTTAATATACGGTTCATTTCTCATTGTTTATAGAATAATGGACTCTGAAATATCCTTACAATACAATACGGTACTTTTCCACATATACACTTTTGTATATAATGATAATATGATGACAACACTTTCTATAAAAATATGAAAGTTATATGGCCTCAGGTTAAAGAATTTACATGGAAGATTTTAACCATTATAGGCTAGTTTTTTATGTTTTATAATACTAACGAAAACAGCTTTAGACCTATCTTCGGACGTACCGATCAATTCAAACATTCCTTCTTTAGCCGCTCAAATTTTTTTTTTGAATGAATTGCCTGACTGTATTTCCGCATGTGTATGACATTCAGTAATTTTAAATGTGATTATGGCTTTGCAAAGTTTATATTGAAACTACCGTGCAATATAATTAGAATTTTACCCCAAAATAAAGCTGCACCCTCTGAAATATACTCGTATGCTGTCTAAACGTCACTATAGAGCCCGTAAACCAAAACCCTCTCTAGAGAAGTAGTAGTGTAGTATAGTCTCTGCTGGTTGGTTCCCTGCTCAACTCACATTACATTACTAATTGAATTGAATTGAAATCACGCTCAAAACCCACGCGGCCGTGTAGACGACACAGCCTACCCTGCTATTTCATCAGAACAACGAATTGATCAAATTGTTCAAAATTGCGTTGGATCGGATGCCATCCGACAGCCGTACCATTGTCCTCAGAGCTGACAAAACACCGGCGGGTGAGCACCCAAGAAGGTTCAATTCGTCGAAAATCGTCGAAGTGGTTGTAATACCCGGCGTTTCCCGGCTGCAATATCCCACTGAGGCCAGCCCTCCCCGTGGGAATCGCTGTATCTTACTGTCTGATAATTAAGTTTGATACTTGGTTAAACCACGGGATATTAAAGAAGGATTCACTCCTGTTAGTAAGATAAGTACTATATTTAATATATAACTATGTTAGCTAATAAAAATACATTTTTAATTTCAAACGTTTCAAACGAGTATTGTGAAGGGTAGTTGCTTTGTTCTGAAACAAATTGCAAACTCGCGTTGAATTAATTTTTTTGCGATTTGTTGCCTTTTTTGTGATTTGTCAATGTTGATCCAGTTCCGAGCTATGATTAAAGTTTCAAGTCTCTAGCTCAATGGGAAGTTAGTTTAAAATCAATTACAAAATTCCACCCGCACAGACAGACATACATGAAAGCGAGCTAATAAAAACGTTTTAAAATAAAAGCATGTTTGTTTGTTTCTTATACCAATCAATCTTGTTTAGGATGTTTCACTGATGTGTGGAAGAAACAGTAAGCATATTTATGCCAAACAAAAAATACTTCTTGGAGGGTTTAAAATTGCATTTCATTTATAATCAACATATAAATATATATAAATTTGAAACTGTTTGTTATTTTTGCCGATACTAGTATCGATTATATAGTTTGGTGGTTTGTTGGAGGTAGGTCAGTGGGAGGTTGTTCAGTGGGCGGATGGTCAGGGCTGGGGTCAGTTTGCAGCCGGGAAACGCCGGGTATTTCAGCTAGTATATTATATATTTAAACGAAAGTTTATGCTATACATGGACATAGTATACATAAAAAGTTTTTACCCGAAAAACGAAGCTTTTTTACATTTACTTGTTTAATTTATTTTTTTAAAAACGTTATTTTGTTTGACATTGTCAGAGGAAGCCAAAATAGATGTTTACCATTCAGAAGGCTTGTCTAAGCTTGTCTGTTTTAATGCAAGATTTTGCAAAAATTTTATGATTATATTTATGATAAAAAAATATTTGCAATTTCTCAAAATAAGACAAAAATAAATACAAATAAAAATGTCCATTGTGGTGTATGTATGTGGGATGTTCTCGGTATAGGTCTATAATGGACAGTTCGATTTCAACAATTCTTTCGCTTAAATGATTTTTAGAATAAGGCAAAAAATCACTAGAATACCCCCAAAAGACCACAAAAGGCCCTCACTAACCCAACAACGAATATAGCATAGCTCCCTCTTTTTTTCTCCAAGCAAGTACACTTTTCCGTCCTTTATGATCGAAATCGAGTATCAACGAAGCTGTTAAGATATGTATATATTTTCCTTGCAAATATGAATGTGGGTGCACTGAACTATCGTAATTCAAATTCTATCTCATGCGCAATGAAACAACGAATATAATTCAAATTACAAACTACTGTGTAAATGAAATATAATCCACGGTTGATCGATGCATTTGGTAATAGAATATAACATAGTTCTCTCTTTTCTCTCTCTGGACAAGTACCTTTTCCGTTCTTTATGTTCGAAATCGCGACGTCATGTGACGATTATGAAACGCTGCAACCTTGCAATTTTACTCCCACCACGCGCAGACGTTTCACTTCAAAAAATTAAAACGTACAAAATATTTAATTTGAAAATTTAAACCTAAGATCAATGTTTAACCGGGATATGATATTTACAAAATGTTAGAAATCCTAAATATTAACGTCATGTCTGTCTGTCAGAAAAGGCACCGAAACGGCTGATGAAACTTTCAGAAAACATAGGGCGTATTTCGCTTACAATCTCCTTTTTGTTTCATCTCAATAACTCGAAGAGTTTCGAAGTTATCTTTTATTTAATAAAATTTGATGAGGTGAATGTGCAAAGAAAACAAATATAAAAACCGATATTTTTTAGTGAGTCAATAGGAATGCGCAATTCTACCCATCAGATCAGTTCTACATTAAAAACATTTACAAAACAATTTTTATGAAAATTTCAATATAAATTATCGGCAGGTGGAGGAAGGTTATAGGCTATAGTTCACATCCACACTGAGTTGATAAGAGGAAGGCGGGGGTTCATGTGTGTGGGTAGCGAAGCGCCCGGGAACAGCTAGTCTATATAAATTAAAAACCAACCCATAAAAGTAAAAGTTGTCATCGGAGATACACATGTGTTTAAAATTTGAAATATCGGCACACCTCGGGCCAGGGCTCTCCAAAACTATTAAAAAAGTTTTGTCCATCGGAAGTCCAAAACTATTTCACAACCAAAAACACAAGTTGGATCACTCAACGAATAGTATATAAGACAACACTTTAGAATAAGAGATGATCAGTATTCTTTAATATTCAATCCAGTATTGTTGGTATTGTTAATTAGCATTTCTTTTATAACTTGTATTACATTGAAGTCTATTATTAAGACAATAATTTTCAAAGTGTTTTTTTATAAATAAATAATAAAGAATAAATTCTTTTTTAAAATTCATAAAATACGCTTGAAAACATAATTGGCGCAGTCGGTAGGATGCGCTTGATCAATTAAGATTTACTTTTATTAAAAAGTTTAAAAGTGCTCCGAAATAAAAAGTAAAATTATAAGTTTTCGCAGAAGGATTACTTATATTAATTTACTAAATAATACAAGTGAAAAACAAAAAGTGCTAAAACTCTACTAAGCTCCACAATAATTAATTGCATTATTAGCAAATTAAAAAGTGCAGAAGCTCCACAATAATTAATTGCATTATTAGCAAATTAAAAAGTGCAGAAATTTCACTATAATTAATTGCATTATTAGCAAATTAAAAATAGCAGAAGCTCCACAATAATTAATTGCATTATTAGCAAATTAAAAAGTGCAGAAATTTCACAATAATTAATTGCATTATTAGCAAATTGAATAGTGCAAAAGTTCCACGAAAAGTAATTGTATTATTTGCAAAAATAAAAAGAAAAATTAATACATAAAGAAATTATACTACCATACAAATAAAATTAATTGCATAATTAAAAAAAAAAATAAATAAATAAATTACACTACTATACAAATAAAATTATTGCAAACACTCTACACTGTTCTATAAAAATAAAAATAAACAAATAATTTCAACAAAAGTGAAACGGAAGTGAATTTTTTTTTATTAAATTGTATAATTTTTACAACAAATTTGACTATTTGAAAGACATATAAAAACTTAAATAAACTATTGGCTAAAATAAAAGAAAAGACATACATTAATCAAAACAAACAATTGGTCGAAACAAAAATAAAATAATAATAAATAAAAATTAACATAAACTCTTGGTCAGCATTAAAATAAAATCAACACAGACGAATCAACATAATCAGACTACATAACAAGTGCAACACAGCAACATACCACAAAGTAAGAAGAAATACAACAAACACAACAAAGTCGAAATAACTAGCGAATATTATTAGAAGACAACTCATAACAAAATCACCAGGATCAACAACAAGAACAACAAGGTCAAATTAAAATAAAATTTTAGATTTTACTAAATAAATATATATAAAATCAAAATTAATTTTTATATACAGGTCCCCTAGTCTTTTACCCTAATTACCTTACTACTTATACTTTAAAAAAAAATGTTATCTCTTTTTACAAAATTAAAATTTAATTCAATAAAATGGCATTGGAAATTCAACAAAATAAAGTGGTCATAGATCCCATTAAATATTTAAATTCCCTTCCTTACTATGACGGAAACACAGACAATTTATTAACATTCACAAATCTAGTAGACAGAATATATCCCTTACTAGCAACTTACGATGACCTTTCTCAATATTTATTCTCTGATATTATAAAAAGCAAATTAATCAGCAAAGCTAGAGAGGTTATAGAAATCAACACACAAGCCAATGCTTGGGGTGAAATTAAAGACGTTTTACAAAATAATTTTGCAGAAAGACGTAGCGTAGAACAAATTTTTGACGAATTGAGAGGTATTACCTTTAAAAATAATGTTTTAGGTTTTTTCAACGAAATCAAAGATAAATTGCGAAAACTAAACAATAAAACTCTATTAGGAAATGGACCAGGTAAAACAGCGAACGATTGTGCATTAAACAATATACGCACTGCATTAGACATATTTAAAAATAAAATACCTGAACCAATGAAAACAATTCTAATTTGTCGAAATCCAGAAAACTTAGAATCAGCAATAGATATACTCAGTCAAACAGGCTACACAGACCAATCAACTCCAGAACAATTCTATAATCGTAATAATAATAGACAAACACGTTATAATAATTATAATAATAATTATTTTTCCTCGAATAAACAAGAATACAAAAATAAATACCAACAGAACCCAAATAGAGACGAACATTTTAATAGATGTAGGAATTGTGGGAAGTTCACTCCCTCCGTTCCTGGTATTGTATCGCTTATTAATCTTATCTTTTGCATTCACCTTATATTCTCGTTCTTATCTCATTAAATAAATTGTTATAGTCATACGTTGCGCAGTCACCGTCGTTCCTGTTTTGCTGCGTCGTTCAAATGTCGACCGAATTGTTTAGCGTCGGATTTCTTCAGCGCAGAGCTGTCGATGTAGGACAGTTGAATCACCACAAGGGTGATTGACAGCATAATACTCGTATATAAGCGAGTCAACGTGGGTTGGTGTTATAGCAAAACGATGACACCAGCGAAGCTAATTGTTGCCGTAATCGGCGTAGGCAGTATTGGATTACTGCTGACGGCGCTGCTAAAGCTATGGACGTGGTATCGGCTGTTGAAGGCATTGCATGTGTGGGACATGCTCTAAAGCGATAACGATGGTGACTGCACAACAGGAGACGAAGTTCGTTTTTACTTACGCAGCCGTGCGGTCGTGCTTTTTCGATTTCCTATTTTGATGTTTACTAGAATTAATTTGAAGTTGTAATTTTATAAGCAAAGACAGTGAACAGAGTTAAATAAAGCTAAGAAGATAAAGACGGTGAAGAGAGCTAAGAAGGTGAACAGAGTGAAATAAAGCTAAGAAGGTAAAGACTGTGAAGAGAGCTAAGAAGGTAAAGACAGTGAACAGAGTGAAATAAAGCTAAGAAGGTAAAGACAGTGAAGAGAGCTAAGAAGGTAAAGACAGTGAACAGAGTGAAATAAAGCTAAGAAGGTAAAGACAGTGAACAGAGTGAAATAAAGCTAAGAAGGTAAAAACAGTGAAGAGAGCTAAGAAGGTAAAGACAGTGAACAGAGTGAAATAAAGCTAAGAAGGTAAAGACAGTGAACAGAGTGAAATAAAGCTAAGAAGGTAAAGACAGTGAAGAGAGCTAAGAAGGTAAAGACAGTGAACAGAGTGAAATAAAGCTAAGAAGATAAAGACGGTGAACAGAGTGAAATAAACTTAAGAAGGTAAAGACAGTGAAGAAAGTAAGATAAAGCAAAGAAGTTGGAGTGAAGTTAAGAAGATAAGAACGACAAGTGAGGCTAAGATATAGGAAAGTAAAGGGAAAGAGTGAAGAGACGTGGCGTACTGGGTGAAGTGAATGGACGATCTGCAGAAATTAACAGTCCGTCAGTTACAGGCGATTCTTAAGAGAAGAGGCCTGTCCTATCGTTATAACATCAAAACTGACTTGGTGGATCGAGTTCGCAGTGCGTAAGGAGAAGAAGGTGTAAAGGTAGTGGACATATTAGGCGCGATAAGAGAAGAAGACGAACTTTCTGACACGAGCAACGACCAGCCTGAGACAAACGACCAAGGCAAAGAAGTCCGCCAGCAAGCCGAAGAGGTCACGATGACTACACAAAACAACTTCGTATTCCGAGACGTCGAAGAATCGCTGGAACAATTCTCAGGAGAAGGGGGGAAGAACTGTGCCAAATGGATAAAAGAGTTTGAGGAAATTGCAACATCGTGTGAGTGGAATGATGTACAAAAATATCTCTACTCGCGTAGACTATTGAAGGGAGCCGCGAAATTGGCGGCAGAAGCGACGGAGGGAGTAACAGACTGGTTCAAACTGAAGGCACTTTTAGCAAAGGAGTTCGGAAGGAAGACGTCAAGCATCGAAATACACAAAAAATTGGAGTCTAGAAAAAAAATTTCCTCAGAAACCTTATTAGAATACCTGTACGCAATGTCGCAGATCCGTGGTGAAGGAGACGTTGATGAATTCTCACTAATAGAGTACATAATAAATGGTATTCCGGAAACGGTAAATAATAAAACGATATTATACGAAGCCTCGACGCTGCAGGAGTTAAAATCCAAGTTGGAAGTATACCAGAGGATGCAACGCCAGATGCCGAAGCAACGAATTGAAACCAATAGAAATATGATGACTGGTAAGTCAAACTTTTCCCATGGCAGACACCCCGTTGCGCCAAAACGATGTCACAACTGTGGGGCCACGTCGCACTTGGCTTTGAACTGTCCCGATAGGGCTAAGGGGCACGGTGTTTCCGATGCAACCAGTTCGGACACATCTCTCCCCAATGCCCGAACCAGAAAAAGGAAAACATTGATTCTAGACAAGAACCGAATTAAACAAAAAAAGAACAGTATACTTATAAAAATGACCAATATCAAAACAAAAAAGGACAATATTATAGAAAAGACCAGAAACAATATACAAACAAACAATATGATAATTATAGATCCGACCAATATCAGAATAAGAACAGACAGTTCAATAATTATAGAAATGATAGTTATAATAATTATAGACAACCAAATTATAATCAATTAACAAGTGAGATTCAAAATAATTTACCAAATGCCAAACAACAACAAACTGTTGAGCCAATGGAGATAAATAAATGTGAAACAAGCGAAAATTTTCACTCACGAGCCTCGGAGGAGATTTACCATATGTAAAAATTAAATCTAATAAAAATCCATTAAAATTTATTATCGATACTGGAGCAACAAAATCCAGGTCTTTGTAATCCTAAATGGAAAGTACCAATTAATAAAATTCAAATTAAAACACTACAACATAATATAAATGTAACTGAAAGAGTATCAGTTCCCCTTTTTAAAGAATTTGGTGATCTAAATCAAAAAATTGACTTTTTGGTCTGCGCGTTCCATGATAAATACGACGGTATTATTGGAAACGACATACTAAAACGATTTAACGCTAAAATAGATAACAAACATAATCTATTAGAAATCAATGGACAAACTATACAAATGTTGTTTGAAAGATCAAAAAAAATGCCAAAGTCCAATTGAAATAAATCCAAATGAAATTGAAGAAGTTAATATAAAAAATGTCTCTATAATAGAAGAATATAATAATAAATCATTAACGGAACAAATACGAACTCAACATCTCAACGCAGAAGAGAAACAAAAATTATTGAAAATAATAAATCAATATTCAAACATTTTTTATCAAGAAAATTCAAATCTCTCATTTACAAATGCAATCAAGCATGAAATACGTACTACTGACAATGTACCAATAAACGCGAAGTCATACAGATATCCTTACATACATAAAGATGAAGTCAAAACCCAGATCCAGGAACTCCTCGAAAACAAAATTATAAGGCCGAGCTATTCACCTTATTCAGCCCCAGTGTGGATTGTACCGAAAAAGGTCGACGCCAGTGGAAAACAAAAGTGGAGGCTTGTCATAGACTATCGTAAACTCAATGAAGTTACAATAGACGACAAGTACCCTTTACCAAATATTGATGATATACTAGATAAATTGGGCAGATGCCAGTATTTCACAACCCTTGACTTAGCAAAGGGATTTCAAATAGAAATTGAGGAAAAAGATATTCATAAAACAGCCTTTAGCGTAGAAGGAGGACATTATGAATTCTTAAGAATGCCATTTGGACTGAAGACAGCCCAAGCGACATTTCATAGACTTATGAACAATATCTTAAAGGATTATATCAATTAGATTTGTTTAGTCTATCTGGACGACATTATCATCCTCTCTACTTCAAAAAGAACATATACATTCAATCAATTTAATATTTAATTGTTTAAGGAAAGCAAATCTAAAAATTCAATTAGATAAATCAGAGTTTCTAAAGAAAGAAACAGAATTTCTTGGTCATAAAGTGACACAAAATGGAATAAAACCAAATCCCAAAAAGCTTGAATGCATAAATAAATTTCCAATACCAAAAACTACGAAACAAATTAAACAATTCTTAGGACTCACTTGTTATTATATGAAATTCATTAAAGACTATTCATTAATAGCAAAACCAATGACATCATTCTTAAAAAAGAATACTAGAATAGACATTTCAAATATAAAATATCAAGAAAGTAAACACACTAAAAAAATTATTAATAAACGACCCAATACTAAGTTACCCTGACTTCACAAAAAAATTTACCCTTACAACAGATGCTAGTAATTATGCATTAGGAGCAATACTTTCTCAAAATAATCATCCGATATGTTACGCTAGCAGAACATTAAATGAACATGAAATAAATTACAGCACCATCGAAAAGGAACTATTAGCAATCGTTTGGTCAACAAAATTTTTCAGACCATATCTTTTTGGACGTAAATTTACAATCGAAACCGATCATAAACCTTTAACTTGGCTTTTCTCAATAAAAGAACCAAATTCAAAACTAGTAATATGGAGACTAAAATTATCCGAATTTGATTATGAAATCACGTATAAAAAAGGAACAAAAAACAAAAATGCAGACGCACTCTCCCGAATACAAATAAATCTTACAGAAAGAAATTAAGAAAATGGATCAAACATATTTCCACTTAGTAAATCCCCTTTAAATATATTTAAAACACAAATAGCAATCTTTAAAATTACTTCCGGTTCATTAAGAATTAAGCAAATAAAAATTTTTAAAAAAAATAGAAAAGGTATTCATATCAAAACACTAGATGAAGAAACTCTTAAAATCGCATTTCAATCCAAAATCCTTAAACTGTCTTTATGCCGATAACGAGGAATTCATAAAAACACTAGAAGATGTTAATCAAAAATATTTTGCAGAACAAGGACAATTAAAAATAATTAAAACTAACAAATTCCTAAAGGACATAACAAATGAAGAAGAATTATTTGAAATCATTAAAAATCAAAATAATGACTCACCTACAATTCAAACAAAGAAAAAACATAAAAAAGAAACATTAAGAAAGAATTAAATAAAAACCACATAAAGAACTCACCACTCTACTATCTAATTCACCTTTGTTAATTAATAAAATGATATAATGAAAATTGAACTGACAATTTACTTCATTAAAAGGTACAGGACTTAAATATATAGCAGGCACAATGAATTCCCAAGACGAAATCGAAATAAAATCTCAACTTAAATCAAAAAACAAAGAATTAATTTCGGAAAATAATAACTAAGTTTCATTCAATTCTAAGATAACTCAACAGATATAAAACTAATCATATTTAAAACCAACAAAAAAAATATTACACAATTTTTAAATGACTTTAACAAACTAAATAAAAAAGACATTACTAAGATAAAAAAAGAAATAAATTACATACAACATATTTATCAAATTAATTATGATATCAATCTTTTCCGACATCACATAGACGACATAGAACAAATTATTCTAACAAGCAAACTCGGTATACTTACAAGAAATATTTTAACAGACCAGGAACTAAAACTAGCCAAAAATATGCAAGGCCTAAAAGACACAAAAATAGCTGTAATATTTGAACACGAACTCATTATAATAATTCTCTTAATACCCAAATATTCCAACTTCTCATATTCCACTATTATAATTGAACCAATGCCAGACAAAAACAATAAAGCCATATCATTAAACGAAAACACCTTTATAATAGATCAAAATAATAGTATATATGATAAAAATGTAAAAGATATGTTAGAGAAAAACTTAAACCAAATAAGAAACAATTGTAATACAAATATTATAAAATTTGAAAAAGCATATTGTAAAATGAAAAATTTTACAGAGGAAAAAATCAAAGAAATAATCCCAGGAATTGTATTGACGAAAAATATTTCTAAAATAAATAATAAAGAAAAAATATATTATCATACATCATACATATCTATAATATCTATACTAATTATCATTTTGTTAGTATATAACTTTTTAAAATATTAAAATAAAATAAATAAATATATAAATAAAAATTAAAATAAATAAAAATAAAATAACATGGAAAATAGCACCATACAAACAACTTCAATCATATGAAATATTCCATATTTCATAATTTATTCAAAACTGTAATTGCGTGATCCAAGTTATATTACTTATATTAATCATCATATATCCAAAGCACGCACCCCTTAAATCTGAACATTCATATATTGTTTACCACTATAATATTCAAGGCCAATCTTATCTTGCAATGCGAATTCTGTCAACATGTTTACATCTTCAATTCAAGGCCAATCCTATAATCAAAACACCAGATGGTCAATTACGACGAATATATTCAATACACTTTTTAATATTCATTCAAGGCCAAAAGTAAGGACAATAACATGTTTACTCCTTCAAAGACGTAAACAAGTTCAAAGTCCAAAACTATTTCACAACCAAAAACACAAGTTGGATCACTCAACGAATAGTATATAAGACAACACTTTAGAATAAGAGATGATCAGTATTCTTTAATATTCAATCCATTATTGTTGTGCAGTATTGTTAATTAGCATTTGTTTTATAACTTGTATTACATTGAAGTCTATTATTAAGACAATAGTTTTCAAAGTGTTTTTTTATAAATAAATACTAAAGAATAAATTCTTTTTTAAAATTCATAAAATACGCTTGAAAACATAATTGTAAATCTTGTTCATTTTTAAAAAACCTCGAGCCTAAGTGGCCGAACACTCCAAAAAGTTTACAAATCCACCCATAAAAATTAAATTTTTTTATGTAAATTCTCTAATAGGAGATTGGTATGTGTTAAAATTTGAAGAAAATCGGGCTAATTTTTAAAAAATTTACATGAGACACCACACGGGTCTCAGGGCCCGATAACTCCAACAAACTTACAAAAAGTTTTGTCCATCAGTGATACACATGTGTTCAAAATTTAAAGAAAATCGACCTAATTTTTTAAAAATTTATATAGGCACCCCTCGGGCCTCAGGGCCCGTTCACTCAAAAAACTTTACTAAAAATTTTGGCCAGATATTTTTTTTGGGAAGATAGGAGATACACACGTATATAAAATTTGAAGAAAATCGGGTTAATTTTTTTTTTTAATTTTTTATTAGGTCCCACGACCCCGGCCACCAAAATTTTTGCAAAAAGAGTTGTCCATGGGAGATACACACGTATATAAAATTTAAAAAAAATCGGTTTAATTTTTTTTAAAAAAAAATTTGGGGCCAATGACCCTGGGTCTCCAAAATTTTTACGAAAAGTAGTTTTCATCGGAGATACATACGTATATAAAATTTGAAGAAAATCGGGTTAACTTTTTTTTGAAAAAAACCCGGGACCCGAAGTCTCAAAATTTTTTACAAAAAGTGTTGTCCATCGGAGATACACATGCGTATAAAATAAGAAGAAAATCGAGTAAATTTTGTAAAATATTTGTATGGTAGCCCCCCGACCCCGTGGCCTAAATTTTAATAGAAAGTGTTGTTTCCGGAAATACACATGTGTGCAAAATTTCAATGAAATCGGGCTTTGGGAAGAGGGTTAAAAATTGATCGCAAGATTCCACGACAGACGACCGACATCCGTGCCACGGGCAAGTGAAGTTAATATAGAGAATTAAAAAAATTGGGCTAATTTAAAAAAAAATAAATGGCCATCCTCGAGGCGTAGGGCAAAAAAATTTCGTGTCAATTTTTAAAAAATGTATATGGGCACCCATCGGCCCTAAGGGGCCCCAATAGATAGTGTTGTCACTGGAAATACACATGTGTGCAAAATTTCAATTAAATCGGGCTTTGGGAAGTGGGTTAAAAAGCCATTCACCACTGGTTAAATTTCGGTGCGGTCGTTCAAGAACAAGTGATGCCAAACGTTCTGGTCGCCCAATTGAGGTCATCACACCAGAAATGGCCGACAAAATCCATGGTTTGATAATGGACGATCAACGAGTGAAAGTGAGCGGGCTTGAAGAGGCCACAGGGTTATCAAATGGCTCAGTGATTTTAATTTTACATAAATATTTATTTGGACATGAAAAAGCTTTCCGCAAGATGGGTGCCGCGTTTGCTCACAATCGACAACAAACGCATTTGTTTGACAACTTCAAAGGTGTGTTTGGCGATATTCCAGAAAAATTCGACTAAGTTTTTGCACCTTTTCGTAACCTAGATTCACCACAACACACAAGAAACCAAGGAACAGTCAAACAATAGACTTCTCCTGGAGAATCGAAGCCGAAGAAGGCCAAGGTGGGTATGTCAGCAAACAAGGTCATGGCGACAGTTTTTTGAGATGCGCGTGGTGTTATTCACATCGAATACCTTGAAAAGTGTAAAACGATCACCGGCGCATACTACGCAGAGCTGCTGGATCGATTCCAAGCTGATTTGAAAACGTTCGCATTTGGCTAAGAAAAAGTTCTTTTTCACCAGGACTACGCACTGGCGCACAATGGTAAAATTGCATGAGTTAGGCTACGAACACCTCCCTCATCCAGGACCAGATTTAGCTCGCTGCGACTATTTATTGTTTTCATACATGAAGAAATTGCTTGGAGGTAAGAGAGAGCACCAATCAATGATTTTAAACTTTTCTTTCAGTGATTCTCAAATATTTATTTCAGTGATTCTCCAACTTTTTTTTTTTACAGTTTCTTACACATTTATTTAAGTAATTCCCTGACTTTTAAGTAAAAATTGAGAAATATTTTATTGTAGGACAATTGACATTAAATTAAATAATACAAACTGGGGCATTTTTTCGTACACCGGGCTGCGGCCGCACTCGTGTGCTTTATAATCATCAAATTATCGATTTTACAACGACGATAATTATTAATTCATTCTCTTTATGAAGAAAGAAGTTCAGATACATCGAAAAATAATTTTTCCCTTTTGCTTTGGCACAAAAAAAAACCACACAAACTTAGGAAGCAGTGCAGTGTACAAATAATGTAACGATTATGTTTTTGATTTCGTTTAAAATTTAGTAAAATTGATAGTATTTCATCAATAAAATTAATGAATATTTATTAAAACAGTACTATAAGTATAAGATAAAATTTGTTCATTGATCCTTTATCTTTCTATGCAATACTTTCACTTCCGTGCATCTCACTATTGTGGTTTTTTGGTGACGTCTTTGTTGAGTTAGCAGAAAAAAATAAATTTCTTAAAATTGATGTACGTGTAGTCGTTTTTGTTGCCGTCTTTGATTTCTGATCTTGTCTAGTCGGTTCAGGTGAATCCTGGCAAGCCTGAGCTGGTAGCCTAGAAACTACTGTTTGTTGCTTTTTGATTTCATTTGCCTTATCTTCTTCTTCTGCTTGCTGCTCTAAGCTGACATTTTCAGGAATATTATTGGATCCAGTATTTGAGTCAAGCGAAAGAGCTCGATGTGTTGCAGATGTAAGTTTGGAGTGACGGGAACTAAATGCAAGACGTTTTCCTGTGGTTGCCGAATTAATTGAATCGAAATCTTCACGGTAGGAGCGGTCCGAATTACGAAACGACCGATTACTACTGACGCTGGCTTTGTCTGTTCCGGGATCCTTCAGAGAAGTCATAAAAATAAATTCTTTTTTTAGTAACTTTTGGTAGTTACCTGATCTATCGGTGCAGAGTACCATGCATCCAACAAGTCCTTTCTTCCATCGATTACATAGCAAATAGTGTTATCAAATCTTACACGTTCCGAAATGCCATCTTCGCTGACATTTGAAAAATCAATTTGCTATGAAAAAATAAAAAAATCAAAACAACACAAAATCCTTATTATATTATTAAACCTACTTGTTTATAACTTAAAAAAGAGCCAGCTAAAGCTTTAGTCGAGGCAGCGTCATTTAGGGTGTTTCCTGATTTTTCACTTACGCATGTAACAGCTGATGCTGTCTCCGAAGAACTCACATCGGCCTGGACTTCTAGTCGATAACCAGTAATGCTGCCGGCTAGAGCTGTAGTTGATTCACGGTTGGATGAATTGGCATTGCACCCAAATGTTGCATTTTGGCTTGGCACACCAATATGACTTCCACTGGCTACACTCAAACTGACTTCACCTATACTGATAGCACCTATCCGGGATACGGCGTCAACGCTGGCGCCATCGCTCTGATTTCGCAATGGATTATCCACTTCATCTTCGTCGAAATCAAATTTAAAACCGTCACGCGTTGATACGCCACAACCTGCACGACATAATGAGACCGGTACGACTCCATAAACGTAGAACAAGAGAATGGGAACACCAATGGCTACAGCTAGACCGGCCAGAACTGGTGATACTAATATCTACAAAAAATAAAAAATATTTATTGTGTTAGTCTAAATAAATTCATTTCATTAAGCGGTCAATTGAAATTAATAGCATTTTTTAACTTCTCTACATTAGGTTCGCGTGCGCGGTGGACAAATCTTGTTATCAATTTTTAACCCACTTCCAAAAGCCCGCTTTTATTAAAACTTTACACACATGCGTATCCCAGATGACAACACTTTCTATTAAAATTTGGGGCCCCTCGGGCCTTGGAGTTTGCAAAAAATTGGAGTGATCAGCCTCGGGTTTCCCATACAAATTTTTTAAAAAATTTACCCGATTTTCTTCAAATTTTATACACATGTGTATCTCCGATGGACAACACTTTTTGAAAAAAAAATTTAAAGCGATCGGGTCACAGGGTCGAGGGTCGAGGTCGAGGCTCCCAGACGAATTTTATTCTAACTTCGTATACTTGTGTAAGATCAAGAATATCGTAATATGAATATGACTATCCTGGTTGGAGGGTATTTTTTAAATTAAAGGATAGCCTTTAAGAATTTCATACTGGGTCAGTTAATTCCCAAAATAATGAAAATCGTGAAGTAAAGACCCTTATGGCGAAAGGCACGTGCAAGCAAAGGAAAGGAACAAAAGGAACAAATGCAAATTCATTTTGAATGCCTGCGGCTGCGAAAACACAGATCTTGCTATAACAATCTACATTTGTGTTATAAGAGTGCGAATCGCACAATCAAGCCGACGTGTAGTGAGCAGTTAGTTAAAAGAAATAATAAACAAAAAAATACAACAGAAGAGAAAAGCAAAAAAACTGTGAAATTTCGTAGCGATCTACATGTGAAATTGATTTCATAACAGAAAGCGATTTAACACAACAAATATAAATAACTAACTGTTCGGGGCGCTTCGCTACCCGTTTTTATTTTAAAAAAAAAATTTTTTGGGAGGCTCCGACCCGGGGCAAGATCACTCCCAAATTTTTACAAAATATGTTGCCCATCGGAGATACACATGTTTGAATAAAGTCGGGTAAATTTTTTAAAAAAAAATTGTATGGGGCCCCCGACCCCGGGGCGCGATCACTCCAAAATTTTTACAAAAAGCTTTATCCATCATAACTACATATGTGTAAAAAATTTGAAGAAAATCGGGTATTTTTTTATAAAATTTGTATGGTCACACACGGGCACGCGAAGTTAATATAGAGACTTTAATAAAACAGTATCAGATGTGCATAATAGCAAAGACAAAATACAAAATATACTTAACGAGATTAGGACTGAATTTTTGACATATACGGAAAAAGACAAACAAAAATCATACATTTTTTATAAAAGGGTTGAATGTAACACACACCAGATGAAGTATTAGAAGAAATATAAAATGACCAGGAAGATCTCAAATTTGTCAAATTTTTTAGGTACTTAACTTCGCGTTCTAAACGCGAGAACAAAAGCTTACCCATTCAAGTTGTACAGTTATCTCCAGTTAGCAAAGTAAAAAACTTACGAAATATAATGTTTTGTGACCTTTGGAAAGATTCGAAGAAGTGATGTCCTGCAATGTCACCGTTGCCAACGGTTCAGACATATTTCTTTGAACTGCAACATGGAATTCCGGTGCGTGAAATGCCAGAATTCACATTGGCCGGGAGAGTCCCTAATTAAAAAAGATACAGACAAGGAATAGTTCTTCTTTGTGCTCTGCAGCAAAGCTGGACATCAATCCTCCTGGCGTGACTGTGAGGTTTACAAAAGAGACTCCAATAAAAAAAGCAATAAATCATATTGAAAATTTTGTTCAAAATTGACTTTGTATTAACTGACAGATAGTATTCCATTAGAGGCGGTGGAACGGCGGTACTCATTCGTTATAAAAACTATTAAAGGTGATATTTGTTTTGTCAAGAGACGACTATTATATCGCTGTCACTTCGAAATAATAGTTGCTCTCATATCATATCTGCATATGCGCCGCCACCAGATATCTTATATAACGTCGAGCTCGAGAAATTATTGAGACTCTGAGATTAGATAGTTCAAATAACTATTTCTTCCTAGCGGGAGATCTATACGCGAAACATCAGGGTTGGTTGGATTTAACTGCGAACGGAAGAGGCAGCTTTATTAAGCTTTGTAAATGACAACCAAATCAGATATAAATTATAAAAAATAAAAATTATAAATTTCCGAAAC
The DNA here is from genome assembly GCA_947095585.1 of Nephrocerus scutellatus. Classification (NCBI taxonomy): domain Eukaryota; kingdom Metazoa; phylum Arthropoda; class Insecta; order Diptera; family Pipunculidae; genus Nephrocerus; species Nephrocerus scutellatus. Next base: position 78,984,161 of record OX352761.1, on the reverse strand, counting down.
AGCGTCAACAACTACTCGAGGCATAAAATGAAAATATAATAAAAGCAGATTCGAAGAACATGTTTTCTTAAATAAATCGAGCTTTAAGCCTGGTAGTTTTGTGCTGTTAAAAATTCCAACAAGTTCAGAGTGTCTCATATCCAAAGCTGGGATAACCGAACGACACCAATCATCAACATATTTAGATAACATTCTAAATATTGTGTTGAAATATTTTCCGGGTAAATAATACGGGAATTCTGCGTTATTTCCTGAATTGTTGGAATACTGCGAATGTATTTCCAATAATAAAGAAAACGAAAGATCGTTTCGATCCGACAAATTAGAGGCCTATTAGTCTCATGCCTAATATTGCGAAAGTTCTTGAAGTGAGTCAATTTTGACCACGTGCGAAAGAAATTAGATTATTCCGCGGAACAAGTTTGGGTTTAAAAGAAACCACTCGACGGTGCACGCTGTTGATCTCAGATGCCACCCAATTGATTTCAGATGTCAACTGGCATCTGAATGATGAGAGGAATACGCCGCATGTCTAGTGGACATCGAAAAAGCCTTCGACACGGTTAGGAACGACGCGATAAGTTATAAAATTATTAGATATGATTCCCACATCATTTAATTAATATGATTATCTAAATGGTATACGGACAACCAATTTGTGGTAACAAAGTCAGCATCGAGCGCTCAACACGAGCACATCCTATAAAGATCCCGCACCAGATCGCTCAGCTACCTGCTACCGGCTACGGAAAAAAAACCCTCACACCAAAAAGCGAGCATTTCGCTACCTGCGACTGTTTAACATATTTCACTAATTACTTTTTTAATTTCAGGCACATATTTATAATTAATAGTTATTTAATTTACCAGATAAAGTTTTTCATTTTTCGGCACTCGGCACCATTTTATGGGTAAAAAACAGAAATGGAAGGAAAAGTTTAATGAGGTATTAACCTTAATTAGACAAGAAGTCTCCAACTATGGTGTTGACTTCCTCGTGTCTTTGTACGAAAGGCTGGATGAAGTCAACCAGCTTTGCGAAGACTCTACTTCATCTGAAGAGAAAAATATGAGCTTAAGCGAGGAATGGGATACTGAAGCGTCCGAACCCAGTACCAGCGGAGAGGAAAATTCGGTAGAAGACAATCGCAAAGAGCGGTCTTCTCCTGTAACCGTGCCAGTAAAGGCAAAAAGAAGGAGATTGTCTGAATCAAATTCCAGACCATTATCACCACCAACATCATCTTCGCCTGCAGTAGTTACTGTTGAAGGAAGCAATCGCCGTAAACAACCGCTGTAGGAAAAAATGCTCAAGCAAAAGAGAAGCAAAATCTCACTAAGAAGACACCACCCCCTGTCGCTCCAGCAACCAATAAACCCCAGTCTACGGGACCAACAACAAAAACTTTTGCCATGCCGCCAATAGTCTGCTTTAGACTAAACGTCGCTGAACTCTCAAAGTTCAGGAGGAGTGCCAATATATGTTGTAGAATTCGCAACATCGACAGCAGTAAGTCGGTCGTTACGGCCATAATAATAATAATTGTCGTAGTAGTCGGTCGTTTTTCGGAATTAAATTTTTAATTTTTTAATTATTTCTTTTTAAATTAAAAAGAAAAGAGTCAAATTTCAAATTATCATGAAAGTCCTGAATTGGAGGAATTTACGAGGAACCGCAGAGAATCATCCAGAGCTCAATTTGAGTCAAGAGTCATCCTTGATGTAATGTTTGGCGTTGGAGCTTATCGGCTCGATAGTTGTGCGTGCCTTTTTCGTTTGTTAGGCCTGGTACTCCAAACGAATCCGGTACAATTAACTGTCGAGTTGTGGGCATTCAAGAGTTTTTTCTGTATTGCTTTTTCCAATGAATCAGGGAGAATTCCGAGAAAATAAAAATGAAACCGGCTACAAACGTGAGAAATGTGATATATTGGAAATCACATTTCTCCGATTTAATTCTGAAATTTAATAAAGGGCTTAGCCCACCTTATTGCCGTGGCGCAAGTCATTCAGGGAGTATTCCCTTGGCAATAAGTTTAAATATATAAAAAAAAAAAAAAAAAGATGGGCACCAGAAAATTCGGTCTTTCCTACAATCGGGACAGACTGAATTCAACACTTACGATGCTAAGGAGGACCGAAAAGAAATGTTGGTCCTAAAAGGCACACACCACTCCTTCGATACAGATGATGTCAAGGATGCATTAACGGCAGAGGGTATCCCTGGAGGTCAAACCCTTCAAATCTCAGGAGGTCAAACCCTTCAAATCTCAGAGGACCGACAGGAAATTAAACAATTTCATTGTAGAACTTGAGAAGACCTGCGATAAGGCAGCAGTTTGCTAAAAACCCCTCCTGATGAACCAGTAGGTGCATTGGGAAAAACTCAAACCGGCAGGCATTACGCAGTGCAGAAACTGCCAAAAGTTTGGACATGTCGCAAGCAATTGCGGCATGAAATACAGATGCGTTAAGTGCAAGGACAAACACTTACCTGGCCAATGCCCGAGAAATGTAGACTACAAGAAAGACGACAACGTCTTCTGCACAAATTGCTAAAAATCTGGACATCCTGCAAACTATCGAGGATGTCCTAAATATAAAGAAAAAATGGCGGAAACAGTAAAAACCGCCCAAAAGAAGATGGAGCAGCATAAGTTCGCCCAGAAATCTGCTGCAAAGCAATAGTAAAAGGAGTTATATTTGCTAGTATAGCTGCTATGGGGACTGCTAGCAAGCCAGCAACAATCAACAAACCACCACCAACTATCCAAGCAAGCAAAAAACCAGTAAGTTAGCAAGATCCAAGAACGGCACCATCTACTGGAAAATCTAACACTTTCGACGATACGGAAAGGCTATTTGGAGCAGACCTTTTCACAATTTTGCAGAAGCAAGAGAAGTCGTGCCTGCTAATTATAGCAGTCTTGACAACAGGTCTAAAAAAACCGTTTTGGGTCGACTTATTTGTGAATTATGTTCACAATAAGCAGGATAAGTATATTCTCATATAATGTGAACTCTATTTATTCGTTAGCCAGGCGTATCATACTAAAATTATTTATTAAAACTAATAAACCTGACATTCTTCCCTTACAGGAAACTAATCTCACAGGGAGAAACCCTTTCAGTCCAGACGGATAAAACATCCACAGGGTCGACAAAAGCAGTGATTGCTCTGGGACGGCGGTCCTTATCAGGAACACTATGGCAGGCGAAAAGGTGCAAATCAGTGGTTTGCGTAGCATGGAAGCAACAGCTGTCAGCATCAAAGTCAACGAGGTTGAGACCTTGTTGGAAATATCAGTGTACAATCACTGTAATGCAACGAGGGAAAACATTCAACGGGATCTGCAAACTGTCTGCGGCATCACCTCTGGGCACACATACTGTGTGGTTGGAGGGGATTATAACGCTAGGCACACCCGATGGCAAGGTGAAGTGTGCAACAATCAAGGAAAGGCCATGGAAGATTGGCTGGATTCAAATCCTCAGCAGCATACCATGGCTGTTGTTTCACAGCCCCAGACACCATCCACGCTGGATTTCTTCTTGGGAACGACAAATTTCGTCAACATTCTGCCACAATTAAGGAATTATTCTTGTTTTGCACATGATAGTGATTCGGATAATTTGGCCATAGAGCTTCGAGAGGTTTAATCAGCGAATTGTGAAAGTTATCCCAACACCTACTACTGGAAACCTGAACTACACATCAACTTTACGAAAATAAACTGGAACCGGTTTAGATCAGAAGTCGAAGCTGGACTACAAATTCCAGCGGCATGTAGAAATCTGGAGAATAATGAAATTGATGATGCTATCAGAAATTTCGAGACTTCAGTGAACACAGCCATACATCGGCAGAAATCTGTTCACTCTAGCAGGGATCGGTTTCAACATCTTCCTGAGAATATTTAGGCAATATATGCTCACAAGCAAAGGCTAAGGAAACGCCTTCAGAGGATCTTCAACAGGACTCTCAACACTGTTAATGACGCATATCAGTCTGTATTTTCGCAACTGCGTTGTACAGTTATCATGCTACGTCAAGCTATGCGAAGTTGCCGAAAGATGAACTGACCAAATGACTTCAAAAGCCCGGATGCTTTTAAAAAGCTGAATTCTGTGATCGGAAAACGTATTTCCATTCCAGAAAGTATCACGTTTGGAGAGCAAGTAGCATCCAGTCCTGTAGAAAAAGCCGAAGCCTTTGCCTGTCATTTCGAAAAGAGCTTTACGGACCGACCACCAACTCATCTTCCAGATTTTGTAGAGCAGGTTGAAAGTCATGTGGAAGACACAACTTCCCCAAGAAATTTTGAAGTGCTGTTCAGTGAAGACAATCTCGCTAGCGCACCCGTAAACGTGGATATGTTTACCGGGACAGCAGTTGTCAGTGATTTAATTATGAGTGGAAACTCTAAAAAATCATCGGGCACTTAAAAATCTGCCGAATATGGCGATTTGATGATAACTATAATATTCAACAATTGCCTAAACAATGGTTACTTTCCAGACATCTGGAAGGTGGCCAAAGTAGTACCAGTTCCCAAGAAAACTAACCGCTCTAGCATAACTGGTTACCGGTCCATAGCTTTACTGTGTTGTACCAGTAAAATATTGGAATCCTTGATCCGTAAAACGTAGTGGTTTAACTAGTGCCTACAAGCGCAGATCGGCTTTGACAGTTAGGCCTTCTACTGGCAGCAGTAGGATTGTGGCACCTCATGGCCCTTCCGCTGCCAGTAAGTTCGTAGGCGCACCTGATGGATGTCCGCGACAAAGCATCCCATCTAGCTCGTCGTACAAGGATCGGCGTAATGCGGTACGTACACTGATGGCCCTCGGAGAAATTCCAGAGACGAACAGAACACCGAAGCAGGTCGCCAAGCTAAAATTGGCCAACGCCCTTATTAACTAGCACGAGCAACGGACCAGCGATGACTTTACGTCTAAGCGAAAGAGATTGGCGGAGGAAATCGATTCGATTTCAAAAAGACATAATGTGCACAACACCAGCATACTTAGTGACTCCATCGTTACATCTAAGAGGTCCTTCAGCGATGTCCTTAATGAGAAAATCGTAGTCGTAGTGATAGATCGCAGCGACACTGATGGAACTATCTCTCCAGAACAGTGGCAATTAGTCGAGCTAAAGTTCTCTGGTAGCTTCTTGACTTTGATGAAGGAGCTAAGCTCGAGGTCGTTGAGAGAGAGGATATCCCAAGCCGACCGAGAGCTCGCACCTGGATGCCAACTGAACCCTCCTCTGCGTATGAAATACTACAGGTCCTTAAAATTAGCAATCCCTCACTTCCGACCCACGACTGGAAAGTCGCCAAGTTGGAGGAGCAAGAGGTTCCTACATATCCGCGTTTGTTGTGATCAATCAGGAAACCCTTGCTCCTCTGGCTGAGACCAAAGGCGTGCTAAGATTTGGATAGGATCACATCACCCTTCGACTCTACAAGAAGGAAGAGCTGGAGGCAGGTAAAATGCACCCCAACCCTCAGACTCGGAGCTTCCCGAGATAAAGGTGAACCTAGATCCTGCATATTAGTGAAACGTAATCTAAATGTATTTTTACTCACCAAGGAACCTAAATGCCCATCACTTAGTATGAAAACAAGCAGCGCCGACATCAACGACAGGAGTGAGTTACTTTTCGATTATATTTTAGTACTAACCTAACTGTAGTCAATGCAGATAATGAACTAACCCTCGTAATCAGGAGTCGACAAGAATTGTTAGATATTCCTCTTGTCACCGACTCTCTCAACCCAATAATTCTATACTGGAAGGCATCGGCTGAACATTCTTCCTCCGATCACCGGTACATTCAATTCAGTTTATATGACAAACCCCCTCGCCAATCACCATATAGAAATCATAGCAAGACTGACTGGCTCAAATACCGAACAACGTTTAAACACTATTTAAACGTACACTACGATCTTCCTATAGCACTAATCTACTTGACAACAAGTTCAAGTTGTTCACCTGTGCTTTTAATAAAGCGCTTCAACGTAGCCAAGGCTACTAGATTAGAAACTGACTGGGATGCTTACAAATCATTTATTCAACTTTATAAAAGAGAATTAAGGACAGCCAAGCGCTCTTCTTGGAGACTCTTCTGTGATAAAATAGAAGAATCTTCTCAGGCGTCTGGCTAAGAAAAATCACCACAACCAATGCAATAATGCCGAGCTTCCTGAAAAAACCAGATGGCTTGTGGACTACTTCGAAGCGAAGAATCGCTCAACCTGCATTAAGATACCCACTTCAGGGTAAGCTCCCATGTGTTTAGTAAAGACAACATTGATAGGGCAGACACTCGTACAACTATCTCCAATGATCTGATAAATAAGGACAAACTGCTTTGGGCGCTACAAAGCTTCAAACCATACAAATCTGCAGGACCTGATGGCATAATTCCAGCTGAGCTGCAAATGACTTCGGATATTATCCTTCATCCGATCATACCAATCAGTCTTTCATCATTCCTGTTAAAGACACTGGAAAGACTGATTACAACCACGATCTACTGAACATTCCCTTCACCACAAGGAGTATACAATGGTGGTATCCTAGACATTGAAGGTGCTTTTAACAACGTCAACACATCTGCGATTACGGATGCGCTGTCGAATTTGAGGGTTGACGACTCGCCTGACGAATTGATTAATCTTCTGCTCGAAAGTCGGATTATTAATTCAAAGCTGGGCGTGTCGTCTGCCAGAAGACTTGTCTGCAGAGGAACCCCACAAGGTGGAGTCCTGTCCCCCCTTGCGGTGAATGAGCTGCTGGTATGCCTAAGAGGTGAGGGCTGCAAAGTAATCGCTTATGCGGATGACGTTGCTATTGCCGTCTCAGGAAAATACCCGAATACCCTTAAGGAACTCTTGCAAAATGCTCTCAACAAGCTAACTTGCTGGGCAAATCGCTGTGGTTTAGGGGTAAATCCTTACAAAACTGAGCTTGTCCTATAGGAAATGTAAAGTTCCACTTATTAATTAATATTCCATCAAAGGTACAAGCTTAACATTCTCTGATAAAGCCAAGTATTTGGGACTTATCTTAGACAGAAAGCTAAGCTAAGCTAGAAACCTAACATATAAATTATATACAGCAGGCAGCTAGCTGCCAGTTCGGCTATTCGCCTTAATGCTATCTCCCAGTGGACTAGAAATGAAATCGGTCACTCCTCTATCCTGAATTTAGTCAGGATCCCAGACAACATAGACTACACCATTCTGCAACTTCATTTTAACAAAAACTTCCGGGTCACTTCCCCTACAGATCATTCTGGGACTAAGACGATTACTTAAAAGATGAACACATTCATTTTTACACACATGGGTCATAACCTGATGACGGAGTCGGCGGAGATGTTTTTCAAAAAATTATGAAATTATGGCGATCAGTGAAGCCTTCACTGTCTCTACAAATTCAATTCTAGCCCTTAACTGCCGATCATCTCTCGTGGAGATGGCGGAGCAGTTCAATATTCACCTGTGTTGGGTGCCGGGGCACAGGGACATTCCGGGTAACTGTATGGGTGATGATCTCTCCAAAGACCATTACTGGTCTAAGTGTGTCGGTTTCACTGACAGACACCTTAACCTAACCTAAAGGTCTATCTCCAATGTTGACATAATTAAACAGGGATTTAAGAAAAAGCTTACTTTGTGTAATGATTTGCGTGCGATTTCGGTTTCATTTGAGGATGATCGCGTAACAACACCCGAAGGCCTCACTACCTTTTTTCGTGACCCCTTCCTATGGGCGCCATTCTATGTATCGGGTTGTCCATATACCATCACCGTCATTTGGATGCGGCTGACGGCCATGTGCACGCCTAGCGGTGCTCTGACCTAGCTCGTCGGGATGTGGGGGGGTTCTTCGGCCGGCCACACCAACCCAAATACCACTACATAAAAAAATTTGTTTATTGCGTGCTTTAAGTACTCAGACTATAAAGGGGGGGGGAGAAGAAAAACAAAAGTCGGGCTACCGTAGGAGATTAAATGTTCTGCTCCACATGAGTCCGAGAGACTATTAGGGAGCCGTTCCATGATCCCCATTGCCAGATCCTTACCTTTTAATAATAACACATTTTTTTTCTTTACTTTTTTTTGATAAGGGTAGTTATCCCATAAATATAATGGCCTTTATTCCTTTTTTTTTTTTTTTTATTTATTTCCTTAGGGGTTTTAACATTACTAATTATTATATGAACAATTACAGTAATAAAAGAAAAGAAATTATTTATGAAGTATCTACTTAGGCCACTGAGGCCTGTTCTAACCGAGTAATTATTAACAATATATTATGGTGACTTTATAGGCGACTGATAATAAGGTCGCGCAACGAAAGGACTAGCCGCGGTTCGACTTCGAGGCCGTTTGGCCAATGGGCCACCTTCGACAAGAGGCGTATAAAAACCCCAAAAAAATCTGAACAGTTAATTAACCAAAAGAAAATATAAATCAATAAAAACTCCAAATAAGAGAAGAAGGAATTAATTAATTACTCTAACATTAGAAAAAAAAGGACCCGCGGGGCTAGTGAAATAACAACCGAATTTAAATAAAATAATTTCTATTTATTCCTTACTTCACTATTTGTGGTTTTTATATGCATATATGTATATCCTTAAATGAAATTTCCATGAAAAGAACAATATAAAAAAAAAAAAAAGAATAAAATAATGAGGAAAAAACTTGCCCGGTTAGGAATTAACAAAAAAAAATATAACAACAAATTTGTATTCTTTCATCGTCTTTGATGTATCCAAAAGAAAATCAATCCGGTGGTGGTGAGTAGACATTCGTTGAATCGTCATTCAAATCTTGCTTTTTATTTTTCAGGAAATCAAGTGGTGTTGCGTGGACCGGAACATGAGGCGCTTTCGGGCTCACCTCTAGCCAATGTAAAATTTGCAGTAATTGAAAAGTTTCTTAATAATTTTTAATAAACCTTTTTATTTTTAGGAAATCATGTGATATGGCGTGGACCTACGTCGGCCATTTTGGTACGCGCACAGTAAAAATTTTGTAAGTATAATTTCATTAAATTTCGAAAAATAAGTTTTCTTTACCGGAACATGAGGCGCTTTCGGGCTCACCTCTAGCCAATGCAAAATTTGCAGTAATTGAAAATTTTATTAATAATTTTTATTAAACATTTTTATTTTCAGGAAATCAAGTAGTGTGGCGTGGACCTGCGTCGGCCATTTTGGTACGCGCACAGTAAAAATTTTGTAAGTATAATTTCATTAAATTTTGAGAAAAAAGTTTTCTTTACCGGAACATGAGGCGCTTTCGGGCTCACCTCTAGCCAAGGCAAAATTTGTAGTAATTGAAAAAAAAAATCCGACAATTAGCTATGTACACTGTTTCGAATGAATTGTTAAATTAAAAATTTTATTTTTTTTCTCAGGAAAACCAACTATCACAAAAATGGAATGTAGTGTGCCGACCAACACCTGCTGACCAAAAGGTGCGCCATTACGCAGCAGCAGCCCACGTCTGAGCCCGGCGAAATAAAAATACCGACTGCCTAATCTAGTCGCATCGATGCCCGGTCATCAATTTCGTTGCCCATGCATTGGTGTGTAGCTCACTCTCACTCTGTATTAGACATTGTGTTGGATTGCCAACTGAACTCTCTCTTTATTTCTACTTACGGCCCGTCGGGCCAACCACTTGTAGAGTGATGTTACTCGGTCACTATGTACTGTATATCCCATGTGGAGTTTGCGGTTGGTCAATCAATCGAGAGAGGGGAGCACATATTCTCCTAACTAATGTTCGCAATATTTAGTGACTGCATTAGACGAGTGCGTCGAAACAAAATTCGTGACGAGTTGGTGGGAAATATTCCGTTTGTCATCAAAAATTCCAATAATTGGAATTTTAACAAAAAAAATTTCGGTAATAAATTTTTTTTTTTTTTCTCAAGTCGCCGCCACAAAATAGGATCTCCGGGGCATTTACCCTAAAGGCACCGAGAAGCCTGAAAACGGGCGATTACCCTAGTTTAATCATCTTACTGCTTGATATCTTTTGCATGGTATACACCTATCTGTTTCCCCTGCTGATCTTCTAGCATGTAATAGCAGTTCCCTAACTTCTCCTTAATGCGGGCCTTTAAGAAGGTAGGCGCTAGTTTTGCATTAAACCCTTTCTGCCAGTTACTTTGTGCGAATTGCGCCTATATATTTCTTGCCCAACTCGAAAGTCGATCGGCCTAGATCGGGTGTTGTAGTTCCGCTCATTCACTTCGTATGCCCTTTTCATTTGTTCTTTGGCTTTGCTGCGAATCTGGACCATCCCCTCTTCGTGAGATATCTGGGTATCAGGTGACTCTAGCAAATCCAACTTCCGCAAGATTTCATAACTATCCCCGTGCACGATCATATTTTGGCCAAAAGCCAAAAAATATGGCGAGAACCCTGTGGCAGCGTGAACAGAACTCCGCAGAGAACAACTTATATGACCGAGGTTCATATCCCAACAGGACTGGTCACCCTTAAGGAAGGTTCGCATGGCCGCGATCAAGGATCGATTTACTCGCTCCGACGCATTCGCTTGAGGGGAATAGAGCGCCGTATACGTATGTTTCACGCCATACGTGGCCAACAGTTTGTTAAATTCCTTGCTTTTTCAGGCACACCGAAGATGGGAAAGAGTTGATTTCTCAGGTATTCTATGATGGGTTTGGCGATGAACTTCTTAAGCGGCCAAAGGAAATTAAATTTTGTGAAATGGTCTAGAATGATTAGCAACCCGATATGTCCAGCCTTGGATCGTGGAAAGGGACCGATTAGGTCCAGGTACAGTCGCTGAAACGGTCTCTCCGAGGTGTTTTGCCGACCCATGAACGGTCTCAACGTAACATTTGGGTGTTTGGTAGTTTTGCACTGCGCGCACTTCAGGACATAGTCTCGCACTTGAGCAAACATATGCGGCTAAAAGAAATGTTTCCTTATCCGTTGTAAGGTTTTATTGATGCCCCCATATGTCGATGTTGGGGCATCGTGCGCTCTTTCGATCACCTGTTTCGTGAGGTTTTCGGGTACCCATAGCTTCCACACTGACTGTTCCGGTATCTCTTCGCCATTGCAGAATTCGGTCCGCTTGTAGAGATACTGGTCCCTTACTCTCAAATCAGGTAACTTATCGCTGTTCATAATGACTTGTCGTTTACGGCCTTCGTATTCTGGAGAAGTGTCCGCGATAATGCATCTGGAACTTTGCCGGATCTCGAATTTAAAAACTTGGAGTTTAAGGGCCCACCTTCCCAGTCTACCACTAAGGTCCGTTTGGCGCATAAGCCACTGCAGGGACGCGTGATCGGTAATTACGGTGAAATCAAGTCCCTCAACGAAGGGGCGGAAGTGTTTGATGCTAAGCACTGCCGCCAGGCATTCTTGCTCGGTTACGCTATAGTTACGTTGGGCCTTATTGAGCTTTTGTGACCAATACGCAATTAGCACTTCGGAACCGTCGTCCAAGGTTTGCACAAGAACACTACCAACTCCTGATTGACAGGCATCACACTGAATCAAAATGGTTTGGAGAAATCAGGTGTATACAACACTGGTGAAGACTTAAGTTTAACCTTCAGTGCTTCGAATGCCACCTGTGCCTCACCATTCCACTGTAGACTTTTGGATTTTTTTAATAAGTCCGTCAACGGTGTACAAGTTACTGCAAAATTTTAAATGAATTTCCTATACCAGCCAGCCATGCCGAGGAAGCGACGTAGCTGGCGCACTGTGTTGGGGACAGGGTACTCCACAATTGCTTGAATCTTTTCGGGATCAGTTCTCAATCCACCATTGCCGATAATATGGCCAAGATAACGAACCTCCGTAAGGCAAAACTTACTTTTAGCGACATTTAATTTTAAACCAGCTCGACGCAGATGTTTTGCGACTTCCTGAAGTGTATTCACATGGCTATCAAAATCCTCGGTGATGACGAGCAGATCGTCTAGGTATACAAATACTCTATCGTGGAGGTCAGCGGGGATGACTTTATCCATCAAACGACACATTGTTTGGGGAGCGTTACATAGCCCAAAGGGCATAACCTTAAACTGGTATAATGGGCGCTTGGGAACTGAAAAGGCCGTCTTCTGTCGAGAATTTACTTCCAACGGAATTTGCCAGAACGTATCCTTTAGGTCTAAGCTGGATATGAATTCTGCCCGTGGCAACCTACTCAGAATTCCCTGGATGTGTGGAATGGGGTACGCATCAGTAACGGTCACAGCGTTTAATTTCCGTGAGTGAGGTTTTCTCCAAACCCTTGGTGTCGTAAGATGGAAATAAGTTTTTCACTGCCTCTATTCTGACTAACTGCGAATCATTCAAGTGATGTCTATTTTGCAAAGCATCACTCACTTGTTCGACGTTTATCTCTGAAACGATGTCTGGAGCTAGGTCAAACGCCCTCCAAAAGTCGATGCCTAGATATAAATCTTGGCCCAAGGATGGAACCACATACAAAGTCAACCGTTTGGCCTTGTTCCGAAAAGCGATGTCCGCTTTGAAAGACCCACAGACCGTTTGAGACTTTCCATCAGCTGTTTTGAGGGATGAAACGAAACGTCTAAGATCCACTTTGTTATGCAGGACGCTAGTCCGGTGAAACCTCCAAAACCATTCTTTGGCTCTGCCCCTGAACAAAAGATGTGCATTTTTACATAATAATTCGAAGTTTCCATCTAGACTTTGCTGAGTCAAAGACTGTACTTGGTATATGAAATTATCCACCGTTAGGCCATCCGACGATCCTTCGAATTGGAGATGCCAACTCGAGATGATGTTGGACACTTTCACGGCAGTGTTTATATCTAATTGAGATGAACGAGCTGGGAAAGAAGTCTGCGGATTTTGGTCCCTTGATACGAATGGAATATCGCGCGGCCACGGATAGTTATCAAAGTCTGGCGTGTTAGCTGGCACTTCGTTAGTCCTTGGTTCGTTATCCTGTAGTCTCAACTTATCAAAGCACCGTTCGACGTTGGTCTCGATAAGCTGTGAAATGTTTTGGGTGACATGCTGCAGCATTGACTCTTGAATTTGGTCGATAGAGTCATTAACCACACGTTGTACCATAGTCACCAGACTGGACTCTCTTCGACTTAGTCGAACAGTGTTGCCTGGTAAGGATAGCCGGTGTGTGTCTCAGTGACCGAGGCACCTTCTGATTTTCATCCCAGTCCCTCATTAGCCAATGAATCTCCAATTTGCTGACCCCTCTGTGCACCCGGCTGAAGTCGAAGTGGTGGTTTCCTTTTCGATCTATTTCGCGTGTTATGAGCGATAGTGCCATCCACTGCTTCGATGCCACCCGCGCCACTGGAACCAGGTTGGACCACCAACGGCCGCAATGTATGCAACAAACACGGCTGATTGCATTCGGGGCAGATTTCCTTGATTTTGAGGGTTTCCGTCAAGCAATATCTGTGAAAAGCGTGATTGCAAGTGGTGATTACGCTCTCCGCACTACCGTTTATGTCAATTTTACACAGTGGACATTCAAGCGACTCGTATGCAATCACCTCTAAAGGTACATTTGGCCTTTTCAGACCTTCAAGACTACGCCGGACCGCCATATTAGGATTGAAATGATTACTAGCAAAAATAATAGGGTTAATCAGAACTGTAAACGACCAGGAGGTTCTTCACGTGATTACCACAAGAAGACGAGCGTATTTCGTCGTAATTTGGTGTAAGAACAGAGTTTGTAATAAAACGATTTCCCCCAAAATGAATAAGGGTTGTTTGCGGGAAAAGAAAAAAACTTTCCACTTAAGTTTTCTAAGACTAGTGGATTTTAGAGACGCAGTTTTGGGTTTCTGAAAAAGTAAAAAAAAAAAATTCGAAGCCAGGGTTCAACCCAAAAATTCTTAGCTCCAAAGGGAGATTAAATCATAAAAACGAAATGGTCGAATTTCGCGAGATCGATCTTAAAAATTACGGCCTTAAACTAATAATCGACAGCGCCACGACACATTGTTTGGGGAGCGTTACGCTAATAGGGTAATGAATGAGTTTTAATGATACGCGGCGAAGAACTTTGTCTACTTCAACAATGGCAAGCGTGCTCCCGGACAACCTTAAGAATATCAATAAAAATAATATGAATATAAAAAAAATTAACGTTAAAGAAATTTCTAAGCCACTATATTTCAAAACTAACGTGTTTAATGTGTTAATGTGTTTACTTTGGGTCAGCTCTGTCTCTCTCTCTCTCTCTCTCTCTCACCCATTTGTCCCCCCGTCAACCCGGATATGGATGGCAACCCTTCCTCTCACAATAATTACTTATTACTGAGGGAAGGATAAAAATAATTCGAGGAATTAAAAGTTGATTAAACCGTTGGTTTCAATATCCGAACCCCGAATTGTTAATTGATGGAAAATGTAAGCAGTTAGGAAATCAAAAAAAACTGTTCGGGTCTTCTAGACACCGATTTCAATTAAGCTACTTCAAGGGATGAAATTCGAATTGAGAAGTGAAGGAAAACTAATATTTTTTTTTTTTTTGAGACGAACGGGATAGCTAACTACCATCACCGTCAGTTAGAAAAGACACAATAGGGTGGGACCCAAAAGCATTCGGACTATCGTCTAAACCCTTTCGGGCCCCACGTTGGGCGCCATTTTATGTATAACTTGCGTGCGATTTCGGTTTCATTTGAGGATGATCGCGTAACAACACCCGAAGGCCTCACTACCTTTTTTTGTGACCCCTTCCTTTGGGCGCCATTCTATGTATCGGGTTGTCCATATACCATCACCGTCGGTTTGATGCGGCTGACGGCCATGTGCACGCCTAGCGGTGCTCTGACCTAGCTCGTCGGGATGGGGGGGGGGGTTCTTCGGCCTACATAAAAAAAATTTGTTTATTGCGTGCTTTAAGTACTCAGACTATAAAGGGGGGAAGAAGAAAAACAAAAGTCGGGCTACCGTAGGAGATTAAATGTTCTGCTCCACATGAGTCCGAGAGACTATTAGGGAGCCGTTCCATGATCCCCATTGCCAGATCCGGGGGAGGAATGGGGGTGGAGTCTAGATGAAAGGAGAGAGACAGCTGTCGTACCTTTTAATAATAACACATTTTTTTTCTTTACTTTTTTTTGATAAGGGTAGTTATCCCATAAATATAATGGCCTTTATTCCTTTTTTTTATATTTATTTCCTTAGGGGTTTTAACATTACTAATTATTATATGAACAATTACAGTAATAAAAGAAAAGTAACTATTTATGAAGTATCTACTTAGGCCACTGAGGCCTGTTCTAACCAAGTAATTATTAACAATATATTATGGTGACTTTATAGGCGACTGATAATAAGGTTGCGCAACGAAAGGACTAGCCGCGGTTCGACTTCGAGGCCGTTTGGCCAATGGGCCACCTTCGACAAGAGGCGTATAAAAACCCAAAAAAAATCTGAACAGTTAATTTACCAATTTTGTTACCTTAACTCCGGAACGTTGTATCCGCCAGCGCTGTCGTGTCCGAGGTTCCTAGCTGTATGATCAAAGTTAGTTCAAAAATTTATATGTAAGCAAAGATAAGAAGATTCAAAACAAAAAAAAAACTTGTTACAATGGGATGTGCCCACCCCGCTATGTCCGTTCGTTGTTACAATAAATCCGAAATTTACTGAACGAGTGATAACAAAAAAAAAAAAACAATTTATCCATTCGTACGGGTACAGGAAAAGGAAATATAAATCAATAAAAACTCCAAATAAGAGAAGAAGGAAAACTACTTAATTAATTACTCTAACATTAGAAAAAAAGGACCCGCGGGGCTAGTGAAATAACACCCGAATTTAAATAAAATAATTTCAATTTATTCCTTACTTCACTATTTGTGGTTTTTATATGCATATATGTATATCCTTAAATGAAATTTCCATGAAAAGAACAATATAAAAAAAAAGTAAAATAATGAGGAAAAAAACTTGCCCGGTAAGGAATCAACAAAAAAAATATAACAACAAATTTGTATTCTTTCATCGTCTTTGATGTATCAAAAAGAAAATCAATCCGGTGGTGGTGAGTAGACATTCGTTGAATCGTCATTCAAATCTTGCTTTTTATTTTTCAGGAAATCAAGTGGTGTTGCGTGGACCGGAACATGAGGCGCTTTCGGGCTCACCTCTAGCCAATGTAAAATTTGCAGTAATTGAAAAGTTTCTTAATAATTTTTAATAAACCTTTTTATTTTTAGGAAATCATGTGATATGGCGTGGACCTACGTCGGCCATTTTGGTACGCGCACAGTAAAAATTTTGTAAGTATAATTTCATTAAATTTCGAAAAATAAGTTTTCTTTACCGGAACATGAGGCGCTTTCGGGCTCACCTCTAGCCAATGCAAAATTTGCAGTAATTGAAAATTTTATTAATAATTTTGATTAAACATTTTTATGTTCAGGAAATCAAGTGCTGTTTCGTGAACCTGCGTCGCCCATTTTGTAACGCGCACAGTAAAAATTTTGTAAGTATATTTCATTAAATTCCGAGAAATGAGTTTTCTTAACCGGAACATGAGGCGCTTTCGGGCTCACCTCTAGCCAATGCAAAATTTGCAGTAATTGAAAATTTTATTAATAATTTTTAATAAACATTTTTATTTTTAGGAAATTTCGAATAATAAGTTTTCTTTACCGGAACATGAGGCGCTTTCGGGCTCACCTATAGCCAATGCAAAATTTGCAGTAATTGAAAATTTTATTAATAATTTTTATTAAACATTTTTATTTTCAGGAAATCAAGTAGTGTGGCGTGGACCTGCGTCGGCCATTTTGGTACGCGCACAGTAAAAATTTTTTAAGTATAATTTCATTAAATTTCGAGAAAAAAAGTTTTCTTTACTGGAACATGAGGCGCTCACCTCTAGCCAATGCAAAATTTGCAGTAATTGAAAATTCTATTAATAATTTTTATTAAACATTTTTATTTTCAGGAAATCAAGTAGTGTGGCGTGCCAAATCCTGCAATTCCGAGACAAACCCAACAGCTCAGGCAACGAAGCCTAAGAACCGGTTCATCCAGCGAGAGATGAGGTCTTGCGACCGAAAATTTAATAAACGAGCAAAAAAAATTTGACAAAGTCATCGGTCAAGTATCCAGCAGTTATACGCCAGATCACCTGCATTTCCGGGTGAAACATGAGCACCCCAGTGGTCTCGGTCAAGCACTCGGCAGTCGAACGCCAAATCGCTTGCATTCCGATAAACACTGAATATAGCCCCTACTCGCTGGACAAACAAAAAAACTGTTCGGGTCTTCTAGACACCGATTTCAATTAAGCTACTTCAAGGGATGAAATTCGAATTGAGAAGTGAAGGAAAACTAATTTTTTTTTTTTTGAGACGAACGGGATAGCTAACTACCATCACCGTCAGTTAGAAAAGACACAATAGGGTGGGACCCAAAAGCATTCGGACTATCGTCTAAACCCTTTCGGGCC
The DNA here is from genome assembly GCA_947095585.1 of Nephrocerus scutellatus. Classification (NCBI taxonomy): domain Eukaryota; kingdom Metazoa; phylum Arthropoda; class Insecta; order Diptera; family Pipunculidae; genus Nephrocerus; species Nephrocerus scutellatus. The sequence goes on along the minus strand of OX352761.1, from coordinate 78,966,654 downwards.
CCACGTTGGGCGCCATTTTATGTATAACTTGCGTGCGATTTCGGTTTCATTTGAGGATGATCGCGTAACAACACCCGAAGGCCTCACTACCTTTTTTTGTGACCCCTTCCTTTGGGCGCCATTCTATGTATCGGGTTGTCCATATACCATCACCGTCGGTTTAATGCGGCTGACGGCCATGTGCACGCCTAGCGGTGCTCTGACCTAGCTCGTCGGGATGGAGGGGGGTTCTTCGGCCTACATCAAAAAAATTTGTTTATTGCGTGCTTTAAGTACTCAGACTTTAAAGGGGGGAAGAAGAAAAACAAAAGTCGGGCTACCGTAGGAGATTAAATGTTCTGCTCCACATGAGTCCGAGAGACTATTAGGGAGCCGTTCCATGATCCCCATTGCCAGATCCGGGGGAGGAATGGGGGTGGGGTCTAGATGAAAGGAGAGAGACAGCTGTCGTACCTTTTAATAATAACAAATTTTTTTTCTTTACTTTTTTTTGATAAGGGTAGTTATCCCATAAATATAATGGCCTTTATTCCTATTTTTTTATATTTATTTCCTTAGGGGTTTTAACATTACTAATTATTATATGAACAATTACAGTAATAAAAGAAAAGTAACTATTTATGAAGTATCTACTTAGGCCACTGAGGCCTGTTCTAACCAAGTAATTATTAACAATATATTATGGTGACTTTATAGGCGACTGATAATAAGGTTGCGCAACGAAAGGACTAGCCGCGGTTCGACTTCGAGGCCGTTTGGCCAATGGGCCACCTTCGACAAGAGGCGTATAAAAACCCAAAAAAAATCTGAACAGTTAATTTACCAATTTTGTTACCTTAACTCCGGAACGTCGTATCCGCCAGCGCTGTCGTGTCCGAGGTTCCTAGCTGTATGATCAAAGTTAGTTCAAAAATTTATATGTAAGCAAAGATAAGAAGATTCAAAACAAAAAAAAAACTTGTTACAATGAGATGTGCCCACCCCGCTATGTCCGTTCGTTGTTACAATAAATCCGAAATTTACTGAACGAGTGATAACTAAAAATTTGAATTTGGTCGATAGAGTCATTAACCACACGTTGTACCATAGTCACCAGACTGGACTCTCTTCGACTTAGTCGAACAGTGTTGCCTGGTAAGGATAGCCGGTGTGTGTCTCAGTGACCGAGGCACCTTCTGATTTTCATCCCAGTCCCTCATTAGCCAATGAATCTCCAATTTGCTGACCCCTCTGTGCACCCGGCTGAAGTCGAAGTGGTGGTTTCCTTTTCGATCTATTTCGCGTGTTATGAGCGTTAGTGCCATCCACTGCTTCGATGCCACCCGCGCCACTGGAACCAGGTCGGACCACCAACGGCCGCAATGTATGCAACAAACACGGCTGATTGCATTCGGGGCAGATTTCCTTGATTTTGAGGGTTTCCGTCAAGCAATATCTGTGAAAAGCGTGATTGCAAGTGGTGATTACGCTCTCCGCACTACCGTTTATGTCAATTTTACACAGTGGACATTCAAGCGACTCGTATGCAATCACCTCTAAAGGTACATTTGGCCTTTTCAGACCTTCAAGACTACGCCGGACCGCCATATTAGGATTGAAATGATTACTAGCAAAAATAATAGGGTTAATCAGAACTGTAAACGACCAGGAGGTTCTTCACGTGATTACCACAAGAAGACGAGCGTATTTCGTCGTAATTTGGTGTAAGAACAGAGTTTGTAATAAAACGATTTCCCCCTAAATGAATAAGGGTTGTTTGCGGGAAAAGAAAAAAACTTTCCACTTAAGTTTTCTAAGACTAGTGGATTTTAGAGACGCAGCTTTGGGTTTCTGAAAAAGTAAAAAAAAAATTCGAAGCCAGGGTTCAACCAAAAATTCTTAGCTCCAAAGGGAGATTTAATCATAAAAACGAAATGGTCGAATTTCGCGAGATCGATCTTAAAAATTACGGTCTTAAACTAATAATCGACAGCGCCACTAGACGCTAATAGGGTAATGAATGAGTTTTAATGATACGCGGCGAAGAACTTTGTCTACTTCAACAATGGCAAGCGTGCTCCCGGACAACCTTAAGAATATCAATAAAAATAATATGAATATAAAAAAAATTAACGTTAAAGAAATTTCTAAGCCACTATATTTCAAAACTAACGTGTTTAATGTGTTAATGTGTTTACTTTGGGTCAGCTCTGTCTCTGTCTCTCTCTCTCTGTCTCTCTCTCTGTCTCTCTCTCTCTCTCTCTCTCTCTCTCTCTCTCTCTCTCTCTCTCTCTCTCTCTCTCTCACCCATTTGTCCCCCCGTCAACCCGGATATGGATGGCAAACCTTCCTCTCACAATAATTACTTATTACTGAGGGAAGGATAAAAATAATTCGAGGAATTAAAAGTTGATTAAACCGTTGGTTTCAATAACCGAACCCCGAATTGTTAATTGACGGAAAATGTAAGCAGTTAGGAAATCAAAGAAAAATCGTCAGCCTTCGCTACTTTGGACTGCAAGGCATTTCTGGTCAGGTTTTTAACAGATGCCAAATCCTGCAATTCCGAGACAAACCCAACAGCTCAGGCAACGAAGCCTAAGAACCGGTTCATCCAGCGAGAGATGAGGTCTTGCGACCGAAAATTTAATAAACGAGCAAAAAAAATTTGACAAAGTCATCGGTCAAGTATCCAGCAGTCCTACGCCAAATCACTTGCATTTCCGTATGAAATAAGACAAACAAAGTCACCGGTCAGGTATCCAGCAGTTATACGCCAGATCACCTGCATTTCCAGGTGAAACATGAGCACCCCAGTGGTCTCGGTCAAGCACTCGGCAGTCGAACGCCAAATCGCTTGCATTCCGATAAACACTGAATAGCCCCTACTCGCTGGACAAACAAAAAAACTGTTCGGGTCTTCTAGACACCGATTTCAATTAAGCTACTTCAAGGGATGAAATTCGAATTGAGAAGTGAAGGAAAACTAATATTTTTTTTTTTTGAGACGAACGGGATAGCTAACTACCATCACCGTCAGTTAGAAAAGACACAATAGGGTGGGACCCAAAAGCATTCGGACTATCGTCTAAACCCTTTCGGGCCCCACGTTGGGCGCCATTTTATGTATAACTTGCGTGCGATTTCGGTTTCATTTGAGGATGATCGCGTAACAACACCCGAAGGCCTCACTACCTTTTTTTGTGACCCCTTCCTTTGGGCGCCATTCTATGTATCGGGTTGTCCATATACCATCACCGTCGGTTTAATGCGGCTGACGGCCATGTGCACGCCTAGCGGTGCTCTGACCTAGCTCGTCGGGATGGAGGGGGGTTCTTCGGCCTACATCAAAAAAATTTGTTTATTGCGTGCTTTAAGTACTCAGACTTTAAAGGGGGGAAGAAGAAAAACAAAAGTCGGGCTACCGTAGGAGATTAAATGTTCTGCTCCACATGAGTCCGAGAGACTATTAGGGAGCCGTTCCATGATCCCCATTGCCAGATCCGGGGGAGGAATGGGGGTGGAGTCTAGATGAAAGGAGAGAGACAGCTGTCGTACCTTTTAATAATAACACATTTTTTTTCTTTACTTTTTTTTGATAAGGGTAGTTATCCCATAAATATAATGGCCTTTATTCCTTTTTTTTATATTTATTTCCTTAGGGGTTTTAACATTACTAATTATTATATGAACAATTACAGTAATAAAAGAAAAGTAACTATTTATGAAGTATCTACTTAGGCCACTGAGGCCTGTTCTAACCAAGTAATTATTAACAATATATTATGGTGACTTTATAGGCGACTGATAATAAGGTTGCGCAACGAAAGGACTAGCCGCGGTTCGACTTCGAGGCCGTTTGGCCAATGGGCCACCTTCGACAAGAGGCGTATAAAAACCCAAAAAAAATCTGAACAGTTAATTTACCAATTTTGTTACCTTAACTCCGGAACGTTGTATCCGCCAGCGCTGTCGTGTCCGAGGTTCCTAGCTGTATGATCAAAGTTAGTTCAAAAATTTATATGTAAGCAAAGATAAGAAGATTCAAAACAAAAAAAAAACTTGTTACAATGGGATGTGCCCACCCCGCTATGTCCGTTCGTTGTTACAATAAATCCGAAATTTACTGAACGAGTGATAACAAAAAAAAAAAAAACAATTTATCCATTCGTACGGGTACAGGAAAAGGAAATATAAATCAATAAAAACTCCAAATAAGAGAAGAAGGAAAACTACTTAATTAATTACTCTAACATTAGAAAAAAAGGACCCGCGGGGCTAGTGAAATAACACCCGAATTTAAATAAAATAATTTCAATTTATTCCTTACTTCACTATTTGTGGTTTTTATATGCATATATGTATATCCTTAAATGAAATTTTAGACTGGGAAGGTGGGCCCTTAAACTCCAAGTTTTTAAATTCGAGATCCGGCAAAGTTCCAGATGCATTATCGCGGACACTTCTCCAGAATACGAAGGCCGTAAACGACAAGTCATTATGAACAGCGATAAGTTACCTGATTTGAGAGTAAGGGACCAGTATCTCTACAGGTGAACAGGTGATCGAAAGAGCGCACGATGCCCCAACATCGGCATATGGGGGCATCAATAAAACCTTACAACGGATAAGGAAACATTTCTTTTGGCCGCATATGTTTGCTCAAGTGCGAGACTATGTCCTGAAGTGCGCGCAGTGCAAAACCACCAAACACCCAAATGTTACGTTGAGACCGTTCATGGGTCGGCAAAACACCTCGGAGAGACCGTTTCAGCGACTGTACCTGGACCTAATCGGTCCCTTTCCACGATCCAAGGCTGGACATATCGGGTTGCTAATCATTCTAGACCATTTCACAAAATTTAATTTCCTTTGGCCGCTTAAGAAGTTCATCGCCAAACCCATCATAGAATACCTGAGAAATCAACTCTTTCCCATCTTCGGTGTGCCTGAAAAAGCAAGGAATTTAACAAACTGTTGGCCACGTATGGCGTGAAACATACGTATACGGCGCTCTATTCCCCTCAAGCGAATGCGTCGGAGCGAGTAAATCGATCCTTAATCGCGGCCATGCGAACCTTCCTTAAGGGTGACCAGTCCTGTTGGGATATGAACCTCGGTCATATAAGTTGTTCTCTGCGGAGTTCTGTTCACGCTGCCACAGGGTTCTCGCCATATTTTTTGGCTTTTGGCCAAAATATGATCGTGCACGGGGATAGTTATGAAATCTTGCGGAAGTTGGATTTGCTAGAGTCACCTGATACCCAGATATCTCACGAAGAGGGGATGGTCCAGATTCGCAGCAAAGCCAAAGAACAAATGAAAAGGGCATACGAAGTGAATGAGCGGAACTACAACACCCGATCTAGGCCGATCGACTTTCGAGTTGGGCAAGAAATATATAGGCGCAATGCGCACAAAATAACTGGCAGAAAGGGTTTAATGCAAAACTAGCGCCTACCTTCTTAAAGGCCCGCATTAAGGAGAAGTTAGGGAACTGCTATTACATGCTAGAAGATCAGCAGGGGAACCAGATAGGTGTATACCATGCAAAAGATATCAAGCAGTAAGATGATTAAACTAGGGTAATCGCCCGTTTTCAGGCTTTTCGGTGCCTTTAGGGTAAATGCCCCGGAGATCCTATTTTGTGGCGGCGACTTGAGCAAAAAAAAAAAAATTTATTACCGAAATTTTTTTTTTTTAAAATTCCAATTATTGGAATTTTTGATGACGAACGGAATATTTCCCACCAACTCGTCACGAATTTTGTTTCGACGCACTAGTCTAATGCAGTCACTAAATATTGCGAACATTAGTAAGGAGAATATGTGCTCCCATCTCTCGATTGATTGACCAACCGCAAACTCCACATGGGATATACAGTACATAGTGACCGAGTAACATCACTCTACAAGTGGTTGGCCCGACGGGCCGTAAGTAGAAATAAAGAGAGAGTTCAGTTGGCAATCCAACACAATGTCTAATACAGAGTGAGAGTGAGCTACACATCAATGCATGGGCAACGAAATTGATGACCGGGCATCGATGCGACTAGATTAGGCAGTCGGTATTTTTATTTCGCCGGGCTCAGACGTGGGCTGCTGCTGCGTAATAGCGCAACTTTTGGTCAGCAGGTGTTGGTCGGCACACTACATTCCATTTTTGTGATAGTTGGTTTTCCTGAAAAAAAAAATAAAATTTTTAATTTAACAATTCATTCGAAACAGTGTACATAGCTAATTGTCGGGTTTTTTTTTTTTTTTTTTTTTTTCAATTACTACAAATTTTGCCTTGGCTAGAGGTGAGCCCGAAAGCGCCTCATGTTCCGGAAAAGAAAACTTATTTTTCGAAATTTAATGAAATTATACTTACAAAATTTTTACTGTGCGCGTACCAAAATGGCCGACGCAGGTCCACGCCACACCACTTGATTTCCTGAAAATAAAAATGTTTAATAAAAATTATTAATAAAATTTTCAATTACTGCAAATTTTGCATTGGCTAGAGGTGAGCCCGAAAGCGCCTCATGTTCCAGTAAAGAAAACTTTTTTTCTCGAAATTTAATGAAATTATACTTACAAATTTTTTACTGTGCGCGTACCAAAATGGCCGACGCAGGTCCACGCCACACCACTTGATTTCCTGAAAATAAAAATGTTTAATAAAATTTTCAATTACTGCAAATTTTGCATTGGCTAGAGGTGAGCCCGAAAGCGCCTCATGTTCCGGTAAAGAAAACTTATTTTTCGAAATTTAATGCATTATACTTACAAAATTTTTACTGTGCGCGTACCAAAATAGCCGACGCAGGTCCACGCCACACTACTTGATTTCCTGAAAATAAAAATGTTTAATAAAAATTATTAATAAAATTTTCAATTACTGCAAATTTTGCATTGGCTATAGGTGAGCCCGAAAGCGCCTCATGTTCCGGTAAAGAAAACTTATTTTTCGAAATTTAATGAAATTATACTTACAAAATTTTTACTGTGCGCGTACCAAAATAGCCGACGCAGGTCCACGCCACACCACTTGATTTCCTGAAAATAAAAATGTTTAATAAAAATTATTAATAAAATTTTCAATTACTGCAAATTTTGCATTGGCTAGAGGTGAGCCCGAAAGCGCCTCATGTTCCAGTAAAGAAAACTTTTTTTCTCGAAATTTAATGAAATTATACTTAAAAAATTTTTACTGTGCGCGTACCAAAATGGCCGACGCAGGTTCACGAAACAGCACTTGATTTCCTGAACATAAAAATGTTTAATCAAAATTATTAAGAAACTTTTCAATTACTGCAAATTTTACATTGGCTAGAGGTGAGCCCGAAAGCGCCTCATGTTCCGGTCCACGCAACACCACTTGATTTCCTGAAAAATAAAAAGCAAGATTTGAATGACGATTCAACGAATGTCTACTCACCACCACCGGATTGATTTTCTTTTTGATACATCAAAGACGATGAAAGAATACAAATTTGTTGTTATATTTTTTTTGTTGATTCCTTACCGGGCAAGTTTTTTTCCTCATTATTTTACTTTTTTTTTATATTGTTCTTTTCATGGAAATTTCATTTAAGGATATACATATATGCATATAAAAACCACAAATAGTGAAGTAAGGAATAAATTGAAATTATTTTATTTAAATTCGGGTGTTATTTCACTAGCCCCGCGGGTCCTTTTTTTCTAATGTTAGAGTAATTAATTAAGTAGTTTTCCTTCTTCTCTTATTTGGAGTTTTTATTGATTTATATTTCCTTTTCCTGTACCCGTACGAATGGATAAATTGTTTGTGCCCACCCCGCTATGTCCGTTCGTTGTTACAATAAATCCGAAATTTACTGAACGAGTGATAACAAAAAAAAAAAAAACAATTTATCCATTCGTACGGGTACAGGAAAAGGAAATATAAATCAATAAAAACTCCAAATAAGAGAAGAAGGAAAACTACTTAATTAATTACTCTAACATTAGAAAAAAAGGACCCGCGGGGCTAGTGAAATAACACCCGAATTTAAATAAAATAATTTCAATTTATTCCTTACTTCACTATTTGTGGTTTTTATATGCATATATGTATATCCTTAAATGAAATTTCCATGAAAAGAACAATATAAAAAAAAAGTAAAATAATGAGGAAAAAAACTTGCCCGGTAAGGAATCAACAAAAAAAATATAACAACAAATTTGTATTCTTTCATCGTCTTTGATGTATCAAAAAGAAAATCAATCCGGTGGTGGTGAGTAGACATTCGTTGAATCGTCATTCAAATCTTGCTTTTTATTTTTCAGGAAATCAAGTGGTGTTGCGTGGACCGGAACATGAGGCGCTTTCGGGCTCACCTCTAGCCAATGTAAAATTTGCAGTAATTGAAAAGTTTCTTAATAATTTTGATTAAACATTTTTATGTTCAGGAAATCAAGTGCTGTTTCGTGAACCTGCGTCGGCCATTTTGGTACGCGCACAGTAAAAATTTTTTAAGTATAATTTCATTAAATTTCGAGAAAAAAAGTTTTCTTTACTGGAACATGAGGCGCTTTCGGGCTCACCTCTAGCCAATGCAAAATTTGCAGTAATTGAAAATTTTATTAATAATTTTTATTAAACATTTTTATTTTCAGGAAATCAAGTGGTGTGGCGTGGACCTGCGTCGGCTATTTTGGTACGCGCACAGTAAAAATTTTGTAAGTATAATTTCATTAAATTTCGAAAAATAAGTTTTCTTTACCGGAACATGAGGCGCTTTCGGGCTCACCTATAGCCAATGCAAAATTTGCAGTAATTGAAAATTTTATTAATAATTTTTATTAAACATTTTTATTTTCAGGAAATCAAGTAGTGTGGCGTGGACCTGCGTCGGCTATTTTGGTACGCGCACAGTAAAAATTTTGTAAGTATAATGCATTAAATTTCGAAAAATAAGTTTTCTTTACCGGAACATGAGGCGCTTTCGGGCTCACCTCTAGCCAATGCAAAATTTGCAGTAATTGAAAATTTTATTAAACATTTTTATTTTCAGGAAATCAAGTGGTGTGGCGTGGACCTGCGTCGGCCATTTTGGTACGCGCACAGTAAAAAATTTGTAAGTATAATTTCATTAAATTTCGAGAAAAAAAGTTTTCTTTACTGGAACATGAGGCGCTTTCGGGCTCACCTCTAGCCAATGCAAAATTTGCAGTAATTGAAAATTTTATTAATAATTTTTATTAAACATTTTTATTTTCAGGAAATCAAGTGGTGTGGCGTGGACCTGCGTCGGCCATTTTGGTACGCGCACAGTAAAAATTTTGTAAGTATAATTTCATTAAATTTCGAAAAATAAGTTTTCTTTTCCGGAACATGAGGCGCTTTCGGGCTCACCTCTAGCCAAGGCAAAATTTGTAGTAATTGAAAAAAAAAAAAAAAAAAAAAAACCCGACAATTAGCTATGTACACTGTTTCGAATGAATTGTTAAATTAAAAATTTTATTTTTTTTTTCAGGAAAACCAACTATCACAAAAATGGAATGTAGTGTGCCGACCAACACCTGCTGACCAAAAGTTGCGCTATTACGCAGCAGCAGCCCACGTCTGAGCCCGGCGAAATAAAAATACCGACTGCCTAATCTAGTCGCATCGATGCCCGGTCATCAATTTCGTTGCCCATGCATTGATGTGTAGCTCACTCTCACTCTGTATTAGACATTGTGTTGGATTGCCAACTGAACTCTCTCTTTATTTCTACTTACGGCCCGTCGGGCCAACCACTTGTAGAGTGATGTTACTCGGTCACTATGTACTGTATATCCCATGTGGAGTTTGCGGTTGGTCAATCAATCGAGAGATGGGAGCACATATTCTCCTTACTAATGTTCGCAATATTTAGTGACTGCATTAGACTAGTGCGTCGAAACAAAATTCGTGACGAGTTGGTGGGAAATATTCCGTTCGTCATCAAAAATTCCAATAATTGGAATTTTAAAAAAAAAAAATTTCGGTAATAAATTTTTTTTTTTTTGCTCAAGTCGCCGCCACAAAATAGGATCTCCGGGGCATTTACCCTAAAGGCACCGAAAAGCCTGAAAACGGGCGATTACCCTAGTTTAATCATCTTACTGCTTGATATCTTTTGCATGGTATACACCTATCTGGTTCCCCTGCTGATCTTCTAGCATGTAATAGCAGTTCCCTAACTTCTCCTTAATGCGGGCCTTTAAGAAGGTAGGCGCTAGTTTTGCATTAAACCCTTTCTGCCAGTTATTTTGTGCGCATTGCGCCTATATATTTCTTGCCCAACTCGAAAGTCGATCGGCCTAGATCGGGTGTTGTAGTTCCGCTCATTCACTTCGTATGCCCTTTTCATTTGTTCTTTGGCTTTGCTGCGAATCTGGACCATCCCCTCTTCGTGAGATATCTGGGTATCAGGTGACTCTAGCAAATCCAACTTCCGCAAGATTTCATAACTATCCCCGTGCACGATCATATTTTGGCCAAAAGCCAAAAAATATGGCGAGAACCCTGTGGCAGCGTGAACAGAACTCCGCAGAGAACAACTTATATGACCGAGGTTCATATCCCAACAGGACTGGTCACCCTTAAGGAAGGTTCGCATGGCCGCGATTAAGGATCGATTTACTCGCTCCGACGCATTCGCTTGAGGGGAATAGAGCGCCGTATACGTATGTTTCACGCCATACGTGGCCAACAGTTTGTTAAATTCCTTGCTTTTTCAGGCACACCGAAGATGGGAAAGAGTTGATTTCTCAGGTATTCTATGATGGGTTTGGCGATGAACTTCTTAAGCGGCCAAAGGAAATTAAATTTTGTGAAATGGTCTAGAATGATTAGCAACCCGATATGTCCAGCCTTGGATCGTGGAAAGGGACCGATTAGGTCCAGGTACAGTCGCTGAAACGGTCTCTCCGAGGTGTTTTGCCGACCCATGAACGGTCTCAACGTAACATTTGGGTGTTTGGTGGTTTTGCACTGCGCGCACTTCAGGACATAGTCTCGCACTTGAGCAAACATATGCGGCCAAAAGAAATGTTTCCTTATCCGTTGTAAGGTTTTATTGATGCCCCCATATGCCGATGTTGGGGCATCGTGCGCTCTTTCGATCACCTGTTCACCTGTAGAGATACTGGTCCCTTACTCTCAAATCAGGTAACTTATCGCTGTTCATAATGACTTGTCGTTTACGGCCTTCGTATTCTGGAGAAGTGTCCGCGATAATGCATCTGGAACTTTGCCGGATCTCGAATTTAAAAACTTGGAGTTTAAGGGCCCACCTTCCCAGTCTACCACTAAGGTCCGTTTGGCGCATAAGCCACTGCAGGGACGCGTGATCGGTAATTACGGTGAAATCAAGTCCCTCAACGAAGGGGCGGAAGTGTTTGATGCTAAGCACTGCCGCCAGGCATTCTTGCTCGGTTACGCTATAGTTACGTTGGGCCTTATTGAGCTTTTGTGACCAATACGCAATTAGCACTTCGGAACCGTCGTCCAAGGTTTGCACAAGAACACTACCAACTCCTGATTGACAGGCATCACACTGAATCAAAATGGTTTGGAGAAATCAGGTGTATACAACACTGGTGAAGACTTAAGTTTGACCTTCAGTGCTTCGAATGCCGCCTGTGCCTCACCATTCCACTGTAGACTTTTGGATTTTTTTAATAAGTTCGTCAACGGTGTACAAGTTACTGCAAAATTTTAAATGAATTTCCTATACCAGCCAGCCATGCCGAGGAAGCGACGTAGCTGGCGCACTGTTTTGGGGACAGGGTACTCCACAATTGCTTGAATCTTTTCGGGATCAGTTCTCAATCCACCATTGCCGATAATATGGCCAAGATAACGAACCTCCGTAAGGCAAAACTTACTTTTAGCGACATTTAATTTTAAACCAGCTCGACGCAGATGTTTTGCGACTTCCTGAAGTGTATTCACATGGCTATCAAAATCCTCGGTGATGACGAGCAGATCGTCTAGGTATACAAATACTCTATCGTGGAGGTCAGCGGGGATGACTTTATCCATCAAACGACACATTGTTTGGGGAGCGTTACATAGCCCAAAGGGCATAACCTTAAACTGGTATAATGGGCGCTTGGGAACTAAAAAGGCCGTCTTCTGTCGAGAATTTACTTCCAACGGAATTTGCCAGAACGTATCCTTTAGGTCTAAGCTGGATATGAATTCTGCCCGTGGCAACCTACTCAGAATTCCCTGGATGTGTGGAAGGGGGTACGCATCAGTAACGGTCACAGCGTTTAATTTCCGTGAGTCTAGGCAGAGCCTCACTTTACCCGGTTTCCGGACTAGGACTACGGGGGAGCTCCACGAACTTTGGGACTCTTCAATCACCCCTAGTCGCTACTCGGTCACTATGTACTGTATATCCCATGTGGAGTTTGCGGTTGGTCAATCAATCGAGAGAAGGGAGCACATATTCTCCTTACTAATGTTCGCAATATTTAGTGACTGCATTAGATTAGTGCGTCGAAACAAAATTCGTGACGAGTTGGTGGGAAATATTCCGTTTGTCATCAAAAATACCAATAATTCACATTCGCATCGTACTGCGTGGCAATTCCCTTACAGTAGATATAGGGTGCTTATTTAACAAACAAAAATTCGGTAATAATATTTTTTTTTTCTCAAGTCGCCGCCACATTTGGTGTACCCTGGCCCATGTTAACGGATATTGCTCTGTTAATCCTATAGGTAGAAACTTTGTTTAGGACTTTATTTTTAGAAGAAATACCAACTAACTGCGTTTAAATAAAGTTGATATGTTATTTGAGTCTTCAGATATCCAACTTCTATGCCTGTTCTAGTTTTCTTGCCCATGCTAATTTTTGAATTTGAGGTCAATTTATCTAAAAAATGCGTAATAAAGGAAGTTTTAAGCATTAGTATTCACAGAGCAATTTCCGTTAACTTGGGTCAGGGTCCATAAAATTAAGCTTTATATTCAATCTCCGATAAATTATGTCAACATTGGAGATATACCATTACTGTAGAACGATTTTACCCAAAAACCATTTCACAAATTTTTGGGCACGAATGGAACCCTTTGCAACGCCACATTAGAAGTATTGTTAACGCCTTACATTTAAATTGAGAAATTATTTTTCAGTAATTAATCAACTGTTTTCTGTAATTTTGTCTCCCATTTTATTTCTCTTTATTTTTATCTTTATTTCTTCTCTTTTTTTTTAATTGTATACCTCTTATTTTTAATTTTATTTTTATTGATTTTATCTTCACTTTTACTCTCTCATTTATTTATATTTTTACTGATTCAAGTTGCTTTCTCAGATATCAATACTTAATCTTGTCACTTAATTATAAGACTTGGTTATCTTAATGTGAATAAAAAATGCGAAATAAATAATAATAATAATAATAAAATTAAGGTACACCCTGTATATATAGCTGCAGTACTTAGGAATAAGGATACAACCATTGGATTCAATGGATTTCGGGCGTACTGCGCAACGTGGAAGCTTAAGATAAGCTATTTAAAATACGAAGTTATTATGTTTGTGATCTGTTTTACAAAAAGAACTCAATCCAACGTTTGTTTCGAAACAATAAAGACGTTTTTTTCCCCGGACTAAAATCCGAATTCCAAAGACTGAAACGCGCGAGTAACATATACTCGTACACCTGTTCATCGACCTCAAGACGACATCGACAAATTTGTTAACGAAATCACCGGATGCACTTTGCACAAGGTGGAACAAAACGCTGACCTAATGTCTGCGAAATAACATAAATTCATAAGAACTTGCAATTGTTGGATTGCAAATAAATTGATTGCGAAAGCGTCCAAATACGAGGTGATGAACGGAGGTACCTGTACATGACAGCGGCAGAAGTGTTGTAGCCGTGATTTAGCTTAAGTCAATTTGCGTTTGAAATAAAGATCTATCACATAAAATTTAAAAATTGTTTTTTTTTGATTTGGTTTGCAACCAAATACTCAATTGGCGCAGTCGGTAGGATCTTTGTAAAATCAAAGATCCAGTGATTCGTATCTACTTTGTGAAAAATTGCAAATAACATATAAAATCGACAAAGATTAGTGTTAGCAAAATTAAAAGCACATAAAATCGACAAAGATTAGTGTTAACAAAGTCTAAAAGTGGAGTGATAAGCACAGAAAATCGACAAAGATTAGTGCATAGGAACACAAAACGAAAGATCAGTGTTAGTGAAACTTTATGAACAGACAGCAAATACACGACTTCAACAGAAGGATGGAAAACATTAACGAACTTGTGGCCGAGCTGGAACTCAGAAACCAACAACTGGAACAAGTACGTGAAGCAAATCAACAGCTACAACAGCGGGAGCACCGGGGAGATCGAGACAGGATCTTAAAAGAAATTCGCTACATGCCCACATACACCGGACAAGGAGATGTAACAATTAATTCATTTATTAGTTGCGTCGAATACTACCTGAACCAAATAGGAGCGGAAGAATTGAGAAGAACCATAGTCAGAACCGTTTTCTATGAGAAGATACAAGGGGACGCTAAGAACACCGTAATCAATCTACCAAGAGCTGATGATTGGACATCTATTAAGGAAACACTGAAGCTGCGGTACAAACATGACCTGGAACCACACGAAATTTATAAGAAGATAACTAACTTAAGAGTGAATTCGGTGAGTGAGTTAGCAACAGAACTTCAAAACATTAAGTACAAAACAGACGAGCTAATCGTATATTATAGAGGTACAAATTATATAGATTTAAGTAATGTCGATGCAATTTTGGTAAATACTGCGAAGGAAATAGCACAGGGTACTTTGCTAGATAGAATATATGAAGAAACAGAGTTAGCCAATATTATTTCAGTAATGCGAAGAAGGAGATATGAAGACTCCTGCATTAGACAGGAATTTAAGAAAGTATATAGGCCAAAAGCTTTTACACCTCCAGTAAATAAGCATAACTTTAAAGAACCAGACCAACCAGGACAAAACAGACGATACAACCACGGTCAAGGACTTAACAATTCAGGACAGTACAGACGATACAATCAAGGACAGGGACAAAATAATTCAGGCCAATACCGACAAAACTACCAACAAAATAACTATAATAGGCAAGAACCCATGGATATTGGAAATATTCAGAAAGAAGAACAAATCAACAACTTACACAGACAAGACCTTATGTCAGGAAACCTCGGCATGCATTCGGGCCAAAATTGCCGTGAACAGAATGTAGCAGAGCAAAGATCGGGTATGTCTGATTATCATAATAGAATTAATACAGGAGCTAAACAAAATCACAGGGAAGTAAACAATACCGAGTTTTTTATCAACTAGCCTCGGAAGAACAGCCTACTATAGAATTAAACATAAGCAATAAAAAATACTTAGCTTTGATAGATACAGGCTCGTCACAGAGTATTATAGATGACAAGATTCCAGTCAAAAAAGTTCCTATCAAACCTATACACTACTCAACAATTAATGGAAAGGATTCAATAAATTTTGAAGCCCATACACCAGCACCCAAAGAATTCAATACACCCACAGGGGCACTCATTAGATGGAAGATAAAAAGCCTAGCAAATAGAAAATATCAATTTTTAATAGGAATCGATTTAATCAATAATCTGAATACCCAAATAGATTTAGAATTAGGGACCATTACATTTAATAACAGGGGAACTAAAATAATAAATAACCCATACCAAAAAAACGAAATATATACATTAGAAACTATAAATGAAGACATACTAAAACGCCTTAAGTTAGACCAATTTTAGAATTTAATTCATTTGTGTGGGGTGGTGCTCCAAGATCGCATTTGGTTCATCTTGATGGTGTTCAGAATAGAGTTATCCGTTTGATAAACGATGTAACCATTACTTCGTCTCTTGATACTTTGGAGCACAGACGAAATGTAGGAGCTTTATCTGTTTTCTATAAATTTTACAACGGTAAATGTTCTTTAGAAACCCGTTCTCTAGTTCCTGGGCCTTTTCTCAGTAACGTAAACACTCGTTTAAGGTGCAACCAACATAGATTTGCCTTAAAACTGTTTTCATGTAGAACCCAACACTTTAAATCCTCCTTTTTTCCTAGAGTATCTTCGATGTGGAATCAATTGGTCGAACACGTGTTTCCAGAATCTTATAATCTGCACGCGTTCAAATTAGCCGTTAACAAGTTCTTGAAGGATGATGGTTAAAGTATACATAAGTTGTTTCTTAATATAAAAAAAAAAAAAAAAAAAAAAAAAAAAAAAAAAAAAAAAAAAAAATTGTTTATCAGTATTTTTTAAATTATTTTTATAATTTGAAATATTTTCTTGGTCAAGGTTTTTTGTAGTTTTCCCTGACCATGATTCATTGATAAAAGTATTTGGACTCGCGTCGTTCTAAATTCGTGTTCGTTTTTCGTATTGCTTTTCCAATGAATCAGGGAGAATTCTGAGAAAATAAATTGAAACCGGCTACAAACGTGAGGAATGTGATATATTGTAAATCACATTCTAACCTCTTTTTCAAAGAAGGAGATAAATTAACCAGCACGACGGTGGTAGAACATGAGATAAGGACAATCACAAATCAACAAATAAACGCCAAGTTATATAGATATCCGCCGAAGCACGAAGAAGAAGTTAGGAGACAGATCGCGGAAATGGAAGAGCAGGGAATAATTACAAAAAGCAAATCCAAATATTCTAGCCCGTTGATTGTCATCCCTAAGAAAACTGACAATTCTGGAACCCAAAAGTTTCGTATAGTCATAGACTATCGGAAACTTAATGAGGTAACCATAGACGACAAACACCCACTTCCTAATATAGACGCTATATTAGATAAGTTGGGTAGAGCGCAATATTTTACCACCATTGATTTGGCGAAAGGATATCACCAAATAAAAATTAGAGAACAAGACAGACACAAAACGGCATTTGTTACCCTTCACGGATTATATGAATTTATCAGAATGCCATTCGGTCTGAAGAACGCCCCCGCGACATTCCAACGACTCATGAATGAGATTCTGAGAGACCATATTAACAAAACATGCGTAGTCTATTTAGACGATATTTTAGTCTTCAGCACGACCTTAGATGAACATAAAAATGCTATGACAGCAATATTTAAGCTCAACTTAAAATTCAAATAGACAAGTGTAATTTTATGAAAAAAGAGACAGAATTCTTAGGACACGTCCTTACAAAAGACGGTTTAAAACCAAACCCAGATAAGATAGCAGTGATTGAAAAGTTAGAGCTACCAATAACACAAAAACAAATAAAAAGTTTTTTAGGCATAACCGGTTACTACCGAAAATTTATTCGAGACTATGCGAAAGTAGCACAACCTATTACGAAATATCTGAAGAAAAATACCAAAATAAACACAAACGATCCAAATTATATAGAGGCTTTCGAAAAATTAAAAGTTCTAATAAGCAGCCATCCAATATTGAAATACCCAAATTATCAAAAGAAATTTAGCCTAACTACAGATGCTTCGAATTACGCGATAGGAGCAGTTCTTTCTCAAGAAGGACATCCTATATGCTTCGCATCAAGGACCTTAAATAGTCATGAAAGGAACTATTCAGCTACTGACAAAGAATTCCTTGCCATAATGTGGTCAGTTAATTACTTCAGGCCATACCTTTACGGTAACACATTTAAAATTTTTACCGACCATCAACCAATAAAATTCCTTCATGCTAAATATAGAGGGAAAGATCTATCTCCTAGGCACCAAAGATGGCTACTCAAACTAGGGGAATATCAGTTTGAGATCGAATACATAAAAGGAAAAGAAAATAGGGTTGCGGATTTTTTAAGCAGGATAGATAATAACGTGGACGTTAAGCTAAAGGAGGGAGAGGAATCAGAGCCCCCACAGACAGACAATTTTTCGCTTAACTGTAATACATCATTATCAGAATTTGTGTTTAATTTAGAAGAAAATGAATCAAATGCGACTATACATTCAGCAGAGGAGGAGTTCAGGGATCACATTCCAATCTTAGAGGATATTGTTAACAAGTACAAAACGCAGTTGATACTGACCAATAACAAAACAAACGAAATCGAAATCCTTCACGGAAAAAGAATAATTTACATAGCTGAACACGATTTTAACAGACTAGGAGACATATTGAGAAGATTTATCAAAAACGGAAAGATAGGCATATTTTCAGAGCTCGCTGACAATAAATATAATTTCCTTCAAGAAAAAATACGGGAAATGTTTTCCAATGATGAAAAAATCAAATTCGTGAAGTGTTCTTTTAGAGCTCAAGATATAAAAACAGAGATAGAAGTCGTTAAGCAAATAGCTCTATACCATGTTAGAGAAAGCCAACATTCAGGAATTCAAGAAACGTATAACCAAATAAAAACAAGAATTTATTATCCGAAACTAATGGAGCATATACAAATAGTGATAAACCAATGTGAAGTCTGTCAGGCAGTCAAATACGACCGCACACCAATTAAGCCAAAATTCAATTACACAGAAACCCCTCTAGATTGTAATCAGATAATTCCGATCGACACATATATCATAAGGAAAATTAGTTTCTTAACCATTGTCGACAAATTTTCAAAATTCGGATCAGCATATCATTTGACTGATCGAAATCATATAACACTTATAGATCGTTTGGAAGAACATTTTGCAAAAGCAGGAAAACCTAACAAGATAATAGCAGATAACGAATTCAATTCAATACATATAAAAGAGTATCTACAAGAGGAAGGTATTACACTACACCTTACTAAACCAAACAGCCACACGGGAAACGCTGACATCGAGCGATTCCATAGCACGATAGCAGAAAAGTTCAGAATATTGTCATTTAGCAAAAATAGCTATTCAGTTCAGCGTTTGATACAGAAAGCCATTAGGAATTACAATGATAGATTTCAATCAACCATTAAATGCACACCTTTAGATGCACATACCCATAAGGTTGATAGACAAAAAGTTCGTAGGAACATAGCTAGAGAAAAAGAAAAGAGAACAAGAAAACTAAACAAGACAAGGGAGGATTATAAAGAAAAGAGATCCACGGGATTCATAAGAAATTACAAGGCAATTAGGCATAAACATAAACCAAAATACAAGAAATCGAAATTAAAAAATATTCACGTTACCAACATTAAGAGACCTCCAAAATTTTCAGATACTAATATGGACATGAATACTTCTGATGATAATAACTCCACAGACGCATTGTCAACAGTTTCTTGACGTACAGGCAATACACGAACAGAACGGATACGTTAAACTACAACTGACGGATGTCATCATAACGAACGAAACAGATATTATACTTCACGTAATAAACCCAGCCGAAATTATAGCACTAGTAAAAAATATCTCTCTAAATGTACAACCATTAAAACCTGAACATAGACTAATGTTGAACGAAGAAATTACAAATATAGTACATAAGATTAGTACGTTAATACCTTTTCAGAATAGAAAGAAACGAGGATTACTTAATATAGTAGGTAACGCAGAAAAATGGTTATTCGGAACCATGAACGACGAAGACAGACAGGAAATAGAAAAACAATCAATGCTATATCAAAGAACACACATAATTCAATAACAACAGTAAATAAACAAATTAAGATCAATGAATTCTTCAATAATACTTTTCAAATTCTAAAAGAAACTATTAATAGCGATAGAGAATCAATTTTACAACAGGTTAATACTATACATAAGGTAGAAAGAGATTTAGTAATGAAGCAAATTTATTTTGATCAGTTATTTAAACTAAAGTACATAGAATCAAAGGTAGAGCTGATACAAGACAATATTGTTTCAGCTAGAAGTAATATTTTGCATCCGAACATTCTCACAAACAAGAAAATTGAAACTTACCAAATAGATTTTTACAAATTAAAACAAATTAAATTAGGAGTTACCAAGTACCAAGATGACATGATAGTTTTTGCAATTAAAATACCGAAAAATTATATAACACTTTCTCGTAAGCTTTTAGCACCAGTACCTAATAAAGATTTTCTAGAAATTAATACCGAAAACGAATATATATTGGAATACAGAAATAAAACATACAGATATGAACAAAGTAAAACATTGAATGAACTAATTGAAAGCAAACATTGTACAATCAAACAAAATTTTAAATTACGTAAAAATGAACAAACGGAAATCATATCTATAGAGGATGAAACTATATTTATTAAAAATGCTCATACTATGTTAAACCAAACATGTGACGACAGAATTATTAAACTTACTGGAAACTATTTAAAAATTTCATTAACTGTACTTTAAATTTGTTAGACCAAAAATTTTCTAATATAAAACAAATACAGAAACAAAGGTTCTTTTATCCAAATTATAATGAGAAATACAATATTACCGAAACAGTAAAATTTGATAAAATTATACTGAATAATGTCGAAAATATAAAAGAAATAAAGGAAATAGAATTTAGAAAAAATATATCATACAATTTAAATATAATGTTTATTGTAGTAGTATTAATTATGTTTGGAATATTATCATGTTTATGTATTCAACGAAAAAGAATACAGATTAATTTAAATAATAGAATTCAGGAGAATTCGAATCTAAAGGAGGGAGAAGTAACATATACTCGTACAACTGTTCATCGACCTCAAGACGACATCGACAAATTTGTTAACGAAATCACCGGATGCACTTTGCACAAGGTGGAACAAAACGCTGACCTAATGTCTGCGAAATAACATAAATTCATAAGAACTTGCAATTGTTGGATTGCAAATAAATTGATTGCGAAAGCGTCCAAATACGAGGTGATGAACGGAGGTACCTGTACATGACAGCGGCAGAAGTGTTGTAGCCGAGATTTAGCTTAAGTCAATTTGCGTTTGAAATAAAGATCTATCACATAAAATTTAAAAATTGTTTTTTTTTTTGATTTGGTTTGCAACCAAATACTCAATTCGCGTGTCCAATATGTTAAATAATAGCCCCTCATACATGGAAAATCTCCTTCGAGAGGAAATGCTTAAGAGCGTGTATACATATATACAGAAGCGAACATTCAGAACATTTTTTCAAGAAAAAATACTCCTTTTTGTAATAATTGCAAAATGAACAATCATGATATTCGTGATTGTCGCCGTTTAAAACAACACATAAATGATTCAGACACAGGCAGCGGAATCCACACAAATAAAGCAAATTAGAACCCAATTCTGGTACGCCGCGAGTTTTTAATATGAGCAGAAAATGTGATTTTTGTGATCGCCGTTCATTCGGAATGTCAGCTAAAGACCCGGTGGGAACAGAAAAATCAGGGAAACGATCCGCGGTCGAGCCGAAGTTCCCCGGCTCGACAACATTAAATAAAAATCTAAATTTAAACTAAAGTCCCTACAGTTAAGCTTCCATTAGATATAGGCCTAAACGGCAATGTAAAACTAATAGTGGACACCGGCGCTGAGGTAAGCATTATCACCGAAAAAGTGATATCACCTGAAACACAAATAAATAGAAAAAATACATGTACAATACAAACACCTTTCGGAACTGGAAATACTTTAGCGAGTTGCCAGGGTAATTTTAATTTGAAAACTCAAATACCCTGCAATTTTCAAGTATTACGCAATATACCTGGGCTATCTGAAGACGTATTATGAGGAAATGATTTGAATTGATTCGTCACAAAATTGTGACGTAAAGGGACCTGAGTAACTACTAAAGTTTCCTCGCACGGAAACTAACTCTAAAGAGTTCAGCGTCGCTCTAAATTACAATGACAGAAATCCGTGTGGCAAAAGGGCAGTCGAAGTGGGACCAACTACATACAAAGCGAGACCCGGAGAGGAGAGACCGCTTGTAGCATCTCCAACGCTTCTTCTACACAAGAAGCTGACTGTATAACCTCAACGATGTGTATAGATAACAAAGTTCCAAAGACAGCATCTAAAAGCACCCATGATCAATTTAGGTCAGTGGAAATAGTGCTAAATCAACACATCAGCACACCTGAACGATCACAAACGGTCATCGCCGTTCCAATAGATTTAGAGGAAGAAATGCTCTGCCTATCACAAGAAATTGGCAATGGAGTCTTCCTGTCTAACAGTATATTGCCACCAGGCCAAAGAGCTTTATTAGGTGCAATAAATGTGACTACAAAGCCTGTAAAAGTCGCTAATTTAACTTTACAACTGATCCCGGTAAAAGACTACATACTAGTACCCATGAATAGTTGGCGGTTGTAGGGCACAGACCTCTCGTCGTCATTCCCCAGGGGGCGAAGAGGGGGCCGTCGGTCCTCACTCCACCACCTAGGGAGAACAAGAGATTGAGGGAGGGCACCGGGCAGTCGACCAGTGCCCCCTTCGGGGGTAGCGGGGGCTCTCAGCCTAGCTATGCGGAGGCCACTAAGCAAGTTAGGGTCGCTATCCTCGCGGAGCATGATCCGGAGGAGACACTGACCCACGAGCAGTTGGCAACTTTGCAGGAATCCATCCTGGATGAGGTGGCCCTGGGCTGGGAGGTCAAAATTGGCTTCGACGGCGTCCACTTCAGGCCAGGGATGATTCTAGTCGACTGTTGCGATGGACGCTCGGCGGCTTGGCTTAAGGAACATGCTCCAACCCTTTCGACGTGGAAGGGACCGAGGCTCGTGGCCAGGGACGGGGACGACATACCCAAGCCGATTATTATGTCGGTGTTTCTGCTACGAAGCAATCGGCAGGGGATGGAGCGCTCCAGCTCCCTGATTGGAGCTCAGAATGAGGGACGACACGTAGATATGTGGAAGGTCATCGGCTGTCGGGAGGAAAGGGGTGGAGTATTCGCCACAATTTCCATTGACTCCCGAAGCAGGGGTGTTATAAAAGAGGCAGGTCACTCCATAAGATATCGGTATGGCAAGATATCGGTGGGTGGCCTGAAGAAGAAAGAAAGCGCACAGGTGGAGAAGGGGCAGAAAGACCCTCCCGCCCTAGTAGCAGATGACCCCCAGGGGGTAGGTACAATGGATACGGAAGGAGAAGCGGGAGCAGAAGAGGTACCCATTATGGAAGACCTCGCTGCCCTTCCCTAACCGTACATTGTACAAGACGAGCTGGAGGCGATCCGACAGCTAGAAGAGGACGAGTTGCTGGAGGAGATCCTGCAACTCGAGCTAGAGACTGGAGAAGGGCAGCTGCCCTCTTCAGATATTTATATCATGACCAGCACACGCATTGCTCACCCATAAGGCCAAAGGGGCAGCCGCCGTGGTGGCCAGGTTGTTCACCAAACAACATCTGGGGCTAGTGCTGGTCCAGGAACCTTGGTTCTACAGGGGACAGATATGTGGTCTGTCTTGCAGAGATGCAAAGGTGATATATTTAGTGGGACAGGTTGCCCCACGGGCCTGCATCGTCGTTAGAAATAGTATTAATTATCTATCTCTTTCAGAATTTATAACCCGGGATGTGGTAGCAATCCAGTGCCAGTTTAATGTAGGCGGCACGCACCGGGAGATAGTCATCGCTTCGGCCTACTTTGCCGGGGACAGGGAAGAAATACCGCCCCCAGAAATTAAAGAACTAGTAGACTATTGCCGAAGGCTTAGTAAACCTCTACTGATCGGGTGCGATGCAAATGCACATAACGAAGAATGGGGGAGCAGCGACACAAATAAGAGGGGTGAGTACCGTTTAGAGTTTTTGGTGAAGGAAGACCTAGATATTTACAATGTAGGTAGTATTCCAACATTTGTGACTAGGGCTAGGGAAGAGGTACTCGACATCACCTTCGGAACTCCGACAGTGAGTCGTTTACTCAATAAGTGGAGGGTCTCCTCCGAACCAACTCTGTCAGACCATAGATTAATTTTGTTTGAATTGGGAGGGTTGGTCGTAGGGGAAAGGGTTTTTAGAAACCCCAGAAGGACAAATTGGGAAAAATTTAGAATCTATTTACAGAGCAATCTACTACACGCTTCAGTTCAAAGAGTGGCCAGGTGCCCGCATGACCTGGAATGCGCAGAAGTGGAAATGACTAGGGCAATCTCCGACGCATATGAGTCGAGCTGCCCGATGAGTTCACCCAAAGGGGGTAATGAAGTTCCATGGTGGAACGTAGAACTGTCAGCCCATCGAAGGCAGGTAAGAAAAATTTTCAAGACCGCCAAGAGAAGGGGCAATTGGCAGGAATACAGAGAGTCTCTCACGGCATATAATACAGAAGTGAAAAGAGCAAAGCGCAGAAGTTTTCGTAACTTCTGTGAGGAGGTAAAAAACACTAAGGAGTCTGCCAGACTTTACAAGGCGATGGCAAAAGACACTAGTTGTTTCAAGGCTTCACTGAGAAACCATGAAGGTGAGTTCACAGAAAACGAAGAGCAGAGAGCTCTCCTCCTCTTGAGAAGTCACTTCCCGGGGAGTACGGTGAACAGTACCGAATCTGATAGGGGCTTAAACTATCGAAGATTCAGTAGAAAAGACTGGAAGAAAGCCTCGGAGATATGCACTGAGCAAAGAATCTGTTGGGCAGTTAAAAGCTTCCAGCCTTTTAAATCAGCAGGTGTGGATGGGATAATCCCAGCAGTCATGCAAATGGGGCTAGACAATCTCCAACCACTGGATTCCAGTCAACACGCATACAGAGCGGGCAGATCTACGGAGACCGCACTGTGGGGGGCGGGCGCAATTGATCCACAAGGGTCGCAGTGCCATTGATTTAACTCCTAAACCATCATCATCACTGATGGAAACCCATGAATACCGAGGACAAGCAAAGTAAAGCAAGCGAGGAAAAAAATTCTCATGACGATACTGACAAAAGAGAGAGCAAAACGCAAATTGCCTCAATTCAGCACATCAGATATATGTTCCCAGAGTTAGATCCTCTGGACGATCCACTTAAAATATCGCGTTCTAAGCAGCTCGAACAAGAATTGAAAATAGACAACAATCTAAACCCTGAGGAAAAAGAAGCAATAGTAGATCTTTGCAATAAGTATAGTGATATATTCCACTTAACCGGTGACGAACTAACATACACCACGGCCATAACGCATGAAATACCGCTGGTGATAGATCAACCGCCTATAAGTCAACTGTATTGAGTTCCCGAGATACAGAAACAAGTTATCAATGATCAACTAAGGGAAATGCTTGAAAATGGCATAGTCCAACCTAGTAAAAGCCCGTGAAACTCACCCCTTCTCGTAGTTCCCAAAAAGGCGGGCCCAGATGGTGAAAGAAGGTGGATAGTGGTGGTCGATTTTCGTAAGCTCAACGAAAAAACAATCGGTGATGCTTATCCCATACCTCGAATAGAGGATATTCTAGACCAGCTCGGTCATTCCCGTTACTTTTCTACGCTCGATCTTGCCAGCGGTTATCACCAAGTTTTAATGGACGTTAAAGATCGGGCCAAAACAGCTTTTAGCTCTAATTACGGACATTATGAGTTCACACGCATGCCGCTTGGACTAAAAGGAGCTTCAGCTACCTTTCCAAGGCTGATGAACTATGTCCTTACTGGTCTACAAGGACTTGAATGTTTAGTATATATGGATGATGTCTACGGCATCTAGGGAAAAAATCAAATTGCAGCCGGAAAAGTGCAAGTTCCTGCAAAAGTCTTTTATTTGGGACATATATGCACAGAAAAAGGAGCACTTCCAGACCCCAGCAAGACAGCCTGCGTTCAAAACTTTCCTGGTCCGCGAACAATTAGACAAGTACAGTCTTTTTTGGGGCTTGCTAATTACTACTGTAAATTTATCCCACAGTTTTCTAAAATAGTGCGACCACTGACCAGTCTCCTCCGTAAAGACGTAAAGTTTACATGGACAGAAAAATGTCAAAACGCATTCCATCAAATCAAACTACATTTAGTCTCACCTCCTCTTCTGATTTATCCCGATTTTACCCAACCTTTTAACCTCACCACTGACGCAAGCGGCGAAGCAATCGGAGCTGTACTTTCACAAGGAGACGTTGGTAAAGACCAACCCATTGCTTACGATATTCGTACTCTGAATAAAGCCGAACGCAATTACTCATCAATAGAAAAAGAGTTGTTAGCCATTGTATGGGCTACCAAAAATTTTCGATGTTACCTCCAAGGGCGACAATTTACGGTCTACAATGATCACAAGCCGTTAAAAGGAATTTTTAATGTCAAAGACCCTACAACTCGACTCGTACGTTTCCACCACAAGTTGTCTAAATTTGATTATAGAATACAAGCCAGGCAAATTCAATACCAATGCCGACACTCTCAGTCGAATTCAACAGGAGAGTGTACAAAAGGCCACACCAACGGCAACACCTACAATCAAGACACTCGAAAACAAACAATTCGAGAATGAGCCTAAAGACGCATTTCAATGCTGTTACAAGATTACAAGCCCAGAATCCCAAATCAGCAAGTGAAAAAGGACTATCAGAAAAAGGATAATATGAAGAAATAATTAAAGAACTCCCAGACAGTTTAGAAAATCAATCACAAACTGAAATAGAAATATAGAGGAAATTAAAACAATATTAAAAGATTATCATGACTCCCCTTTCGGAGGTCATCAGGGAGTGACAAAAGAATTCGTAAAAAGTATTAGTGGCGACACATGCTCAAAGATATTAAGAAATATATTAAACGGTGTAAAAAATGCCAAACCTTCAAGGCGACACCTTCTTTCCGAATGCCAATGGTCATCACAGATATCGCCGAAAAACCATTTAATAAAGTGTATCTAGATATCGTAGGACCGTTGGATCAATCTTTTTCCGAAAACCTGTACATATTAACCTTCCAGGATAATCTAACAAAATTCTTTGATTGCTATGCCATACCAAATGCAGAGGCTCAAACAAGTAATCTTCGACCAAATAATTACACGGTACGGTATTCCCAAGAAGATAGGAACAGACTGTGGGGGGGGGGGGGCGCAATTGATCCACAAGGGTCGCAGTGCCATTGATTTAACTCCTAAACCATCATCATCACTGATGGAAACCCATGAATACCGAGGACAAGCAAAGTAAAGCAAGCGAGGAAAAAAATTCTCATGACGATACTGACAAAAGAGAGAGCAAAACGCAAATTGCCTCAATTCAGCACATCAGATATATGTTCCCAGAGTTAGATCCTCTGGACGATCCACTTAAAATATCGCGTTCTAAGCAGCTCGAACAAGAATTGAAAATAGACAACAATCTAAACCCTGAGGAAAAAGAGGCAATAGTAGATCTTTGCAATAAGTATAGTGATATATTCCACTTAACCGGTGACGAACTAACATACACCACGGCCATAACGCATGAAATACCGCTGGTGATAGATCAACCGCCTATAAGTCAACTGTATTGAGTTCCCGACATACAGAAACAAGTTATCAATGATCAACTAAGGGAAATTCTTGAAAATAGCATAGTCCAACCTATTAAAAGCCCGTGAAACTCACCCCTTCTCGTAGTTCCCAAAAAGGCGGGCCCAGATGGTGAAAGAAGGTGGATAGTGGTGGTCGATTTTCGTAAGCTCAACGAAAAAACAATCGGTGATGCTTATCCCATACCTCAAATAGAGGATATTCTAGACCAGCTCGGTCATTCCCGTTACTTTTCTACGCTCGATCTTGCCAGCGGTTATCACCAAGTTTTAATGGACGTTAAAGATCGGGCCAAAACAGCTTTTAGCTCTAATTACGGACATTATGAGTTCACACGCATGCCGCTTGGACTAAAAGGAGCTTCAGCTACCTTTCCAAGGCTGATGAACTATGTCCTTACTGGTCTACAAGGACTTGAATGTTTAGTAAATCTGGATGATGTCTACGGCATCTAGGGCAAAAATCTTAAAGATCACAATGCCAAACTAAAAAAGGTTTCCCACAGATTAAGAGAACATAATCTCAAATTGCAGCCGAAAAAGTGCAAGTTCCTGCAAAAGGAAGTCTTTTATTTGGGACATATATGCACAGAAAAAGGAGCACTTCCAGACCCCAGTAAGACAGCCTGCGTTCAAAACTTTCCTGGTCCGCGAACAATTAGACAAGTACAGTCTTTTTTGGGGCTTGCTAATTACTACTGTAAATTTATCCCACAGTTTTCTAAAATAGTGCGACCACTGACCAATCTCCTCCGCAAAGACGTAAAGTTTACATGGACAGAAAAATGTCAAAACGCATTCCATCAAATCAAACTACATTTAGTCTCACCTCCTCTTCTGATTTATCCCGATTTTACCCAACCTTTTAACCTCACCACTGACGCAAGCGGCGAAGCAATCGGAGCTGTACTTTCACAAGGAGACGTTGGTAAAGACCAACCCATTGCTTACGATATTCGTACTCTGAATAAAGCCGAACGCAATTACTCATCAATAGAAAAAGAGTTGTTAGCCATTGTATGGGCTACCAAAAATTTTCGATGTTACCTCCAAGGGCGACAATTTACGGTCTACAATGATCACAAGCCGTTAAAAAGAATTTTTAATGTCAAAGACCCTACAACTCGACTCGTACGTTTCCACCACAAGTTTTCTAAATTTGATTATAGAATACAAGCCAGGCAAATTCAGTACCAATGCCGACACTCTCAGTCGAATTCAACAGGAGAGTGTACAAAAGGACACACCAACGGCAAAACCCACAATCAAGACACTCGAAAACAAACAATTCGAGAATGAGCCTAAAGACGCTTTTCAATGCTGTTACAAGATTACAAGCCCAGAATCCCAAATCAGCAAGTGAAAAAGGACTATCAGAAAAAGGATTCGATGAAGAAATAATTAAAGAACTCCCAGACAGTTTAGAAAATCAATCACAAACTGAAATAGAAATAAATAATAAAACCAATATAGAGGAAAAATAAAACAATATTAAAAGATTATCATGACTCCCCTTTCGGTGGTCATCAGGGAGTGATAAAAGAATTCGTAAAAAGTATTAGTGGCGACACATGCTCAAAGATATTAAGAAATATATTAAACGTTGTAAAAAATGCCAAACCTTCAAGGCGACACCTTCTTTCTGAATGCCAATGGTCATCACAGATATCGCCGAAAAACCATTTGATAAAGTGTATCTAGATATCGTAGGACCGTTGGATCAATCTTTTTTCGAAAACATGTACATATTAACCTTCCAGGATAATCTAACAAAATTCTTTGATTGCTATGCCATACCAAATGCAGAGGCTCAAACAAGTAGTCTTCGACCAAATAATTACACGGTACGGTATTCCCAAGAAGATAGTAACAGACCAGGGGACAAATTTCCTTAGTGACCTTTTTAAAGGGCTGTGTAAGTTGTTAAAGATAAAGAAATTGCAAACATCAGCGTACCACCCACAGTCAAATGGAGTTTTGTAACGAGCCCATCGGTCACTGGTAAAATACATACGTACTATAGTCGACGAAAATCCAAAATCCTGGGATCAATATCTAAGAACGGCCGCATTTGTATACAATAATAGTGTTCATGACAGCACCAAATTAACACCAATGGATTGCCTTTACGGTTTCTCACCTGAGATACCATCTAACTTAAAACGAGAACCTGAACCTCTTTATAACCACGAGAGTTATTACCACATATTGAGATATAAACTTCAAAAAACATATTCAATAGCGAAACGTAATTTACTTAGCCAGCAAACATAGGTCAAAAGGTTATTATGATAAAATGGTAAGACCACATACTTTTCATGTAGGAGATAAGGTGCTCATTAAGAGCGAAAATCGTAAGGGCAAATTAGCACCTATTTGGAGGGGACCTTATTCTGTTACGGCAGTTAAAGGACCCGTAAACACAACTATCAAGTTTGGTAGAAAACAAATGAATAACATAACCCCACTACAATATTCGTAATATTAAAATTAGGTTACTAATCCATCCATCGGAATTAGGAAACCAAACAATTTTGGCTAAATATGCAGAACACCTGGTAAACCAATTGTGCAATAATGGCAATAAAGGAAATTGTCAACTACAACAACGGTACATCCATGCCGCTATATAAACCATTAAAAGTCGAATGAAAGTAATCCACGAACTTCTGCCAAAATCTAGGCAAGCAAGGTCCATTTTCAACGGTATAGGAAAAATGTTCCACTACCTCTTTGGTACAATGGATAACGATAATGAACAGGAAATTTACAGTAAATTAGATGAAAAACAAACCAATGAGAAAAAACTAGTCGAATTGGATAAAAAGCAAATCAGTGTAGTCAGTATCACCCTTCAAAAGATCCAAAACCCATTGAAACCCCTAATGGATAGACAGCAAAACATTGGCTATCAGATAAACGAGATGTTACAACTCACTGAAAATTTCACTAAAATACAACTAAGACAGGAAATAGTAACAAGTATACTCTTACAAGTTTTCGAAATAGAGTCACGTCAAAGTACATTAATTGATATCATATTGGCATGCAGAAATAACCAAATACACCCCTTATTAGTTTCTCCAAATACCCTTTGGACTATTTACAAGAAGTCAAACCCAATATGTAATAACTGTTTGCAATTTTATACCAGACGGCTTGTTACAAGAAAAGCTAGTAGTGAAAATAACACTACCAATATTCGGATTACGCAATACGCAATTTTTTAAAATTCTTTGTTTACCAATACACCTTCGGCAGGACACTCCCTAGTACCTGACATCAAATATTCCCACTTATCTGCACAAACTGAAACTCAAGAGTTTATTCTACTCCAATCGGGTGGTGTCCAAAATTTTGTTAAAATCACGCATGGTCTAAACACAACCACCTACGTAGGAAAACTCGAAAGTCCCATAACACGTGCAACGGCCACCAAAGAGTGCGTAGTTAAAATATTTTTTAACCCACTAAATGATAGTACTCAATGTCACTATCGAATTCAAGTCACCTCACAAGATTCTTTCATTAAAATGACTAGACCTAACACTTGGCTATATTCGGTTACCAAACCAACCATAATACGTATACTCTGTTTAAGGAGTTTATTAACACCTAAATTAATCGGTCAGGACAACCTCACAATAAACCATCCTTCAAGACCATACAATTTATTATCAGGGAGACGCAATACCACCTTCAACGATCATACAACCACCGTACTTCCACATTGTTTATGACGAACTATCCCACCTTAACCTTACAAAACTTATTCCCAATATTTCGCATTCCTCCCCAACACAACTAATTACAAACACTGATACTAACGTTGTCATACATAAAAGCACTCAATCACTGGAAGAAATCAATAATAAGCTAGAGCAACTGAACAAGGATCAAAAATCTATTTATCACCACACCTTGTCCCTGGCCTCTTTCTCTATATCCAGTCTACTAATAATAGGGCATATATTGTGGTTAAAACTTTCCCCATATAGAAACCTCTCCCAACATTTCGGAACTTTGTGAAATCTCACCTTCACGTCGTGGTCAATTGGATAGCAAACCTAAAAGCCAATTAACTCAATCACCGACACTCTCAAAAACTGCCTCAATACGTTTAGTTAAAGTAAATTAAGTAAAAACAACAACAATTTTCTTAATAATAACAATAAATGTTAATAGGTACATGTTATTAAATATTCTTATGTAAAAAAAAAATACATATTACATATATCGTTACCATTTAAGTTTTTAAAAAAAAATAATAAAATAAAAATTAATAAAAATTACTAGATTCTACAAACAAGCTGAATCAAAATTACCTGTCTCAAAAAAAAAATTAAAACAAAATTGCAAATGAACAAATACAGAAAAGAGCGGTAACAAAAGAGGATAACAATATCGCCTGTAATAAAATTTAAACAACAAAGGCAGAAGACATATATTTAACATATATCGTAAAAAACACACAAAAACAAAACAAATAAGCATTACTAGATGCGTTTAAATTAACAAAAAAGTCAGTAAACAAAACTGAATTAAATTTAAATACCTGTCTCAATATAAAAAAAAACAAAAGAAAATTACATGAAAAAAATTACAGACATAGCGGTACCTAAAGAGGACACCAATATCGCCTGCATTAATTAAAATAGATGAAAACAAAGACAGAAGACATATATCTTGCATATATCGTCAGAATAAACTACACAAGAACACAAAACGAAAACAATTTTCTTGTATTTTACACAAAAAAATTTGAAAATATGAATTTTAAAATAAAATAAATAATAAAAAATAAGAAAATATATATATATATATCATTAGTATAAGCAATAAAAAAATAATTTTGTATCTACTCAAAAAAAAAAACAATAACTTATTTGCTTAAGAAATAATCTGAAACCTTGAGAATTATTCCTCTTCCAAGAATAATCCTCTTATCTAAAGAAGGAAGGAATTGTTACATAAAAATCTCCCTAATCTAAATATCTAAATTATCAAACACACAGAATAACCAAATAATGAAATGTAGTTTAGCAATTCAGTCATGCATTTATATGTAGAACATAAGTATAATATTCTTATCTAAAGAAGGGAGGAATTTTTACATAGAAATAGAAACCTCCCGTATACAATATACCGAGGCATACACACAAGTGTATAGCCACACAATAAAGATGCATTCCCATGCATCTATAATCAGACCAAAATAGATTACACAAGTCGCCTAAGAAAACTAACTGCAAGTGATCGGTAGATAACGACACAGACAGTTTATAGGCGACAACGTGATTCACATAGGAGAAGTAAGGCATTTGCATTGTGCCCTTTTCTAATGAATTCCAAGTGCATCGATATCGAGCACACATAATGTAAAATATTTCATGTGCATCGATACCGATGCAACCTTTATGTACATAAGATATTCCTATATTTTTAGTTGTAAGAAATAGTATAAAAGGAGAAGATTTTTATAAAATAAATGAGAGTTTATCTGGCCTCCTAACGGGAAAAACTGCTTCTTTTATGTAAAACTCTCACACTCTTCATAAGGATTACCATATCCAATATTGTGAATGACCATTCGCGTAAGCAGGTACCCCACAACACATCAACGTCTATAGGTCTTCGAATCCTTGACTGAAATAGCATTCTCAATTCAATATAGCATTATTACTACAACACATTTTGGTGACGAGATATACAATCACATTACAAATATCTTAAACATCGACCCATTATCTTGTCGACTACCAGTACATACAAATATACCCTTTATATACAGGGTGTATCCGTTAAGGTGGCAAATACTTAAAGGGATGATTCCTTGGTTAATTTTGTGAAAAAAATCGTATGGAAAGGGGGGTCTATTTTCAACCCCTGCGGTGTACGTAGCGTTTCAATGTGAAGATACGTACTTTTGACCTTACATCACTTCACACCCTGTAACTCTTAAACGCTTCTAGTTACAAGATCACTGTTGATCATATTTGAAAGAAAATTAAATTTTGAAGATCAAATAATGTACATTTTTTTAAATTCTTGAAACCGTTACCGATATAAACGTCGTCAAAATCCAAAAATGTTTTTTATTTTCTTAAATTTTATTTTCAAACGCGAATATTTTGAAAATTGCTCTCGTATAATTTTTTTTTTAAATGCAATATTAGAGCCTATTCAATTTTCTACAAATCTACCTTATAATATTAATGTATTCGGTCAACAGGAGCAGGGTTAAAAATGAAGGTGTGTAAAATGAACGAAAACGTACTTTTGACCTTACATGACTTCACACCCTATAACTCTTAAACGCTTCCAGCTACAAGCTTGCTATTGGTCTTTTTTGAAAGAAAATTACATTTTTAAGATCAAACAATATACACTTTCTTAAATTATTTAAGCCATACCGATAAAAAAGTAGTCAAATTCAAAACTGTATGTTTATTTTTGGAAATTTAAAATTGTATTTCGAGAAATGCTCTTGGATACATTTTTTTTGATAAATACAGTATTGAAGCCTATTTAATTTCCTACAAACACATGATACAATATTTGTGTATTCGGTTAACAGGAGCAAGATATTGCGGGTTGTGTTACTACTAATAAATATAAGAAGGGTTGCATGGCGTCCTAGTGTTCCTGCAGCAAAAGTGCAACAAAATTACACGAGAAATTGATGCACCCTTACCACATCCCTCCAGTGCATAGACTGCTTCAAAAGGACTTGCCAAGAAAGACCTAATTTTGTGAGTCGATTTCACAACATCGAATGGAGACATAAAATTGGTGGTGAAAATGAACACATGAAAATGGTGTCCACTCTCAAAATTAGGTCCTTATTGGTATGTCGAAGCATGGTATGTTGAAGCAGATTATGCACTGGAGTGAACTGGTAAGGGTGCATCCGTTCTACGTGTAATTTTGTTGCACTCTTGCTACGGGAACACTGAGACGTTATGCAACTCTTCCTATACGTAATAGTAGTAACACAACCCGCACTAACTCGCTCTTTTTGACTAAATACACTAATATTATGATATGGATTTGTAGGAGATTGAATAGGCTTTAATAGTGCACTTGTCAAAAAAAATGTATCCGATAGAATTTTTTTAATTAATCGTGTTTGTAAATACAATTTTAATAAAAAAAAAATTTTTGATTTTGACGAACTTCATATCGGTATGGCTTAGATAATTTAAGAAAGTGTATATTGTTTGATCTTAAAAATGTAATTTTCTTTCGAAAAAGACCAATAGCAAGCTTGTAGCTGGAAGCGTTCAAGAGTTATAGGGTGTGAAGTCATGTAAGGTCGAAAGTACGTTTTCGTTCATTTTACAAACTTTCATTTTTAACCCTGCTCCTGTTGACCGAATGCATTAATATTATAAGGTAGATTTGTAGAAAATTGAATAGGCTTTAATATTGCATGTGTCAAAAAAAAATTATCCGAGAGCAATTTTCGAAATATTCGCGTTTGAAAATAAAATTAAAAAAAAGAAATTTTTTTTATAGAGATTTTGACGACGTTTATATCGGTAACGGTTTCAAGAATTTTAAAAAATGTACATTATTTGATCTTCAAAATTTAATTTTTTTTTTAAAAATGATCAACAGTGATCTTGTAGCTAGAAGCGTTTAAGAGTTACAGGGTGTGAAGTGATGTAAGGTCAAAAGTACGTATCTTCACATTGAAACGCTACGTACACCGCAGGGTTGAAAATAGACCCCCCTTTCCGTACGATTTTTTTCACGAAATTAACCAAGAAATAATCCCTTTAAGTATTTGCCACCTTAACGGATACACCCTGTATACATAAATATATATACATATATATATATACGTTTAATAATTAAAATTCAACAACAAATAATACTTATAAAGTATTAACAACGTTTATGAGGCTTATGTTTTTGAATTTGCCCCGCACGCGAAGGGTGCATAGCCGTTCATTTACTGCATTGAAGCCGATAGCTGTGGGTTTCATTCTTTTGCTGACTAGAAACCCCACCCCGAGCACATGATGTCTTGCATGACAGCTGTTATATATGTAATATTCTGATTTTTGTAAGACACCATTCCCTGTCCACCGCATCTCCTGAATTGCTGTTAAGTCAGCATTATATTTGGACAGGGTATCGGCTAGCTGCGCATCCTGTGCCCCATACATAAGAAGGGAGATATCACAAAATGCAGCAATTATCGTGGTATAACGTTGTTGAGTACCGCGTATAAGATTTTCTCCTCTATCCTTCAAGACAGGATAGCCCCATACGCTAAAGTCATCATTGGTCCATACCAGTGTGGCTTCATACCAGGCAAATCAACAACTGATCAGATTTACACCCTAAGGCAGGTGATGGAAAAATGTCTAGAGTTTCAAAACCACTAAACCATCTTTTTATAGACTTTAAAGCCGCCTATGATAGCATAGCCAGAGTAGAACTTTATAAAGCCATGAGAGCATTCGGCATCCCAAATAAACTGACACGACTATGTAGGTTGACCATGACCAATGTTATAAGCCAAGTAAAAATATCCGGATCACTAACAAGCCCATTCAACATCTATAACGGGCTCCGACAAGGGGATGGACTGGCCTGCGTCCTCTTCAACCTGGCGTTGAAGAAAGTGACCCGAGACTCTGACGAAACGGAGAGAGGAACAATCCTCTATAAGTCCATTCAGATACTGGTTTACGCAGACGATATTGACATCGTTGGTGGAAACCAAAGAACTGTACAGGAAGCTTTCATACAGATAGAGCAGGCAGCACGAAATCTGGGGCTGCACATAAATGAGAGCAAAACAAAGTACATGGTGGCCACGTCTGCGAGTAGAAGATCCAACATTGGTCCCTCAATTCAGATAGTGGAGCGCGAATTTGAAGTAGTGCAATCTTTAACTATCTCGGGTCAACTATAGCAGCCGATAACAGCATGGAACCAGAAATACGCGCACGGTTGCTTAAAGCCAACAAAGCCTACTATAGCCTGTCAAGACTCTTCAAATCCAGGAACTTAACCATAACATCCAAGCTGCTGATATATAAGACAATGGTCATACCAGTACTTACATATGGCTCCGAGACTTGGGTGCTTAGCAAAAAGCATTCTGACCTCTTAGCCGCGTTCGAGAGAAAAGTCTTACGGAGAATTGTTGGCCCCGTATGTGAGGAAGGACGATTCCGGAGACTCTATAATGATTAGATCTACGAGCGTTACCGCGATGTCGACATCGTGAAGAAAATTAAGCTCGGTAGGCTCCGGTGGGCAGGACACCTAGCTCGCATGAGCGAAGAGGATCCTGCTCGGAAAGTCCTTTGCGGTAGGATTTATGGAACACGACAACGAGGCCGGCCAAGCCTACGCTGGAAGGATGGCGTAGACCAGGACGCCCAGAGTTTAGGGATGCCAAACTGGATGACATCGGCTCGAAATCTGGACCGGTGGAGAGACTTTTTGCGGGAGGCCAGGACCGGACCCCGGTTGTAGAGCCAAATATGATGATGATCGGCTAGCTGCTGTGCAGCTCGAGCTCTATACAGTGAGCGTCGTTCATCAGTGTATCCGAGGCTGATTTTGGGTTCCGTAATAATAATTTTTTACAGGCGAGGTTATTGGCCTCGCGCCAACCTTACTTTGAAGGGACTAGCCCGATCATTAAGCTTTTCCTGCATTGGAGGAAAATTACCAGCGGCCACCACGTGGAGGTTTGATCGCACTTCCACCAGTCAGAGATAGTGACTGCCACCTGCAATTCTAGAGCATTCTGTGTTATTCCCCCTATTTCTGCTGATGGCTGACCGCCATTTCGTTATAATTTGAGGACAGCGACGGGTGAAGTTGCAGCAATTAAAGGAGAGTGTTCCTGTGGTTTCAAGTTTCGAGGAATACGGTTTTCTCATCAGTTTATTGTTGCCAGCATTACAGATAAATGCATATTGGGTTTGGATTTCATGACAGAGCACGAGAACTTTATCCACAATATCAATTTGTTTATCTTTATACCTTATTTCGCCAATGCATCTTTTGATTCCAATTT